>CM067309.1:16119977-17319977 GCA_034231615.1 Meghimatium bilineatum
ACTCATGGGTTAAATGTTTCATTGTTGCATTATCTGTTGTCACCCACTCATGGGTTAAATGTTTCATTGTTGTATGTTCTGTTGTCACCCACTCATGGGTTAAATGTTTCATTGTTGTATGTTCTGTTGTCACCCACGCATGGGTTAAATGTTTCATAGTTGTATGTTCTGTTGTCACCCACTCATGGGTTAAATGTTTCATAGTTGTATGTTCTGTTGTCACCCACTCATGGGTTAAATGTTTCATAGTTGTATGTTCTGTTGTCACCCACTCATGGGTTAAATGTTTCATAGTTGTATGTTCTGTTGTCACCCACTCATGGGTTAAATATTTCATAGTTGTATGTTCTGTTGTCACCCACTCATGGGTTAAATGTTTCATAGTTGTATGTTCTGTTGTCACCCACTCATGGGTTAAATGTTTCATAGTTGTATGTTCTGTTGTCACCCACTCATGGGTTAAATAGTTGTATGTTCTGTTGTCACCCACTCATGGGTTAAATGTTTCATTGTTGTATGTTCTGTTGTCACCCACTCATGCGTTAAATGTTTTTCATGTCTCCAAATCTACGTTTTCCTTCTATTAAATAATCCCCGGGGATGACAAGAGATGCGATACAGCGGATAATGCACATTTATTCTTCTGTAACAGACTGTGGCTTGGAATGTCAGACAAGTGCAGATGGAGCACTAAAACTGACATATGAATGATGAAGTAGGTGGCACAGGAATATCAGCTACACTTGTGACAGGGCGTGACGACCCTGAGATACAACCTCACTGGAATGACTTCGTTTGGGAACGAAACGTGTACCTATTAACTCTAACGCAACCAGGCATGGAATACAACACACCGTATACTAGCACAGGTATTGCCTCTTATTGAAACGAGAAGTACGGTCTACCTGTGCTTTTGTCAGAAAGTATATGGTCTTGCAAGATCTATCTGCGCACAGCTAAAGAGATCAATCACATAATCACTGTCAATCTGTAGGTGTAAATTTAGTTCACGAGAGAGCTTAGTTACGAGAGAGCTTAGTTACGAGAGAGCTTAATCACGAAAGAGCTCAGTCAAGAGAGAGCTTAGTCAATGACCTGGGCAGAGAGCTAAAAATGTTATTTATTTACAAAATGCTGGTCATGAAATGTGGAAAATTGTCCCTTTTCTTTGTTTTATTGCATGTTTTTATATATTTTTATCTAGTTAGGTTTTTCTAGTAACCTTTTAATCTTATTTTGCATTACCATTGGGTCACTTGATCCTCTCCGAGAAGGGACAGCTAACTCCATCCCCAAAGTTTCATTAGTCGCCTCTTATGACGTTCATTGCAGGTGATAGTGTTACTATTCTTTGCTCCTGTGTCGAGCCTCGACGACCCACTGGCGAGATGCATCTATAACATTAAAGATTGTTAATATTTTACTGAAATGTTCCTGTTGGATATGGAAGATATACTAAATGTTTATGTTGGATATGGAAGATATACTAAATGTTTATGTTGGATATGGAAGATATACTAAATGTTTATGTTGGATATGGAAGATATACTAAATGTTTATGTTGGATATGGAAGATATACTAATTGTTTATGTTGGATATGGAAGATATACTAAATGTTTATGTTGGATATGGAAGATATACTAAATGTTTATGTTGGATATGGAAGATATACTAAATGTTTATGTTGGATATGGAAGATATACTAAATGTTTATGTTGGATATGGAAGATATACTAAATGTTTATGATGGATATGGAAGATATACTAAATGTTTATGTTGGACATGGAAGATATAATAAATGTTTATGTTGGATATGGAAAATATACTAAATGTTTCTGTTGGATATGGAAGATATAGCGCATGTGGTTGCGTCTGTGTGTCTCACCAATGGCCCACTAGACAAACCACCCATGCAATAGAAAACCTTAGTAGATGACATGCCGTTATATTGAGGTTCTCTTATGGAAGTTTTGTAACATGTCATCTATACAATTATAGACCCCCTCTGAGTAGAAGGCTCCTTCGATAGGCAATGCACTAAGCCGAAAGCTGAAGTCTCCTGGGTATGAAAGAAATATCAGATAAACCACCCCACTGCATATAGGAATTAAGAGCTAATTGCTCGCAATTCCTGGGGTTCTCAAAGAAACAACAAAACATATGGAAGATATAAAATCAACAGTCTACGAAAACTATCGACAGTAAATACCTACGAGTCGCCCGTGTGTTGCCGGGGCCCGAAAGGGAGCAAAGAATAGCAACACTGTTTGCCTTCCATGCATGTAATAAGAGGCGAGTAAGGAGGTTATGGGATAGAGTTGACTGTCCCATTCCATATAGGGTCAGTGACTCAAAGCCATGCTGAAGTCGGATGTGTAAAGACGAAAGGCGCAGATATCGCAGCAATGCTGAAAACCATGACACAACTCATTCCGTTCTCCGGTTTACATCCTGCTAATCTGTAGGAGTTTGAGAACAAACTCAGAAGTAGAACAATGCCTACGAGCAAAATGAAAACAAACGTTCATATGTCCTTTTTATTATTTCCGTACATGTCGTTGATCAGCGTTGACGACGAGACAAATTATATACATATTGGCTAACGAAAAGAATGTAAATAATCAAAATCATCACGTATGAAGGTTTGATTTTATTCTGCTCGCATACCTTTGTGGTCGACAGCCAAAAAAACAGCATACATACGCCTCTACCCTTCGTCATCTGCTGAAAGAGACGGAGGTCCTATGGGAATTCCCGAAGTTTATCAACTTGTAAGTAATCACTAAACAGCATTTGTATTTGCCCACGTATCTCTGAATACAAGGATATGTCAGATGAGATTTATCTATTATCTATTAAGAGTTGGCTATAAACAACCATTGACGATAACTCCCTTACAATATTATGTGTGTGCTTTAAGTGTTTGAGTTATACTAGTGAAAACTAGTCAATCTGGCTATAACGTTCAATAGATCATTTTCATCTGTAGAGACCGACAGCTATAAAATGTATATTCTTCTTCTTCAGCGTTTATTCTCAAACTCAGACTGGATTACTCTTGTAACAAGACAATGATACTACAAGATTTCCAGTTCGATATAGTCCAGAGAATGGAAATGCTCTGTCGCCAATTTATTTGCGCCGTTGGTCCGACACATGCGTCTTTGGTGGTGAAAATGTATGTAATGTAAAGCAGCAATGCTCCCAGCAATGTTTTCTTATAATCAATTGTTATCGTGACACGACAATTCCCAAAGTACATTGTTGGATTTAGATATCCATGGAGTTGATATCTGCATATACATTTGGTGGGTCATGCCGTCTATACATTGGTATAAAATCCTTTCCTGGATGTCACTATTAGCCTTTAATTTTTTTGGCTATAGTTATTTTCTAAGCAATATAAATGCTTTCAGTAGTTTGTCATTGCTTTCTGAATGGTCCGAATGCACAATATCCTGCGCCGGAATTAGAACCCGTGTACCTTGCCATCATAGACGCGCTTGGTACCAATGTACCACAGAGCCGGACACAAGCAGTCTGCGTACACATAAATACCCCCTCTGAGAAGACGCCTTCTTCTCAAAGCATTGCGTACAGGGGAGCTGAGATTTCGAATCTTCTGGATATGAAAGAAAGTAGCGCACACCCTGACTTCCCATAGGAAACAAGAGCATTATATCTCATAATTATCGTGAATGGAGTAAAATTTTTAAAATTATAACCAAAGTATAATCCAATTTGCGGTTAATAAGCGGCGTGCCCCTCAACCTTCACTCCCCTCTAACCACAAATTGTGTAGATGTTCACAACTTAATCGCAAATGATGAATCTTTTACGTATCTCTATTATACCAACTACGGTACGTAACAGTAGACCTCTTTATACCAACTACGACACGTAACGTTATACTTTTTCATACAAATGCGGTACGTAACAGTAGACGTCTTGAGTTTTAACTATCAACAGAATTGATACCAATGAATCCCAATGGCGGTTGGACATATCTGCTTCAATTTCTACTGTTCACTGCTAATTAAAAATGCTCTTACGACGTAGAGAACTGACTTCATTTTACTCAGGTTTCCCTATAAAAACGCCTCCTCTCTCAGCAGAGAAGATTACTGCCACCCGAAAGTACCACTAATAACGCGAACTCCTTGCTTCACGCGAAAATTCCTAAGGATCGCCGAAAAATCCATTTGTAAACAAGACAGGCAGGCATAGAACCCGCGACATTATTAAAGCAAGGTAAATACGTTTGCCACCTTGTCACGAAGATATACATATCTTCTTAATATTGCAATAAAAACCTTCGGTCTTTGTATTACTCCAAATGCAATTGTGCATCTGGACCGTTAAGATAGTAATGGTAAACTACTAAACGTAAATAATGCCAATAAAATCAATACATCCATTACATTTATTATAAATTTATTGTAGAAACAAACTAAACATAGTTGACAAGCAAATGTGAATAGAAACATAAACAAAATTATACAGATAAATATGCTTATAGATTCAATAAATTATACAGATAAATATGCTTATAGATTCAATCATTTCTACAATGAGCCTGTAAATTTAATAAATTATATATATATACGTGTTTAGAAATGCAATAAATTGGACAGATAAATGTACTTACAAATTCAGCAATTGTATTTAAAAATTCATTCACACATGGAGTGATGAAATTTTGCTAATTACTAAAATCACACAGGAAATCACACATAATTCGATATTTCGATCAACATACCTTTATCAGGAACAAAGCACAGCCTAACACACGACCAATCAAAGACGGGACTGCTGCAACCATATCACTTATAGTAAATGATTTTTCCGTGTTCTTCCAGTGATTTATAATACTTTATTGGTCTGTGTTTGTAATTTTCGCAAGTTGGATCTTAGTTTTGCTGCAGTTCTACTTGTTAAAGGTAAACGTGTGTACAAACACAGTTAACAAATACATCGATGTCTAACGATTTCTTTTATCCCATCTTCTCAGAAACACGTTATATCAGCTTGGACAAGCAGCAACCACTAACAGACAAATCACTTGGGACACACCAGTTCATCTAACAACAATTAAGCTGACTATACCCCTACAAGCCATGAATATACAACAAAAACGTTGCATTGTTGTGATATTTGTGTAACGATGATTCCCCCAACCGATCTTGTCTATTTAATTGCTTGTCCCCCATCATGAGACTGTCGTTGGATATATTGTCGCTGTCTGGACGCCTTCACAACACATCCGCTTCAAGATTTCGCCCTACATTCGCCATTTGACAGTTCTCAAATATAGATGTAGCGTCGACAACGGGTCTGTGCTGAATAGCATCGGCGCAAACAACTACATGTTCTTCAAACAAATTGTTATAGATTTGTAAGTTCGTAAAATGGCATCCGATAGCCCAGGAATGTACTCCAAGTCGAATCAAGCGGATGACAGCCATGACTGTCATTTGTTCAGCGGATTGCTTCATGGCACACATGACGCCAGAGGTAATCTCCAGATGAGCGTGGTCGGTGGGTTCCAAAAAGATACCCCTTTTGCCATGAAGGATTCTGGATACTACGTCAACACGAGCGACGGAGCAAGCACATGTAGTAGTAGTACCACTGAGACCGCTGAAAGTGAAGGGGGGACTTTGCTGGTCCTTGAACCGAAGTCTCTCCGGAGTTTCACGACAAACGACGAATATCTTTATGCTATGAAAGAAGATCTTGCAGACTGGTTTGCATGTCTATACCAGCGGGATGACATTACAGCAGACACATTCTTTCAAGTATTAGAAACCGGAGTACTATTGTGCAAACATGCTAATAAGGTAAGGTAGATTGTCTATTGTTGTTATTTGTATTTAGTTAATGCTTGCTATATTACTGCACCTAGATTTGACTAATGAGCTTGTTAGATTAGATCAATGAAAGGAGACTAGTGTGCATCATTCTCCTTGTCAAGCAGTAGAAATCATGTCAATTCCCTATATGTGTTTCTCCTGATGATTCGTTGGATGCATCGGAGCTGACATCATTGGTCAAGTGACCCTTTCCCCTTTTCTGAAATTACTTGATTACTAAGTAGTATTGAAAAAAAAACTTTAACTTGATGGACTCTCCCAACGGTGATTGATATACTGACACACCCCTTTTTTTAATCTACTAACTCTCCCAACGGTGACTGATATACTGACACACCCCTTTTTTAATCTACTAACTCTCCCAACGGTGATTGATATACTGACACACCCCTTTTTTTAATCTACTAACTCTCCCAACGGTGACTGATATACTGACACACCCCTTTTTTTAATCTACTAACTCCCCCGACGGTGATTGATATACTGACACACCCCTTTTTTTAATCTACTAACTCCTCCGAAGGTGACTCATACTGGCACATCCCTTTTTTAAATCTACTAACTCTTCCGACGGTGACTGATATACTGGCACACCCCTTTTTCCTAAAAATCCTGCGTGCACCCATGGGCTGTCTCATTATCCAAGTTTAGATATTTGATTTAGATCATTGTAGAGCAGAATGAGAAAAGGTTGAAATCTCTTATAATCTTGACGGAGGAAAGGAAAATAGTGGGTTCTCATATGAGAGCATAATATAATAAAGAAGCAAAGAGGGTTTTTTATTAAAGATAAATCATAATGCCGCACATGGGTTTTGAACCAGGCTCGCTCAGATGGCACCCACTCTCCTGGCAGCTTGAGTCAACACGTTTTCCTTTTTCGACCGCACAGTATCCCTAATAAAGATTCTTTGTTAGTCAAGACATCCAACGTCCGTATTCTCAAACTACTATGAATATCGACCGATCGATCGATATACAGCAAATAACAACAGCACACATACGCACTGCGCTGCACAAACCTCTCGAGAATTACAAACACCCAATATCAGTACGTGCCAGAAGGACTCAGTACCACAAGTACCAACTAAACACAGTTTAAGATCGAGGGGTTTACATACCTGTTTGTTCAGATTAATGTGTTAGCAAACCGCTGATATTGCAGATACACTGTTGAATCTTCTTTAATAAGATTAATTTGTTACTAAACCTTTGATATTGCAAGACACTGTGTCCATTATATCTACAGGAAATAACGAGCAGCAAAGCTCATGTTTCTTGTGTGTAGTAGGGAGTTTTCACGGTTTTCTTTCATAGGCTCCAACACTAATCGGTATGCAATGCTTACAGATAAAGCCTCCTACTCAGATATGGTATATGTGTGTATGCAGTAGGCATGTTCTGTGTGGGCTAAAAATTGTGTATGCAGATATAGAACATAATCTAGCTATATAGAACATATTCTAGCTACATAGAACATATATAAGCTATATAGAACACAAAACAAATATATTCGTCCGGCAAAAAAATAAACAAACTTATAAGTTATCAAGAATCACTTTTGACAGTGATGAAACGGCGTAAACTTGTTCGGTATGGACATGCAACAAGACAGGACTCGATTTCTAAAATTTCTAAAACAGTTTTGCAAGGAACAGTCGAGGGTGGAAGGAGAGAAAGTAGAAAAAAAAGAAAATGTCTCCTGCGTGGTATCCCTTCGACCCTGTCTGGTTGTGGAACTATTATAATTATTATGAAAATATTCAAGCACATGAAAGATTACAACCATTTAGAGGTAGCAATGTTGGTGACTTTTGACCACACAATCCACATGACGGCATGGATCAGCCAAGTCTCCCACTTCAGAATAGTTTAGCACTCTAAACTCAAACAGCGTCAAATATTTTGACCGATTCGATGTATTCCATTCTTGTCATCTGCTTATGACGACACCTAGTGACATTTATCAATTGTGTCATCCATGAAACCTGTTTGGCATTAGTGCGTAAAATTATTATGAAGAACCATTTGGATCATAACGGCCGGGGAGGAGGATATTTTTTCAGATTTAAGATAGCCCGTACAATGCACAGACATCTAGAAAAAAGGTGAAGACACGCATGTCACGTATAGGGTTATTTCCTTCGGGATTTCTCACGTTGGCCAAATTCTCCCTAGTATAAGCTAGAAAACAAGTACATCTCAAGGTTAGGTTTTTTCACGGTGATCTCCCCTAGTATAAGCTATAAAACAAGTGCATCTCCATGATATGTTTTTCACAGTGATCTCCCCTAGTATAAGCTATAAAACAACTGCATCTCCAGGATATGTTTTTCACAGTGATCTCCCCTAGTATAAGCTATAAAACAACTGCAGCTCCAGGATATGTTTTTCACTGTGATCTCCCCAAGTATAAGCTATAAAACAAGTGCATCTCCATGATATGTTTTTCACAGTGATCTCCCCAAGTATAAGCTATAAAACAAGTGCATCTCCATGATATGTTTTTCACAGTGATCTCCCCAAGTATAAGCTATAAAACAACTGCAGCTCCAGGATATGTTTTTCATGATCATCTCCCCTAGTATAAGCTATAAAACAACTGCAGCTCCAGGATATGTTTTTCACGATCATCTCCCCTAGTATAAGCTATAAAACAACTGCAGCTCCAGGATATGTTTTTCACGATCATCTCCCCTAGTATAAGCTATAAAACAAGTACATCTCCAGGATATTTTTTTCACGGTGATCTCCCCTAGTATAAGCTATAAAACAAGTACATCTCCAGGATATGTTTTTCACGGTGATCTCCCCTAGTATAAGCTATAAAACAAGTACATCTCCAGGATATGTTTTTCACGGTGATCTCCCCAAGTATAAGCTATAAAACAAGTACATCTCCAGGATATGTTTTTCACGGTGATCTCCCCTAGTATAAGCTATAAAACAAGTACATCTCCAGGATATGTTTTTCACGGTGATCTCCCCTAGTATAAGCTATAAAACAAGTACATCTCCAGGATATCTTTTTCACGGTGATCTCCCCTAGTATAAGCTATAAAACAAGTACATCTCCAGGATATGTTTTTCACGATCATCTCCCCTAGTATAAGCTATAAAACAAGTACATCTCCAGGATATGTTTTTCACGGTGATCTCCCCTAGTATAAGCTATAAAACAAGTACATCTCCAGGATATGTTTTTCACGATCATCTCCCCTAGTATAAGCTATAAAACAAGTGCATCTCCAGGATATGTTTTTCACTGTGATCTCCCCAAGTATAAGCTATAAAACAAGTACATCTCCAGGATATGTTTTTCACGGTGATCTCATTCAGCTTGACCCATCTTGATATATCCTACTTTTCCGTGCTTTTATTTGACTGGCGATACGAAGTGACCAATTATCCGTCACATCAGTCAAGAGGAGTGACGTTGTGTGAGATCAGCACGCATGTTTATGATGGAGAAGGACTTGGCGAATATTGTACGTGTAATCCCGGCTATTTTTGATAACAGCCAACTCTTTCTATGACGTTATAATAGCTAGTTTCATGTGATTGTGTATATGTAGACGTCTATGGTATAAGACTGAACTGTTCTTAGAATACGACCATTATCTCGTCAATAGGTGCAGGAGTTTGCGAGGCAGCGCCGAGAGATGGGAGAGTCCCTAGAGATGAGGTCTTACTTCATCCGATCTGTTCCAGAAGGAAATGTCTCCTACAGAGAAGGGGTCAAACCCGAGACTTTTCAGGTTCGTTGTAATCGTTGGCTCCTTGCCTGTTTGAATATCTCGCTGACAGATTCATTGGATAACCAATGTCTGACAGAATATTGAATAAACTGGTTTACTATTTTATTAGATAGCTTGATTGACATGCTGGTTGAATAACATTTTGGCTGATTGATAGATTTGTTGAATAACAGTTTTGCTGATTAATACGCTGGTTGAATGATACTGACTGATTGATAGTTTGGTTTGAATGATGGTTTGACTGGTTGATAGATTGATAATTAACCTACTGAAATGCTGGTTGAATGACAATTTAACTGATTGATAGGCATGTTGATTGAGCTTCACTGATTGCTAGGCTGGTTGAATAATAGTTTGAATGCTTGAAAGACTGGATGAATAACAGTTTGAGTGATTGATAGGCTGGTTGAACTACAAATGTCTGATTGCTAAGCTGGTTGAATAACGGTTTGAATGCTTGAAAGACTGGCTGAATGACAGTTTGAGTGATTGATAGGCCGGGTGAATGACAATTTCGCGATTCTTGAACTGGTTGAATGACAGTTTTAATGATTGATAGGCTGATCGAATGACAGCTTGACAGATTGTTGGGCGGTTGAATGACGATCCAGGAAAAAGTGAAGGATGAAAGAAAAAATTGGTACCGTTGTATTCTAATAATGCATTCTTGTCTTAAATAGGCACGGGACAATGTCTCCAATTTCATCTCATGGGGAAGACAATTGGGGATTCCCGAAGTGTTGAGCTTTGAGACAGACGATCTGGTCTTGAGGAAGAATGAGAAGAGTGTCACTCTGTGTTTGTTGGAGATTGCTAGGGTAAGTTGACAGAGTTGCTAGGGTAAGTTGACTGAGTTGCTAGGTAAGTTGACTGAGTTGCTAGGGTAAGTTGACTGAGTTGCTAGGGTAAGTTGACTGAGTTGCTAAGGCAAGTTGACTAAGTTGCTAGGGTAAGTTGACTGAGTTGCTAGGGTAAGTTGACTGAGTTGCTAGGATAAGTTGACTGAGTTGCTAGGGTAAGTTGACTGAGTTGCTAGGGTAAGTTGACTGAGTTGCTAGGGTAAGTTGACTGAGTTGCTAGGGTAAGTTGACTGAGTTGCTAGGGTAAGTTGACTGAGTTGCTAGGGTAAGTTGACTGAGTTGCTAGTGTAAGTTGACTGAGTTGCTAGGGTAAGTTGGCTGAGTTGCTAGGGTAAGTTGGCTGATTTGCTATGATAGCTTGACTGATTTGCTAAGTAAATTGATTCAGTTACTAGAGTAAGTCTATGGGTTGCTAGGGTCGGTTTGTTGGGGACTTCTGGGGTAAGTCTATCGAATTGCTAGGGTAGATTTGTTTGGTGCTGCTAGGATACGTTTTTTGGAAGTTGCTGGGGTAAGCTGTTCGGCGTAGTGGTTAATCCGTTTGCTCTGTGCACAAACGGTCGCGGGTATGAATCACGATCGCAACATTTTGAAAATGAAGTGGAACTCAACTCGACCATAAAGCAAGAGGAGAAGTTGATGTCATTCACATGATTCGATGAAAATAACAAACAATCAAGTTTATATTGAAAACAGGTAACAACAGGCTCGAACAGCACATGTGCTCCTGTGTACAATCTACAGAAAACACATACTTTACAGAACTGCCCACTATACCAAAAAAAAAAGAAGAAAACTGTGGCCATCTGAAACAGCTATGACGGGACAATATATACAAGTTTGCCTGGAAGTAGATGACAACAATACAGTCAGTTCGCTGAAGAGTTCTATATCAGTGTCGGACAGGAGAACGATAAAGAAGAACTCTGCGTGTCACTAACAGGAGTACGAGAAGAACTCAGTGTGTTACTAACAGGAGTACGAGAAGAACTCAGTGTGTTACTAACAGGAGAACGAGAAGAACTCGGTGTGTTACTCTGACACCAGAATTAGGGAGAACAACTCACTGTTTCATGACATCAGTTGATGCTACTATAACCTAGTTTGATGAAATCATATGATGCCAATGTAGCCTAATTGCATGGTATTTGATGCAACTTTAGCCTAGTTTCGTGAAAATCAGTTGATGCCAATGTAGTCTAGTTTCGTGACATCATTTGATGCCAATGTAGCCTAATTGCATGGTATTTGATGCAACTTTTGCTTTAATTTGGTGACATCAATTTATGCAACTTTAGCCTAGTTTCGTGACATAAATTGATGCAACGATAGACTAGTTTCATTACATAATTTGACTACTGTGGCCTAGTTTCATGACATGATTTGACTACTGTAGCCTAGTTTTGTGACATGATTTGATTACTGTAGCCTAGTTTTATGACATGATTTGATTACTGTAGCCTAGTTTTATGACATGATTTGACTACTGCAGCCTAGTTTTGTGACATGATTTGATTACTGTAGCCTAGTTTTATGACATGATTTGACTACTGCAGCCTAGTTTCGTGACATTATTTGACTATTGTAGCCTAATTTCATGACATGTTTTGACTACTGTAGCCTAGTTTCGTGACATCATTTGACTATTGTAGCCTAATTTCATGACATGTTTTGACTACTGTAGCCTAGTTTCGTGACATCATTTGATGGCAATGTAGCCTAGTTTCATGACATGATTTGACTACTGTAGCCTAGTTTCGTGACATCATTTGATGGTAATGTAGCCTAGTTTCATGACATCATTTGATGGTAGTATACACTAGTTTCATGACATCATTTGATGGTAGTATACACTAGTTTCATGACATCATTTGATGGTAGTATACACTAGTTTCATGACATCATTTGATGGTAGTATACACTAGTTTCATGACATCATTTGATGGTAGTATACACTAGTTTCATGACATCATTTGATGGTAGTATACACTAGTTTCATGACATCATTTGATGGTAGTATACACTAGTTTCATGACATCATTTGGTGGTAGTATACACTAGTTTCATGACATGATTTGATGGTAGTATACACTAGTTTCATGACATCATTTGATGGTAATGTAGCCTAGTTTCATGACATGATTTGATGGTAGTATACACTAGTTTCATGACATCATTTGATGGTAGTATACACTAGTTTCATGACATCATTTGATGGTAGTATACCCTAGTTTCATGACATCATTTGATGGTAGTATACACTAGTTTCATGACATGATTTGATGGTAGTATACACTAGTTTCATGACATCATTTGATGGTAGTATACACTAGTTTCATGACATCATTTGATGGTAGTATACCCTAGTTTCATGACATCATTTGATGGTAGTATACCCTAGTTTCATGACATCATTTGATGGTAGTATACCCTAGTTTCATGACATCATGTTATGATAGTGTACCCTAGTTTCATTTAGAATTCCATGACTGATCTGTGACTCCAGAAAAACGTAAACTCATTTATCAAAATGTCTGAAATGTGCCAGTGTTTACTCATCATCATCACGTGCTGTGTCACCTTTCGTAGGCAATAACTGATCTTCGCAACTTCTGTTTCCAGTATTTTTATTTTATCAAGATCTTTACTGACTTCGATATGCCACGATAACCTACCATCTAATATTTTCACACGCTGTCGTCCTCAATTTCTCTTGCCTTCAATCTTGCTCGTTGTAAAATAAATATATTCTTCAGACCACCAATTTGTGAAAAAAATATTTCTCTTCTTGTCTTAAGTAACCCCCGTTTCGCATTTACATCCTTCAGCATCTCCTTGTTAGTTTTTTCTCGCTGTCCATAATACTCTTAGAACTCCTCTATAGAACAATATCTCTGTTGCCTCTAATTTTCTATAACTCCTCTATAGAACAATATCTCTGTTGCCTCTAATTTTCTCTAACTCCTCTATAGAACAATATCTCTGTTGCCTCTAATTTTCTACCATCATATTTATTTAGAATCGGTGTTATATAGCTCTGAATAACTCGCTTCTTCACCTCTTCTTCTTCTTCTTCTTCTTCAGTGTTCATTCTCAAACTTCCGCTGGATATATCTTGTAGCAGGATAACTGTCCTACTAGGTTTTAAGCAAGATAACTGTCCTACTAGGTTTCAAGCACGATAACTGTCCTACTAGGTTTCAAGCACGATAACTGTCCTACTAGGTTTCAAGCAGGATAACTGTCCTACTTGGTTTCAAGCAGGATAGCTGTCCTACTTGGTTTCAGGCAGGATGTAGTCCAGAGAATGGAAATGCGTTGTGTCGCCGTTTTATTTGTGCCTATGGCCCGAAGTCAGTCTTCGGCAGTCCTCATATCTAATGACAGTTACATATTACAGAGTGTATTCCTCATTATCAGGAATGCTAGTAATGTATCTTTGTGAACTGAGATGAGAAAGACAGTTCTTAGAAGTTATATAGAACCAATTCTGATGTATGGAAGTGAAGGCGATATTGGATACCTACAGGCAAAAGAGCAAGGGGTAGACCAAAAGAAACACTCAGAAGAACAACACTTAGAGAAAGTAAAACAACCAATATTCATACTATTCAAGAACTGCACAGAATAGCTTTGAACAGACAGAATTGGAGAGATCTGACCTCTGCCCAGTGCGCTAACTTCAGCGCAAAAGGAAAATGAATTAATGAATGAGCGATGTGGTTTTATAGAAGAATATTAAGAACACCATGGTTATATAAAATGCGTAATGAAGTTATCTTGAAAGAAGTTAATTCAAAAAAAGAGCTGCTTTACCCTCTCATCAGGACGAGACAGTTCACATTTTTGGACACATCATGAGAAGAGGAAAGATGGAACACATTGTAACAACAGACAAGTTGAAGAGCAAGATGGGTAGAGAAAGACCAAGAGAGAAGATGCTAGACAAGCAAGCAAAGTGGCATGCGAGAATATCGGTATCGGAAATGATTGACAGCTTGAGAAATAAAAGGCTGTGGAAAGACATGATAGCCAACTCCACACGGAATAGAATATAAGAAGAAATGATTGACACCACACGAAAAAGAAGGCTGTGGAAAGACATGATAACCAACGCCACACGGAATAGCATATAAGAATAATGATTGACAGCACACAAAATAGAAGGCTGTGGAAAGACATGATAACCAACGCCAAACGGCATGGACCATAAGAAGATGTTTTTCCTGTCATATTCTATTTCTTGTCTCTCTTGAACTTCTACCATCCGATATCATCGTTATTCCTAAATACAATATTGGCTAAAATTGTAAATAATAATATGTTATCTCGTGCCAGGTTGGAGCCAAGCTAGGCATGTTAGCGCCGACCTTGATCCAGATGGAGCAAGAAATTGATGCCGAATTGGCCGGAGAAGAACCAAAACCTCAGATACAAATTATAACTTGCGACATGAGATCTCTGGACGAGAGGGTCAGTACTTAACGCCTTCTTTATTCATTACTTATTTGCATAAGTTCTATTATTTTATTCCGTTGTCATAAATTATGAATTTTGGCTTAGCAAGTACACACAATCATGTGTACACATATAGTGGATTTGACTTAGCAATTATGTCCCATGGCAGCAACGTCCATGATGAATATAAAGATATACAAAAATAGGTAGATGTGCTACCAAAATAAAACATAAAACAACATAACAACGAGATACAGGGACAGACGACGTTTCGACTATAAAACCTTCATCAACACAAACAAACGACCACAATAAAACAAATCTTACATGGAGACAAATAGGGTTATAATAAGGAGGAGAGGAGGACATTAGCAGATAGGTAATGGAGGAAGCAAAGATGTGGAAGCATGACAGGAGATAAGAAGGTATGGGGAGATGATAGTAGTAAGTAGGGAGGGGAAAGTAGACTGAATAAAGTTAGATGGAAAAAGGAAAAGATATAAGTAAAGTAAATTAAAAGTAAATTTAAAATAAATTTAAAATACTTACCTCAACAGTGGCAACAGAGAATAGATATTACAGACGCAATTATAATGTAAGGGAAGAGCAAAATGAGATGGTACGAGGGATCAGGTGGGAGAGAGAGAGAGGGGAGAGAGAAAGAGGCCAAAAAGGTAGCAACTGACGAGGAAGAGCAAACAGAAGGAAGAGAATATAAGCAGATAATGGTGATATATGAGAATAAAATAGTGCAATAACTTCACTGATACAGGTTCTGGTCACAGCTCCTTCCATCTGAATGATCACACTGAATATAACTCTTCATGTACTAAGCCGCATCAACTATTAGGTGGGGTAGCCCGTTCCCATGCTTGCTGTCTTTACCTGCCCTAACTCATGCGTCAGGTACTCACCTACAGCTGAGTTTACAACGTAGGAGTAACTATTTTAAATACATTGAATCTTCTGCGTTCATTCTCAAGCTCCTGCATATTAGTAGGATGAAGTCAAGAGAAGGATATGCGTTGTGTCATAGTTTATAGCATAGCTGCGATATCTATGCCATTCGGTCTGACACATCCGACTTCTGCATTACTTCGGGGTACTTTGACCCTCTATAGGATGAGAAAGCCAACGTCCACCCCAACGATGTTTATTAAGAGATATAATAGCAGTATATAATAACAAGCTTCAATAGAGTTTAAACATTTTCTTTAAGATCCTAGTGGGCAGTGGAACCTAGTGGGAAGTGGAACCTAGTGGGCAGTGGAACCTAGTGGGCAGTGGAACCTAGTGGGCAGTGGCATCAAGTGGGCAGTGGAACCTAGTGGGCAGTGGAACCTAGTGGGCAGTGGCATCAAGTGGGCAGTGGAACTTCGTGGCAGTGGCATAAAGTGGGCAGTCGAACCTAGTGGGCAGTGGAACCTAGTGAGCATTGGAACCTAGTGGGCAGTGGAACCTAGTGGGCAGTGGAACCTAGTGGGCAGTGGAACTAAGTGGGCAGTGGAACCTCGTGGGCAGTGGAACAAAGTGGGCAGTGGAACCTAGTGGGCAGTGGAACCTGGTGGGCAGTGAAAGCAAGTGGGCAGTGAAACTTAGTGGACAGTGGAATCAAGTTGGCAGTGTAACTAAGTGCGCAGTGAAACCTAGGAGGCAGTGGAACATGATAGAAAATTGTTTCGAAAGGAGATCATGGATGAAAGGAGATCATGGATAAAAGGAGATCATGGATGAAAGGAGATCATGGATGAAAGGAGATCATGGATGAAAGGAGAATCACTAAAGACCATTCTTCCTCTTCTTGGTCTATGTTATAGTTTGACAGAACCGACATCTATGAGCAGTTCTGTGGGCTTTCTCGTGAGACTGAGCGGAAGAAATGTAAACTTGCTACGTAAATATTATATATTCCCTATATACATGTTGTTGGACGAGAACATCATGGTGGAGGAGACTGGTGGACGAGGAAATCATAGTGGAGGAGACTGGTGGACGGGGAAATCATAGTGAAGGAGACTGGTGGACGGGGAAATCATAGTGGAGGAGACTGGTGGACGGGGACACCGTGATGGATTAGACTGCCCGACGAGAACACCACGGTGGATGAAAGTGTTGGATATATTTAGAAATTGCTCCAGTAGATAGAAGAGGAGGAGGAGCGAGGAGTAAGGTCAAGGAGAATATGCAGTTAAAGTGACACGGCACCTATCTGTCTGTATACCCTCCTCTATCTGCTGAAAGAAAAGAAGTCTTATGAAATTTCCCGTAGTATACTGCCGCCGATTCAGACAGGCCAGTAGATGGATGGAGAGGGTGCTTGGGCGTACAACCACTTAACCACTCCTTCCAAAAAAATGAGTTCCAAAACTGCAATAGCACATATCATTTTATTCCCAGTAGTAACATACGACCGGGAGATATGGACACTTAATTAACAAAATGACTGTAGAGACAATAAGATAGTTCCAAAAATGAAATCCCAGAGAATGGTACGTTTACTATCGTAGACAAGCAGACCAAAACATGAACAATAAATGTCAAAACAAATTACACATAAATACTATAACAATGTTGGGAAATTCTCCAATTGAAAGATTCGAATTATAACGATTTTATTATACAGAAAAACATGAAAAAACAAATAAATCGACTGCTGGTTCTTTGTTATAGTCATAGACGACAATAAATATTTCAGATATGTTAAACATGACGCAGTAAGGTTTCTGTAGAAACTGAACTCTGTCCGAATCGGTTCGAATGAAGACAGTGGTCTAGATACAATATGTCATATTATATTTGAAATTACATTCGTTATTATGTTATTAGCACACGGATTTAATTTTAATTTCACGGCATTCCATATATAACACATATGTACTGAGATCAGTCTCTTTGTGAAAGGTTATTCTTACAGACATGGACGTTTTGGTCATAAGGCCTTTATCAGAAATACAACATAACACACGACGAGTAAAACATCGCTGTCTACATTCGCATAATAATCGATAAATCGGGATAAATCCGGAAGTACCGAAGAGTATAAATTACGGGGGAAAAACTTGCAAGATAGAGATAGGAGACAATAACATAAATTTGGCAAAATATCACAGGAAATCGATACAACAGTACAGACAAGTGACAATACATAACAAGAATTCTATGACACATATGAATGATGGACGTTAATCCCCACAGGCTGCGGCCTGCCAAGAAAGTAGACAGTGTCGTTTTAACTGTGTTATGCTGTGATCTTGATAAATGCCTTTTGGTCGAGACGTCTCTGTGTGTGAGTGTGTGCGTGCGTGTGTGTGTGTGTGTGTGTGTGTGTGTGTGTGTGTGTGTGTGTGTGTGTGTGTGTGTGTGTGTTTTAAAAATTATGTGCGATACCGGTGATTATCAAAACTTCATTACCATGTCTAGGTTTCACCTGTTGGGTTACAGTTTTGTTGCAGTGATTACCTATTATTAATTGTCCTTACAAAAGTACGCCTAATTCATGTTAGTTAAGCACAATTATCAAATACATCCTCACATCTGTTAGTATCCATTACATTGTTTCATTTAGTCTTCTGACTATGTTATCATTTCAGTCTGTATTTGCGTCTCCATTTTTTGACAAAAACATTTTGGTCGAGATGTTGATTCTGTATATTTGTTACACCCAAGAAGACTCCTCGGGTTAGCTACATACAATATAGTCTTGGTGCGATAAATGGTTATCAGGGTATAAATCTGATATCTATAACTATGATTATCTTGTCATAGCTGAACAAATCATCTTCTGTCCCAGACGAACTGAGAATTCTGTCCCAGGACAGGACACAAACGAACTAAGAATTATGTCCCAGGACAGGACACAAACGAACTAAGAATTCTGCCCCAGGACTGGACACAAACGAACTAAGAATTCTGCCCCAGGACTGGACACAAACGAACTAAGAATTATGTCCCATGACTGAACACAAACGAACTAAGAATTCTGTCCCGGGACTGAACACAAACGAACTAAGAATTATGTCCCAGGACAGGACACAAACGAACTAAGAATTATGTCCCAGGACAGGACACAAACTAACTAAGAATTATGTCCCAGGACAGGACACAAACGAACTAAACAAATCAATTAAGTAGAATAAGACTGGTTCCATCACGTTCGTGTCCATGTGGACAGACAGGACAGACTGCGGAACATATTCTGCATGATTGCATCACACTAAACCGGTTAAAGCAGGAGCAGTGGCCCACAGAGACACGATATCCACAGAAAACTGTAAGAGAACACAGAGAAGCTTTCAATTACAGAACCATTTATCAAGAAAACCCGACTTGCTGTGTAGACATGTCAAACTGTCATTATAATGATAATGAGGAAGATAAAGTGATGATAAAAAAGACGATGATGATGATAACGACGACGACAATGATGATTGTATTGGTGATGATTATGGTGGCGGTGTGGTAGACGAAAGCGAGGATGAAGCTATTGACGAATAGTCAGAATAAAACGAAGTAAAAGGTTAAAATAAAAAAAGAAACAAACATTGCTTAAATTGACGCCCGTGTGTTGCCGGGGCCCGAAAGGGGAGCAAAGAATAGCAACACTGTTTACCTTCCACGCATGTCGTAAAAGGCGACTAAGGAGGTTATGGGATGGAGTTGGCTGTATACCATATAGGGTCAGTGACCCAAAGCCATGCTGAAATCGGATGTGTCAAGCCGAAAGGCGCAGATATCGCAGCAATGCTGTAAACCATGGCACAGTGCATTGCGGTCTCCGGACTACATCCTGCTAATCTGCAGGAGTTTGAGAACGAATGCAGAAGAAGAAGAGAGCTTAAAATGATTAGTAATAGTTACTGCGGCTTAGTACATGAAGAGGTATCTTCATTCCCGACGGCAGGTTGGTACCGTGGAACATACCATTACCTTGAATGTGATTGTCGTGATTTAGATAATGAAGATTTAGATTCTTATGTGCTTCATTATTGATTTAGATAATGAAGATTAAGATTCTTATGTGCTTCATTATTGATTTAGATAATGAAGATTTAGATTCTTATGTGCTTCATTATTGATTTAGATAATGAAGATTTAGATTCTTATGTGCTTCATTATTGATTTAGATAATGAAGATTTAGATTCTTATGTGCTTCATTATTGATTTAGATAATGAAGATTTAGATTCTTATGTGCTTCATTATTGATTTAGTTAATGAAGATTTAGATTCTTATGTGCTTCATTATTGATTTAGATAATGAAGATTTAGATTCTTATGTGCTTCATTATTGATTTAGATAATGAAGATTAAGATTTGTATGTGCTTCATTATTGATTTAGATAATGAAGATTAAGATTCTTATGTGCTTCATTATTGATTTAGATAATGAAGATTAAGATTTGTATGTGCTTCATTATTGATTTAGATAATGAAGATTAAGATTCTTATGTGCTTCATTATTGATTTAGATAATGAAGATTAAGATTTGTATGTGCTTCATTATTGATTTAGATAATGAAGATTAAGATTCTTATGTGCTTCATTATTGATTTAGATAATGAAGATTTAGATTCTTATGTGCTTCATTATTGATTTAGATAATGAAGATTAAGATTCTTATGTGCTTCATTATTGATTTAGATAATGAAGATTAAGATTCTTATGTGCTTCATTATTGATTTAGATAATGAAGATTTAGATTCTTATGTGCTTCATTATTGATTTTGATAATGAAGATTTAGATTCTTATGTGCTTCCTTATTGATTTCTTTTTAAAATAGACAGTTGTACTTTTGATCCTACAAGAGACATCTTTTCCCGCTTTTGTCTGATGTTAAATAGTTCATGGCATCAGGGGGAGTTATTTAATCACTGAAGAGACAGACAACACATCGGTCGTGCCTGAGGCTACACACTCAACAATGCTCACGTTATGTCAAGCTTGCCAGTTAACTGCTCATTTTCCCATTTGTTGTTTGGAATCTGAAACCGATCGATATGAACCTTGCATCAGTATCAGTCTCAATTTTTATCCCCCACACCCCCGCTCCTGTCTATCTCTCTTAGTTGAGAAGTTTCTCTTCATACCTCCGGTCTTCGTGCACTTCTAGTGCTGGTCTCGAATAAACATTGCCGCGGGGAGGGGGTGGCCACTGCAATCGAAATTTCAGAAACTCCTTCAATCATTCAAGTGCCATGCGGAGTGGCGTAGAAAATCATGCTTCTCCACAACTCTCTGTCTCTTGTCTTGTTAATACGTGCCTTCTTTTTGTGCCAGTGACAGCCTATCCAGAAATGTCTCTTTGTTTTCCTCTGTCTGTTCTTCCCTTCATCTTTCCGGTGTTTACTAAATGTTCAAGTTGTACTTTTCTCATCACATGCCCTAAAAAATCTTGATTGTCTGTTTCTAATTTTTTTCTACAATATAGTTTTACTCCGGGACTTTTGAAAACTTCTACATTAGTTTTCTTGGCTGTCCATGAAATTTTCATCATTGTTCTTACAAACTCCACCTCAATTAACTCCAGCTTATCTTGGGCATTTTTGTTTACTGTCCATGCTTTACTTCGATAACGAATGATTGGCTGAACTATCTTAGCACTCAAACTCACGTTTGCATTGATATTACTCTATTCCATAGAATATTTCTAATCTTTTTAAATTTTGATTTGGCCTGTGCCATCCTCTTCTTGATCTGATTGGAGCACCTGCCATCTGATGTTAAAATAGTGCCAAGACATTTGCTTTTATCCACTTGATTCCGCCGAATACGGATGTGTCGGGCCATTGGCGGAAATAAAACGGCGAAACAACGCATTTCCATTCTCTGGACTACATCCTGCTGGAAATCTAGTAGGACCATGGTCTTGCTATAAGGGAGATCCAGCGGGAGTTTGAGAATGAACACTGAAGAAGAAGAAGATCCACTTAATTTAATTGTGCATGAATGATAGTAGTACTCATTTTGGCGGTGTGTATTTCTTTGAAACAATCATTACTTGTGTTTTCTTCTTGTTTAGACTGAGGGCTATGTTTTCACGTTCTTGCATTACTGTCCTACAGGGATTGAAGCTCTTGTTCGATCCCTACAATCAGAACTGTATCATCAGCATATCTTAGATTATTGAGATTGTAACCTCCAACTGATATTCCTGGCATGAAATTCATTCGTCTTCTTCTTCTTCTTCTTCTTCTTCAGCGTTCATTCTCAAACGCCCGCTGGATCTTCCTTGTAGTATTACCATGGTCCTACTAGATTCCAGCAGGATGTAGTCCAGAGAATGGAAATGCGTTGTGTCGCAGTTTTATTTGCGCCAATAGCCAACACATCCGTCTTCAGCGGGAAATTCATTCAATAATAATAATATTCAATTAGTTATTAAACAGAAAATGTGCAGCATATCCTTTTCAGGATGTAGCCATCAACACATTATTATTTGGCTGTAGTGATTTTCTAGACAATGTTCGAAAGAGTTCTAGGCAGTATAAATACTTCAGTAGTTTGTCATTGTTTGCTGAACGATCCTGACGCACAATTGCCTGCTGCAAGGGTTGAACTCGGTACATTGGCACTTCTGATAGGACGTGATTACCTTGGATGCTACCGCTATGTAATGTTTTTCTTCGGGGACTAAACATGCATTCATAAACCTTCCTTACACCAATCATGTCTTTGAGAGAGACTCACGTGAATCCGGGTGTCATACAAGTTATACATCTGGGGGGGGGGGGGGGGGGGAATCTCTGCTTTTGTCTCTTAGAGTATGGGTCTCAAGAGATACCTGCTAACAGCTAAAGGGATTATTTCATCATTATCATGTGTCAAGAAGTACCTGCTAACAGTTAAAGGGATTATTTCATCATCATCATGTGTCAAGAAGTACCTGCTAACAGCTAAAGGGATTATTTCATCATTATCATGTGTCAAGAAGTACCTGCTAACAGTTAAAGGGATTATTTCATCATTATCATGTGTCAAGAAGTAACTGCTAACAGTTAAAGGGATTATTTCATCATTATCATGTGTCAAGAAGTACCTGCTAACAGCTAAAGGGATTATTTCATCATTATCATCATTTTCAGTTCACTCTTACGCTGTGGATTACACCGTGAATACTTTTACAATATCGCCACAAACACTTCTACTTTATAAATATTCACATCTTTCAAACGCACAGTAATATAAATATTCACATCTTTCAAACGCACAGTAATATAAATATTCACATCTTTCAAACGCACAGTAATATAAATATTTACATCTTTCAAACGCACAGTAATATAAATATTTACATCTTTCAAAAGTACAGTAATATAAATATTCACATCTTTCAAAAGTACAGTAATATAAATATTTACATCTTTCAAAAGTACAGTAATATAATATTTACATATTTCAAACGCACAGTAATATAAATATTTACATCTTTCAAACGCACAGTAATATAAATATTTACATCTTTCAAACGCACAGTAATATAAATATTTACATCTTTCAAAAGTACAGTAATATAAATATTCACATCTTTCAAAAGTACAGTAATATAATATTTACATATTTCAAACGCACAGTAATATAAATATTTACATCTTTCAAACGCACAGTAATATAAATATTTACATCTTTCAAAAGTACAGTAATATAAATATTCACATCTTTCAAACGTACAGTAATATAAATGTCCCCTTCTTCCCAAACGTACAGTAATTCATAATTTTTTGTATTCCAGGTACGAGATCTGATTGGGCGATGCATATGTCCTATTCAATTTCCAATGATCAAAGTTGGTGAAGGCAAATACAAGATTGGGGATTCTAGGAGTCTTATCTTTGTTCGGGTATGTTCTATTCGGGCCTCACAAGAAACGTTCTGGTTGTTTTTTTTCATAAGAAAGTTTCCATTTGTGTCGCAAGAAATGTTTTATTTCTATTTCATAGGAAATGTTCCATTATTGTCTCACAGAAATGTTATGTTTGTGTTTCATAAGAAATGTTATTTTTATGTTTCATACGATATGTTCTGGCTCTCAGTTGTACAAATTTAACAAAAAGGGGGAAATTGACACTTTTAACAAACTTTTGAACTAAAATTAAAAACTGTCATTTCTAACAAAATGTTTGACAAAAGTACAAAATTTGGTATATCTAACAAGTTCTTGAACTAAAATGGAAAAAAACTGGCACATCTAACAAGATGTTAAACTAAAATGCTTAATGGTACATCTAAAAGTTCCTGAATTAAAATGGAAAACTGGCACATCTAAAAAGTTCTTGAACTAAAATGTCCACCGAATACAGATGTGTCGAATACAGATGTGGCGCAAATAAAACGACGGCACAACGCATTTCCATTCTCTGGATTACATCTGCTGGAAATTATGGTCCTGCTACAAGAGAGATCCAGCGGGAGTTTAAGAATGAACGCTGAAGAAGAAGAAGAACTAAAATGGAAAAACTGTCATGTCTAACAAACTGATACGGCCTGACAATCTAATAATAGTGAGTTCTTCTTCTTCTTCAGTGTTCATTCTCAAACTCCCACTGGATCTCTCTTGTAGCAGGACCATGGTCCTATTAGATTTCCAGAAGGATGTAGTCCATAGAATGGAAATGCGTTGTGTCGCCGTTTTATTTGTTCCAATGGCTTGACACATCCGTCTTCGGCGGGATAGTGAGTTCATCGACATAGGATTATGGTTCGTGATACATTTTTGTGTCTCTTCATACACTGTTATTTCTTGCATGTTAAAATAATGTCTGTGTTAAGTCTGTTTCACTTTCATTGCAGATTCTCAGGAACCACGTGATGGTCAGAGTTGGGGGTGGCTGGGATACATTAGAGAACTACCTAAACAAACATGACCCATGCCAGTGTAATTACAGAGGTAAGGGCCAAAGTTCATTTCTCAATAAACATTACCCATGTGAAGTGTAATTACCGAGGAAAGGGCCAAAGTTCATTTCTCAATAAACATTACCCATGTGAAGTGTAATTACAGAGGTAAGGGCCAAAGTTCATTTCTCAATAAACATTACCATGTGAAGTGTAATTACAGAGGTAAGGGCCAAAGTTCATATCTCAATAAACATTACCCATGTGAAGTGTAATTACAGAGGTAAGGGCCAAAGTTCATTTCTCAATAAACATTACCATGTGAAGTGTAATTACAGAGGTAAGGGCCAAAGTTTATTTCTCAATAAACATTACCCATGTGAAGTGTAATTACCGAGGAAAGGGCCAAAGTTCATTTCTCAATAAACATTACCCATGTGGAGTGTAATTACCGAGGAAAGGGCCAAGGTTCATATCTCAATAAACATTACCCATGTGAAGTGTAATTATAGAGGTAAGAGCCAAAGTTCATTTCTCAATAAAAATTACCCATGTGAAGTATAATTATAGAGGTATGAGCCAAAGTTCATCTTTCAATCAACATTACCCATGTGGAATGTAATTACAGAAGTAAGGGCCAAAGTTGTTTCTCCATACATATTACCCATGTGAAGTGTAATTACAGAGGTAAGGGTCAAAGTTCATGTCTCAATGAACATGACTCATGTCTGTTATTACCGGGTCCCTCATCAGTACAGCCCTGTATACTCATCAGGAATCATCTAAGGTTATGCTATTTTACTTCTCAAGCAATTTTCATGGATTCCTCTCTTGTATACTTTATGTTAACTCCTAATTAAAATCATGGAAAAAGTCACATATCGTCACTTTAGAAGGATGATTTCTGATGACTGTATTGGCGAGGAACTGGTTAATTACAGGGGTAGGTGTCAAAGTTCATATCTCATTAAACATGACCCATCCCAGTATGATTACTTAGTCAAAGTTCATATTTCAACAAATGTAAGGGTCAAAGTTCATATTTCAACAAATGTAAGGGTCAAAGTTCATATTTCAACAAATGTACGGGTCAAAGTTCATATTTCAACAAATGTATGGGTCAAAGTTCATATTTCAACAAATATGACAATTGTCAGTGTAAAGTCTATAAATTAGTTAGTGACAGATACAGTATAATGTGATGTTCATGTGTTAATGACAACTATATCCATGAATGACATGTCTAATGTGATATCCATGAATGACATGTCTCATATCATATCCATGAATGACATGTCTCATGTGATATCCATGAATGACATGTCTAATGTTATATCCATGAATGACATATCTCATGTGATATCCATGAATGACATGTCTAATGTTATATCCATGAATGACATATCTCATGTGATATCCATGAATGACATATGTCTAGTATGATATCCATGAATGATATATGGCTAATGTTATAACTATGAATAATATGTTTCTTATGTGATATTTATGAATGAATGATATATATCTAGTCCGATGTCTATTTTAAATGTCAGATGTCAAGTGTGATTAGTCAAATCTCAAACTGCAGTAAATAATTCTTTAATTTTCTTCTCTCTAGGTCATCGTCCTAGTGTTGGTACAGCAGCTCACAAAGTGGTTGTCAGCCAACAACGCCAACCAGCCACTCAAAATAACCCAGTTTCTCGTGCAACTCCTAACACACCAACATCCCCTAGACGTGGGTCATCTGCCGCAGCTGGAAATCATCGATCTAGTTCTCCACAATCCTCATCCAACAATAACAAAACCCCAACTTTGGTGATATCCCGTCACCAACCGGCCACAACTAAGAGAGCATCAAGTCCAGAAAACCCTCCCAAAGGAAAACTTACACCTCATTACCAGGTTCAACAGTATGCTGCTACGGAAGCCACATCTCATCCATCTTCTAATCCGTCAAGTCAAATAATTGGACACAAGTCTACCAGCTCCGCTCGTGGTAGAAGTCCATCTCCGCGCACAAAAACACCTGGATTACCACATCAAATAACCAGTCATTGGACTACACCTGGTTCCGCCCAAGCCAAGAGAACAGATCTAGTCCCAGACAAATCACTGACCATCAGACAAAATGTGTTGGAAACTGTGGACAGGTAATGGCAAGATGTTTAATGTGTTGACACCCATTCAGAGATGTCTTACTTTTATATTCTCTTACATTCTCTCACATTCTCTCACATTCTCTTGTACAATTACTCATAATGCAGATATATGAATAAGGGGGGGGGCACACGAAAAGTTCACATTTTGAGAAGAGATTTCTGTTTGTCCCTTTTCTGACAAAATCATTTTGATCGGGAATTTGATTTGTTTTTTGTTGTAGACTTGTATTCAAACCAATTGAATCGGTTTTCTATTTCTTTCTATTTATCAACCTTTATGGTTCATGATTTAACTACAGTCTTCCATTACTTTAATTATTAATTTTCCATCATAAGATTACGAAACTCAAGATACATTTTATCTTGTCCTGACATTACAGAACTGTAGAATTACCTAATTTTTTAAGAATTGGAGATGCATTTTATCTTGTCCTGACATTACAGAACTGGAGAATTACCTAATTTTTAAGAATTGGAGATACATTTTATCTTGTCCTGACATTACAGAACTGTAGAATTACCTAATTTTTAAGAATTGGAGATACATTTTATCCTGTCTTAATTATTATATTCGTCCGTCGAAGTCGCCAATGACCATTCATCTCAACTAGGATGATGATAAAAACGATGATGTCAGTGATGTACCTGATTGTGACTAATGAGCCCTATGCGTGCTTGGAATTGTCTCACACACTTTCCCACTAGGTTCCACTGCCCACTAGGTTCCACTGCTTGTGTGGGAGGAGTCTGTGGGACATTGTCTACCACACTTTGGGCATGTGTGAGAGACGTCTGTGGGACATTGTCTACCACACTTTGGGCATGTGTGAGAGAAGTCTGTGGGACATTGTCTACCACACTTTGGGCATGTGTGAGAGAAGTCTGTGGGACATTGTCTACCACACTTTTGGCACGTGTGAGAGAGGTCTGTGGGACATTGTCTACCACGCTATGGGCATGTGTGAGAGAAGTATGTGGGACATTGATCAGCTCTTGCCTTGCTTCTAGCGCGTTGTTTGTTGTGCAGCAGGATGTCTGAGGTTCTCTGCAACTGCTGAACCACTCTTCTACGACGTCAGTCAGATATATCTTGTACAAGATTATTCCATGAATTTGTGTATATTTTGAAGTGAGTCATGCTATCAACCCGCCATTGAAATGAATGGCGAGAGGTGTAGATTCTATGTGTTGTATGGCATGAAGATTGAGTGACCGCTTCTGCAGGCATCTTCATGCAATAATACACAGAGAACCTACCCCTGTCGCCACACATTTCAATGGTGATGGTCATCATTGTCCCTCGATATCCAGGTCACTGCCCTCAGATCCTGCACTGCGGATGATAGATCTAGGTACGCTCTTGAAAACTTATTTATTTTTTAGTTTGGTACCCTCAAGCCTTTTGAACTTAACTCTGAACATTCATTTGTTTAAATTTGTGTTTTTGTGGCCCTTATTGTATTGAATCCATGTTGTATTGGGTAATAATTTGTTATATCTGTTATCATGTCCTGTCCAATTTTCTACAAAACCTGATTCCATGTCAAGATGTTTGCACACACATCATTGCAACCTTGAACTTCGTATTGTTTACATGTCAATAGTGTATCTAGTGTCATTGGGGTGGTAACATTGTTTTTACTGTTTTCACTGTTTTATATATTCTTGAGAAAGACGTAACAGTTCAAAAAGTTGAAAATTTATTGTGTATTGTAATTTGTATGTTTTCATATTGACACCTCATAACCCCTTAGCGATGATAGTCCGTCGTGTTCACGTGAAACTTTCAAAAATGTGTGTGATGCTGTTACTTCTGCGTGTTATTTGGACGTTGTAGCTTGTGAAGTTATTACTTTTTTGGGATGATGTAGTCTGTGAAGTTAGTTATTGTTAAGCAATGAATTGTTTGAATTGTTAGTTTTGTTATTGATGAAGCTATCGTAGTTAGTTAGTTTTGTTATTGATGAAGCTATCGTAGTTAGTTAGTTTCGCTATTGATGAAGCTATCGTAGTTAGTTAGTTTTGTTATTGATGAAGCTATCGTAGTTAGTTAGTTTTGTTATTGATGAAGCTATCGTAGTTAGTTAGTTTTGTTATTGATGAAGCTATCGTAGTTAGTTAGTTTTGTTATTGATGAAGCTATCGTAGTTAGTTAGTTTTGTTATTGATGAAGCTATCGTAGTTAGTTAGTTTTGTTATTGATGAAGCTATCGTAGTTAGTTTTGTTATTGATGAAGCTATCATAGTTAGTTAGTTTTGTTATTGATGAAGCTATCGTAGTTGTTCGAGATGCATGATCTGTTAAATCACCCTGTATGACATAGATTCCAGTGTTGATGAATTCAATTAATATTGGGCAAATAGATGCGTGCTTGTCTGAGACAGACAAGCAGTTGCTAGAATCCATGGTTAAAGACTGAATTGGAGACAGACTTGCAGACATTAGAACTCATGGTTGTAGATTTAGTTTGAGACAGACTTGAAGACATTAGACTCGTGGTTGAAGACTTAATTTGAGACAGACTTGAAGACATTAGAACTCGTGGTTTAAGACTTAATTTGAGACAGACTTGAAGACATTAGAACTCGTGGTTGAAGATTTAATTTGAGACAGACTTGCAGACATTAGAACTCGTGGTTGTAGATTTAGTTTGAGACAGACTTGCAGACATTAGAACTCGTGGTTGTAGATTTAGTTTGAGACAGACTTGCATACATTAGAACTCGTGGCTGAATGCTTAAAGTAGTTCAGAGATTATGTGTGTGTGTTATTATGTGCGTTTCCA
Source organism: Meghimatium bilineatum (assembly GCA_034231615.1). Classification (NCBI taxonomy): domain Eukaryota; kingdom Metazoa; phylum Mollusca; class Gastropoda; order Stylommatophora; family Philomycidae; genus Meghimatium; species Meghimatium bilineatum. The sequence goes on from CM067309.1 coordinate 16,149,708, forward strand.
GTAATTAGCAAAACTTCATTGCTCTGTTCCAAGATTTTACTTTGATACCGGGTGTTCTTAATTTCAGAAGTTAAACTGTATTTTTTCTCGAGCTTTTGTTTGGATTCTCTCTCTCTCTCTCTCTCTCTCACTATTTATTTTTCTCCCTCCCTTTCCGCTTTCTCAGCTGGTCTGTTCAGAATTAACTAAAAAATTGTGGGTTACCATTGAATATTTGATTGACTGTCTACGCTATAAGTAATGTTAAAGTTAACCCAAAGCATTTATTAACCTCGTAGGAGTGTAAGATGCTACAGATCTCACATTTCAGTGACTCTGCTATATAAGGGCGGTTGCCATCTTCTCTCCCTCGCAATCTTTACTTCTCGAATTAATCAGGTACCCAATTACGGTTGGGTCGACCCGGGAGCCGTTGCGATCTGAAAAACGTCTCAGCCTCAACTGGGAAATTAACCTAGGACCACTCATATGCGAAACCAGTGCACTAACAACTGCGCTACTCTGCTACTACGCTATAAGATTACATGCTAATATGACATATATCTATCTATTGTCTTTTCTCTGCTTGTGCTGTAAGGCGTTGCAGGATTGAATGGCGATCGGTTTTCCAGCTATGGCACGAGTGACCGCTTGATATGCAGTAATATTATGGCGTCTCTTTACGACAAAGAAGTTAAAGATGAGAGCGCGGTATTCTAGTCGATAGTGAGCGTGCTTGCTATCACCAAGTTACAACGTTCCAGGTTCGAAACCACGTCCGGACAAGATTAAAGACCGGGTTGTGATTTCTCGCTTGACACGACCACTCCTCCAGTCGACTAAGCTGTAAATGAGCACCTGACACATGAGTTAGGGGAGGTAAAGACAGTAAGGAATGGAACTGACCACACCACTTTATAGTTACTGTGGCTTAGTACACGAAGAGTTATCTTCATCCCCGACGGCAGGTTGCTGCCATGGGACACGCCTTTACCTTTAACGACAAACATTGTGCTTGCAAGTACACTTGTTACAATACTTTCCCTTGTCGGAGATTCGGAACGGAATCTGTTATCTTTCACTTTGCGAGTCATTAAATCTGGAACATTTTGTGACGTCCCGTGGAACAAAATAAAAGTGCCGATTCTGACCAGATTATGCACTTACTTGTGTGGGAAAGCTTACCTTTGTGTTGAGCTTTAACAGACTCATAAGCCATGTTCTATCAGTATGTTTCGGAGTTATACATACCGTTATTGTGCATAGACGCGCGGATGTTAAGGGAATTGATAGACTTACCAAAAGTACTAGGGATAGTTAAATGGCCCATGCTGATATTTTGAATGAAACAAGGAGTTAGACATGTTGGAAAATGTGCGGCGGATTTAGTCTTCCGTATCGTTGGCTAGAGTGCAGGGCATGGGAGTGAAACAGGCCCGTAGATAAGGAGGTAGGTGTATTCTATCTATCCCCCCTACCACACCTTGGTAAATCTAACATGACTTTTAGCACTAAGAACTTAAGAAAAAGTATCACGTCGACTGCAAAGAGTATCACTCACAGCACGTAATCCCGTAACCTCAAGTGAAAAAGATATCTGAAAAAAATCACACCAGTCGTCACTGCCCGGTATCGAACCTGAAACTCCTGAACAATGAGGCAAATAGTCACTATATGAAGGAAATACCGGCTGAAATGTACAGATTTCTTAACCAAGCTGGAAACTGTAACGATACATTCGGTTATCCAGACAATATTGTGATAACTGACAGTGGTCTGAGAACCCGCGTACGGGACACATATTACTGCTGACCTCTATGCATTAGAAAAACAGAGCACTTGCACGATGGCTCCAGCGACGATTTCCATCTTTTAGACTATGATCGCCCGTGTGTTGACGGGGCCCGAAAGGGGAGCAAAGAATTGCAACACTGTTTACCTTCCATGCATGTCGTAAAAGGCGACTAAGGAGGTTGTGGGATGGAGTTAGCTGTCCCATTCCATATAGGGTCAGTGACCCAAAGCCATGTTGAATTCGGATGTGTCAGGCCGAAAGGCGCAGATATCGCAGCAATGCTGTAAACCACGACACAACGCATTCCGTTTTCCTGACTACATCCTGCTAATCTGCAGGAGTTTCAGAACGAACGCAGAAGAAGAAGAAGACAGTGACCCACGAAATAACAAACAGATAGCTAAAGGTAGGTCCCCCTCTCCGGGTGCCTGTTCGTGATATTGGTAAAGAGGGATAACATATGGGCCTACTAAGACAACACTCCTTCCAATCCTGAGGGGTTCCATTAATGACAACGAATTACAGTTTATTGAAGCTATTGAACCTGATAACTGATTGAAAATATTAAAGAAAAGAACAAGAATCAGTGTATTTATTGCGCAAGTCTTCGTACTTTTTATTGGCTTGCGACGCGTGTTGCAGCCTCACGCAGGAACGTGAAATAAGGTAGTGCGAAAACGTGTATCTGTCTATGTGTCACAAAAACACTCCGGAGATAGAATGTTTACCTTTAGCTGCCTGGCCTGTCTCTGCTTTTGGTCAAGGTCGGACACCAACTAGGAAAGCTCCGGTACCAGTCTTCATCTGAGAATTACAATATCTAGAGTACCAGAAACTGAGCTCTTTGAATGAATCCATCTTACCATGTTACATTCCTTGATTGAATCCATCCTACAATGTCACATTCCTTGATTGAATCCATTCTACCATGTTACATTCCTGGATTGAATCCATCCTACCATGTCACATTCCTTGATTGAATCCATCTTACCATTTTACATTCTTGCTTGAATCCATCCTACCATGTCACATTCCTTAATTGAATCCATCCTACCATATTAAATTCCTTGACTGAATCCAATCTACCATGTTACATTCCTTGATTGAATCCATTTTACTATGTCACATCCAATTCTTCTGTTGAGTTCTTCCCCTTAAGGAACTAGGCTCACGGATGAGAAACGGTTCAGTACCCAATGGCCACAGACACAGTACGTCCAATTACACGAGGCAAGTTCACAGACAGTGGAACACCTCGTGCGAGACAGACGTGAGCAAAAATCGTCTGGGCGAAGAGTCACCACAAACACGCGTGCCTGGCGACAGATATGAAGGCTGTCACATGCTAGGGTAGCCCACCCGATTTGTCAAGGCATGCCGAAATCGGATGTGCTAGACCTACAAGGCGCATAACGGTGACATAACGTAATCATGCTCCCGGCGGTAATCGCACGGATATCCATGCTAATTACACTGGAGCGAACGCAAAACAAAACAAACTATGTCACATTCTTTTGATTGAATCTATTTTACCATGTCACATTCCTTGATTGAACCCCTTACTATGTTAAATTCCTTGATTTAATCCATCTTACCATGTTGCATTCCTTGATTGAATTCATCTAACCATATTAAATTCCTTGATTGTATTCATCTTACCATATTAAATTCCTTGATTGTATTCATCTTACCATATTAAATTCCTTGATTGAATTCATCCTACAATGTCACATTCCTTGATTGAATTCATCCTACAATGTCACATTCCTTGATTAAATTCATCCTACAATGTAACGTTCCTTGATTGAATCCATCTTACCATATTAAATTCATTGGTTTAATCCATCTTACTATGTTGCCTTCCTTGATTAAATCCATCTTACCATATTAAATTCCTTGATTAAATCCATCTTACCATATTAAATTCCTTGATTAAATTCATCTAACCATATTAAATTCCTTGATTAAATTCATCTAACCATATTAAATTCCTTGATTGAATCCATCTTATCATTTTAAATTCCTTGATTGAATCCATCCTACCATATTAAATTTCTTGATAGAATCCATCCTACCATGTCACATTCCTTCATTGAATCCATCTTACCATATTAAATTTCTTGATAGAATCCATCCTACCATGTCACATTCCTTCATTGAATCCATCCTACCATGTCACATTCCTTGATTGAACTCATCTTACCATGTCACATTTCTTGATTGAATCCATCCTAGTGTCTCACATTTCTTACTTGAATCTATCTTACCATGTCACATTCGTTCATTGAATCCATCTTACCATGTAACATTCGTTCATTGAATCCATCTTACCATGTCACGTTCCTTGATTGAATCCATCTTACCATGTCGCATTCCTCTTGATTGAATTCATCCTACAATGTAACGTTCCTTGATTGAATCCATCTTACCATGTCACATTGCTTGATCCCAATCAAGACGCTCTAGAGCCTGAGATTAACCTTACAAAATTCCGAAGACAAACCAAAAGTTCTTATCCCGCTTGGGGCATTATAGTTGAAGCAGGAAAATGCTGATCTTCAATTATCGATCCGAAGGTCGGGATTTTCTCCAGAACACTTTTTTCACTCCAAGATCCTGTTGTACTTTTTCTCCTTCCAATTTCCTTGATATAAAAAAGGGTCAATGGAAAGTTTGCATAATGTGATCGCTGTGATCAATGGGTTTGTGTTATTAAATTCTGGAATCAAATTTGTCACAAGCATTCCGGAAATTGCCCGGTTTTATTTTTGTATTTGTTAGGTATTGTTAAAATGTGCAATAAATCTGCGGCTCAAATATGTTCTCATCTGATGTGTTAGTTTGCACTTGGAACCTTGTACTGGTTCTTGATTGTATCTCCTTAATTTTCTTCTATCTTTTAAAAGTTCAGAAATGTTATCAGAATGAAGTCCAGAAAACAGCATCTGTTGCTATGTTATTTACAATTTGACTGCGATATCTGTGCCTTTAATAATTACACTTTTTACCGCAGTGTTGTCTGTGTTATGCAATGTTTTAATGCGAATTAGAACAGTGTTTCTCAAACTTTTTGTTGCCAGGAACCAGCAATTCTGCTAGGAACCACTTGACTGCTGGCGGTCATAGGTCTTATATTATGTATGGAATTTTAACCAAATATTTAGTGTTAATAATTTTTACCGAAAACTGAATGTATCATTAAATTGATTTAACATCTAATGTGACAGTTGAGCTTCGTTCTAATGTGACAGATGAGCTTTCTTCTGTGACAGATGAGCTTTCTTCTGTGACAGATGAGCTTCCTTCTAATGTGACAGATGAGCTTTCTTCTGTGACAGATGAGCTTCCTTCTAATGTGACAGTTGAGCTTCCTTCTAATGTGACAGTTGAGCTTCCTTCTAATGTGACATATGAGCTTTCTTCTGTGACAGATGAGCTTCCTTCTAATGTGACAGATGAGCCTGCCCGAGTTAACTTCTAATGTGACATATGAACTTACTTGAGTTAACTTCTAATGTGACAGATAAGCTTCCTTCTAATGTGACAGATGTGCTTACTTGAGTTAACTTGTAGGATCTGACCGTGCTACAACCGACTGAAAAGTCAATCTTTATCTGAAACTGTTCTCTAAGATAACAAATGTTCAGTTTCTAGTTAAGTAAATGGCGTTGTGGATTGTCTCGCCACAATCTATGCGTGAGTAGTTCATCTCAGAGGTTGTGGAGTGTCTCGCCGCAATCTATGCGTGAGTAGTTCATCTCAGAGGTTGTGGATTGTCTCGCCACAATCTATGCGTGAGTAGTTCATCTCAGAGGTTGTGGAGTGTCTCGCCGCAATCTATGCGTGAGTAGTTCATCTCAGAGGTTGTGGATTGTCTCGCCACAATCTATGCGTGAGTAGTTCATCTCAGAGGTTGTGGAGTTAGTGTGAGACAGCAGAAACCGATTCGAGTCTCAGTTTCTCAAGCTGTACTCCTAGAGAAAAGATCGCTCGAGGACCAAAACCAAAAGTTAAATGTTTGCAAAGACCTAAAAGTTGGAGGCTTTATTTTTACACGACATTGCGCAACCATCAAAACTTGAGTTTCTGATATGAAAGTTACAGAAACGTTCTGACCGTTTTCCAATTATATATATACATAAACGGAGTTACGTGCTACGAGTGATACTGGGAGTCCATGGAGAAAACATAAACAAGTGGAGGACACGGACTTGTCTGAGTTGGCCACAAAAAGCTTACTATCTGAGTTGGCCACACAAAAAGGTCACCGTCTGAGTTGGCCATAGAAAAGTCACTGTCTGAGTTGGTCACAAAAGGTCACTGTCTCAGTTAACCACTAAATTCTCTCTATTCACTAAATACTAAAATTACAAATATTAACCAGGTGTTGCTGTAAATTTTGCATTGAGAAGATCGCATAATATTGTCAGCAATTATTTAAACAAAACAATCACGGGGTTATTTTACTTCTTCTTCAATTTTCCACCTCAAACTCTCACTGGATCTCTCTTTAAGCAGGACAATGGTCCTACTAGATTTCCAGCAGTATGTAGTTCAGAGAATGGAAATGCGATGTGTCGGCTTTTTAAATTGCGCACATGGTCCGACACATTTTCGTCGGCGGAATCATCGAGTTCAAAGTCGTAAAATAAGTAGCACTTAAGGCGGCACACAGATTTTATATACTTCAAAAAAGAGAGCAACTAGTTGGGGTGCAAAAGATTGAAAACTACTAATCTACACGAAGGGTTCCTTTCGATTATTTTACAGTAACTCCGCCCCCCCCCCCCAGTGTTTTAACCACACTTGCACACAACACACTCTCGTATCAATACATAGCGACACATCGGCAACAAAGGACGGGAATAAAAGAACCAATCACACGAGATTGATTACTCGCTTCTATTTATAGAGTCCAGAGGCAACAAGTTGAGACTCGTCGTTATCAGCTGATTCGATTTTAGAACTTAGCGAGACATGCTGACCTTGATCTTGTTGATATGCCTCGTTGGTATTGATAACCACAAGCGGGGTAGGAGGGGGATCTATTAGTTCCGGTACTTGATCAATGTCGACTCATACGTAAATACACGTACTCGCACATAAACAGAGATACTCGCATGTATCCGCATTCACTCTACTTGAATCTTACATTCATTCACAAATACATACATACACCTTACATTCATTCACAAATACATACAAACACCTTAGATTCATTCAGAAATACATACATACACCTTACATTAATTCACAAATACATACATACACCTTACATTCATTCACAGATATATATATCTTTCATACGCATGTGGTTGCGTCTGTGGGTCTCACCAATGGCCCACTGGACACACCATCCATGCAACAGAAAACCTTAGTGGATGACATGCCGTTATATTGAGGTTATCTTCTTATAAAAGCTTCACGCCACGTTATTTATACAATTATGCTTTTATTTTGTTATTGAAATGTGTTTCATGTTTACCTGAATATATATGTATTTATGTGGTTGGGAGGGAGCCAGAGATGTACTGTGCAGCACTGTTTTTTCCTATGGCTGAGACCCATCATAGAGGCACAGTGACTCAGGACGTGACAATCCTTTTGACTTGAACATTTGGTTGCATGCCTGGAGCAATAGAAAAGTTCGGCATAACCAGTAGTCAATTGGTGGCGGGGAATGAGCACATTGAACCCTATCTTGGCTACAGTGACTAGAAGCAGTACACAGGTGGAAACCTACCTTCCTGGAGGTGTGATAGCTATTCTCTGGCTCTGTCCCGGGGTGGGCCGAAAATCCACAGACTTCCCAGCAATATATTGTCATTTAATGGCATTTAGGCCAAAGGGTATGAGCCCATGGACCGCTGGATCAGCAACCAACCAACCAACCATATATATTTCATTCATAAATTAAGTCCCAAGCATAATAATGTGTCATCTGTAATATGTAATGACTATAAAGGGCATAGCAAGTCCTATTATCAAAGGAGCACGAATTACAGTCAGTAACGTGAAAGTTCTGGCATAAACAATTTCATTTGAACTAATCTAATTGTTGTGTGACGTGTCTTTGAATATAGCTTTCTTGTGTTGTTTTTGTCTTAATGAAGACCTTTTGTTTATAGAGATTGCAATTTTTTTTTCGTTTACTCTTCAAACGTCATGGGCTTATGTTTTCACTTTTTCGCCTTTTTGTTCTTACTGCAGTCTACATAAAAATAGCCAGAAACAAAAACGTTTTGCCCACGTGGGCTAGAGCCCGAAGGGGAGCAAAGAATAGCGAAACTATTTCTTGTCATGCGTGTCGTAAGATGGGACTAATGATGTTTCATGAATGGTGTTGGTTATCCTTTCCCATAGAGGATCAAAGTGACCAAGACTCCGTGCTGAAATCGGTTGTGCCAGATCGAAATGCGCATATATCGCACCCAAGTTGTAAACCATGACACCGTGCATTCCATTCTCTGGAATATATCTTATGTGAATATATCTTATATCTAACCTGCAAGAGTTTGAGAACGAACACAGAAACATCAATGTTATAAAGAATCACATATATCATATGGAAGAGAATCATGGATAATAAATAACAAGCAAGTAGAAAGCTAGAGGTTACGGAGATGTGGTATTTCAGAAGAATGATGAGAAATCTATGGACATGTAGAAAAATTAATGAAGTGATATTGAAGGAGCTTGACAGCAGAGTAAGTTCCCTATCAACATTAGAAAACACGCTTAACAACAGAGGAAGTTTCGTATCAACATTAGAAAACAAGCTTGACAGCACAGGAAGTTTCCCCATCAACATTAGAAAACAGAGTCTACATTTATTTGCCACATTATGAGAAAATGTTGTTTGGAGTACAATGTAACAACAGATAAAATTGTGATGGAAAAGAGACAGATGACGGCAAAGATAGAAGATACTGGATAATTTGGCATCTTGGCGTTGAAGAAAGTCAACAGTCGAACTGATACTCAGTACATAAGATTGAATCGTGTAAGATTAATTGCCGCTTATGCCACCCTGTGCGGCACACGATGATGATAACGTACTTTTATTTTACTTTCACGCCTTGTATCTTCCATTCACATTTTCTGTAATTTCTATTCACACCAAATTTTATATTACTTTTACATCACCGTTCATTTCACATTAACTCTTACATTACTCTACTATTTATATTTATATCCTACATTCATTTGGAATAATAGAATGAATGTAAGGACTCGAGATTAGTGGAACAATAATAAACACTTGCAATATGCAGATGACACTGTTCTTTTAGCAGAAAGTGAACAGAAACTACAAAGACTAATAGATCAAGTTGATAAATCGCCCGTGTGTTGCCGACGCCCGAAAGGGGAGCAAGAATAGCAACTCTTTACCTTTCAAGCATGTCGTAAAAGGCGACTAAGGAGGTTATGGGATGGAGTTGGCTGTCCCATCCCATATAGGGTCAGTGACCCAAAGCTATGCTGAAGTCGGATGTGTCAGGCCGAAAGGCGCAGATATCGCAGCAATGTTGTAAACCGTGACACAACGCATTCCGTTCTCCGGACTACATCCTGTTAATCTGCAGGAGTTTCAGAACGAACGCAGAAGAAGAAGAAGTTGATAAATCAAGTAAAGAATATGGACTAGATACAAACATCCACAAAGTAAACACCATGACAATAAAGAAAATCGCAAAAAAGATGCTAAACATAAAAAATAGAGAGAGAGATACTGCAACAAGTAGAACATTCTCAACATCTCAACATTATCAGGCCCTTAGATAAGGGGTAGGGGGTTTGGGATTCAAATTCGCCTCCGCCCCCATTTAGAAAATCCTAACATGGAGTTTAGTACCAGCAATACGTTTCTACTGACCTCTTGGTCGGTACAGCCCCCCACCCTTAGCGATTTTTCACATAAAAAAGAGATTTCATTTCCCGTTCAAAAAAGTGAAATATACATAAAAAACGGACGAAGGACTTTAAAACAATTTTTTAAAGGTAAAACCCCCTCCTTAAGACAATTATGTATACGCCCCTGTCTCAGACACATAATCACAAATGATGGCAGATGTGAAACAGAAGTTAAAAGGAGAGTAGGAATGGCTAAAAGTACTTTCAATGACATGAGGAAAATATTAATAAACAAAATTACAAACAAGCTAAAATGAAAATTGCAAAAATGCTACATCTAATCTATATGAATGTATTGCTCAGAAACATGAACAATAAACAAACAATTATAAGACATAATTGGTGCCTTTGATATGTGGATATGTAGAAGAATATTGAGAACTTCATGGAAAGAGAAGAAAACGAACACAGAAGTTCTAACAACATTTCGTATGAAAAATAAATAATTAAATGAAATATAGTTCAAACAAATAAAGTATTTCCTTGTTGAAGACATTATTTGAGGGTAAAGTCGATGGAAGGCGAACAAGAGGTAGGCAGAGATACAAGTGGAAGATACACATCATGAGATGGACATGGTACAGTTTAGCAGAGTGCACCACCAAAGCTAGAGACAGGATGTTGGTAATCCGTTGCAGCCGACCATCGTTACGGAGACGGCACTTGATGATGTTGATGGCGTTCAATTTTAATTTATTAATATAACACACTGGATAGTGTTATCGCATCTAATTCAAAGTATGCTTTATTAGAAATCTCCGTTTTCAAAGTATTTTCATATTTCAAACAGCTTTCTATCAATGTTTTCGCCATTTCTTCGTAATCATCTTACAACCCGCTCAATCTTCGTGACAAAGATACTTCTAGAACTTGTCACGGACGGCATCGAGACAGAATTCCTCCAATAGTATCGTATGTGCCAGGAACTAGTCGGCAAGTCGGGCCGATACAGAACAAAACAAGTTATCTTTAGCGTTTCCAAGGGACACAGTATCAGAAACGTGTGTTCAATGTATTGTTACTTGACGTGTTTTCATTGTATATTTTAAAGTGTTACACATTATGCAGAATAGTTTATTATATTTAAAATTATTTTTTAGTTCAGTTGTGTGATGCGAATACTGCAATAATTGTGTGATACGGGTTTTGTTAGGTTTTTCTTTCTCGAGACCTAATGGTATTCCAAATTATAAAGTGATTTAGTGTTTCAGATCCCATGGGTCACACAATTAGTTAATGGTTGCACTTTTTAACCAACATATTTTATAAATCTTCATTTCATTATTTGTATTAGCCTTTTTTTCAGATCGTTTCAGAATTAAGTTTATTAATCTTACATTTTGTATATATAATAGTTTCAGAATTTAGAATTTAGATAGTATTTGTAGATTATATTTTGTGCAACAGGACTCAGGATCGTATGCTAACATTTTGTGCAGCCATTCATGATTTTATATAACATAAATTTTAAATCAAGTTTGGAAATGTATTCTCTTTTAGCCGGTGAAATGTAAGCCTCATACAATCATCATCAACAAGTGGCGTCCGACTGATGTAGGCGATTATGGATCTCCACAATTTCTCTATTTTCATTATCATTTATGAGAGTCGCAGTTGACTATTTGCCATGCCACGATGTCAGACTAATATTTTCTCCTGCTGTCGTCCTCGATCTCTCTTACCTTCTATCATGCCTGCATTGCAGGATTTACCTATAATATAAATAAGCTATAGCTTAGGGTTTTCACTTTTTGGGGGCCCCAATGGGGCCCTCAATTATTTTTAATGTCACTATCTATATATTCTTAATCGTTAAAGGGCCCCATATCTCAAATAGCTTAGGGATCTATCAATTCTAAATCCGGCCTTGCTTGCCTGTTGTAACTATGCTCCCCAGACCTCCCTGTCTCATAACCTCCTTCTCTCTTACCTTTTACCTTGCCTGTTGTAACTATGCTCCCCAGACCTCCCTGTCTTATCTTTCTTATAACCTCCTTCTCTCTTACCTTTTACCTTGCCTGTTGTAACTATGCTCCCCGGACCTCCCTGTCTTATAAGATGACCACAAAAAATAAAGATGGTCTCTTTCTGATATTATTAAGAACCCCCCCCCTATCTCGCATTTGTCTCTTCTAACACCTAATTTCGTTAGATGATCTAGTTGTCCATGATACTTCCAGCATACTTCTATAGAACCAAATCTCTATTGTCCATGATTCTTCTATAGAACCACATCTCTGTTGCGTCTAATTTTCCACCATCATGTTTGTTTATTGTCCAAGACTTACACCCGTATATTAGAATCAGTGTTATGTAACTCTGAAGAACTCTCTTACCCTACTCTATTGGTATAAACATATTACACAGTGTGTTCTTTATGTTAAGAAAGCTTTCTTTGCCTGCCCTATACTATTTCTCAGCATTGTTGAGCTTCTTCCATCTGATGTCATCCCTGTTGAGCTTCTTCCATCTGATGTCATTCTTGTTGAGCTTCTTCCATCTGATTTCATCGTTGTTGAGCTTCTTCCATCTGATGTCATCCTTGTTGAGCTTCTTCCATCTGTCATCCTTGTTGAGCTTCTTCCATCTGATGTCATCCTTGTTGAGCTTCTTCCATCTGATGTCATCCTTGTTGAGCTTCTTCCATCTGATGTCATCCTTGTTGAGCTTCTTCCATCTGATGTCATCCTTGTTGAGCTTCTTCCATCTGATGTCATCCTTGTTGAGCTTCTTCCATCTGATGTCATCGTTGTTGAGCTTCTTCCATCTGATGTCATCGTTGTTGCTAAATGAATTCAATGATCTAGTTGAGTCATTCACTTTGAAATTTCGCGCTAAGAAATTATGTTTCTTAAAAACAATCATCATTTCTGATTTTTTTTATTTAAACAAACCTTTTTGATTTTTTTGCTATTTAAGCAAACCTTTTTGATTTTTTATTATTTAAGCAAACCTTTTTGATTTTTTGTTATTTAAGCAAAGCTCTTTGATTTCTTCTACTACCATGTTTATTAGTTCTTGTAGATCTCTATTAATTTTGACAATCAGAACAGTGTCATATGCATGTCATTACATCAGAACAGTGTCCTCTACATGTCATAACATCATAACAGCGTCATCTGCATGTCATTACACTAGAAAAGTGTCATCTGCATGTCATTTCATCAGAACAGCGTCATCTGCATGTTATTACATCAGAACAGTGTCATCTGCATGTTATTACATCAGAACAGTCTCATATGCATGTCATTACATGATAGTCAATGGTAATCTTTATTTAACATTATAATCAATACTCATTTAAAACCTGTAATAATTTATTGCACAAATATTGCTATTTAAATAATTGTTTCAAATGAGCGCTTATTCGGCAATGCGCTAACTCCTCCACTTGAACTTCAAAGTAACCGAGCACCTTGACTGTAGAAGACCTCTGCACAAAATTAATTAGGACTTCATTCGTTACGGTTTTATTATTCTCTTGGTCTTCGTTGGTCACTATTTATATACGTGAAGTCGCATGTCAAAAATAGCCATGACTGTTCCAAGTATATAAATAATGACCATCGAACACCACGACAATAGTCAAAAAGGTAGCGATTACTTGTCGAAGGTCACGGCTGTAACTATACCAGGGTACCTTTATCTGTTGTTATGCCTTCAAACGTGTATTGTAATATTAAACTCGGTCGAAACAGATAATCGTAAGGAGTGTTCTTTTATAAAATATCTTTCAAATGAAATGGGAGCTTTTAGTTTCTGAATGATAGGAAATTATCAACAATGTGACCATTAGCGATTGATAATACGTGATACTGCTGTAAAATTGTATAACAATAGTGCTGACGTAAAACACAAGGTCGATCAGACTTTCAATGAACGCACAGTCTATTGAGTACGGATATGTTGCTACTACGCATGCCAATGGCGCTTATCATCCTGATGCCCGTGAAATTCAGGTCATTGCAATAAAATCTGGCACCACAGAATATAGAGCTAGCTAGGTACGCCATTGAAAATTGCTATGTATTGCAATTTGGTGCCCTTAAGCCATTTGGTTTTAATACGGATCATTCATTTATTTAGATTTGGGTGGTTTGACCTATATGGTGTTGTTGTTCGTGTTATTTTCAAGAATAATTGTGTTATTTTGTTCTTATTTCCAATTTTTTAAATGCATGTCTATTCAACACGTACGTCATTGTTTCCTTCGCTGACTGTGCTGTTGAACGTCTGCCGTCTAATTCATTTGTGTTCGTGTCTTTATTGTTACTGTTGTTTGTAAGAAATGACACCAAACAGCAATCTGTTTCTGCACAATAAGAAGAAAACAATGGACTTATATTGAACATGTACTTAGAATAAAAGAAAACAGACTGCCACTACAAGCATTCAAATAGATACCAGTTGGAAAAAGAAAAAGAGGAAGACCAAGAGAGATTCTTCGCAGAACAACAATCAAATACGGTATGACTATGGGTCGCAACAACATGCAAGAATTATACACAGTAGCATCACATCTCTCAAACTGGAGAGTTCTGATTTCTGCCCTATGCATCGTATTCGGCGCTGAAGGAACATAGATAGATTGACTAACCATTAGCAATAACAGTTGTTAAATCAAACAAGAGACCATAAACAATGTAACATTCAGTAACATCGATGGTGAAATCAAACGAGAGGCTAGAAACAATGCAACAAACAACAGCCTTGATAAACCAAACGCTAATATCAATACTAACTAAGACTATTGAATACTTCAGAAACTCGCATGAATCGAATCTTTATGCATAAGGAATACTGTTTTAAAAAAACTAAAAGATACTACGCAGAAATGAATGATAAACAGTAGGCCGGAAGGACACTATATTATCGGATGCAGGCTTATATTTAAATCAGCATATGTTGTTTTTTTATCAACAAGTGTCGTCTCCGCATTGAAAAATTGGCTGCAATCTATTTATTGTCTTAACCAGGGTGAGTACTGATTGGTCGAATACAGATTTGGTGTTAAGCGTAGGGGTGGGAGCCTCATTTGTCGTTCCAAGGCCAGATGTGTCGCCTTGTTTGAGTTAAGTTCATGTTTGCTCAAAGCTATCTTGATGTTTTCTAACACAGTTTTTTTTTTGTCTACCTTTTGCTGTGTCGGCAATGCCTTCTTTTTCTTCTGTGTTCGTTCTCAAACTCCTGCAGATTAGCAGGATGTATTCCGGAGAACGGAATGCGTTGTGTCACGGTTTACAGCATTGCTGCGATATCTGCGCCTTTCGGCCTGACACATCCGACTTCAGCATGGCTTTGGGTCACTGACCCTATATGGGATGGGACAGCCAACTCCATCCCATAACCTCCGTATGCGCCTTTTAAGACATGCGTGAAAGGTAAACAGTGTTGCTATTCTTTGCTCCCCTTTCGGGCCCCGGCAACACACGGGCGTATTGTTGTTCTTGTGATCTTCATTTTGTAGACTTTATGCGGTGTTTGCGCACTACCCTGCTTGCAAGACCTGTCGCAGTGGAATGTTTTTATTCATTGCCGGCTTGCAAGACCTGTCGCAGGGGATATTTTTCACTGACTGATTTACGTGTAGAATATCAACGCCTTCTCTCTGCCGAATGACTCGCATGTTACATCCCAACTGATCACACATTATAATAAACCCGTTAAAAAAAAACACTTTTCTTTCTAAAATTATTCTGGATTCTCCGGTGACACAACTGTAACAAATAAAGGGCTGCAACGGAACTCCAAAATTCTCCGACTTTTGAGTTGGTGATGCACTCTGACACGCTGTTGTTTTTTTTTTGTTAAACTCATTTTTCTTTCCAAATTGTATCGCTACCAACGTTTAAGTCGTCACCATATTGCTATGCATCTTTTATATTGCCAAAATATTCTGTTAGATTTGTAATTCCTGTTACAGTACCGTGTTCATACATATCGGTGCAGGGCACCTTTGTTTTATTCTCTTCCCATGGAGTTCTTCTTAAGCTTCAATCTATTCTCATCTCAAATGCATCAATTCAATCTTGATTTACTGAAAAGGTCATTCGTGTGTTTTCGTATGTTTTTGTATGTCATATCCTCTGATGGAAATTTGATGACCTTTTTGAGATTGCTAGGGGTTAGGGTTGGATTTTAGCCAAGTTGCTAGCACTGTTCGTCATGTTTCGATTTTCTGGAGGGGGGGGGGGGGTTTAAACACTAAAACACCTCCCCCTTTATCTACGGACCTCTTAAGCAGGGATTCTGGATAACTTTGACCCTTTATGAGTGAAACATCCAACTCCTCCCTCCAAATCTCCTTAGTCGCTCTATACGACAAGCGTAGTTCGTTTTCTCAGGTTCTTTTCAGTCATCTTATATAAGCGTAGTTAGTTTTCTCAGGTTTTCTCAGTCGCCTTATATGATAAGCGTAGTTAGTTTTTTCGGGCTTTCTCAGTCGCCTTATATGATAAGCGTAGTAGTTTTCTCGGGTTTTTTCAGTCGCCTTATATGATAAGCGTAGTTAGTTTTTTCGGGCTTTCTCAGTCGCCTTATATGATAAGCGTAGTTAGTTTTCTCAGATTTTTTCAGTCAACTTATCTGATAAGCGTAGTTAGTTTTCTCAGTCGCCTTATATGATAAGCGTAGCTAGGTTTCTCAGTCGCCTTATATGATAAGCGTAGTTAGTTTTCTCAGATTTTTTTCAGTCAACTTATCTGATAAGCGTAGTTAGTTTTCTCAGTCGCCTTATATGATAAGCGTAGTTAGTTTTTTCGGGTTTTCTCAGTGGTTTATACAACATGCGTAGTAGGTAACAGTGTTGCCGAGAAGTACAGCAGCTCTAACCGCGTAAAGTAGCTAGAATGTCACGGGTAGACCAAAAACCATCTATTGTGGTCATCCCATATCCGAGTTGTCCAAGTATATTTGCGGCCAGAATAGGGCTCATTAACCATCTACAAACTAAAAATCAAGGACGTAAAACTGAAATTCAAATATGGATGTAACAAATGGTCATCGTCACTTGTTATGGACGAACAACAACAGTAGGAATCAGTGTCGCTATTCTTTTTCTCCCCTTTCCGGTCCCGGCGACACGGGCAGACAGGGAACTTAACTTTCAAGAAATGTAGGAAATAAACAGGCATTGTTATGATAATGAAAGAGTTGGCATGATACCTTAAAGGAAAGTTCTTGTGTTGAAGACATTGAATATGGATCAGTTTGGCAGAATGATGGATGATGACAGAAATCGATGAAGCAATGTTTGCTGATACTGCAGAAATATCTTCTTTTTTTTCTCGTTTATCAGCCGAAGTCAGGCAGGAATATCAATTCAAATGTAGTTATGGGGATTATAGGACGGAGGCAAAAGGGATGTTATTTTATTTTAGGTAGCTCTCAAACTCCTACTAGATTACTCTTGTGGCAGGACAGTAGTTCTCCTAAATTTCCAGCAGGTTGTAGTCCAGAGAATGGAGTGAGCTATATCGCTGTTTTATTTTTTCCCAATGGTTAGATATATTTGAAGTATGTCGGTGTAAACACAAGTGCTGTATGTAATCATGAATCTGTTGGAATCAGTGAAATTTGTCGGTGTAAGCACGAGCGCTGTATGTAATAATTAATCTGCTGAAATCGTTGAAGTTCGTCGGTGCAAACACAAACGCTCTATTAATCTACTACATTATCATAATCACAAACTTACTACATTAATCTGTTGGAATCTTCAGAAGTCGAAATCCGGTGATAGACTTATACTTTTCTGCAATCAATCGTGTGTTATAAGAGATATAGTCGTCATCTCGCTTGCCGCCTTTACTTTTCAAAAGTTACTCTGGTACCCATTTTCTAAGTCTGTGTTGACACTGAAATATTCCGAGCTTTAAAAAAAAACAGAGGAATGGCTTCATTGTAATCAGGTTTCCATATATAGATCTATATCTCATCCCTCTCAACGAAGCGGTACTCTTTTAATTCGGAAGACTGAAACAATAATCCACGGGAATCTCCGAACATATTCGTACGATCTTCCGAAACCGTCGGCAGTAAAGACTTCTATACAGAAAGTAAACAAGACTTCATTCGTGACGTTTTTTTATTGTTACCGTGATTTTTGTTGTTCACTATTTATATACTTAAAATTAAGGCCGAACAAAAGCCAAGGCCGACCAACGAAATGCACGGAAATAATCAAACCTCAGCCTTTTCTATTATGTTTACTTTCTGTACACAGGTCTTTACCTGAGACCGGCCATGCATTCTTTTGTATTCTAAAAATATGAACACCCTGGCAGATAACTGAACTACGATCACCCTGACTCTATATCACCCTGACTATATCACCCTGACTCCTCTGTGCACTGAGCCACGTGGCCTCCTTGTAAACAAAAGCAAAAATCAATTTACGCGGGCAGACGTGCGCTTCTGGAGAGAATATTTCTCTAATAATGGACAAATAATAAATTCAGAGTAATAACTGATTTTTTTAAAAACAATATTGTAATATCAATTCCAGCAGACACATAAAGAACAAAACACGTTGAATTGCACAATTTTTATTTGTCAAATAGAAATTTTACAACGTTATGAAATTGGGAAAGATAAAAGACAAAATAAACATTACAATATTCAATATGGATACGAGTTACTGATGGACATGCTGATTGGGACAAATATATCATTTTCTGGTATCGATTGGGACAAATATATCATTTTCTGTTATCGATTGGGACAAACATATCATTTTCTGGTATCGATTGGGACAAACATATCATTTTCTGGTATCGATTGGGACAAACATATCATTTTCTGGTATCGATTGGGACAAATATATCATTTTCTGGTATCGATTAGGACAAACATATCATTTTCTGGTATCGATTGGGACAAATATATCATTTTCTGGTATCGATTGGGACAAACATATCATTTTCTGGTATCAATTGGGACAAACATATCATTTTCTGGTATCGATTGGGACAAACATATCATTTTCTGGTATCGATTGGGACAAACATATCATTTTATGGTATCGATTGGGACAAATATATCATTTTCTGTTATCGATTGGGACAAACATATCATTTTCTGGTATCGATTGGGACAAACATATCATTTTCTGGTATCGATTGTGACAAACATATCATTTTCTGGTATCGATTGGGACAAATATATCATTTTCTGGTATCGATTAGGACAAACATATCATTTTCTGGTATCGATTGGGACAAATATATTATTTTCTGGTATCGATTGGGACAAACATATCATTTTCTGGTATCAATTGGGACAAACATATCATTTTCTGGTATCGATTGGGACAAACATATCATTTTCTGGTATCGATTGGGACAAACATATCATTTTCTGGTATCGATTGGGACAAACATATTTTCTGGTATCGATTGGGACAATCATATCATTTTCTGGTATCGATTGGGACAAACATATCATTTTCTGGTATCGATTGAAATATATCATTTTCTGGTATCGATTGGGACAAACATATCATTTTCTGGTATAGATTGGGACAAACATATCATTTTCTAAGTGACGTGAAAATAGGTATAGTTCCCCCCTCCCCCTGTATGGGGAAGGAATGTATTATCACATGAACAAGGTACTTTATACGATGATATTAACGATTATAGCGACGGTGTTGGTGGTAACCATGTGGTGATGGTGGCGATGATTCTGGTGATAACGTGAGCAGTTGTATTTGTGATGATTGTAATGATGATGACAGTGCTGATGATAGCGACAACGATGAGGAAATAGTGGTTTAACTTAAACTTGTAGCTGGGGCGTAGAAAATACGACTTTCGTATGTTCGTGTGTTTCTTTTTTAAGTTGTGGGTTTAACCTAAATAGAAATGGACCTCATATTTGTGAAATTATTTATGCCTTGAGGGGAAACATTTTTTTTTGACGTGGGTGGAGGAGGGGTTGCCCTTTTTTCTGATTGTTTCCTAGTACTTAATATCTTTTTTTTTTCTTAGGGGAGGGGTAATCCTATAACCCCCTCCCCCGACTGATCTACGGGCGTGACCAGTAGCAAAACATATTACGATACACTAGTTGGACTCAATCCAAGATGGAAGTAGTCTGACCTAAGTAAACATTGATGAGAAACAGACATTCAATCTGTTTACATTGTCAAAACAAATGCAGCAGATTTTGCTACTGCCCATATCGTTCCCAGCGTGTCTTTGATTGCAGGAAAAAAACCCGAACCTAACACCGTATTCTCAGTTTTCTCCAAATTATTAAGGCCTTGCAACTGGTTATCACACTATTTGGCTGACCGTTGATTGATCCTTGTATTTGATTGGTTGTCGACACAAAGTACACGCAAAGTGACAAAATGAAAAAAATCGGACCAGTGTGACCAGCCAAGATGAATGACCTAAACCGGTTTTTACTGTCAGAGCGTATATTCACTGAAGTACTGTCTTGGTATACGATAATATGTGCTCACTGCAGTAAAACTGAAATTCAACGGATGAAAGGTTGGAACAAGGTAAGGTTGTTTTGCTAATCACTAGAAACAGACATAATAACACACAGATTGACGTTTCAACCAAAATGCCTTCATCAAGACTACATACACAACAGAAACATTTTTGTTGTGTATGTAGTCTTTATAAAGATCTTTTGATCGAAATGTTGATTTTGTATATGTTTCCAGTGATTAGCAAAATTGCATTACCCTATTCCAAACTTTACCTGTTGTTTTTGGTATTCCATAAACTGTGTGGACAAGGGGACGTTATTCGTTTACAATAAATATAGACGGGAAATAAATCACCAAAAGTCAGTGTTAAGTCAGTACCTGTTATAAACACTACACACTCCAGGATTGGAATGTACACACAGGGTGTTAAGCTTATTATAACAAGTTTTAACAGGCACGTTCAGACAGAGGGAAACAGACCTCCACAATAGAAGCGCAAACACCGGTTTGTGCCATTCGACTGTAACTAAAAATTATGCTTGTGTTGATATCCAATATTCGTGATTAAGGGTTGATTTCGTGTCATTATTTATATCTAAAGTTTGAAGGATTTTATACGTTTCGTAGACACAGTAATTGAAGTCTCAGTTTTTAAATTACTTGTATATATATATATATATATATATATATATATATATATATATATATATATATATATATACTTACTTGTTTAGTTATATTAGATTGGGTGGACATAACATAAGTAGTTTCAGATATGTGGATTGACACTGTTATGATTGCTAAAAGTGAGGAAGATCTTCAAGAACTGATTAATGTAGTAGTCACAGAAAGTAAAGAGAACGGCATCTTCTTATAAAGCAAGAAGGCAGAAGTTATAGTTATTTCAAAGAAAAAAATTAACAGCTTGCAAGATCAATGTAAACAACATAGTATTAAGAAAGTAACAACATAGTATTAAGAAAGGTATAACAGTTCAGGTGTTTAAGGTCGATAACATCAGATGGAAGAAATTCAATAGAAATAAGAAGCAAAATAGGGCAGGCAAAAAATAAAACATTCAGATATATGAAAGATATATTAAGTAATGTGACCCTAGCATTAGATGGGAGAAAGAGAGTACTGCAGTGTTACATTACTCATATACTAACATATGATTACGAGTCTTGGGCAATAAACAGCAAAGTGGGAAATTAGAGGCAGTAGAAATGTTGTCTTATAGAAGAATGCTGATAATATCATTGACTGCCAGAAAAATTATTGTGGAGGTGTTGGAGGTGTTGAAAGAGTAAAATTCAAGACGGAGCTTAATAATATAAAGAAAAGACAATGTTTATTTTTTGGCCACGTTGTGAGGCAGGTAGGTTAGGAGACATTAGTTACAATCGGCACGATTGAAGGCTAGAGAGATAGAGGGTGACAACGTGAGAAAATATTGGACAGTTTAACAACACATGGCAATGTATAGAGTCAAAAGCGAGCCTAATACATAGTACTAGTGATGGAATCTATGATCGCCTAAGCCAGCCGGCACATCACTTGTAAATTGTGTGTGAGTGCGTGCGGACGGGAGCTCGCGCACAATATACGCTAATTAAGTTTGCATGTTGCAATGTTGACGTGCCGAATTTAGTGTGTTTAATCATGTTGCCGAAGACGGATGTGTTGGGCCTTTGACAAAAATAAAACAGCGACACAACGTATTTCTATTCTCTGGACTATATTCTGCTGGAAATCTTGTAGGACCATTGTCCTGCTACAAGAGAGAACTATCGAGAGTTTGAGAACGAACACTGAAGAAGAAAAAGAAGAAGATCATCATGTTGCGAGTGCATGATGTGTAGAGCAGATGTGCTAAAAGGGATAGGTAAACAAAAAAGTGTACTTTTCGTAAATTTCTAAGAAATAGATAAGTGCAGTAAATATATAAATGATAAAAACAAAATGGTTTCAATGTTGCCTAAAGTCAAACAACATGAAAACAACAAAAATGAATTAAATATTTACTGTTTGTTTATAAGAAGGGAGTTAGCGGAATGTGGGTTGAAGAGTAGAGTGTTTTGTATCATGTTTTACAGCTTGGCTGTGATATCTATAACTTTCGGCTATGAAATTTGAACTTCAGTATGTCTTTGGTCAATCTATTCTTCTATTTTGTGAGTCAGAAAACCCCCAGCCCCAAAATATCCTTAATCGTCTATTACGTCATGCATGGCAGGCCACATTTGCTGCTGTACTATTCGTTTTTCTGCTATCTTGTTCCAACAACACACTAGTATGTACACATCCAGCAACACACTGACATGTACACATTATTCATCTTATTCCAGCAAGACACCAGCGTGTACACATTATTCGTCTTGTTTCAACAACACACCAGCGTGTACACATTATTCGTGTTGTTCCAACAGCACACCATCGTGTACACATCCACATTGACACTTATCCAAATGAAAAATCCTTGGCAAGATACCAACAGTATAGCCAAACTATGCGTATTTCCAGTGACAATATACGGTTGTGAGGCATGGACATTAAATAAAACAGTAGCAAAGAGAATCGCTGCTTTCCAAATGAGATGCTACAGAAGTGTTTTACGTATACCATGTACAGCTAAACATACACATCAAGAAGTGTTAAGATCAATAAACGCTGTAGAGGGTTGGCTCCTTAACTACATCCTAACAAGATAAAAGAACACTGTGTTTTTTTAATCATATATATAGACATTTTTAGATGGAAAGATTAATAGCTGAAGACAGAGTTAACAGCAACAGTAGAAGATGGCACCAAAGACGACGATGTTCGGAGATATATCAGATTGTTGAAACATTGTTTTTGTAGCGGCAGGTCAACTCCGGTAGAATCGCAAAGTGTTCAGAGAATACATAAGGAAGACTACGTTCGGGAAAGAATATGGCACATGATGATGAATGTATTGTCTGTATAGTAGTCTATGACTCCAACTTCATTCTTGTAACTATGTCTGTCTGTATAGTAGTCTATGACTCCAACTTTATTCTTGTAACTATGTCTGTCTGTATAGTAGTCTATGACTCCAACTTTATTCTTGTAACTATGTAAGTCTGTATAGTAGTCTATGACTCCAACTTTATTCTTGTAACTATGTATGTCTGTATAGTAGTCTATGACTCCAACTTTATTCTTGTAACTATGTATTGTCTGTATAGTAGTCTATGACTCCAACTTTATTCTTGTAACTATGTCTGTCTGTATAGTAGTCTATGACTCCAACTTTATTCTTGTAACTATGTCTGTCTGTATAGTAGTCTATGACTCCAACTTTACTCTTGTAACTATGTCTGTCGGTATAGTAGTCTATGACTCCAACTTTACTCTTGTAATAATGTCTGTCTGTATAGTAGTCTATGACTCCAACTTTATTCTTGTAACTATGTCTGTCTGTATAGTAGTCTATGACTCCAACTTTATTCTTGTAACTATGTCTGTCTGTATAGTAGTCTATGACTCCAACTTTATTCTTGTAACTATGTCTGTCTGTATAGTAGTCTATGACTCCAACTTTATTCTTGTAACTATGTCTGTCGGTATAGTAGTCTATGACTCCAACTTTACTCTTGTAATAATGGCTGTCTGTATAGTAGTCTATGACTCCAACTTTATTCTTGTAACTATGTCTGTCTGTATAGTAGTCTATGACGCCAACTTTATTCTTGTAACTATGTCTGTCTGTATAGTAGTCTATGACTCCAACTTTATTCTTGTAACTATGTCTGTCTGTATAGTAGTCTATGACTCCAACTTTACTTGTGTAACTATGTCCGTCTGTATACTGTATATGAGTCCAATTGTTCTCAAATAATAGTTTGTCTGTCTGCCAATTATTTACAGCTGTAACTTTACTTTTCTGATGTAAAATATTTCTCATGTGTGTCTGGATACTGTCTATGAGTCCAACTTTTCTCATACTGCCTATGACTCCCACTCATGTCTGGATACTGTCTATGACTCATTTTTCTCATGTATGTCTGGATAGTGTCTATGAATCCAACTTTTTCATACTGTATATGACTCCCACTCATGTCTGGACACTGTCTGTGACCCACTGTTCTTGTGTAACATATTTATCATGTATGTCTGGACACTGTCTACGAGTCCAACTCTTCTAATACTGTCTATGACTCCCACTTATGTCTAGACAGTGTCTACGAGTCCAACTCTTCTAATACTGTCTATGACTCCCACTCATGTCTAGACACTGTCTACGAGTCCAACTCTTCTAATACTGTCTATGACTCCCACTCATGTCTGGACACTGTCTACGAGTCCAACTCTTCTAATAATGTCTATGACTCCCACGCATGTCTGGACACTGTCTATGACTCCCATGTTTCTTATGGAACATATTTGTCATGTATGTCTGGACACTGTCTACGAGTCCAACTCTTCTAATACTGTCTATGACTCTCACTCATGTCTGGACACTGTCTATGACTCCCATTTTTCTCCTGTAAAATATTTCTCATGTTTGTCTCGATACTGTCTATGACTCCCATTTTCCTCATGTAAAATATTTCTCATGTTTGTCTGGATATTGTCTACGAGTCCAACTCTTCTAATACTGTCTATGACTCCCACTCATGTCTAGACAGTGTCTACGAGTCCAACTCTTCTAATACTGTCTATGACTCCCACTCATGTCTAGACACTGTCTACGAGTCCAACTCTTCTAATACTGTCTATGACTCCCACGCATGTCCGGACACTGTCTATGACTCCCATGTTTCTTATGGAACATATTTGTCATGTATGTCTGGACACTGTCTACGAGTCCAACTCTTCTAATACTGTCTATGACACTCATGTCTGAATACTGTCTATGACTCCCATTTTTCTCCTGTAAAATATTCCTCATGTTTGTCTCGATACTGTCTATTACTCCCATTTTTCTCATGTAAAATATTTCTCATGTATGTCTGGATATTGACTATGAGTCCAAATTTTCTCATGCTAAAATGAAACTCTCTATTTCCACAGATCCGGGTCCATCGATGAAGGTACTCATCTTTATTCGTTACCTTCAAATCTTGAACAAGGAAGAGAATCAGATACTGCTGACGCTGATATTGCTGACGCTGATACTGCTGACGGTGCTGGGAGAATGAATGTTAATTTAGACAAAGTAAACACAATGACTCTGTCAGAGTTTAAATCTCTGCTTAACTCACATCTTTCGATACCTGAAGAGCAGAAACATGGCCATGTTTCTTGTTCAGATGGAAGAATACATGAACAAGCACAAGGAACAGCTTCCAGCTCATCTCGTCTTTCCAATTCTAGCTGCCTAAAAGAGAATACGTTGGACTCAGTTGCATCTGATGTAGGCTCCAGACAAGCAACTGATAATTATAGTTCAGAACAAGGTATTGGAAGAACAACAGTGATAAAACCTAAAGCTATTCAAATATCAAAGTCACAAAAAGATTATGGAGATACAGAAAGAAATGTTCCTCCAAAGGCAGAGTATCAGATGACCCGCCCGAAAACGTCAAGTCAAATAAAACGAGATGCTGTTGCCAAAGTTGCTGGGGCAATCTCAAATTTTGTTGAAACTAGAAATGAAGTAGAATCTACAAGCACAATCTTCAGCAGACCAAAAACTCCAACCAGGCCCAAAACACTTCTAGCGCCTCACAATAGCATGTCTCAGAACTTCCTGCATGAAAATGATGAGTTAGATAATTATGAGATCTCTGAAACAAACACAAACTCTCTGATCCAATCTCTAAACATAGCAGCTCGTGAAAGGCCAGTAACTCCTAGCCGCATTCCAAAACCGTGTTTGACTCCCCGAGCAAAAACACCAATTTCTTTCGCATTAGATTCCTCGAATGACGTATCCAATCAACTCTATTTTTCCCCACCGCAAAGTTTCAATTCGAATCTGTCCAGAGTTAATATTGGTCCTGTGAATAGACCAGTTGCTCTTTCCAGATCAAACAGTAACTCTTCAAGTGTCAAGTCAATAGATGACGCTCCGGTCTCTCCTGCAAGTAGTTTAAGTGACGATAGGGTATTTAAGATTCACACGAGAACTAGGAGACTTTCAACTTCTTCAGACAATTTCAATACAAATAATACTATTAACAGCAGTAGCTCCAATACAGGGCGTAGTTATAAAGATATATACACCGCCAAGAGAGCTGCGACATCTGGCTCCGATTGCAGGATCCCGCCAACTAGAGCAGTCACGCCTGGTCCAAGAGAGAGATGGACTTTAGGTAATAATGTTAGCAGTGGTTCATTCTCAGAGATGACAAGTAGTTCAACTTTGAATAGCCAGAGGAGGCGATCGATAAACACTACGAGCCAAGTAGATAAACAGATTTCATCAAAATATGTTGTGCCATCATCTTGTTTTACATCAAGTACGTCTAACATTGAGACAGAACAACCAATGACAATCACTAACGAGATAACATTCTCTGATGACGAAGAAATCAATGAACTTATCAAAAATACTGCTATCAAAATGGTAACAAATAATATACGGTCTTCCAGTGTGAATGCTAAAAAAATTGTGCATCAGAATACAAAAGATAATGAGGTGATCATGCTTCGCAGGGATCTACACATGAAAGGTAACATGAATAGCGATGTTCACTTCAGTGTAGTACGCAGACCGACATCTCGTGGTAGTTCTGTAGACCGCGCATCTCCTGCAACGGTAGCATCCAAGTTACTTCAAGCGTCTAGTTCTACTATGAATGGGCACAAAGTCGTGCAGGCAGGAAATAAACAAGATTCAGGTGAAAGTTCTAAATCTGGAGGGAAGGGCGTAAATAGAACTGAAGCGTGGGTTGATTCCACACTATCTGACAATAAACGGAAGCCTTTACCTCGACCAAAGCGAACCAAGGGTTCTGAGAATGAGATTAAAGCAAACGAGCTTACTCCCATGCCTTTAGAAGAGATCAAGGCAATCCTCGCTGAGCCTAAAAATGGCTTTGCTGTTGTGGATGCAAGAATTTTGGAACCTCCTGCTGAAGACCCTGAGATGTTTAAAAAGATGGAGAGGCTGTTTGAGAAATATAGAGAAATGGAACTCCGAGCTTCAATGAACGAGATACCAGGCAAGAGAAATGGTAGGTCATCATCTATGAACAAGGCAGGTGATACAAGGTCTGCTAAAGATAGCAGTCAGGGATCATCTCAAAGAGCTCCAAGGACATCAATATCTGTGTCATCGCAGAAAATGTCCAGCAATTCCTTTATACCCTCCTCAAGTCATTCATCAGGCCTGATTACTGCTGCCCCGTGTTGTGATAGAATATCTTCAATTGAGGACACTACTTTAATACACTCTTCTGCCCCTCCGGGACCACTTCAGAATCAACTAAACATATCTTCAAACAGTTCCGCTTTTCTTTCTGATGGGAAAGAGAATTTCCGTAATATATACAGCACAAACAACACAGAAATATTGTCCCAAAATCTCAAAGTATCAGAGCCTGAAAATGACTACAGAGGACTTGATGTCCTACAGGACATTGATCCTGAAGTAGCCAAAAATCCAGCTGCTCTTATTTCCAAGATTCAAGAAATTCTGAAAGTACGACCTCGCAAAGATGAAAACACCAAAGTACCAACTCGTATACCTGCTCCTGCAATGGTGATTAAGTATAACAGATCCAAGTCTGTATCAAATCTGTACAGCAGCGATTGCATGTCCAACACAAACTCAAGCTCTAGTAATGGTCTTCAAGAACCAACCTTAGATGGCAAAAGTACACCTCAAAACACAAACTCAGATTTATATCACCATGATTACACTAACAACGTTCAATCATGTAAAAATAAAAAACCAAACACCTTGTCATCAGAAAACAATGCTCTTTCTGAATTAGACAAAGATGACGAAGCTGAAGACGAAGTACCTTCTCTTACTCATATCTGGTCAATCAAGTCTGATTCAAGTGACTCCCAGAACAGATCTGAGACTCCAGTTCCAAAATTGGCCACACCTCTTACGACTGGACGTTCAACATTAATTAGCCGAAAAAGTGATAAATTCGGGAGAAGTTGTTCACAAGACAAGGAAAATGTGTCCAACTCTGAGTCCACGATATCTAACCTGGCAGTACTATCTACAACAGAAGATGAGGTGGAATTTGTGTGACAGTGACGCCATCATAAGAACTATGTTAAATTGACATTTATATTGTGATACAGACCGCGAACATAGGGATATTGCTACACTGACCACAAACAAATGTACATTGTGTTACTGACCAAATTTATAGCAATGTATGACATTAATTTCAGTATACATACTAATAAATAGTCAATGACCACAACAACAATATCATGTTGGCATCATCTGACCATCTTTGAAACTTTCCCTTGACCAGACGTTATAATTTACTTTTCAATCTGGTATCTCTCTTCCATTTTTCTCACTCCAATTTTTAAAATACCTCTACATAATTATATTTTTATGCGGAGGATGTCGCAAAGTTATTGAATTTGATTAGGATGCTTTATGTTATGATGGGTTTTTATTTTAAATTTATTTGTATTAGTGTGCCAGACCAATAAAATTTTATTCCAGACCATTGGGTCAGATTATGTGTAAGACAAACCAATAATTATGCTGTACATGTCCACATCATCCACATTTTGTAAAACACTGAATCAAACAATATAATATAATAATCAATTAATCAAGTGCTATGCCGAGTGGCGTAGGCGATCATGCTTCTTCACAACTCTCTTACTCGTGTATTATTAAAAAGTTCAGTTCATGACATCTTTTTGTGTCACAGTGACAACCCATCCCGAAATTGTTATCTTTGTCGTCCTCTGTCTCTCATCATCATCATCAGGTGCCATGCCGGCTGGCGTAGGCGGTCATGGCTCTCCACAGCTTTCTGTTCACAGTATTATGTATCAAGATCGTTGTTTCCCTGCCGTGCCAGGTTGTCAAACTGTTGAATATTTTCTCACGTTGTCGCCCTCTGTCTCTATTGCCTTCAATTTTGCCTGTTATGACATTGTTCTCCAAACCTCCCTGTTTCAGGAAGTTGCCACAACATGAAGATTGTCTTTTTCTTATATTATTGATTAAGGTCCGTTTCGCATTTGACTCTTTCAATTGTATTCTCAGCATTCTAACTCTTTCTCACCTCTAATGACAGGGTCATATTACACAATATATTTTTCATTTTTCTGAATGTTGTTTTTGCCTGTCCTATTCTACTTCTTATTTCTGTTGAACTTCTTCCATCTGCTGTAATCGTTGTACCTAAATATTTGAATTGGTGGACCTGTTTTAAAACTATACCATTCACTTTTATCTTGCAAGCTGTGGTATTTTGTTTCTTTGAAATAACCATTACTTCTGATTTCTTGATATTTAGGAAGAGGCCTTTCTCTTTACCTTCTGTGACTACTACATTAATTAAATTTTGAAGGTCTTCCTCACTTTTTGCAATCATAACAGTGTCATTCACATATCTAAAATTATTTATGTTATGTCCTCCCACTGATATTTCTGGGATATCTACTATTGCACGCATTATGTTTTCACTGTATAAAGAGAACAGGTCTGGTGAAAGTATGCATCCCTGTCTGACTCCTTATTTTATTTGTTGAAAAGGGCCAAATTCCTCCTCTTACTGCTTCTGTTTGTTGCCAGTACATGTTATTGATGATTCTTAAATCTTTATTGTCAATGTTCAAATTCTCTAACATGTGTATAACTTCGCTATGTTTAACTTAATCAAATTCTTTCGTGTAGTCTATAAAACAGAGGTACAGATTTGTTTTTACCTCTATAGACCTCTCTATTAGTGTTCTCAAAATATAAATAGCATTGTTGGTACCTTTGCCTTCTACAAAGCCACATTGTTCTGAACTTATTTCTGATTTCTATTTTGTTTCTCATTCTCTTCATGATGATTCTGAGAAGTATTTTGGTTATTTGGCTCATGAGGCTGATTGTACGGTGTTCTTCACATTTGGTGGTCCCTGGTTTCTTAGGTACAGCTATAAATATGGACCTCATTAAGTCATTGGGTATGTGTCCACTATTATATATGCCATTCAACAATTTTGCGATTATTTCAACTTCAACGTCACATAAAGCTTTTAATTCTTCTTCTTCTTCTTCTTTCGTTCACTTGAAACATGTCTATATCTGTAATTCTGTCTCCTTAATAAAACTCACTGTCTTTTGTAGTTCATACAGTGTCCCATAGAGTTTTGATTCCAGTGTTGTTTCCCCTGGCCAATATGTCCGCCTCAGCGTTTCATGCTCAGAACACTCTTGAAGTATATGTTTGGCACTCTGTGCTGCCTGTCCACATGTACACATGGCCTTGTTGCCAATCTTGAACTTGTATACATGTGACTGCGGAGTCGGTTGTGTCCTGTTCTGAGACGTAGAACTATAACCTGTTCTGGTCTGTTCACAATATGACAGTCATCCTGTGTTGGTGCCTGTGGCCCTCCCATTGACCCGACCATCTGTCTCCTCTGACGGCAGGTGACCGGTACATCTGGCTGGTCCTCGGCAGCACCTTCTCTAGCCAGTTAATTCTTCTGTGATATTGTCTGGACCTGATATTATCTGTCTCTGCTTCCCTTGATCTTTCCAGTGGTTACTAAATGTTCAAATTTTTCTTTGCTCATCACATGCCCTAAATATGTACATCATTTGTATCATGTTTCAAGATAATACTACTAGATTTTACATATATTAATAATAATAATAGGCCCTAAGTTCATGTGAAACAAAATAATACAGTTCTGTAAAATGCATCGGAATCTGGTGTGCATGAGTTTACGTAAAATGCATTTATTAGTGGGGAAAACGCAGATCATGATTAACCGCTCTGTTTTTGTTTTGTGTAGGACACTGAATGGTAGGTAATATTAATTAATACATTTAT
Organism: Meghimatium bilineatum; assembly: GCA_034231615.1. Taxonomy (NCBI): domain Eukaryota; kingdom Metazoa; phylum Mollusca; class Gastropoda; order Stylommatophora; family Philomycidae; genus Meghimatium; species Meghimatium bilineatum. Next base: position 16,180,789 of record CM067309.1, read on the forward strand.
TAATAGTATGGTTTTTTTAAAAACACAATGGAGTTTATCTTTTGTTTCAGTTTTTTTCTATCCCTATTTAAACATTTTTTCTATGAGTGGACATTACTTTTCCATTGTTTTTTGCATTCAGATTTGTTAATAAAACAAAATGCATTCTATGAAAATAGACGTGAAATAAGATCATAATGGTAACGAAAAGAAAACACCTGCAGAAATGAATCAATCAATCAATTAATCAAGCCTGTATGCCCCTATGATGTTTAAACATCATCGGGTGCATAGGCCACAGACAATGATTTTCCATTTGTCTCTAACCTTTAATATGTTATCAGCCTCATTTCATTTGCTTCCCATCTCTGTCAAGTCACTTCATGGTCTCTCTTGTCCATGTGTTCCTGTGTCTTCCCATTTTAATTTTATCCTGCGGGTTCCATGTTATTGATCACCTAGTTTATATATTTTAAGCAATAAATACTATATTAAGTAATAATGTTACTGATATATCCTATACTAAATATCAAATAGAAAAATAAATAAATAACAAGGACCTTTTTCAAGAAACAGATAACAAAGAAATACACACAATTTAGTGATCACAGTTACATATTTGGATAATTGTGTGTTTCTTTGTTATGTGTTTCTTTAAAAAGGTCCCAGTTGGACTGTAACGTATAAAAAGTAAAACATGAAACGGGGTAATGAAGTTTTGCTAATAACATGAACCACACATAGGCTCACACACAAATCGATGTTTTGAAAGACAGGCCTTTATCAAGGATAACATATGCATAAAAAATGACAAGTACGGATTATATATCTAGCGAAATGACCGGAAGGATAGAAATTAGGTCAGAGGTGACACAAACAGGAAATGTATAGAAATAGGAAATATACACACACAAAACCCAAATAAATGTGAAAACGGGACAAACAAAGAAATGACGGAGCAATCCGATATCATACGTATGTTAGGCGCTCATTAATTCCCAAAGGCTTCAGAGTGCTAAATTCATATACATAGCGGTTTTCAAGCACGAGACGGGTCCAACAGGATAGTCGTGATGTTTGATGCTGTGTAGGAGCTCGCAGAATCGGTCAGCAAGCCTCCTACCAGTCTGACATATGTATGTCATGGTGCAGTATACGTGTATGTTATCCTTGATAAAGGAATTTTGGTTGAAACGTTGATTTGTGTGTGTGCCTATGTGTGTTTCATGTTACTAGTAAAACTTCATTGCCCTGTTTCACGTTTTATATGTTGGATTTCAGTTTTGCTCAGTGAGTACATATAAAAAAAACTTGTTACTGTATGCTTTGCCTGTGAAGGAGTGCAGGGAGGCTTTCAATGGGTTTGGAACCTCAAGGGTCTGAAAATGGTATTCTAACCACACGGCCATGCGCTCCACAGTACATATCAACATATAAAAAGTCCTTTTTTTTGTTATTATTTATTTACTTTTCTATTTGATATTTAGTATAGGATATAATAGTAACATTATTACTTAATAGGTATTTATTACTTATTTGTTTTGTAACTGCTGCACTCTCTACTTTGTTGGACATCCACTTACATTTTAGTTATTTATACTTATATATTTTACTGGTTTTCTGAGCGTGCATCCATTCCATTTCCATTCTCTCTCTCCATAATCTGGCTGCCCACAAAATCTTGGTCTGTTTGTCTTCATTTCTCTTAATTTCTTATAGTGCCCTGCCACCTAATGTTTAGTATGCGTCTTAAGCAATATGTAGCATATAAATTAAAATTCTGACCACAAAACATTAAATTATTTAAAAATCAAACATTGGAATACAAATAAGTCTACATATCAACAAGCTGTTTTTTTTAAAAATGAAAATGATATCACATTATGTATACACCTTTATTTAAAATAATTATTAACACTTCACTGAGCCATTTTTTCAATTTTGTTTTACTGCAGGCTCATTTATAACATTGATGTTTCAGAATCACCTTAATTTGTGTACCTGGTCTCGTGGGTGTTGGGGCGAATGAAAGAGCAGACAGTACAGTCTTGCCACTGCGGCCACTCCCTGAGGTCATGCACACCATGAAGGGAAATGCAGGTCTAGCCCCCATGTTGATGGTGACACTACTGATCAATACTTGCCTTTAAGAGTAGAGGCGAAAGCTTAATATTTCATTCCAAGACCAGTTGTGTTGCCTTTATTCTGCTATAATCACGTTTGTTTAAACGTGAAATCTCCCGCTGAACTTTCGTTACTGCATGTTTTCCTGTGATTGCCATAGCAAATGCAGCGACATGTACAGGAAGAATTTTGATTATACCTCCAAAAGAAAAATCCTCCAAAAGATAAATCCTGTCACAACCATGGATTGAGTACAGGACCACAAGGGTCTGAGAACGGCGTTCTAGGCCTACGATCATGCGCTTCTGCTGACCAACTGTTTATTATTGACTTTTGATGTTATCTGTCCATTTCTTCTTGATCTTGTAAGGGGTAAAATATCAAACTATGATTCTACAAATTAACTTAACTTTACATTGCACAAAAACTGGCAATATAAAAACAGACAATATAAAAACAGACAATATAAAAACAGACAATATAAAAGCAGACAATAAACGATGCTCCCATATCAACATTATTATATATCTAATATAGATATTGCATATTTCAGGATAAACAATTCTGTGTTTACGATGTCATTTATTTCTCTGAAAATTGCTGGAAGAGTATTTTTGGAAGTTTTTCATACAAATTGTCACGATATTTTTTTTTCAAAATGATAAATGTCAAATCTCAGACATTTTTCTGTACATACAAATCTAAATATAAATTAAATACTTGAGTCTTTTATTTCTGTTGATATGTAAAAATAATTAATTTCCTTGTAACTTATGATTGAAATTAACACAACTGAAACGGTGACATAGCTGCCAACTTGTACATACATCCTTATTTTGTACAGAATATATTAGGTTTCATTGAATACAATAACATTTAATACTTACATGTAGTCATGTAATGTGTGTACGGAATTTGAAATACAAATACAAAAAAGTGATCCTTCTAGATATTGACAGGAAATAAATACAAGGTTGCTTCTCATTGTTTTATTTGTAAAGTTTATTGACAGGACAGTTTGACAGGACATTACAATGTTTCATTGATTTTCTGTGAAAAGTCAAACATGCTAGCACATAGTTTCTAAACTCTAAATCAATTTCCTTATTGAATTCTTTAAGGCAGGGGTTCTCAACGTGTTCAGATGACGAGCACAGCCCAGATGTAATACTATGTGTGCGAGCTCCATAACATATAAAAGGATGAAAGGGAAAATAAAAGTTAATATGATGCTGACAATATAACCATCTTTGAAAGGTTGAAAAGGTTAGAGGATTGACTTCATTATACTCGGGTTACCACATATCTACTCCGTTATTCTCACCGAAGCGGTCTAGTACCACTCAACAACTATGCAGCTTCAAGCATTAATCCCTAGGGATCTCAAAAAAAGATCCACTTTATAAACAAGAAGACGTGAGCGTGATTCGAATTTGCGACCTCTTGAGCACAAAGCGAACAGCTTAACCACTACGCCTGGGAGACCACTCATATAACCATCTATATTGCATCTTCCACCCCCCCCTCCCCTATCATAATCGTGGATAATAATAATATTTATTTCGGTTAATGCAACCAAATTTGAATTATAAAGGGAATTTATGTTTTTTTGTCTATTGTCTTTCCCCAGGTGGTTTGTGATCCACTCTTGCCGTTAAGCGTAGGGGGTGATTGGAGCTCGAGCTTGCGTTCTAAAGCCAGATGTGTGGCCTCAGCTATGCTATGACCGTGTCTGTTCAGGATGTCCCTGACATTTTCTATCCATCTTTTCCGTGGTCTTCCTCTGGCTTTGTACCCTGATCTCATTTGGTTATATGCATGTACAGGCAACTTTTCGTGATGCATTAAATGAACTTATGTTCACTGCACTAAATATTCTTTTACATAGAATTACCATTGTTTTTGCCTCGCTGATTCAGTGCTATTTATCTTTCCCTGTAACATCTAAACAAATTACAAACAAGTTAAAAATAAGAATTATAAAATGCTACATCTATTCTATAGTAATGTATGGATCAGAAACATGGACACTAAACAAACAATTTTGAAACAAGACAGAATTATTGTCTTTGAGATGTGGATATATAGAAGAATAGGGAGAAAATCATGGAAGGAGAAGAAAACAAACAAAGAGGTTCTAAAAACACTTGATATGAAGAAAGAATTACTAAGAAAAATAAAGATCAGACAAATAAAATATTTTGGACACATTAAAAGACATGACACCGTATTGAATACCTTACTTGAGGGTAAAGTCGAAGGAAAGCGAGCAAGAGGTAGGCAGAGATACAAGTGGGAAAGTAACATTACAAGATGGACAGATTACAGTCCAGCAGAGTGTACCACCAAAACAAGAGACAGTGGATGTTGAAGGTCTGTTGCAGTCAACCTTCATTGCAGAGATGGCACTTGATGATGATGAAAGAGCAGACAGTACAGTAAATACGTAAATTAATTTTACGTAAATTAGGTACCTAAGGACACGAGTGAATTTGAAACAATAGAAGTCTATGGGAAACTGAATGATGTATTGATAAACCTAATTTGTTAAATGGAGAGACACAGTAGAAATGTTTTAAATTTTGCAAACAAATAGCAGAGGCAATGCTTAAAGTCATTTCAATTGTTAGAACTCTTATGCCTGATTGAGAATGCAAATAAAAAATATTAATATACACACGAGCATTCATTTCCTTAATATAACCATAGAACAGACAGAAAGAGAAGGGATTGACAGAGTTACCAGGAGTGAGAGTAATGTTAAACCAAAGTTTAATGATGAAATAAAGATAATGACAACACACAAGTAATGTAAATTTTAACACAAATAAAACAAATCTAGAACCTATGAAGCTATTACAGATTTGATTTTATCCAGTTCAGAGCATAATGGCAGCATACTGAATATAATATATTGTCTAGATATTCACTACAGCCAAAAACTTGATGACTTGATCCTACGTCTTAAATAAGATATACCACCATTTTTAATATGTATATTAATATGTGCTCACACTAGTGTGTTGCCAGGGTCTGGAAGGGGAACAAAGAAGGCCAACACAGTGTAACTTCCATGCATGTCACAAGGGGTAATTAAGGAGGTTATTGGATGATGTTAACTGTTCCATCCTCTACAGTGTTAGTCTGATCCAGAAGAAATGTTAAATTCCTGCCACATATGACTTCTGGGTCAGATTGACACTATATATAATCTGACACCCAGCACCATCCTATAACCTCCTTAGTCGCCCCTTGTGACATGTATGGAAGTTACACTGTGTTGCCATTATTTGTTCCCCTTTCAGACCCTGGCAACACTCTGGTGTAAACACATATAATTACACATATTAAAAATAGTGGTATATCTTATTTAAGACAGGATCAAGTCAACAGTTTTTGGCTGTAGTGAATATCTAGACAATATATTATATTCAGTATGTTGCCATTACGCTCAGAATTATCCAAGTGCACAGATGCATGCGGCTGAATTTGAATCTGGTATATTGGTTAACCTAGTCCAAGACCTACTTATATTATATGTATGTATATATACTCAAGATAAAATAAAATCTGTAATAGCTTCATTCTAGAATTGTTATATATGTGTGTGTTGTCATTATTTCTATTTCATACTTGTGTGCTGTCATTATCTTATTTCATACTTGTGTGCTGTCATTATCTTATTTCATACTTGTGTGCTGTCATTATCTCTATTTAATTATTTCATACCTGTGTGTTGTCATTATTTCTATGACATACCTGTGTGCTGTCATTATCTCTATTTCATACTTGTGTGTTGTCATTATTTCTATGTCATACTTGTGTGTCATTATTTCTGTCATACTTGTGTGTTGTCATTATTTCTATGTCATACTCCTGTGCTGTCATTATCTCTATTTCATACTCCTGTGCTGTCATTATCTCTATTTAATACTTGTGTGTTGTCATTATTTCTATTTAATTATTTCATATTTGTGTGTTGTCATTATTTCTATTTCATACTTGTGTGCTGTCATTATCTCTATTTGATCATTAAACTTTGCACAGTTCAACATTACTCTCCGTTCCAGTATTTCCCTATCTTTCCCTCTGTTCTATAGTTAGCCTATGTTATAGAAATGAACGCTGGTGTGCATAGAAATATTTTTTCTTTACATTCTCAATCAGGCATGAGAGTTCTAACAATAAATATTACTTTAAGCATTGCCTCTGCTATGTTATTTGTCTGCAAAATTCTAAACATTCCTATTGTGTCTTTCAGTGTACACATTGTTATTTATAAATACAACCTTCAGTTTCCTATTGTTTCAAATTCACTCGCGTCCTTCGTTATGTAATTTTCATAAAATCAGACAACGGTAACTAACAAATCGCTACTGAACACTCATGGCTAGTATACCATAACACCAATAGAGTGAGCACCAAATGTCATTACAAGAGCACCATGGTGCTTGTGAACATTGGGTTGAGAACTACTGCTTTAGGTGAGAACTGTGAGTATGTATATATGAGTTGTTTAAACATTTTTTCCTTTTAGATTTGTAGAGGAATATGGTTATGTTTGACCTAACATTTGTTTGGCTTAATCTAGCTTAGAGCAATTCAAATGCTTGCTTCACATATCAAATAAATTGTTCATATCTGTCACACTTCAATTCATGCAGTTCATGATTATTGATTCTCGATTGGAAACTAGCACAGCATTATAGAACTAGGGGACATTCCCATAAGTGATTCACTCTCCATTCCAACAGCCATCTAAGAGTGTGCATGCTCAAAGTCCCAGTTAGATGTTAATTATGTGATCTTCAGATCTTTCCAAAGAGAACACACTGTCTCCCATGATTTCATTGGTCACACACTATCTCCCATGACTTCATTGGTCACACACTATCTCCCATGACTTCATTGGTCACACACTATCTCCCATGGCTTCATTGGTCACACACTATCTCCCATGACTTCATTGGTCACACACTATCTCCCATGACTTCATTGGTCACACACTATCTCCCATGACTTCATTGGTCACACACTATCTCCCATGACATCATTGGTCACACACTATCTCCCATGACTTCATTGGTCACACACTATCTCCCATGGCTTCATTGGTCACACACTATCTCCCATGACTTCATTGGTCACACACTATCTCCCATGACTTCATTGGTCACACACTATCTCCCATGACTTCATCGACCACACACTATCTCCCATGACTTCATTGACCACACACTATCTCCCATGAATTCATTAACCACACTATCTCCCATGAATTCATTAACCACACACTATCTCCCATGAATTCATTGACCACACACTATCTCCCATGAATTCATTGACCACACACTATCTCCCATGACTTCATTGACCATACACTATCTCCCATGAATTCATTGACCACACACTATCTCCCATGAATTCATTGACCACACACTATCTCCCATGAATTCATTGACCACACACTACCTCCCATGAATTCATTGACCACACACTATCTCCCATGAATTCATTGACCACACACTATCTCCCATGATCATCCCTATCTTTCTCAGTACGGTGCCATCAACGACAGCGTTTTCCACCAATCAGCATGATCGTTTATTGCCTGTGACCCTGCATGATCTGGGTACCTCTAACCTTGCATGACCTGGGTACCTCTGACCTGCATGACCTGGGTACCTCTAACCTTGCATGACCTGGGTAGTATATCCATTTACTACTCTAGACAATTGAACTGTTCAGAAGCATGAAACCCTCCCCAAATCCCCACTCTTTCTTAGCACACGACTTTCCATCTTATGAAGCATGCTTTGGAAGTCTGGGGGTATCACAGTGTGAATTGAAATTTCAGCTATTAGCCAAATGAATGCTACCCTCACTGCCTATATATCCATTTTCATGTGAAGACGATTTTTCAAGTACTTTCCTGTCATTCTTGTAGACCATAATCATTCACTTCTCTGTTAACTTAGGCAACTGATGATAGCTACCTAGCTTATTAAAGCATCTGATGATAGCTACTTGGCTGGTTGAGGTAGAGAAAAGTTTGGGAGAAATAGAACTGGTCACCACATATTGTATGGACGGACACTGTGAAGAATTTACATTCACTGATAACACCAAAGACACTAGATCAATTCAGATTTCATTAAGAGTGTGTCAATTATCACTAATAGATATGATGCTATGCATATCTGTAAACTTAATTTTTCATAAATTCATTTTTTTTTTGGGTGCAATTTATAGGCTATGCGGATTTTAATTTTTTTAAATATCAACATTCAGCACCAAAAGACCGCATTTTCCCCCCATCAATACTTTCATTATGTGCGTGTGAGATTTAAAAAAATTTAGCATTAGTAATAATTACTGAAATTTAACACAAAATGTCTTTTTTTTTTTAATGGTTTTTTTGGACCCAAAATCTATATCAATACGGAAAATCTGTACTAATTGACACCTGTGGGGAGGTTTCATCTAATACCCATGAATGATTATGGTATGGGTTTATTTTTCTATCATTCATGAATTGGAGTACATTTGTTTCATTTATCACTAGCGGATGATTATGTGCTATTTCGTCATCTATCATTCATGGATGATTATGGTTGAATACATCCACATGTATCAGTCATGTGTTATTGGATATTTCATTAAACACTCATGAATGACCATGTGTTGTTTCATCTATCACTCATGGAAGATTATATGCAGTTCCATCTATCACTAATGAATGGTTAGGCCCTATATACTATTTTATCTATCACTTATGGGTGGTTATATGCTGTTTAATCTATCACTAATCGATGATTGTAGGCTTTCATCTATCACAAATGAATGATACTGTTTCATCTATCACTAATGAATAATACTGTTTCATCTATCACAAATGAATGATACTGTTTCATCAATCACTAATGAATGATACTGTTTCATCCATCACAAATGAATGATACTGTTTCATCCATCACAAATGAATGATACTGTTTCATCCATCACAAATGAATGATACTGTTTCATCTATCACTAATGAATGATACTGTTTCATCTATTACTCATGGATGGTTTTAATTTGTTCTCTTGATTTCTGGTACCATTTATATGTTTTTTAGCTGGATTAAATCATGATAAACTTCCAATATTGTCATGTTAGCTAAATGTCATTGTTTGTATTTTATTGCATCTGAAGTTAGTTCTAGTTGTGTCTTCGTATTGTTGTATTTAGATATTTCCATTGTTGTTTATGGTGGGATCCTGATATTTCTTTAGCTCAGAACATCATTGACATCTGTTGTTAATGTTACATTTTTAAAGTTACTAGGACATAAATATATCTTTACAAATTTGAAAATTTGAAATCATATGTAAAAATTATTTGGAACAAATAATTAGAGCCTATAGGGCCTGTGGCAACTTTCATGATACAATTAGATATAGGATCTTTCCTTTCAAACAAAATGTTACAGCCCATGTAGGAGCCTGGAGTTGGCTACTACCTTTGCTAGTCATCAATCTTGAAGTCTAAAAAAACAAAGAAGTAGAAAAGAAAATCTAGAATCAATATAAAACAAGAAAAATTTGTTTTGAGATGCAGAAAAGATTATGAGTTGTGAGTGCAAGCTATCATTTGCGCACAACGGACAAACAGAAAAGAATAACTAGCAGTCATATCTGGCATGTGCTGATGCAGGGAACCAAACATTCATTCTAAATAAAAATGGAGGAAAATTCCCTTCATGTTTCATGGAATGGTGAGCGTTCACAAAATGGAAGAATTAACTGGGCAGAATAATGATTAAATAAGCAACTGTTCAAAGACACAGCGACAAATAGACAACTAATGAAGAGGTTTACAAAAATGTATATTTGTTTGACTTTGCTACAATATTATTTGTGTCCGCTCTTAATTACCAACATGGTCAATGAAAATTTGTAAAATAACATATAGTTCAATACCAGTTTTACAAATAGGTCAAATACTCGGATTCAACGTTTCTACCATTTGGCCTTTGTCAGTATATTAAAACTGATATTGAACTATATTTGTGTTATGTTACTCATTTTCATTGTCCACATGATTGACAGTTTTATTGAAGTTTTTCTTTCTTAATAACCAACAAAATTTTTCATGAGGTGTGAAATGGAGATTGTGAATATTTTATGCTATGGTATAGGCTGATGTTACATCATATAGACCTGGCACACCTGTTTTCAACATTGGTTACAATATGAGATAGGCTATGGCTACTACTAAGAATCCTTATTACCTGAATATTGTGTCCATTATAACAAACTAATCATTACTTTTTATGGCATTTTTCAAAGCAAGAACAAATTCTCTCCAACTTGCTCGATCAATGGTCAGTAAGCCTATTACCACTGATGTTTTAGCAATATCCCCAGATTGCCTGTAAAAGACCCAGATAATTCCAAACTATATACTTCGATATAAATAAGGTCAGGCAGTTGGTACCATACCTTAAGAAAGGTCATTTGCCCATTTCCGTGTGCAATTTTATAGAATTGTGGTGACCTTTTTTAATCTTTAGGATTTACCCATATTTTTGATAAATTCCTAGGAATTCCTGAAAAACCCCATATTAATGAAATTTTAGCTTAAATAACTCCAACAATCCAGATGACTGGCAAAAATTCCAGAAAAAAATCCCAGCTGTGGCAGCACTGTCAATGGACATCCCTTGAAGCACACCCCAGCTTCAGAGAGAAAGCACACTTGAGGGACAAAAATGAAGATGTCTTCCAAAGAAATAGCTGCACACACAGGTCAGGCAGAAACATAAGATCCAGATATCCATGAACAACAGAAAACTGTTTAGAAAACATGACAGTGACTTGATGACTTCAACAGAAATCTGAGAACACTGATGAATTTTCAAAATTCAGATTGAGACATACAGCCTACTCCCTCCATTTTGGGCTGCAACTTTACTGCTGGATTATATTTGAACTGATGTTAATCTCATCACATAAATCTAATGCTTGGTGTATCATCTTGTCATTATCATTCATCTTCCTGGCTGTGGGTGCTCATGTTTCTCCATTTTAAAACAATGATGACTTTATTAAATGTCAACCTTGGAAATATGTGTATGTACTATCTAATTAATACAAATAACATGATGTCTACCATAATTACCATATATAACATTAAAACAGACACATAATTTAATTTTAATTACAATTGCCAAACTCTTCAGAGAGGTAAAAACTCTATTTTTTAGATCAATCTTTTTATTAAAATTGTTATTCCAATCAATGTATTTCTGATCAATTATTTATTACCATATCCAACTGATTTATTACTGTTCATAAATTGATTGCAATTATGTATGTTAGGCCTACACACATTTTGTTTGTGGCAGTTATGCGATATAATTCATATTTTCTATGATTTTCAGTCTTTCACATCACTTTCCATTGAACCAAAACATTTGGTTTATATTAGATAATATCAATTAAAGGGATGTCCAGAAATTAATGACCCCTAATCCTTTCTTCCTCTCTTCTTATTACTCTCCTCAGCATTCCAGGACATGAATGTGTATTGCTGCAGACACAAATACTCTTCTCCCATAAAAAGGCTCAAAAGGTGTTGAGGATTGACTTCCCATTACTCCAATTTCCCCATATGTAATTTGTCTATGTCAATAAGTAGCCCCCTGCTACTGAGAATACAATTTATAACTCGTAACTGTAGCTTCAAGCAATTATCCTCAAGATTCTATGGAAAAATTCACTTGTAGACAAGATGTCATGAACTAAGAGTGAACTCACGACTTCTGAACACTGAGTAAATGGCTTGACCACTACGCAACAGAGATTCTTCTCTACCTATCTCTGTCCCTGATCTTTGCTCTTCGATTTCTAATCCCTAATTCTCATAGGCTTTCATTGTTTTTGTCCATCCATCTCTTTCTTGGTCTTCTTCCTTGTATTTTATTTGCATTGAATTGTTTTATCTTAATGTTCGTCTATTTGTCAGCTTATCTGTCTCATGTGGGGCGAGTGCCAAATGGCTTGTATGGCCATCTCATAACCAGTAGGTCTTGTGTTCAAACAGAAGTTTGAGACAAACTTTTGCCTTTTAGAGGTACAATAAAAAATACACCCTGTATACATTGTGGTGACTGCTACAGCAAATATGTCTGAAGCAGTCTTTATTTCCACAAGACCATTGCACTTTTTAACATGAAAATATGCAGCAACCAAAATGTATCGGTCAGTTCTGTTATCTATCAGTTTAACAGAAGTAACACATTTGTTACTGTATAGTGATAGATTTAGCCACCATTGCAGAGGGTATCTTCACCCAGCCTGACTTGTATTCAATTTTTATTTGTGTAAAGTCAAGAAAATAGTAGACGGTTTCCTGTGTTGAAAGGAAAATTTTGTTTCTACCCAACAATACTGTGCTAGTGTTTGCTGCTAGTATTTTCAATCAATTAAAAAAAACTGTGATTGGAAGATGGGAGTGTTCCCAGATTGTGATTGGAATATGGGAGTTTCCCAGATTGTGATTGGAAGATGGGAGTGTTCCCAGATTGTGATTGGAAGATGGGAATGTTCCCAGATTGTGATTAGAAGATGGGGATGTTCCCAGATTGCTAAGACATTGGACATAAGAGTCACCTTTTATGATATAGAAGACACGACTCACTTTCTAAAATGATTTTGCAAGGAACAGTCAAGGGTGAAAGGAGGAGAGCAGAAAAAAAATCCTCCATTGATAACATTAAGGAATATCTGGGAAATGATTTTTGTACACTCCAAATGACTGAGGACAGAGGTCCTTGCAGAGTTTTTATAAGCTGATGTCCCTACTGTGGCACCCCTACGACCCTAACAAGTTATATGTCTTATTATTATTATTATTATTATTATTATTATTATTATTAAAAGACATTGGTTCAATAGATGTTCATGTCTGTGGTCACGCTAGATGTTACAGGTTGTCACTAGAATATCACATTTGCAGTTTTATCCCCAGGGGGAAATCATCTAGTGGGCTCACATATTCAAATCCTGATCTCAACATCATGTATATAAAGTGTATTTTCTTGGAGATCCATGGAGATTATCGCTTGAAGCTGCAGAGTTACGTGCTATGAGTGATACTCTCAGCAGGCAACATGCCACTTTGTTTGGTGGCACGGAGTACATATGGTGTAACCCAAGTACAATGAAGTCAATCCTCAACCCCTTTTTCAATATCTACACTAGAACTAAGCAAAGATCCTTTCTTCATTATAAAAACTGTTGTAAATGTGCCCGACACTATAAATAAATACAGCAAACATGGAGGACACTGGGGTTTTTTTAAGGGGCAAGACCTACCCAGAGAAGAGGTTACTACAGTTTATCTTTATAAAACAGTCAATTCTGCATAGATTCAAATAAAATGTTGCCCCATAGTATAATATATACTGGTGTTTTATTACAAATTATTGCTGGCTGAAAAATCATTGGCTGATTAATTCAATTTATTATGTAATTAAGACAAATTTACATATTTGAATATGATGATGCTGGTTTTTACACTCTGAATTAATTGATTCCGCCCGGAATATTTTTAGCGTTTGGACAGAATTAAATTTTGTTAGATTTTTTTTTTTGCACAAGTATCACGGAACTAGAATTAGTACTTCTAAATATATTTACATTATAATTTAATATATATATATATTTAAAAACATAAATGGACAGAGAATGTGATTATCACAAGTTCATTTTGAAAAAAAAAATGTTAACTATATAAAAATTTATTTTAAGAAAATAAAATGTGTAAATGACTAATAAATATTATTTTGGACATGATATTTGACCATACCAAACTTCAGAATTAATAACTTCCACTCAAACTGTATCAGTGCTGTAGATAATCCAATTACGAACACACAAATGTATAGTATATTTGCATAGTGCATCAAAAATTTTTTATTTAGAACAAATCTCTACATCGATCCATGAGACTAGGCCTAGATTGAAAATTAAGCAAATTTTTCGTACCAACAGCATAAATTTAAAACACAATGCTAAATAGCAGTTGCCAGTAATTGCCAGGTTGGATTTCAATAATAAATGCAACTAAAGTAAATAAAATACCCTAGTTATTATTTTATGAAAATAAGTAAACTCTAAAAAATATATACAGAATATAAGGACAAATTATGTCATACGTCATGTTCAAAACTTATCACTAACTTACAAAATTAATATGTACATCAAAATCATGCAAGACGTAATGTGGTCATATTACACTTTCGATTGGAACCATCCTTATGTTAATATAAATGCTGAAATTAACAAAATAAATGTCATGAACTGCGAGACTCAAATGGAGTATCTTCAGTCTCAAGACATAACGATGAATGACTCATATGAGTCTCATCAGGCTGAATTAGTTAATCATGTTTTAGTTTCTAGTCTCAAAATCAAGTAATTAGATTTATATCTGGCTTATGTGGATCCTGAACCTTGGAAACAACTGTAAGTTGTAAACTTTTTTCAAAATATATGCTGAAAGATTACCAAAAATTTGTACAGATTTTTTCAAATGAATAGTGTTATAATGTTGTTGTTTTTTTCACAGTAAGCACAGGGAAAATGGTTTATGTTCCAGCTATAGAACATATGCACATTCACTGAAAATCTCATGAGATTGCCTTACAAAATATAGAAAATATGGTGTAAAAAACACAAATATGTCATTTTTAGTGAAAATCGCACATGCAAAAATTAAGACTATACTAAGTTATTTCCACAGATACACATCATCATCAGGTATCATATCCTGAACACGATGTAGCAGTCATCACAGCCTTTTGAAACTTCTGTCCTTCTTGAGCCAGTCTGTCTGTTTCTGTTAGTGTCATGTTCAGGTGATTTTTGATATCTTGTGTCCATCTTCTTCATTCTGTCTTTTGTTCGTCTTCCTGGCATCATCTCCTCCAATATGGTCTTCTCTGGGCTATCATGGTGTTTGATATGGCCAAAATACTGTAGTTTTCTGGAAAGAAAATTGCTGTTTAGCCAGTTTTATTTTACATTTATTTCTATCAGGATGGCTATACTGGTGATCTTTTTGGTTCATGGTATTCTGAGAATTAATTATTCTGTAATATTTTATTTCAAACGCTGATAGTTCATTTTTCATTTTGTTGGTGATTGTCCAGGATTCACACCCACATATTGCTACTGGGAATATGCAAAATTTGAGGAATGTTAGTATTGTTATTTTGCAGCAGCTCAGCCAAGTGTTTTTCATTTGTATCAGCTTCTTTGATGTGATAGCCAACCTCCTTCTGACTTCTTCCTAACAATCACCGTTACTGCTGATAAGAGAACTAAGGTATTTAAATCTGTTGACTCTTTCTAATTCGCTATTGTTGATACTTATTGAGAACTTGCTAGTGATTTTGCCGCTTGTCATAATTTTGGTCTTGTTTCTATTCAGAAATAGGTTTGTGTTTTTCACTATGTTCTTTAACGGAGTTTATGAGGTGTTCGAGACCTGCTTGACTGTGCCAATAATCTGATTAGTTAATTAGTTTGTTCATTTCATGCCTCAGGCAGCACATAGGGCAAAGGTGTTGATTCTCCATGCGCTGCGGTCCGCTGCCTGTACTTTTAGTTCTTGTATGGAGTTGCAGCCGATTCATCTTCTTCTTCTTTCATTCACTTGAAACATGTCCATATCTGTGCAGCCTATTATTTCTATTTCTTTATGGTGCTTTTTATGGTAATTTTGGGTCTTCCTCTTTTTTCTTTTCCCCTCAGATGTCCAGATAAGGGCTTGCTGGTTCAGTCTGTTTTCCCCTCAAATGTCCAGATAAGTGCTAGTTGGTTCAGTCTGTTTTCCCCTCAGATGTCCAGATAAGGGCTTGCTGGTTCAGTCTGTTTTCCCCTCAGATGTCCAGATAAGGGCTTGCTGGTTCAGTCTGTTTTCCCCTCAAATGTCCAGATAAGTGCTTGCTGGTTCAGTCTGTTTTTCCCCTCAGATGTCCAGATAAGGGCTTGCTGGTTCAGTCTGTTTTCCCCTCAGATGTCCAGATAAGGGCTTGCTGGTTCAGTCTGTTTTCCCCTCAGATGTCCAGATAAGGGCTTGCTGGTTCAGTCTGTTTTCCCCTCAGATGTCCAGATAAGGGCTTGCTGTTTCAGTCTGTTTTCCCCTCAGATGTCCAGATAAGGGCTTGCTGGTTCAGTCTGTTTTCCCCTCAGATGTCCAGATAAGGGCTTGCTGGTTCAGTCTGTTTTCCCCTCAGATGTCCAGATAAGGGCTGGCTGGTTCAGTCTGTTTTCATCTAGTCTAAGAACGTGTCCAAGGTATTTCCATCTGCGTTTTCTTATAACGTTTTATTTCTTAGGTCAATATTTAATACCCCTACCAATTTTGAATCACTGAAACACAAAAACTATAGGCCTAGCCAGTAAATACAAAATGTGAACTGTGTAAGAAAATAGATCCTTTCAGATTTATGAAAATGTAACTGGTTGTTGCAAGCATAAAGAAGTTATTTTTTTTGACAATTCTGGGTAGATCTAGCCATTTAATTCCCAGGAATTACAAGCAAAAGAGCTCCTGTATCCTTCTATGCAATTGGAGGGTTTCTCCTGAGCTTTATTTCGTACTCAGAGAACCTCAACTCTCGTCAGAGAGCAATGCTTTGAGAATAAGTCTATTACTCAGAGGGGGGTAAACATATAATTATATAGATGAAGTGTTAGGAGGCTTCCACAAGAGAAAAGCCTCTTTACTTAATTGTTATCTAATAATTGTTACTATTGTGTGATGGGTGGTCTGATGGGCTACCGGTGAGCCCAGAATTTCTCAAGCTATACAAGCAAGTCTGAGAACTGGAGAACTAGTCTGTGACAGATGGCTGACACTAGATTAACAAAAAATAGAGAAACTAGTCTGTAATAGATGACTGACACTAGGTGAACAAAATCTGGAGAAATTAATCTGTGACAGATGGCTGACACTAGGTGAACAAAATCTGGAGATACTAATCTGTGACAGATGACTGACACTAGGTGAACAAAATCTGGAGATACTAATCTGTGACAAATGACTGACATTAGATGAACAAAAACTGGAGAAACTAATCTGTAACAGATGGCTGACACTAGAAGAACAAAAAATGGAGTCAAATCGTTTTTGATCAAGTTCCCACATTGGCATTAACTCCATTGTCTTGCAACACAAAACGGGATGATGTTGATGATTCATCAACTACTCTCTAGCTGGATCTAGCATTATGTGTGAATGTAAAGACTTATGCCTTAAAAATGTATGAACTTAGTATGTATAAGTCACTGATGAAAACTTTAGACTTTCTGCACGCTGTGCAAGACTGTATATGGAGTCTGAATAAATGTTTTATTTGTAACTAGAGAATATTGTGTGAAAAATTTGTTTTTTTTACACTGCTGGTCTGTTTATATGGAGTGTAGTAGTGTATTGTTTCTACTGTTTATATGGAGTGTATTAGTGTATTCTTTCTACTGTTTATATTGAGTGTATTAGTGTATTGTTTCTACTGTTTATATGGAGTGTATTAGTGTATTGTTTCTGTTTATATGGAGTGTATTAGTGTATTGTTTCTACTGTTTATATGGAGTGTATTAGTGTATTGTTTCTGTTTATATGGAGTGTATTAGTGTATTGTTTCTACTGTTTATATGGAGTGTATTAGTGTATGTGTCGTTTATACTGTTTATATGGAGTCTCATTCTTCTGCGTAGGTTCTCAAACTCCTGCAGATCAGCAGGATGCAGTCCTGAGAACAGAATGCGCTGTGTCATGGTCTACAGCTTAGTAAGGATATCTGTGTCTTTCAATCTGACACTTCCAACTTCAGCATATGGGATGGAACAGCTAACTCTACCCAGTGAACCTTCTTAGTTATCTCTTATGATATGCATGGAAATTAAACAGTACTAATAATTAATGATAGTTAATTAATATTAATAATAATAAAACTAGCCTGCATAATGGTGCTAGGGCAATTGAGAATTCAATAGAGAGAAGAACGAAGACGAAAAGAGCAACCACCGAGTGACGTGACATTTCCATGATGTGACATTCTCATGACGTGACATTCTCATGCATCTTCTGTGGCAGAGAAAATCGATCATGAATCTGGATCAGCTGATTCAATCACGAGAATTCCTGCCTCTCTTGTACCACCTCAACATTTAATGATACTGGCTTGTTTCAGACTGTAGGTGAAGACGAATAAGACCGTATATAAATATATATATATATATATATATTAAAACATGTTTATACCATCTTCTTCTTCTTCTTCTTCTGCGTTCATTCTCAAACTCCTGCAGATTAGCAGGATATAGTCCAGAGAACGGAATGCGTTGTGTCATGGTTTACAGTATTGTTGCGATATCTGCGTCTTTCGGCCTGACACATCTGACTTCAGCATGGCTTTGGGTCACTGACCCTATATGGGATGGGACAGCCAACCCCATCCCATAACCTCCTTAGTCGCCTTTTACGACATGCGTGGAAGGTAAACAGTGTTGCTATTCTTTGCTCCCCTTTCGGGCCTCGGCAACACACTGGCTTTTTATACCATCAAGGGCTACTTCCTTTGTAAAGCTAGTATTATAAATACTTGACCAGTCCATAATTATATATATATTAAGACATGTTTATACCATCAAGGGCTACTTCCTTTGTAAAGCTAGTATTATAAACACTTGACCGGTCCGTATATAGGCAAGACCGAACACAATTGATGTTTACATTTATTTTATTTTAAACCAGTATATATTACAAGTCATGAACTAACGTAAACTGTTGTATGTAATGTTTTTCAAAACATTAGAAACATATTACAAGGACTTTAAACATTACAAACATATTACAAGTAAGAAAACTTTAAACATTACAAACATATTACAAGAAAACTTTAAACATTACAAACATATTACAAGTAAGAAAACTTTAAACATTACAAACATATTACAAGTAAGAAAACTTTAAACATTACAAACATATTACAAGTAAGAAAACTTTAAACATTACAAACATATTACAAGTAAGAAAACTTTAAACAAAACATATTACAAGTAAGAAAACTTTAAACATTACAAACATATTACAAGTAAGAAAACTTTAAACATTACAAACATATTACAAGTAAGAAAACTTTAAACATTACAAACATATTACAAGTAAGAAAACTTTAAACAAAACATATTACAAGTAAGAAAACTTTAAACATTACAAACATATTACAAGAAAACTTTAAACATTACAAACATATTACAAGTAAGAAAACTTTAAACATTACAAACATATTACAAGTAAGAAAACTTTAAACATTACAAACATATTACAAGTAAGAAAACTTTAAACATTACAAACATATTACAAGTAAGAAAACTTTAAACATTACAAACATATTACAAGTAAGAAAACTTTAAACATTACAAACATATTACAAGTAAGAAAACTTTAAACAAAACATATTACAAGTAAGAAAACTTTAAACAAAACATATTACAAGTAAGAAAACTTTAAACAAAACATATTGCAAGTAAGAAATTTTGGTACATGAACCGACAGATGTGACCAAAAACACGTCATAACAGTCTGTTTTAAATTTGTAATGTTATGCACAGAGCCATGTAATCTCTGTTATATTTGCATATCACCTAACCTCACCCGTGAAACCATCCCCTCCCAATCACTAACATGCTATATTTGTCAACTTCACACCAACAAAGGGACCTAATAAAAGTAATGTTTATACTAACACTGATTATGTGCTCCTATAGAATTTCATACAATAATGGCAGTTTAATTTTTTACAAGTTTGTGGTTTTGTTCCCCTAAAACTTGGTCACATCTACCAGAATCTGAAATTTTAAACAAAACATACTACAAGTAAGGAACTTTAAACATTACAAGCATATTACAAGTAAGAAATTTGAACCATTACAAACATTACAAGTAAGAAACTTGAAACATTACAAACATTACAAGTAAGAAACTTGAAACATTACAAACATTACAAGTAAGAAACTTGAAACATTACAAACATTACAAGTAAGGAATTTTAAACATGACGAACATATTACAAGTAAGGAATTTAAACATTACAAACCACTAGAATACTCCCTGTAACTAACTCCCTAATGGGAAAAATACAGAATGACAGTTTTAGGGGTTATTTAAAAAACATTACAAACATATAACAAGGAAAAAAACTTTAAACATTACAAACATACGGTATTACAATTAAAGAACTTTAAACATTACAAACACATTACAAGTTACAGAGCCGTAGATATATTTTCTGTAAGAAAAGGGTTTTACCTTAAAAAGGTCATATGCATATTTTCAATTGTAATATCCTCATTATGATGAGAGATGTGATGACCTTTTGTGAATAATCCTTAAGGGAAGGTTATACCCACCTTTTGTTAAGAGAAGAATTTTACCCACCTTTTTGTTAAGGGAGGGGGTTATATCCACATTTTTGTTAAGGGAGGAGTTTTACCCACCTTTTGTTGAGGGAGGGGGTTATGTCCACCTTTTGCTAAGGGAGGGGCCTCATCCACCTTATGTTAAGGGAGGGGGTTGTCCACCTTATGTTAAGGGAGGGGGTTGTCCACCTTATGTTAAGGGAGAAGTTTTACCCACCTTTAGCTAAGGGAGGGGTTTCATCCACCTTTAGCAAAGGGAGGGGTTTCATCCACCTACCAGCTACATTTCTAATACTTGACTAAAAGTCATGTTCTGATTTGCAAAAAGGGGGCCCCCACCCCATCTACGGCTTGCATATTAAATTCAGAACTTTAAAAATTACAAACATATTAAATTAAGAACTTTAAACATTACAAACATATTACCAGTAAGACCTTTAAGCCAACAGAAATATATTACATTACAAGAACTATAAACTAGTCCAAATACTTGACAAGTAAATGTTTAAATCAATATAAATATTTACAAATAGGAAATATTTTATAAATTTGCAAAACAAAATCAGATATATTTTTGTGGAGCTATGACACAATAAGGAGCAAATAACTCCAAAAAAGGGGGGGGGATATCTGACCAAACCACAAGAGTTATCTCATAAACCAATTTCTGTACAATATTTATATGGTAATTCAAATTTTCAGATACATATCCAATGTAACATTACTCTAAAAAAAACATATACAAAGAAAATGTCATGTTAAGAAATGTATATATTTTATGAAATAATATAGATACTATAGATCGAGAAAACAGACTCGTATGAATATGAAAATGCTATATAACTAAAACCAGAAAATATGAGATAAATTGACTAAAAAGATATAAAAAACTGACAAGAAACTGTATCATGGGAGTGTCAGTGATTTCACTGGATTAAGAATAATTTTGTTGGTCCAGTAATGAAACCTAACAGCAAACAGTGCCATGGTTAAAGACTTCACAGGGTTTCAGCATAATTTTGATGGTCCAGTTTTTCTTGGCTTCCTTGCTTTTGCAATCTCAACAAACAAGAAACCTATTTACAAATGGGACATTTGGAGCTTTATATGTGCTGGCACAATTGCTAAGCCAGTTCTAGAAAATAAGGATACAGGCCTCTGTCTGAATTTAAATGCTATAGATAGATTAAGAAACATCATAATGATAACAGGATTTGAACCAATTTCGCTCAGATGGCACCCAGTCGCCTCGCAGCTTGAGTCAACAAATTTTCCGTATTCAACCACACAGAATCCCTAAAGATGTGATTTTAGTCAAGACTTCTAACATAATATTTTCAAGCTAGTATGCATATGGACTGGTTCATCAACACACAATAACAACACACACACTGCACAGTATGAACATAGATAGATAAAACAGTTTTTTTGTAGACACCATATAAGAAATAAATATATCAAAAATCAAATGCGCATATATTTAGGAATTTAAGAATTCACAGTTTAACAAAGAAGCCTATGTGATTCTGACACATTACTCTATATTACTTCCTGTCTAAAACAGTATTGCATGGAACAGTGCAGGGGGGAAGGAGCAGTGGGGATGGGGGGGGGATAGAGAACATCATGGAGTGACATCAAAGACTTGTTATACTCTAATTCTACACTCATCCACACCACAGAGGATAGACTAAAATGGAGATCTCTATGTGTAGACAACTTCTACGCTGCACTCTACTGTGACCCTAATGGATTCTGGGATATAGTACTATGCGTAGT
The DNA here is from genome assembly GCA_034231615.1 of Meghimatium bilineatum. Taxonomy (NCBI): domain Eukaryota; kingdom Metazoa; phylum Mollusca; class Gastropoda; order Stylommatophora; family Philomycidae; genus Meghimatium; species Meghimatium bilineatum. The sequence goes on from CM067309.1 coordinate 16,203,148, forward strand.
CAGTGCTCAAACTACTTGACCACACCACCACAAACTAGACAGCTACTTGACCACAAAACCACAAACTGGACAACAAATTCAAAAATATATTAAAAGATAATATCTTGTGCATAATTCATCATTGCAAAAAACTCTACAACTAAATTATTATAGAATTTCTTTGTTATTTTATCATGTGCCGTCTCCACAGCATAGGGTTTGTTATGTATGAGATTCAAGTCTCTTTAAGCCAAGGCACGCCCCTTTCAGAGTCTTTAGTAGGCAGAAGCCATGACATTGTAATATTGTAACATTAAATATATCAAGATAGTTGTTTGTTTGAGTACCCCAGGAATTGCAAACGATTAGTTCCTACTTCCTATGTGCAGTGGGGTGGTCTTCTGAGCTTTCTTTCATACCCAGGAGAATTCAGCTATTGGCTTGGTGTAATAGCTATTTTAAAGAATGTTCTACTTTGATGGGGTCTATAACTGTAGAAAAACCTTAGTAGATACATGCTACAAAGCTTCTATAAGAGTCTCAATATAATGGCATGTCATCTACTAAGGTTTTCTGTTGCACAGGTGATTTGTCTAGTGGGTCATTGGTGAACTAAATATTGACAAAATAAAATATTTATTTGTGCAAATAACAGATCAAACATTTCAACTGTCGTAGACGGATGTGTCGGGCCATTGGCACAATTAATTATAAAAGCTCAAAGATTTCAACATTCACCTACATGCCATAATTGTTTTCTCTACTTCTCCTTCAGAGCTCATTCTCAAACTCCTGTGGGATCAATCTTGTAGCAGGACAATTGTCCTACTAGATTTCTAGCAGGATGTAGCCCAGAGAATGGAAATGTGCATAAATATACATAAGCTATGATGTAAAATATATGTAAGCTATGACATAACATATATATGTAACCTATGCTGTAACATATACATAAGCATCGATGTAACATATATATAAGCTATGATGTAACATATATATAAGCTATGATGTAACATATAAGCAAGTTATGACATAATATATATGATGTAACATGTAAGTTATGATGTAACATGTAAGTTATGATGTAACATGTAAGTTATGATGTAACATGTATGTAAGCTATGATGTAACATATACACAAACTAAGATGTAACATATGTAAGCTATGACATAACATATTTAAGCTATGATGTAACATATACATAAGCTATTATCTAACATATACATAAGCTATTATCTAACATATACATAAGCTATGATGTTATATATACGTAAGCTATGATGAAATCCTTTTCTGACCACATTCTACTAGTTTCTATTTGGCTCATTTTCAAACTCCCACAGGATCTCTCTTGTAGCAGGGCAATGGTCCTCCTAGATTTCCAGCTGAATGTAGTCCAGGGAATGTGTCTCAATTTTATTTGAGCTAATGGCCCAACACATGCGACTTCATTGTGATAACTAATACATTCCGTATGTTTACCACTTGTCACTGAACGGTGGACACCTGTAACCATATCACTAGTAGGCCAGCCATACGAGAGAAATGTTTTCTGTATTGTACACTGGATATCAACCTGAAAGCTAATCATAATTGAACATGCTTGACCTGCCAGTAGGTATCACTTTTATTTTACATGCAGATGCTTACTCAGCTATTGTTAAATTTTTCAATTACCGGTACTATTACATTTATGGTGAGAAGAATGCAGGCTTTTGAAAACAGATTTTACAGAAGAATACAAGCTTTTGAAAATATATTTTACGGAAGAATACAAGCTTTTGAAAACAGATTTTACGGAAGAATACAAGCTTTTGAAAACAGATTTTACGGAAGAATACAAGCTTTTGAAAATAGATTTTATGGAAGAATACAAGCTTTTGAAAACAGATTTTACAGAAGAATACAAGCTTTTGAAAATAGATTTTATGGAAGAATACAAGCTTTTGAAAATAGATTTTACGGAAGAATACAAGCTTTTGAAAATAGATTTTACGGAAGAATACAAGCTTTTGAAAACAGATTTTACAGAAGAATACCAAGCTTTTGAAAACAGATTTTACAGAAGAATATATGTATCAAATATATATACCGGTATATATGTTTGTGTGTGCGTGCATGCGCATGTGTGTGAGAGCACACACACATATGTAGCACTTTTATATATAAATTAAGTGACATATTCTTTCTAGAATGTTGTCTTCATCGTGGATACTCTGAACACCTCTCGGTTCTGAGCAAGCAGGCCTGCATTGGCCAGAGACAAGTGCATACATTCTTCAATGTCACTGGTCCATCATCTTCTTCTCTCGCCCCAGCACTCTATCCTCTAGCATCAGCCTTTCAATACCATCATGTTGCTTTAAGTGCCCAAAATACTGCAGATTATTTCTTATGATGGTATTTAGAAGCCACCCTTTATTTAGTTTCAGCAATTTCAAAATTTCAATGTTCTTTTTCTCTGTCCATGATATTCGTAGGATCTTTCTGTAACACTTAAATTTAATTTGAAATGAATCAAATATACAGAACATAAAACCAATGTATATGTATGAAGCAAAATAAATACTCTTGCAAATCAACAAGAATATCTAGTAAAAGGTGTAATGTCACAAACTTGAAAATCAACAAGAATATCTAGTAAAAGGTGTAACGTCACAAACTAGCAAATCAACAAGAATATCTATATAAGTGAAAAGTCACAAACTTGCATGGTTTGATCATGTTACGAGGCTTGATTTCCTTACCAAAACTTTCCTGCAGGAGACAGTCGAGGGTTGAAGAAAAGAGGAGGTCAGGAAAGTATCAAACAGGATATTTTAAGTAGACTTCAAAGATTGGACAGGATTTAAGCTTCTACAACCTCATACAAGGCACTGAGAACAGAGAGGCATAGCAGGATTTTTGTATTCATGTTTCAAAAGTAGCCTCCTTAATTAAACCTTAAGAGGTTATGGTTTATTGATGATGATGAAATTTCAGGTATATACCCTTGTTGGTAAACATCCAGATTATTGAATTTGGTGTGATGTAAAAACAACAAAATAACCATTGTGACAGTACTTATAGACATATTTTCTCCTAGGTAATAGTCGAATCATTTTTATAGTTCAACCTTTTATAACAAATTTCCCTATATTCACTATATACAGTGCAAACAATAAAGGATAAATATCATCGGAGATTTTTTTAAAACTTGTTAAATAAGGAAATTTGTTATAAAAGTCAGCGCAATAGAGAGTTTTAACTGTATTCTGTATTGTTTGTAATGTATATAGCAGGTTGTTATTACATGCATATTCTGTCTATCAAGACCAAGTTGTTATAATGGGAATTGACTGTACATCATTAAAATATTGGTTGTACTCATAAAATATGGTGGTTACTGGAAGGGGGGGGGTAGGAGGAAATGTCGCAAATATTTCCTTATTTTTAGGACTTTAACTTGATAATTAAAAACACTAATTTGATACTTGACAAGACATCAGCATTAAAACACAATTAATTTGATACTTAATAAGACACCAGCATCAAAACACTAACTTGATACTTGATAAGACACCAGCATCAAAACACTAACTTGATAAGACACCAGCACCAAAACACTAATTTGATAAGACACCAGCATCAAAACACTAAATTGATACTTGATTAGACACCATCATCAAAACACTAACTTGATTAGACATCAGCATCATAGTACACAGGACATTTCAATAAGTTCTCTGCTGTCAGATCCATCAGTCATCCAAGATTATACAGATTCAAAGTCTTAGTGAAATATTGATTATGTGATATTGATAGTATGAAGACAGGGATTTCCAATTTGCTGATGACTGTGGCCTAAATGCAAACTCTGAGGCTTATCTACAAAGTATTATAGACAGATTTTCCAAAGCCTGTAACATTATATGATTCTTCTTCTTCTTTTGCGTTCGTTCTCAAACTCCTGCAGATCAGCAGGATGTAGTCCGGAGAGCGGAATGTGTTGTGTCATAGTTTACAGCACTGCTACGATATCTGTGCCTTTCGGCCTGACACATCCGACTGCAGCATGGCTTTGGGTCACTGACAGTATATGGGATAGAACAGCCAACTCCATCCCATAACCTCCTTAGTCGCCTCGTACGACATGCATGAAAGGTAAACAGTGTTGCTATTCTTTGCTCCCCTTTTGGGCCCTGACAACACACGGACATATATGATTCTGATTCTTGGAATAAACCTGGCCATTAAAAATTATTTTGAATGCAGCGACTACTCATTATGCCACTGAAAATGCTAAATAATAATATTGAATAAGTAAATATTTGTTACAAATTGTCTATTGTCTGATGGTCAATATCATAAGGGAAAATGAAATTCAATAAAATAAGAATGATGGTCAATCAACAGCATACTGGGACTATCGGTCAACGTGTAATGGCGGCTACACTCAAGGAGAGATCTGAGTGCCTATGGACTTGTCCTGAGTGCAGTGACGATGATCCAACGACAAACTAACTGTCTATTGTCTATTTCCAGGTTGATGATGGTCAGAATATCTACATTTCCCGTTAAGTGTAGGAGTATGACTGGGAGCTTTAGTTGTCTATCCAAGGTCAGATGTGTCGCTTTGGTTGCGTTGAATTGTTGCAAATTCCAACCACTAATTTCTAAAAAACTATTATAATAAAATGCATAAGAAGAAAATGAATAAGAAGGTTGAATATTTCGATATAAGATCTGCATCGAAACAAACATATAATAACATTGAATACAGAAAAAATATGACTTTAAACAATAAACACTATGTATAACAGCTTGACAAAGGATAGAAGGAAATTGAGTCAAAATTATTTTCAGTTCCCATCTCACTTCTCACACTCTTACCCTGTATGATATTTAACTTCGTGTTTAACCTTTCTGATAATATTTAACCTCATTTTCCCTGAAATTATGCCTATCAGAAGTACTATACCCGCAAATATCACAGACATATGGTTCTAAACCAAGATGTTTCACCATATGCTCTTTCAGATATTTCTTCCATGAAGTGGAGAATCTACAAACCCTGCAAACATAGCATTTATCATTTGTATGGATTCACATAATCTAAAAACCCTGCAAACATAGCATTTATCATTTGTATAGATTCATATCTACAAACCCTGCAAACGTAGCATTTATCATTTGTATGTATTCACACCTACAAACCCTGCAAACATAGCATTTATCAATTGTATAGATTCACATCTACAAACCCTGCAGACATAGCATTTATCATTTGTATGGATTCACATAATCTACAAACCCTGCAAACATAGCATTTATCATTTGTATGGATTCACATCTTCAAACCCTGCAAACATAGCATTTATCATTTGTATGGATTCACATAATCTACAAACCCTGCAAACATAGCATTTATCATTTGTATGGATTCACATAATCTACAAACCCTGCAAACGTAGCATTTATCATTTGTATGGATTCACATAATCTACAAACCCTGCAAACATAGCATTTATCATTTGTATGGATTCACATCTACAAACCCTGGTTGTCCAAAGTATTACATGGATATACTTCCCCAATCATGAAGGAGTTCAGATGCAATGATAGATCAAACTCATTGACAGGCAATGATATGACTGATGGCACAGCCAATGACTGATGGCACAGCCATGAAAAGAGATCGAGGTGGCCTAATACAAGCAGTCATTATTTGCTATTGAATGAAGAAGACGATGTTAGATTTAATAATACGCACATACAAAGAATGATAGCATTGTGGATGGCCACTAGGTGAGGGGAGAAATTGTGCCCTCTCTGGAAAGTTACGAAGATCACATAATCAACATCTGGCTGGGACTAAGGGTCAGCATACTCGTGGATGGCTGATGGAACGGAGAGCGGAGCACTTATGGGAATGTCTCAGTGCCATGATGCTGGTTTCTAACCAAAATCAAGTATCCATATTTCATATCCATGGTGCTTAGTATCCATATTTCAAATATGTAGTGTTTACTATCCATATTTCAGATCCATCGTATTTGGTATCCATATTTCAGATATGTAGTGTTTCATATCCATATTTCATATATGTAGTGTTTAGTATCCATATTTCAGATCCTTAGTGTTTAGGATTCATATTTCATAGTGCACTCCTGTCATCATTAAGGAAAAACTTGTACAAATTACGGAAATATTTGGTTCTCAGACTCCTCACCTGTAAGAGTCATTCTTACGAATATCTGAAATTATTACAAGTTTTCTAGTCTCAATTCGTAAATTCCCACTGGTATTATTTCTTGTCTCCTTCATAAAACATTATCGATACTATGTGACAGAAGAATGGAAAATGTGAAACAGAATTTAAAATAAGGCTGGAGATGGCTTTAGCGTCTATGTCAAGGTTAACGGTGATTTGAAAAAGCAACAGCAGTGTTGGAGGGAAAGTCAAGCTGTACAAGTCGCTGGTGCTTTCTGTTGTGCTGTATGATTGTGAGAGTTAGAGACTCACTGCGGACATGGAGAGACAATTACAAGCTTTCAAGTACAAATGCTGCAGACGAATTCTACAAATTTTCTATAGGGAACATAAGATCAATTTGTACATAAGAAATAAAATAGAGATGCATGCAGGTGTACAAGAACCATTGCTTTCAATAGTGAAACAATGAAAACTAGCACAGTTTGGACATGTATGCAGACATGATTCCTTGTCAAAAACAATACTGCAGGGAACCGTCGAAGGGCGAAGAAGCAGAGGACGCCAAATAAAGGCATCAAAGAATGGACAGGACAAGATTTTTCCGCTTCATTTAAGACAGAAATTGCTGAAAGACTCTGTGTCCTGAAGCATCAATGTGGTACCCCTAAGACCTTGACAGGTTACGGGTTTATTCATTTATTCACAGAAGAATGGAATTAGGCCTATGGTAAGTAATGATGTCTGTCATAGAAGATTCACTAAGATTGATATGTGATAGTTCCTTTAGGCAAGGAGCATGCGATGGATAAGACCTCAAAAATGGGAATGTAGCACTGCCATTGATCGCCCGTAAAATTCATCATATCTACAAAATGTGTCAGTTAATTAACTAAACAACTGTATGGTTCTGATATTTTATTATAGGACACACATAATTGATAATTCACATTTTATCCTTTAGCACACAGCATTAAAATTGAGTAATTTCTGACTGCCACTGCATTCATTTTTGCCCTTAAGCACTATTTATTAAGCAGTATTTGGGAAATGCAATAACGTTTTTACTTTTAAAGCTGTTTGTATAAATTTATGTATGTAAATAAAGGAATGGTTACTTAATGTAATGATGTAAGATTTGTTGGTGTATGTGTGATATGTGAGATAAATTGTGTACTAACATTACTGCCTAGGTCTGGAATTTCAGTGAAAAATTCAATACATGTATTTGGAATGGAATGCCACGAACTAGGTCTAGATTACTCCGTCGTTATTCTATGATCAAATTAATGAAAAAGTGTTCATATATAATAACATCTTTAAAAACAAATGAATTACACTGATCGAACTAACATTATCGGCTATGCAATGGATATAAGTATTTAGAAAAATATTCCTCAAATATTTTGTAATTTCGAACTAATTTTATGGGATTATATCAGCGGCTGAATATAGTCACAGCTTATATTGTCTACTTTCATTTCTTTTGTTAACCGGGGAATAACGTTTGTTTACAATCGTGATATTCTTGTTCAAAGAGATGTGTAGCAACGAACAGCTGTAGTCATGGAAAATGCGTATTATCTTTCGACTATATTCGCTCACAATGTGGTGATGGTTATAATCGCTGGTTCGGTACAACTTTTGAGGAGATCGCCAACGGCAACGTTTAGCTGCCTACTATATCTCTCTATGTCTATGTGATATTTCCTTTACAGAAGAATGTTGTCCTTATTGCAACTCTGTAGTATAAGTAAGCCTCTCTGTTCTGTGCAAGCTGTCCAGCTTCTTCCAGTGTCATGCACAGAAAGCCTTCGATGTCAATGGATATACATTTGAATGATTTGTTTCATTGACACAAGTCAACTTTTTTTATATTCTTTTTCTAAATTTGTTCATTTTCCATAGAAAAGTTTGCCTTTTTTAGCTTGTTATATAGTTTCTTGGTACGCAAGAAAGGCCACACAGATAAGAAGGGGAGGGAAAGTGTGTGTTTAACCCACCATTAACAAACCAGATCAAGGCATAACACTAGAACCTCTGCCATACTGGTACTCTCTCCCAGTGATCTTTCTCAGTTTGACAGAGAAATTTGCACATGAATATGTATGAAAGACCTTTTTTTTGTTTACTTACAGGCCTTTAGTGATTTTTACGAGGTTTCACTTGCTTGTGGTACAGGTATTTGTACCCCAAGGTTCACAGGTATGATTATTAGTGTTTAGTATCCATATTTTAGATCTATAGTGTTTAGTCTATTGTCTATCCCCATGTGGTGTGTTGTTAAGCGTAGGAGTGACTGGAGTTCGAGCTTGTGTTCTAGAGCAAACTGTGCTATGACCGTGTTTGTTCAGGATGTCTCTGATGTTTTCTATCCATCTTTTCCGTGGTCTTCCTCTGACTTTGTACGCTGACCTCATTTGGTTATATGCCTGTATGGGTAACTTGTCGTGATGAATTCTCATAATATGGTCAACCCACTTGATTTGCTGCATTTCTATGTATTGTGTTTAGTATCCATATTTTAGATCTATAGTCTTTAGTATCCATATTTTAGGTACATAGTGTTTAATATCCATATTTCAGATTCATGTTTAGTATTCATATTTCAGATACAGTGTTTAGTATCCACATTTCATATCTATAATGTTTAGTATCAGTATTTCATATCTATAATGTTTAGTATTCATATTTCAGATAAATAGTGTTTTGTATCCGTATTTCGGATCCATATTGTTTAATATCCATATTTCATATCTATAGTGTTTAGTATCCATATTTCATATCTATAATGTTTAGTATCCATATTTCAGATCTACATTGTTTAGTACCAATATTTCATGCCCTTACAATTCTAGTGTCAACACCATCCATATCCCAGATCCATACATTATTTAACTCTAAAAGGGTGTAACTAAGAAGGGTCGTGAAGGGCTTTGGCAACCCAGCTGTGAAAGTCAAAACCAGAATATTCAACAATCCATGACTGCAGTGAGATGAAATAAACCTAACCCAACCATATGAAAAGGGAGACCTTTTCAAAGCAGATGAGAGATCACCGGGAAGCCACAAGAAGCAAGCACTGATGATACTCCTCTCTGAAAACTTTCAGTCTTAGTGACTATAATTTCAGAACAAAGGACATCAGAAAAATATCTCGTGTCAACACACATGCCCACAGAATGACAATGGTCAGTGACTTACAATAGGCATAGAATTTCCTGTAACTAATAAATCACAAATATTAGAACCAGTGTGTACACTTTGTATATTAGTACACACACACACACACACAAATATCTACAATTAATTGTGTTCATCAAATAACTACATCAATTTTCACATCGATTTTAAACTATTAGTTTTCACTAAATGTTAATTTTTAAAAATTTTCTTCTGCGGATTAACAGGATGAAATCCACAGAATCGATAACTTTCACTATATGATATAATTATAATTATCAATAATTTCATTAATTATAATTTTCAATAAGTGTACATTAATTTTCACTAAATCCTTATATTAATTTTCACAAAATTTCTAATGAATTTTCACTAACTCCATACATTAATTTTCACCCATATTGACATTAATTTGTTCTAATGTTCACATTAATTTCCACAACATGAAATGTTGACATTAATTCCACTAAATGTTTACATTGATTTTCACAAATTTCATCAAATTATGTCCACTTAAATGCATACACTAATTGTTACTTGTGGAGTATATTCAAACCATACAATTATTTTCACCAAATGTGTATAATAAATGCATATGCGATGACAAGCTTCAAAATGAATATAGGAAATGCAAACATTGACAAGATATGGAAACATTCTCAAATATATCTGCCAACAGAAAATATAATAACTACATTAATACACCTCACCACTTAGTCTCATGTCATTTGGTTAGTTTGGCATGTTTGGGAACACAGGCATTGGCCGAGCTACCATATTTTGCCCTGTCATTGAAATACTGACCCGATTGCTGAGTAGGCCAGGTGGGACAGCAGGTGGGGATAAGGATGCCCAAGAGGTCATCGTTTGATGACCCAGTGAACTCTGCTGGTGATGTATAAGAGGAGAGAAATGAGAGGGAGAAGACAGAACACCATGCACGCCATGTGGCGTCGGCTGGCCTATAGTTTTCCATTCGAGTGGAATCTGATTGGCTGTTGATGAAATTAGGGTTGGGAGTCCATTCTGATTGGTTGACATTGATGAAGCTGGTGGAATGGAGGAAGATGAGGATATTGAGGAAGCTGGAGAGGCTGCACTGTGTCCCCCACTATTGTTCCCATACTGCCCTCCAGTGCTATTTGTCATCACCCCTTGTCCCCGGTGATGTGTGGTTTTGTTCTGATCTTGAGTGCTATGAGCATTACTAGAATAACTCACACCTGCACTACTACCTCCAGCACCACTACTAGGATTACCACCACCACTGCTAGCATTACCAACTGCAGTACCAGCAGTACTACTAGCACCGCTTAGGCTCTGTTCTGCCATACCCTGATGCCGCAACATATGATTCGTCATCATATACTCAATCTTTGTGCGATACACGCACTGAGGGAACGGACATTCAAGATCTTTCCCACCAGCACTAGCAGCAACAGAACTGCTTGAACCATCCCCCATGCTACTCAACTTCATCTTCTTAATGGCTAGAGGTTTGCAGTGGCATTCCCCACCACACTTCTCACACCCTTCCCCTTTCTGATAATGTTTCACCCTGTGTGCCCGTAAATTATGCCTATCTGACGTACTATACCCACAAAGATCACAGACATACGGTTTTAAACCAAGGTGTTTCACCATATGCTCTTTGAGATTTTTCTTCCACGCAGTCGAGAATCCACACACCCTGCATACATAGCATTTATCATTTGTGTGGATACGCATATGCTTCTCCAGATCACTTGAAGACTCTGTTCGATAGTGATCACAAAACTCACAAGCGTACTTCTTCCTAGGACACCCGCTGCATTTGTGGACCAGAACCATCTCCTCACTCTGGAACTTTAGCCCGCAAAGATGACACGGGTGGGGTCGTTCTACCATCTTGCACACATATACTTGGTGGTATATGAGTCCTGCCTCCGAAGTCTGAGTGCGCCCACAGGCACGACAACGAAGTGGGTGAGTAGTGTCTGAGTTGTGAACAGCCTTATGGTGTGCCAAGAGGTCAGTGAACCGGGCAAAAACAGCCTGGCACAGTGAACACATGGAGCTCTTAAGTAAATCTGGGGAAGAACATCATAACATTCAATTTGAGATATATAATAGTCAGTTTCAAACACATAACATTCAATTTGAGATATATCTTCTTCTTCTGTGTTCGCTCTCTTATAACCACAAAGAATAAATCATGTGATTTTCACCGGGGAGAGTGAAGAACTATGTACTGCTAGTTCCACAGTTGAACTGTGTTATTTGTACCTCAGTTGGCTCACTCTGTGGCCCAGACATCTAAGGCTCAGCACATCCGTTTTCATAATGTCTTTAATTCAGGTAGTGGGCTTTCCTAGCCTATAATAGCCTGCCTATTTGTCGACGGGCACAGGTGTGTAATGACTCTTTGCAGAGACGACTGTCATTCACATCTATCTCACATGAGGTGTTCCACAGTCAGTGAACTTGCCTCGTGTAATTAGACATTCTGTGCCTGTATTCATCAGGTGCTCAACTTTTTTTTTGCATCCGCGATCCTGGTTCCAGTTAAGGAAGAAATCGACAGAAGAGTTCAACCCGGGCTCTTTCGCCTTTTTAGTTGAGGTGTTGAAGTCTCACCACGTTTGGGAGCAAAGCGTGTTCTTGAGCTGAATGATCTTGTCCCATTTATGCCTGAGCCCATTGGATACTGAACCCTTTCTCTCTGTGAGCATGTTTCCGGTATAAGAAACCTCAACAGTAGAGTTGGGCCAGGGCTGCTTTCTTTGATAGGCGCTCATGATTGAGTCTTTGCTGTGAGGAGCACTAATAACTAGAAGCTTGTCTCGAGCTAACAGAGCTTGTAGTTCTGATTTCCTTGGAACATTTTCCCATTCTATTTGCACCTGGTGCTGTGCTGCCCTCTCATTGTACACAGTATGTTATCTTTTTTGTCTCTCGCCATGAATCTTCCTTTTCGAGTCGTTTTCATTGGCTGTCCCTCCAATGCTCGGACCGGACTGACAAGCATCACCATGTGTCTGCAGTGCCACTGCATGTTAGCACAGTTGTGTCAGAGATATTGACTGTCTCTTTTGCAGTCAATTCTCTTTCCATCTGCGGCCTCCACATTTACGGACACAATCCCCAAAAGGTTTAGCCAGAATCAGCACGAGCAACTGTATTTCTGCTTCTAGGGTGCACCACGAGGAGGTACTTTTGGGATCTTGGTTATCTGCTAATCCTGGGTCTGCCGAGAGCAGTGGTTTCCTTATTTTCTGTGAAATATCATATGGTCATAAAATACTGAATCATATAAAAATTGTGCCACCTCCTTCATACTTTGTTGGCACCTCTGCAGATCCATCTGTATAAATGTTTGTTTATTCTTTATGCATGTAAATTTTGGGAAAATTTCTACAACAAATAATTAACAGTAAGTTGTTATATCAGCATGTGTAATTGAAGACATTATTATTTTTTTTAAATAAAAAATGAATCGGTACACGTTGTTAAAATTGCTATAGCAACACTGCCTTTATTTAAGATAGCCAATAAAATCCTTGCTTTATTCCTCAACAAGAAAACACACACAGTAACAAATGTTTTTAAATCCTAAAATACTGACCTTCACCATCTGTTATGGATACTGCTTGAGGTGAGGCTGCACAAAGTTTGGCTCGTTTTGGCTTCTTTTTACGTTTCTTTCCTGGACCTGGTTCCTCTGAGAATGATCCTGAATTTGGTAAAGGAACCATAGAAGGAGGGCCCATACCTGTGCCTAGATATGATACACAGGTAACATTATTAATAACTTACTAACATGACCATCCTGCTTGACACACAAACACACACAAACACACTATTGATTGGTGGTAAATGATGTTAGTAATTGTCCTTATCCTCCCACAAAGAAGAAAATGTACTTATTACGTTCCTTCAGTGACTTACCGGTAAGCCGTTTTTAAGTATTGTTGGGTTAGGGTACATTGTGTCAAGGTGACATTTTGTCAATGTGACACTTTGTCAAGGTGGTTAATTAAGAGCTGTTGAGAACACTGACAAGAAGTAACACATAAATTTCCTGATTTGTAGGAAGATTTTTCTTCCATGCTTAAACTTCTGCAAATTGGCAAGATTTAGGTTGAAAGTATTAGGTTTTAGACTTCATAGATTAACCTTCTTTTCAAAATTAACTCTTTATCTACATAAGGGTTTTCCTACCTTGCTGTAATGTATTTAGAAGTTACTATAAAAATTGAGGCTTTAGTGGCTTACAGTCAGAAGGGGTCTGTCTAAAACTGGCTGTTTTAGCGGCTTGCCAGAGATAAGGGGTGTGAGATATTCTTAGATCAGATGAACGTCTATGTTGATGATGTATTTTACAAACCTGAAAAAGTGTTGAAGTGTTGGTAGCTACTGCCATGTTGACTAAGATTACTATTGTAGCTACTGGCATTGGCTTGTTCTCTCAGCTTCTGCAGTAGTTGCACCTAGAAAAAAGACAGTTTAAACACAAAATAATAATGCCAAAATGGTGGAACCTACAATTTTCTTCTTCTTGTACACAATTGCTTATCTATGTCTGTGAGGCAAAAATTCAAAACTTTTTAAAATTTGGCATTTTAAAATTCCAGTAAAATTACTGGAAGCACACAATAACATTAAACACAAATTTATGTTTCGATACAAATTCTTCATCAAGAACCAAGCTCATAGATACGGTGAGGTTTGGGGTGTTCAAACTCATCCCCCCTCCCCCTAGGAAATCAGAACATACCTTTTTAGTACAATGCAATCCCTTTATAGCACATTCTTTTATAACATATTTTCCAATATAACACTTCAAAATTCCCAATTATATTTATTCTATAATGCTTGTACTATATATAGTGAAACTGTTATTATGTACATATTACGTCAGTCCGGACCAAGTTGTTATAACAGGATTCCACTGTCCATATATATAGTGAAACTGTTATTATGTACATATTACGTCGGTCCGGACCAAGTTGTTATAACAGGATTCCACTGTCCATATATATAGTGAAACTGTTATTATGTAGATATTACGTCGGTCCGGACCAAGTTGTTATAACAGGATTCCACTGTCCATATATATAGTGAAACTGTTATTATGTACATATTACGTCGGTCCTGACCAAGTTGTTATAACAGGATTCCACTGTCCATATATATAGTGAAACTGTTATTATGTACATATTACGTCGGTCCGGACCAAGTTGTTATAACAGGATTCCACTGTCCATGGAATCTAGCCTGAAGTTCAGTAACCTCCTCCCACCCATGCCTTACTAAAGACATATTTACAGCCCTGTCAAGAACACAACATAGTACACGACAAGCGAGCAGAGGGGAGAAGGGGGGCACTGCTTGTTCATCTTTGGTAATGCCTATACATAACATCCAATAATCTAGATAGACGCTGTCACATTTGACTTTTTTTTTTTTCAAACTCTTGTGTAGCTTTTCTGAGGATGTGTATTGGTGTAGGCCAATTCTTAGCCAACAACTAGTATACTGTATTGTAGGAAATGTTCTGTTGTCTGTCCACAATAACACAGAGTTGATAGGATCAGTTGCAATTTGTAACTGAGAACTAGTGTCAACAGTAGAACAGGGCAAGAATAGGATTAGCATTGCACTGTCAACCAGTATTTATTAATCATAGGTATATTCTGATTCTGTTAATGAATGGATAGGTTTATCAGATGCCTTCTCCAAGTGGTGTGCATGAGAAATGCAGACGTGTCATACCTTTTATAAATGCTGCTAACCCTAACCATTGCCCCACTAATACAATATCCCCCTTCCTAGTCTTTAACTAAATAAAAATAAACATCAACTCATCAATGGGTAATTCTAGCTAAGAGAAATAATCATTACAAAACACAGAACATTGATTTAATACCCCTTTTCCTAAAACTTTATTTCATTTTTCACATTATGCAAAAATGGGTAGACCAATTTACCGGGATTGTACCCAAATGTGTTACCAAACTCTCGTACAATCACTAACACTATTTGCAGCACAACTCAACAGTTACACAACACTTGCAGATTCTTAAGCTTGACATTGACTGTTAAAGAATTTTGAATTTTTTTGCACTAGTTATTAAATAAACTACATATCAACCATACAACAAAACATATCTCTAGATAATAAACATCATATCAGCCATACAACAGAGTCTATTTAAAAACTACTAACCTTATCAAATCAGCCATACAACAGAGTCTATTTAAAAACTACTAACCTTATCAAATGAGCCATACAACAGATTCTATTTAAAAACTTACTAACCTTATCTTCTACACTACAATCTCCTCCGATGTGAGTCACCCCAAGGCATGATACATCATCATTTTCACTCACTGAAGAGTTCTTGCTGCTGCTGCCGCTACTGTCAGCCATGCTGTTGTTAGCATTATTGTATGTCATACCCACCGGAATGAAGTCATCATTTTCAGTTTTAACTTCTGCAGAACTGTATGATACAAAGATTTACATTTAAACAAATGGCTTTAGAATAAACAAAGTGTAAACAAATGGTTTTACAATAACCAAAATGTAAATAAATGGTTTTACAAAAACATAATTTAAATGGTTTTGCACTAAACGAAATGTAAATATATGGTTTTCCAATAGCCACAATGTAAATAGATGGTTTTCCAATAGCCACCATGTAAATAGATGGTTTTACAATAAAAAAAAGTGTAAATAGATGGTTTACAATAGCCACAATGTAAATAGATGGTTTTAAAATAGCCAAAATGTAACCAAAAGGTTTTACAATAACAATTTAATAATATGAAGAAAGAATTAATAAGGGAAATAAAGTCAGGCAAATAAAATATTTTGGACACATTAAAAGACATACCATGTTGAAGACCTTACTTGAGGGTACAGTTGAAGGGAAGCGAGCAAGAGGTAGGGAGAGATACAAGTGGGAGAGTAATATCATAAGATGGACAGGTTACAGTCTAACAGAGTGCACCACCACAACAAGAGACAGGAGATGTTGGAGGTCTGTTGCAGCCAATCTTCATTGCAGACACGGCACTTGATTATGATCAAGAATTTAAATAAATGGTTTTACACTAACCAAAATGTAAATAGATGGTTTTACAATTAAAAAAATGTAAATAGATGGTTTAAATTAGCCAACATGTAAATAAATGGTTTTACAATAACCAAAATGTAAATAGATAGGTTTACAATAACCAAAATGTAAATAGATAGTTTCACAGTAACAAAAATGTAAATAGATAGTTTAACAATAGCCAAAATGTAAATAGATGATTTTACAATAACCAAAATATAAACAAACGATTTTAAAATAACCAAAATTATTTTAATTATTTGGAGTTCTGTCCAGTATTTATTTAAAATCCTTCCCAAGCTAATATGCCTTACTTATTAATTTATTGGTTGTTTTTTTTTTCATTTGTTCTTAAATGCCTACATAAGATCTCTCTTGTATAAGAAGTCCTGCTAGATTTTCAGCAGGATGTAGTCCACAGAATGGACATGCATTGTATCACCATGTCATTTACACCAGTGGTCCAACAGATCTGACTTTGGTCATATCAATTGATGCTTTTTTCTTGATAGATTGTGCTTAGTCATTGTGTATGATGATGAGGGAGATTGTTCCTAACAGCAACTATTATCATGCATACCCCTCACTCTAGAGATTAGAGCGATGGTCTCATTCCATGAGGTCGAGGGTTCAATCCCCAGTAAGGACTGGGTTTTTTTTTTGTCAGAGGATAAATTACAAAACACCCTGTACATGATGTATGACAGCAAGAGCATGTGACCTTTATCATCATCATCATCATCAAGTGCCGTCTCCGCAACGAAGGTTGGCTGCAACGTATCTCCAACATCTCCTGTCTCTTGTCTTGGTGGTGCACTCTGCTAGACTGTAACCTGTCCATCGTGTAATGTTACTCTCCCACTTATATCTCTGCCTACCTCTTGCTCGCTTCCCTTTGACCTTTATCACATAGCTACAAAAACACCCTAACATGAAACATGCAGTATTTGACAGATGACCCTTCACTATCTGCTCAGAAATAAAGAGCATATAAATCTTCTGAGAATGTAGCTGTTACGATATAGTCTAGTGAACAGAATGCATTGCATCATGGTTTACAGCTTAGATGCAATATCTGCATGTTTCGGCCTGACCCATCCAACTTCAGCTAAATATCCTATTCTATATATCTAACTAGGTTTCTCCAGCGCTGAATTTAGTGTATAGGGTAGAAATCAGTGCTCTCCAGTTTGAGCAATGTGATGCCACTTTGTGTAGTTCTTGTATGTTGCCATCCCCACAGCCATATCTCATTAGTGGTTGTTCTACTAAGAACTTCTGTTGCTCTTCCTCTCCATCTTTTGCCATCTGGTATCCCTTTCTAATGCTTGTAAGTGACAGTTGTCCGGTTCTGTGACAGAGAGGTACAGAGTGTGTCTGTACCTTTCAAGAAGCAATGGCAAACAATTGAACATAAATATTGCACAGTAATTACAGTATTGTTACTATTGTATAATTTATTTATAAACATATTGCACACACAAAAATTATTAGTCAAAAAAATCTGGCTTGATAGCTATATCATGAAAAAGACTACCGATTTTAATTGAATGGATACCGAAAGACTCCCCTGTCAGGCTTTGATGTGGTCACCAAAGGGCAAGAGAAAACGAGGAAGACCAAAAGAAACTTTACCTAGAACTATTACAAGAGAACGTTTCACCATATCTATCAGAAACAATGAAGATCTAAAGCAAATTGCAATGAAACGAGAGACATGGAAATCTATGATATCCACCCTATGTGCTGTCTTTGGCCCTAGAGGAATAACTAACTAACCAATTTTAATGCCAGTCTATTTTCATTCAGACAAAAACTAAACTAATATGACTATTATTCAAGTTTGTAAAGTTTCCACGCCACTGAGGGATATTGGGGAATACAGTGTTAAGCCCATTTTTCCATTGACCAACGACATATCTAGGGATGATGTGGTCAACATCACACTTACTGCCTTTACTTTTCCAGAAGATCTGATACCCATTTCCTTATGCTGGGTCAACTTATGGGCCGTCTGTAATGTAAAAAATATTTCTTGTTGAACTGGAAATTCCACCGAAGATGGATGTGTCCGGACATTGGCGCAAATGAAACTGCGACAACGCATTCCCATTCTCTGGAATACATCCTGCTGGAAATCTAATAGGATCATGGTCCTGTGATAAGAGAGATCCAGCGGGAGTTTGAGAATGAACACTGAAGAAGTAGAAGAACTGGAAATTGAACTTTGAATCACCTGATTAAGAAGCCAGTTTACTAACAACTGAGATACCGTAGCCCCCAAATATGAACATTAGTAAAAACAGATACATGATGATATGATTGAATCTTGAGGGAATACACGTTTCTGATCTTATCGTCAGGTGCTAGGGTTTTACTTTCAGCTCCACAAAAACGCTCATAGGAAGTTCTAAGAAGATGACATTGAAACCTAAACAACCTCCAAGCACACTCTTTTTTGCAGACGATCAAGCCATAATATCAACAACAAAAGAACAACTACAACAACATATAAACTCTACACATTTAGGGATATCAACATTTCAACAGAAAAAAATGAAGTAATGTCAATCGCAATAACAGAAAAAAAACACCACTATTCTAATCGATTGCCAACAACTTGTAAAAAATGTAAACATGTAAAAGAATTCACTTATATTGGAAGCATCATATCATCAAATGGGAAAAACACCAAAGAAATCCAATATAGATGCAAAATAACATACCAGATTTTGGGGCAGATGGCTCCTGTTTTCAAAAACAAATGTGAGCATGAACACCAAAACTGCGCTATATAAAACAATCATCATACCATCAGTTATGCTACCAATGTCAAATGTGGACACTAACAACAGAATCCAAAAGAAAACTTGTTACAACAGAAATGATTCGTCTTCGTAGAATCCTCTGAGCAACAATAAGAGACAGAATCAGAAATGAAAAAATCTGAATATTAACAAACACAATGTCAATCCTGGATTACATCAGAAGACAACTGATTAATTGGTTTTCACATGTTTCCATACTACCATCAGACATTGCCCCTCAAAAAGCATTACTATACAGACACAATGGATACAAAGCCATGGGCAGACCTTGCAAACAATGGATTACAGAAAGAAAAGAGTCAATGAAAGCAAACATATATAAAGCATTTAAAAAAGCCATCTCAAGAGATCTCTTCTACCCCTGACGCCGCATGACAAAAATGAGTATAAAGCAAAGATAGAATGGACTAAATATATAGCCATGAGAATTAAATTTACTATAATAAATATAATCAAAAAACAGATAAGAATAAGAAAAATTCAGCTTATATTACTTTTGTCTATGCTGCTGCTGTAATTGCTGCATCATGTGAGCATTGCTGTGGGATGGGTTCATTCCACCAGAGCTCGGAAGTCCAGTTTTGTTTGGTTGAACAAGTTTGACACAGCTGAAAAATAACAAAGTTAGATCAATCTAAAGTTATACAATCTCTTCAGGTAAAAGAAAGGCACTTTCAGTTGCCAGATTTCATATCTTTATTAAGCCCTTTTAAGATCATGTGTTTTCCCAGTGGCAACATATGGATGCGAGTCTTGGACTATTAAACAAGACAATATCCAGAAGAAAAAAATTCATTTGAAATGAAGTGCTACAGAAAGATCCTACAAATATCATGGACTGAGAAATAGAACATTAAAATTACTGAAACTAAATTAAGGGTGGCTTCTAAATACCACATAGGTATCTAAATAGGAGCACGATATTCTAGTTGATAGTGAGCTCGCTTTCTATCACTAGGTTACAGCGTGGTTCGAAACCACATCTGGACAACAACAAAATCCAGGTTGTGATTTCTCGCTTGACACGACTACTCCTCCAGTCAACTCAGCTGTAAATGAGTACCTGGCGCATAAGTTAAGGGAGGTAAAGACAGCAAGGAAGGGAACTGCCCCCCCCCCACCTAATAGTTGCTGCGGCTTAGTACATGAAGAGTTATCTTCATCCCCAAAGGCATGTTGCTGCCATGGGACATACCTTTACTTACTTTACTCTAAATACCATCATAAGAAGGAAATTACAGTATTTTGGACACTTAAAGCAACATGATGGTATTGAAAGGCTGATTCTAGAGGGCAGAAGGCCAGATGAGAAAAAAGGAAGACCAAGAAGATGATGGACCAGCAACATCGAAGAATGTATGCACATGTCTCTAGCCAATACAGGCCTGCTTGCCTGGGACAGAGAGTCGTTCAAAGTATCCACGATGAAGACAACGTTCTGGAAAATATATGTCACTTGATATATATAAGCAGATTAATGGTTGGTTGGTTGTTGATCCAGCGGTCCATGGGCTCATGCCCTTTGACCCAATGCCATTGTGTGATATATGCATGTGTTTGTGAGCTGTTGTTTTGTTCCATATAATGTGTTTCATTTATCTGGCACTGGAGGGAAAGAAAATTAATAAATCAGCAAATCAACACTAAAGCTACCTAAGTAGATTATTAAGAATGACAGTTATTGCTGATTGCAGTTGAACTAAATGGAATGGAAAGAAAAAAACAGCATATACAAACAATAAACAAAATCATCACAGTAATTAGGTATTTTATGTGAACACTATGCTATGAATATCAGAAATGGACACCTCTCATGTGTTGCAGGGGCTCAAAAGTGAAGCAAAGATGAGTAAATCTGTGACATATGCATGTTATAAAAGGCAATTAAATAGATTTCAGATTGGGATTGGAGGTTCTGTCATGCAGGTAAAAGCGACAAAAAGTTATGTTGAACTTGGATGTGTCAGATCAGAGGAGCAGATATCGCAGACAAGCTGTACAACCACAACACAACATATTCTCAGAGGTGTAAACTAGTAAGGATTTTCCATATTAGTACGGATTTCGCCCACCCCAAAAAAAAAACCCCTAAAAAACATTTTTTTTTAAAAATAGGTCACTTGATATTAAATTTCCTAGTGATTATTACTAATGCATACGTTTTTATCTCACATGCACATGTTGGGGGGAAAGAGAAAAAAATTAGTGTGGTTTATTGGGGAGTTTTTTTGTGGTTTTTTTAGGTGCTAAATATGGATGTTTTTATTGTCTATTGTCTATTCCCAGGTGGTTTGTGATCCACTCTTGCCGTTAAACGTAGGGGTGATTGGAGCTAGAGCTTGCGTTCTATCACCAGATGTGCTATGACCGTGTCTGTACAGGATGTCCCTGACGTTTTCTATCCATCTTTTCCGTGGTCTTTCTCTGGCTTTGTACCCTGATCTCATTTGGTTATATGCTTGTACGGGCAACTTTTCGTGATGCATTCTCATAATGTGGCCAAACCACTTGATCTGTTCTCTCTCTATGTAATCTGTACAAGATATTATACTTATTCTTTCTCTGATATATTCATTTCACAATCTGTCAAGCCTGGTGACCCCAGCAGCTTTCCTCAAGCATTTCATCTCACATGTCACTATCTTTCTGTAATGTGAAGATGAGAGAGACCAGGTTTGGCACTGGTAACACAGTGTTGGTAGGAATATACAGTGGATCATTTGTCTCTTAACTTCCATCTCTTGTTTTTATTGAAACATGGAAATAAATTGTTAAAAATACAGATTTATGATAAATAATTTGACCCATATTCTGGCTGATATGATGTTTATTATCTAGAGATGCATTCTGTTCTCTGGAATATATCCTGGTAACAATATGAGTTTGAGAACTGAAGATCAGTATTATACCATCAAAAACTGAAGATCAGAATTGTGTCAATAAAAATGGAAGATCATTGATTCTTGATTGGGAACAAGCGCCGCAGCATTGGGGGCATTCCCATATATGCTCTGCTTGCCGTTCCGTCAGCCATCTAAAAGTGTATAAGCTCAGTGTCCCAGTCAGTTGCTGATACGCGTTCTTCTGATCTTTCCGGAGAAGGAGTACTTTCTCCCATCACCTCTTTTATCACAATTAAAAAGTGATAACAGTGAATAAGTAAAAAATGTCTTGTAAATACCTACCACTACTAATAAAAAGACGATAAATACAACTATAATCAAATAAATAAGGATGAAAACAATTGATGTTTCGATCAAAGATCTTCGTCTGAATGAACATATATCGGTACTAATAATAAAAATGAATATAGCAAATATTTTAATTTAAAAACACCTTTTAACAAATTAAATGAGTCCGTGTTGCAGCCTGTCGAAGGACTGACCGAATTTGAACAACTCTTACCAGTTATACAGGCCAAAGAAATGTTCCATAAGCTCATTAGCGTCTAGTTTTGTCTCCTCCATAATTACGTTGAACTTGTCCATCACATCCTTGCGGACACAGATGGCGCCACATTCTGACTCGGACATTGCTATAAAATAAAGTCGGGGAAATATTTAATTTTTAGATAAAGTCAAAAGCAAACATTAGAAAATATGTTAATAAGTTGTAATTAATATTTCAAATATCATTCTTCTTCTTCTGTAATCAATTACTTGTTTAATATTAGTCATTTATAGTCGTTTATTTTAGGTTGCTGTATGTTTCCCACAATATTTTTAAAGAGATGTGCAAGTGGGCCAGATTGTGCTTCCATGAATTGTGAAGATGGAACAATTCTATAGTACCCGGTATATGTTCTGGTGTCTATGTTGTTGTTCTGTAGATGCAGGTTGCAGAGTATCAGATGCAGATTAGGTGCAAGTGTGCTTTTAGATGGCAATGTTCTCTAGGTATAAATATTTCGATTTTAGGAGGCCAAGGTACCGCATGCCGAAGAAATCTGAAGCCTCCTGAATATGAAAGAAAGCTCTAGAGTAGTGTTTACGAACCTTATTTGGCCTGTAGCCCCTTTAAAATTTTGGTACAAACAAGTCATTGATTTCTTAATATGTACTTACTGTGGCATCAATGAGCACCTGTCTCATGGATGATTCTAGTTGTTCTATAATTTCTGCTTGCTTCGTGTCACATGTATGTAGTAATGTTTGTATATTCTTTGTCCGGTGTCGTCTCACCGCTGACCTAGTGACAGCTCTTCCGATAAATCTACAGTACACATGACCATATGGACATCAATATTTCTTACTGTACGTTTTCTATTGTATGTTTACATTTTGTTTTCATTTTTATCTTGATAAAGTCCTTTTGGTTGAAACGTCAATTTGTGTACGTTATTATGTGTGTCTCTTCAGATGGAAAGATGGACACCGAAATAGACCGAAATATTGTAGCTTAGAGAATCAAATACTGGGTCCATTTTCCCCTTTATTGCAACACAAAATGCTAACAATAACAACAAAAAAACATCTTATCCAAAGTATCTTCATTCCAACCCTGTGCTACCAACGTCAAACATGGTCCTTAACAACAAAACATAAGAGACAGCTGGTCACAAAAGAGATGAGATGTCTGAGAAAATCCACAGGAGTGACCAGAAGACACAGAATTAGAAACAATGTCATAAGAGAAAGAGTGGGTGTCATATCAATTCTACAATATATATAAAACCAACAGATACAATAGTTTGGTCATCTGGAAAGAATGCCGTGTGATTCAATAGTTTATGAAGCATATGTGAAGAGAGGAGAAGCAGAAAGAAGAGCCAAGGGTAAACCTAGAGTACGCTGGATTGACAACATTAAAGAGACATTACACAAACACCAAATAACATTATCTGAACCTGCCAGAAAAGCAAAATCAAAAACATTGTATCTCCCTCGACACCCGTAAATGGTAAAAGAGGAAGGAAAGAAGAAGAGGAAGAAGATTATGTGTGTCTTGAGTGATTAGCAAAACTTCATTACCCTGTTCCTGGATTTACTCATTGATTCCTTAACAAGTTACTACAGACTCTCATTATCTGTATGCCTTATTGTTTTTGCTGTTTGGTTTTTATTTGGATTGATGTTCCAAGAGTGGATAAGTTGATGATTCTCAAAATGCCCCCCCCCCCAAGTCAAACTGCCCCTGTGGGGTGTGCGCATATTGGGAAACGCTGCTTTAAATAAACCTCCACACAAAGGAAGCAAGGACTAATCACTTATATCTCCTGGAAATCTACAAAACAAATATCTTAATAGACAATGACAGCTATGTTTAACTAGGCCAGTTAGACTTAAACTCGAAATTAAGGTTAAGTCCCTATCCACGCCATTAAAATATATGGGATGTATTGTTAGGTAGGTCAGTTAATTTTAGTGACCAATGGAATTCTTAGGATTCTAATATATAGCATAATATCATGAGACCTCCGTATGTTGCCAAGACAAATAATCCCAGATCTTACAGATGTAGGGTGCAGAGTCACTGACACTGATTTGGTGTAAATATGCCTTTAGATCATATGTAGTAAATATGTAACAACATCATACAAGAGACATTACATGATTACAACACGTCTATATCGATCGGAGGTCGTCCTATTTGCAACTTGCGTTTCGCTGATGATATTGGTCTTATAGCTGGGTCAGAACAATCATTGCAAGAATTAACATCAAATTTAGAAAAAGTTAACAGCAAGTACGGAATGGAAATCAATTCAGATAAGAGCAAAATCTTGGTAAACAGCAGAGACACAGAAAACTAGACTAATATCATGATGAATGGACACAAGCTTGAGGAGGTGAATACCTGCAAATACCTCGGATCCAGTATATGCAGCGATGGTAAATGCAAAGCAGAACTAAAAATAAGGCTGGAGATGGCTTTAGCGTCCTTGTCAAGGCTAACTGTGATTTGGAAAAGCAACATCAGTGTTGGAGTGAAAATCAAACTGTATAGGTCGCTGGTGCTTTCTGTTGTGTTGTATGTTTGTGAGAGTTGGACACTCACTGCGGACATGGAGAGAAGATTACAGGCTTTCGAGTATAAATGCTACAGAAGAATTCTACAAATTTCCTATAGGGAACATAAGACCAATGTGTACGTAAGAAATAAAGTAGAGATGTGTGCAGGTGTTCAGGAGCCATTGCTTTCAATAGTGAAACGACGAAAACTAGCATGGTTCGGACATGTATGCAGGCACGATTCCTTGTCAAAAACAATACTGCAGGGAACTGTCGAGGGTGGAAGAAGCAGAGGAGGACAAATAAAGACATGGACAGATAACATCAAGGAATGGACAGGGCTAGATATTTCCATACTCATCCGCATCGCTGAGGATAGAATTCGCTGGAGGACTCTGTGTGCTGAAGCATCCAATGTGGTACCCCTACGACCCTGAAGGGTTATGGGTTTATTGATTGCCTTTAGATGGCAGTGATCTATTCTAAAATGAGCGGATGATGCTAGGACAACGAAAAAAAGGTAGATCAAAAAGAAGGAAGAGGCAAAATATCAAAGATCAGACAGAAGAAGGAAGATTAGCTCAAGATCAGCAGGCTGAGATATCAAAAGACTTGACTATTACATCCTAGCCAGGATATGCTAGCTGATGATAGTGATGTTCTATTTACTAAAGTGATAGGAATCCTTGGTTCATGTGAAGTGAATCCTTGGTTCATGTGAAGTGAATCCTTGGTTCATGTGAAGTGAATCCTTGGTTGATGTGAAATGAATCCTTGGTTCATGTGAAGTGAATCCTTGGTTCATGTGAAGTGAATCCTTGGTTGATGTGAAGTGAATCCTTGGTTCATGTGAAGTGAATCCTTGGTTCATGAACTGAATTGCTGCTTCCCAGATGGAAGGATTTTTGATGTTATGATCATAATCACTGCACTTTGACCCCATGTTTTCTTTGACCTCTTCCAATAGATGGTGAGACTGTAGTAAAACTATTTACCAATAGTTGATGGAAAACACAAAGTTTTACAGTACACACAACAAACTGACACAAATAACATATAGTTAACAGTACACACAACAAACTGACACAAATAACATATAGTTAACAGTACACACAACAAACTGACACAAATAACATATTATTTATTAAGAGTACACAAACTACATGTCCTATGTGTTACCAAGCCCGAAAAGGTAGCAAAAAATAGCAACACTGTTTACCTTCCAGGCATGCCATAAGAGGCAACTAAAGAGGTTCTGGGGTGGAGTTGTTTGTCCCATCCCATGTAAGCTCAAAGTGACCCAGAAGCTATGCTGAAGTTGGATGGCTAGATGAAAGGTGCAGATATCACAGCAAATGGACAAGGAAATGATAAAGAGGGAGATAAGAATGAATGACACAACAAAGTACAGGTATATAGTCACTTATCTCATTATATATTGTTTTGTTTTATTTATAAATATTAGTCACACTTTTACATATTTCTGATCATTCTGTTATTTACCATGTTACTCCAGCCCTCACATTTCTAGGATTGTGTTATCTGCAGACAATGGTGTTTTATCTCTTAAACACTGATTTAGTTTATTTTATATACTGTTAAATATATTTTTTCATGACTGTTTTGTGAATTGTAAATTACTTGTCATTTTTTGGTAACCAGTTTTACTGCAGTTTCAGCAACTATCAATTGTACTGCTATTGGTAACACTGCTTCTCTTCTTCTGCATTCATATTAGCTTGTCGCCAGATCAAAGTCCACTGTCTTCTTTAGATCAGAACGGCTTCCCCATAGCTTTTTCCTCAAATCTGTATCCTCTGGCCAGACCCTGTATCCTCTGCTCTTTGTATGTTGGGCAGTCCTGAAGTATGTGTCCCGGGATTTAGATTTCAGATTCACATGGACATTTATCTATATATGAATTTCTCAGTAGATAGAGGTGATCCAACAGTCTGTCATAGCCTGTTCTAAGGCCAAATAGTGTAGTCTGCTGATGTCTTTGGAAGTGATGTATTGCATCAGGTTTGTCTTCGACCTCCATTTGTTGTTTCTTCGACCATGATGTTATGGATTATAGGGTAATACTTCCATTACCTATTTCTGTTCATACTCACACTTTATATAAAAGCTAAGATATGTGTGCCTTTCAGTTTGTCTTTCATCATGTTACCCACCCCCATCTGCAATTTTTTCTGTTGGCTGTCAATGGGGACTAGGTAATCAACTCACACCAAATCTCTTTAACTATCTCTTACTATCATTGAAGATAGAAATCATTGGAGAACTCTTGTGTACTGAAGTATCCAATATGCCCTTATGACCCTGATGGGCTACGGGTTTATAGATAGATATACAAGTGGATATTTCTAAATATAAAAACAATTTAGTTTCCCTTATTCATGCTTTAGGTGTATCAGTGCTATTTTTCATTGACCAATGTCATAGACAGGGATAATATGGTCTACATCATTCCAATCACCTTTGCTTTCCTAGAAGATATTGTACCCATTTCCTTAGGCTGATCGACCTAGGGGGGTCATTGATGATTTTTAAATATTTCCCGGAAAACTGGGAAATGAACTTGGATCACTGGACTTGGAAGTCGGCACACTAGCCACTGAGCTACCACAGCCCCCATTTCTAAGCATTATCAATAAATAAGCGTAAAATCATCAGAACATATCATACCTCAAAGATATTTTCAACTCCATATTGTGGCAGTCTGTGTCCAAATCTGTAGCAACCTTATAGGATCTGCCAAAGTTTGATGCATCCACCCATTTTCACAGAAAAAATAGTGCTACATCACCCTTTTTTTCTCTAAACATCCTACTGGAAATCTAGGATCATTGTGTAGCTATAGTGATAGTTAGGGCTCGGATTTTCATGAAATGTCATATGTTTTTCCTGAAGCATATTTTCAGTTTTAAGTTAATTTCTACATGTTTCAAGCATTTCTGAACAATTTTAAGCTGTTTTTATTTGTCATATAAATGCATATTTTGACCATAATTTTGATGAGGTCATATTTTGCCTGAAATTGGAGATTTAGGTCATATTTTGGTCATATTTTGCATATTTTCTGGTGTACTCAACGTTCTGGTATACTCTGTTTGCTTATCAATGTTAGCACATCTTAAACTATGTTTAGAGACAAATTGTGAGGATTGGCTATATTTCTGAATGTGTGTATTAGTGAATATGCATGTGTGTCTTTCATGCGACTGTAGGGAAGGGAAGACATGAGTCAACTCTTTGATGTCAGTCGGCATCTGAGAATCAAAAAGGGAGTGACATCCGCTCAATACTTCAAAAGAATTTTCTGGGTTTTGTTTCGAAAGTAAATTGTAGGAAACAATTTCAAATGTTTCAACGTCAAGAGCGAATATTCCTGGATTTGTTAAAACTTCCAGTTTCAATTTAAACCGTTTGGCGCCCATTTGTATGTTACAATTATTAATTTGCCATTTGCAACAGTGACTACATGATCTCGTGCTCTAGCTCATAGTTATATAATAGTCTTAATAATAGTGTTATATTTTATATTGTTTATGGTTGATTCACTGGAATAACTTTGTTTTACAATGCCTAAAGTGTCTAATTCTAATGGTGCAAAGTTGTGTAAATTTGTGCAGGAATTTGGTTCAAAAGTATTTAGTACCGATGGAGAAATATTGTACTGTACACTGTGTGAGGTCAAGGTTACAGCTGGAAAACGGTTTAATGTGCAACAACATTGCAATACTTCTAAACATATGAAATGTTTAAGTAGACTTTCTAAAATGGAAGGAAGACAAAGTTTATTACTTGAAAAATGTTCTGCTACTTCCTCTTCTTCTTCGGGAAACACAGAGACCAGTTTTTATAAAGATTTGTGTCATATGATGGTTTCATCAAATATCCCTTTAAATAAATTGCAAAATCAATATTTCCGACAATTTCTGGAGAAATACACTAGCCATCCTATCCCAGATGAATCTACTTTAAGGAAAAATTATCTCTCCAAATGTTATGAGGACATGTTAAATAAAATTAGAAATTCTATTGCAGATAACAAGATATGGGTTTCCTTAGACGAGACTACTGATGTAGATGGCAGGTTTGTCGCAAATGTTATAGTTGGAACTTTAAAAGGAGATCAACCAGGAGAAAAATTTGTCCTTAACTGTGAAGTTCTTGAAAGAACAAATCATACCTCCATAGCTGTTCTATTTGATAATTCCATGAAGCTGTTGTGGCCAAATGGAATAGAAAGAAATAATATCCTTCTATTAATAACAGATGCTGCTCCCTATATGAAAAAGGCTGCTAAAGGACTTCAAATTCTCTACCCGAAATTGATCCATATTACTTGCCTTGCTCATGCACTGCATCAAGTAGCTGAGGAAGTTCGAGGTAATTTTCCTGATGTGGACAAGCTTATTTCAAATGGGAAAAAAATATTCATCAAGGCTCCTCTTCGAGTACAAAAATTCAAAGAAGAAGCTCCTCAACTACCACTTCCTCCACAACCTATCCTTACACGTTGGGGTACATGGCTGGATGCTGTAAAGTATTACTGTGACAACTATTCAACACTAATTAAAATATTTAATGCCCTAGACAAAGACGACGCAACATCAATACAAGCAGTGCAAAGCTTATTTTCTACCAGACTATCACAAAATCTGACTTATATAAAGTCAAACTTTTCGGCAATTTCAAAAGCAATAAAACGTCTGGAAAGCGAATGGACTGCACTTTATGATGCATTAGATATTGTGAAACAAATTCAAACAGAAATAAATGGATCACGTGGTGAAGTAAGCAACAGGATTAAAGTAAAATTAGAAAGTGTTCTTCATAGAAATTCTGGTTATTTCTCATTGTGCAAAATTGCAGACATACTTAGTGGTAAACATGCAACATTTCAAGAGGATGAACCTGAACTTTCAGGAAATGATCTGACATTATTTAGAATTGCCCCTGTGACATCATGTGATGTAGAACGAAGTTTTTCAAAATATAAAACAATTCTCAGTGACAATCGACGATCGTTCAAATTTGAAACTCTAAAAATGCATGTTGTTGTCGGTTGCAATTGTACAAACAATGAAAGCTGAGGAATAAATGTGGTAAGTGTTTTTATACATGCTTTGTTAAGTATTACTACTATGTAGGTACTATGACTACTATGTAATGCGTAAAACATGCAAACAATAATAATTTGCGTTTTTTTGTGTTCATAAATGAGAAAAACCTTATGGTCATATTTCGGCATATTTAGCATATTTTAGGTCTTATTTTGCCTTTTTTAGGTCATATTTGCATGTCATATTTCAGGATTTTTAGGTCATAAAAATCCGAGCCCTAGTGATAATTTAAGAACAACGGCAAAAGAATTCCATGTAGAAAACATATCTTTAACAATAATCTTCCATCTTTCTCTAATATTCTATTATTACTCACACCCCGTAGTTCTTTCTATGTCTTATGTCTTCCTTCTTTATGTTTCTCTTTTCTCCTGGTGTTTCACAGTTTTCAATTTCCTCTTTTATTGGGTTTCAGAATATCGTACATCTTGTAATGATTTCTACCAGTCTTCTTAATAATATATTTTACATCAGTCATTGAAAACTCTTTCCAATGTTATATGCTTGGCTCTCTCTCCATTAGTAGCAGAATGTAGCCATCAACCCAGTACTTTTTAGCTGTACAAGCCTATTGATTTTCTAGATATGCCTAATTTAAATACACTCAGTAGTTTGTCATTTCTTTCTCAACAATGTGGATACAAAAATGGCAAGATGTGAACGCAGTACCTTAGCCATCACAGAACAAGACAATAGTATATAGTTTTCTGGTAATTGTTTTTTGTGTTCTCATTTTCTTATACATTTACTTTGCATTCACAAAGTTGCAGGTTTGAAATCGAGTGATGCTGTTTAGTTTTAATATGCACTTTTTCAGAGACCCCTGTAGATTATTGCCTGAGCTAATTAATTATGTGCTCTGTGATACTCTCAGTGTGTTGGTCTATTAAGAGTGATGGAGTAGACCTTTAGGCCTATATAGTGAAACCCAAGTACAATAAAGTCAGTTCTCTATGCCCTCCAGACTTTCTTTTAGCCATTTTTTTAAGACTTGCAACTTCTCATGTTTATCATTTCTCTTAAAGAATTGTTATTTTGTAGTTAATTTTGTATGGTTTCCATATTATATTTTCCATTGCAACAAAATTTACAAAGTTTTCTCTTTCCTATGGGGGTTACTCATATTTTGGCATATTTGAAGTTTGCTCCTCCATCTTTATCTTTCTCTCTCTCTCTTTGTTATATCCAATGAATGTGTTATTATTGCTGTTTCATAGGTAATATTATTTTCCTTAACTGCATTCTCAAAATATTTGTCTTTTCTCTGTAGTAAGTAAGAACTAATCGCTCGTAATTCTTGGGGTTCTCATACAAATAAACAAACATGACTGTAGTGTTAGTATTATTTTACCTATTCAATCATATATATAATTCATATTAATTATAAATAATATTCTAGGCCTACTCCAACTTGTTACTTTGTGAATCTATTTTCATTTAGAAGATTCATTTTTTTCGGCCACTTATTGGACAGCAATACAAGATATTCAGAAAAATGTATGGCGTACTTTAAACTATATTGTTGATTCATAATGCAATTTTTAACTTAAAGAATTTTTGTTAGTGTCCGATGCACCTCTCAAAGATAACGACTGAAGAGTTATACAAGATCGAGAATAAAGGGCACGTAACTCTATAAACATATTGTTAAAAATAAAACACGATTGAGTCCCTTGTGTTGACTACGACATCTATCACCGGGGGGTACTAAACATTGGTCAAGTTGCCGTTAAAACACGATAAAACAGAAATCTTGATACACAGATATGTCTTTAGATTTAAGATGTGTAATAGATGAATCCACGTAGCAGAATTCCAAAATTATCAGCTTTATTTATCATGCACACGTGAAACATGTCGGAATATTCGAACGCAAACATTAACAACACATCAGCTGCCTTGTCGATCACAGAAACATGGCCGACCAGTCGTCTTGACGAACATGGGGGGAAAGGGGGGCGCCATTTCTGCCTCCATATTTCACGAATAGATTCGATACATTTATCACACGCCTCCTTTGATGTACAACTAACACTCAAATGTATCCTTACCTGCGTCTCAGACTCATGAAACGGGCGAGAATTGGAATATGTTCAAATAAAGTTGCGCTGTCTACCCCCCCTACTCCTCCGAGTAGATGAAGGAAGGGGAGGTAATACGGTAAAAGAGAAGGGGAAAATGTGCAGGGAGGATTTCAGAAAAAGGAAAGGGCGGGCGAGCGCTGATCTGCAGAAGTGAAACGGAGAGCCTGGAGCGACACGGGTGTCTGTGGCTTGGAAACGACGTAATAATGATCGAATGCATTTTTCATAACGTGAAGTGAAGATCGTTAAGGAATTGCATAGTTTCGCGAAGGAAAACGAGAATTCGCATGATCATTCAAAAGACATTAGGCCCATCAATAAATCTCAAACGGTTCTTGCATAAGAAGATACCATGTTTCTAAACGATGATGTTATAAAATGAAATAGATCCCAATGTACAATATAGACTTTTAATTTAATGTGTACTGGTCACCACAATTCCAAACTATATTAAATGTTAATGGTAGATGACATATGCCTACATGGACGATGACGAAATATCAAGGACGCAGATAATTTTGCAATTGCCAAATTAATAGGAAGATGAAAAAAATGCAAATGTAGGTGATGAACAAAGTTTGATTTCACTTTCATACATTTGGTATCGTCGCCCCGTACCTTGGGTCAACTTCGTTATTACATATTGTACTGTAAATGAGTGAAGAGTGCTTTCTATGGGCTGTTGAAATAAAGTCCGCTTTCCCATAGCAGACGCCGCGACATGTACATGAAGGATTTTGATTGTACCTCCGAAAGAGAAATTCCTGTCCCAACCGTTGGAATGAACCAAGGACTTCATGGGTCCATTGAGTCAACACGTTTATCAAATCAACGGTTCTTAACCTTGATTCAACAGTTTACCAGACCAATGGTTCCCCTCAAATTTTTTATTTTGGGAGGGTGTGGGTCATTGGACCATTTCTATCACTAGTTATTTCTTCCACCACCCACTACTCCTTGCACCGTATAAAAACAAAATTTATTGACATTTGTTTAATTAAATGTTACCTTTCTTTTCACTTTCTTTGAAGCGTCAGGAGTGGTAGAAGAGTTCTCTGGAGATGGGCCTATTTTTCGTGTGCTTCACAAATATTTGTAGTTTTATAATCGGTCTAATGAGAACTCGATATATATATATATATATATATATATATATATATATATATATATATATATTTATATATATATATATATATGCCTTATAGGCCTTATATCGATAAACATTTTATATTATATATATATAGGCTATATAGGCTATATCGATAAATATTTATATTATATATATATATATGCTATATCGATAAACAATTTTATATATATATATATAATTATATATAATTTATAGCGTTACGGAAGAAACAGGGAGCAATAGAATGTGAAGAATATAGAATAATTAATCTTTCCTATCACATAACAAAAAATTTGTTAAGGATTATTATGAAAAGAATAAGACAGAAAATTAAAGAGGAAATAGAAGATGAACAATTTGGATTTGTTGAAGGGAAAGGAACCCAAAACGCCATATATACAGGGTGACCCAAAAGTAGGTTTACAGTTATCACGTAGACCATTTATTTGAAAATTCGACACTAGAACAGTGGGAAATTCGTTATACCTGTTAACATAACATAAACAATTTAATTTTACCTGAAATGCTGTTTGTGTAAGTTACATTTAGGCCTATACTCTAAGGAATATTTTATATTGGTATTACTAAGCAAGTAACTTCAACGATATAAAAGGTAGTTTAATAACTGTAAACCTACTTTTGGGCCACCCTGTACATTAAGAACTTTTATTGAAAGATCACTAGAAGTTCAGAAAGATACATACGTTTGCTTTATTGATTACACCAAAGCATTCGACAAAGTAAAACACGATCAGATGGAAATGTAGTTTATTCGAAGAATGTTACGCATTCCTTAGATGGCAAAGATTACTAATGAAGAATAACTTAGAAGGATGGATGTGAAAAGATGCATTATTGATAATATAAGAAAAAGACAGCCAATATTTATTGGGCACATAATGAGAAGAGGAGGCATTGAGAATATAGTAAGAACAGGAAAGATAAAAGGGAAAATATCAAGGGGGAGAAATAGAGAAAAGATATTGGACAGTTTAACTAAATGTCTTCGATTGATGACACTAACAGCAATGATGACATATATGAGAGATCGATGTACATGGAGATATATGATCGCCAAGGCCATCATTCGGCACGGCACTTTATGACATTATATATATATATATATATGATATATATATATATATATATATATATATATATATATATATAATAATATATATAATATATATATATATATTATATATATATATATATATATTATTTTAAATGTTTACAAAGATATACATATATATTTAATGTTTATCGATGTATAGATTTCTATTTATTATTCAAATGGTTACCTTGCTCCCCCTCCCCAAATGCATCTGGGATCCCCAAGATCTTTTCCACTTCACACTCCCCTACCCCACTCCTCAAGTCTCTGCAGACACAAGGAGGCGCCAA
Organism: Meghimatium bilineatum; assembly: GCA_034231615.1. Classification (NCBI taxonomy): domain Eukaryota; kingdom Metazoa; phylum Mollusca; class Gastropoda; order Stylommatophora; family Philomycidae; genus Meghimatium; species Meghimatium bilineatum. The sequence goes on from CM067309.1 coordinate 16,238,132, forward strand.
TATGACCCAAGTTAAGAGCTAAAATACTAGTCCATCAATATTCCTAAACACTATGCTATTTTAAACATTCACAATCTCTCGTCATTATGGCCTACATTGCATGTGAATTTTGCATATTGTTTGCATGGGTATTTCAAATGAAAAACATAAAAATGCGATAGAAATTAGAATAATCAAGGTCGTGTTTAACTCTTTCAGGACTTGATTATTTTTAGGTTTGGACCAAATTAATTTTCAGGAGTAGAAAAATTTCCTTACATGTGTTTTTCATTGTATCACTTGACATACTAATATTGATAAATAGTGTATGTGTAATATATCATTGGAAAGGGGAATGGATACATAATATGAATATATAAGTACATTGATCATGTATGATTACTTCACAAGGTTAAAGTTAGTAAGACACAAAACAAGAAAATGAAAATGTTAATTTAGATTTATTGACTTAACAGTTCTGTGTCTCCGCCAAGATTTTTTCAGACCTGTCATATTTAGAACTCACTGTAAGATTGGAAGATTACTTACAGTTCTGTGGATATCTCCGCCAAGGTTTTTTAGTCTTGTCACATGGAAATATACAGCTGTAAGTTGTAGGCTGAACTTACTCCTGCCATCTAAGCACTACAAACATTTGCTACATTATTTGGTAACCAGTTTTACATCTAGAGCAGAAGAGGCAAACCTAATTTTGTCAGCTAGCTAAATTTAAAACTGCACATCAAGCTAAACCTTTTAGTTCTATAAAGTGCCAATAAAGTCACAGTTTTCACCAACTGCCACAAACATCAGGAGACTTCCTGCTTTGGAAGTTAACAATTTTTGTTTTTGTGTTGAACACCAAACGTTTGCAGTGGGTACTATCTCCAGAAGTATATTCTGTTCTGAAGGAGAAGATGAGGTTCGCAAAAGATACTGATATAGTAATAAAAACCCATAGTCCGTCAGGGTGGTAGGAGTGTCACATTGATAAATTTGGTACAGAAAGATTTTCACACATCTCTATCCTCTACCATCCTGATGAGTTTTGAAACTTCACACCCTGCCCAATCATTGATATTATCTAGCCATGTCTTATTCTGGCTTCCTAGTCTTCTTTCAACCTCCACCATACCTTGAAGAACGCCTCTTGTCAATGGACACAACACGGAGAGGGACAGTTTACAAGTTTCAATTTCTCTTAAATTGGTGGAAGTTCACTACGAGTCACTCATTTCAGTGAGAGCAGCAATTTAGTTGTACTGGTCAGCTAACACCTGGCATAATCTGCACTGCTATTAGGTGTTGCCCATTATTTATGCCTGCTTCATTGGACACATTGAAATAGATGAAACATGGGAAAACTGATTTTAATAATGTATAGTACCTAGACAAAACAAGCAATCAGTAATACTCAGACTGGTTACATGGGATGCAAGAACCATATGCCTTAGACTTAACACCTCTGACATGACAAATGAACCATGTATTCATAAACCCATAATCTGTCAGTGTCATTACGGTACTACATTAGATGCATCTCCTTTGTAGTATTTCTTTAGGCGTACAGTATAATTGGTCATAACATTTTTCTATCTTGCACAGCATAGAGAGTTCAATAAAAATCACTGAGTCTGTTGATGATTGCGTTGCCAGCCAAGTGAGATCTGCTGTCACTACCTAACATGCATTGTGAGACAGAATACACATTGTGAGACAGAGAACACGCATTGTGAGACAGAGAATATACATTGTGAGAGAATATACATTGTGAGACAGAGAATATACATTGTGAGAGAATATACATTGTGAGACAGAGAACGTGCATTGTGAGACAGAGAATATACATTGTGAGACAGAGAACACGCATTGTGAGACAGAGAACACGCATTGTGAGAGAACATACATTGTGAGACAGAGAACACGCATTGTGAGAGAACATACATTGTGAGACAGAGAACACGCATTGTGAGAGAACATACATTGTGAGACAGAGAACACACATTGTGAGAGAACATACATTGTGAGACAGAGAACACGCATTGTGAGAGAACATACATTGTGAGACAGAGAACACGCATTGTGAGAGAACATACATTGTGAGACAGAGAACATACATTGTGAGACAGAGAACACGCATTGTGAGAGAACATACATTGTGAGACAGAGAACATACATTGTGAGACAGAAAATAGCCATGCCTCTTCTTCTCGTTCGCAGTTTGACATGTCTATACAGCAAGTCCTGTTTTCTTAATAAATGCTGCTGTATTTGAAAGCTCCTCAGTGCTCCTATACATCTGTCTGCGGATATCCATCTCTGTGGACCAGTGTTCTTCCCTTAACTGGTTTAGTGTCAACTATTCGGGTTGAATGATACCATGTTGCTGGTGCGCCTCTCAGCCTGGCATCTCTGACTTCAGCACCTGTGCTTGCTTGGTCAGGATTGTGACCCTGCTCGATATTCGGCTGTCCCGACCAATCTTAGTTTCCAGCCTCTGTTGGCTGGACTAGGTCCCATCTCCACGTCAAGGAGTTGGCCTCGATGGGGCATGCCTCTTGACATCAATGTTTCAAATAAAAGCAAAGGTTCCATTCAGTTGTGTAACTGAAGTAACATGTAAGTTTGTCTCATAGGCAAATTTGTGTGTAAGTGAAGTAACATGTAAAGCATGACCATCCACTTCTGTAAACTCCGTATACCCACCTTTTTCCTAGTCAAAAAGAGCGCATCATCTTGTGAAAAGAGGAGAAATGTTGCAGCCCAACAGCGGAGAGTAGCTAGAAAGTCACGTATATATAAAAATCCGTCTGCTGTGGTCATTCCATGCTCGAACTGCCCAAGAACATTTACAGATCGTATAGGGCTCATTAGACATCTACGAACTATTGGACATGGTCATAATTCTAACTGAATTTTCAAAAGTGGATGTAAAAATGGTCATCATCACTTGTGATGGACGAACACACACACATTACCAGAACTCTATTATTATTTTATGGTTAAAAAACTATGATATAACGAAATTGGCGTTCGTGTGTTGCAAGAGGACATAAAAGGGAGGGGGGTAAATAATTGCGACATTATTACCTGCCAATTATGTTGTAAGAGGCGACTAAGTAGGTCTTGGGCTCCCAAAGGTTGTTTCATCCCTAAAAAAAGGTCAAAGCAGTAGGATGGATCAGACCGAAAAGCGCACATATCGCAGCTAAGATATAAGCTATGACACAATGCACTTCGTTCTCCGAACTACATAATACTAATATTCAGGAGTCTGAGAACGAACGCAGAAGAAGAGGAGAGAAATTGGACCATGTCCGCGTTTGAAAGAAGCGCGCCTCACCATAATAGTACCTTAAATCAAATTAATTGTAATAGTACCATAGTTTGTGGTACCAACAAGGGTTAAGCATTAACGAAACATGAGGATGACAAAATAGAGATTTATTACATAAACATATTGTGATCAAAATTATTTCTTGATGACACACACATAAATCTACGTTTACACAAGGGACTGCTTGACCATCATGTAATAATGAATACATACATATGTGTGTGTGTTTGTGTGTGTTCGTCCATCACAAGTGATGATGACCATTTTTACATCCACTTTTGAAAATTCAGTTAGAATTATGACCGTGTCTAATAGTTCGTAGATGTCTAATGAGCCCTATACGATCTGTAAATGTTCTTGGGCAGTTCGAGCATGGAATGACCACAGCAGACGGATTTTTATATATACGTGACTTTCTAGCTACTCTCCGCTGTTGGGCTGCAACATTTCTCCTCTTTTCACAAGATGATGCGCTCTTTTTGACTGTAGAGCGCAATATATATATATATATATACATACATGCAGTGTTTTTTTTTTCTAGGAAAAAGGTGGGTATACGGAGTTTACAGAAGTGGATGGTCATGCTTTACATGTTACTTCACTTACACACAAATTTGCCTATGAGACAAACTTACATGTTACTTCAGTTACACAACTGAATGGAACCTTTGCTTTTATTTGAAACATTGATGTCAAGAGGCATGCCCCATCGAGGCCAACTCCTTGACGTGGAGATGGGACCTAGTCCAGCCAACAGAGGCTGGAAACTAAGATTGGTCGGGACAGCCGAATATCGAGCAGGGTCACAATCCTGACCAAGCAAGCACAGGTGCTGAAGTCAGAGATGCCAGGCTGAGAGGTGCACCAGCAACATGGTATCATTCAACCCGAATAGTTGACACTAAACCAGTTAAGGGAAGAACACTGGTCCACAGAGATGGATATCCGCAGACAGATGTATAGAAGCACTGAGGAGCTTTCAAATACAGCAGCATTTATTAAGAAAACAGGACTTGCTGTATAGACATGTCAAACTGCGAACGAGAAGAAGAGGCATGGCTATTTTCTGTCTCACAATGTATGTTCTTTCACAATGCGTGTTCTCTGTCTCACAATGTATGTTCTCTCACAATGCGTGTTCTCTGTCTCACAATGCGTGTTCTCTGTCTCACAATGTATGTTCTGTCTCACAATATATGTTCTCTCACAATGCGTGTTCTCTGTCTCACAATGTATGTTCTGTCTCACAATATATGTTCTCTCACAATGCGTGTTCTCTGTCTCACAATATATGTTCTCTCACAATGCGTGTTCTCTGTCTCACAATGTATGTTCTCTCACAATGCGTGTTCTCTGTCTCACAATGCGTGTTCTCTGTCTCACAATGTATATTCTCTGTCTCACAATGCACGTTCTCTGTCTCACAATGTATATTCTCTGTCTCACAATGTATATTCTCTCACAATGTATATTCTCTGTCTCACAATGCGTGTTCTGTCTCACAATGTGTATTCTGTCTCACAATGCATGTTCTCTGTCTCACAATGTATGTTCTCTGTCTCACAATGTATGTTCTCTGTCTCACAATACGTGTTCTATGTCTCACAATGTGTGTTCTCATACTCACAATGTATATTCTCTCACAATGCGTGTTCTCTGTCTCACAATGTATATTCTCTCACAATGTATGTTCTCAGACTCACAATGCGGGTTCTATGTCTCACAATGTATATTATCTGTCTCACAATGTGTGTTCTCAGACTCACAATGCGTGTTCTCTGTCTCACCATGTGTGTTCTCAGACTCACAATTCGTGTTCTCTGTCTCACAGTGTGTTTTCTCCGTCTCACAATGTGTATTCTCCGTCTCACAATGTGTATTCTCTGTCTCACAATGTATGTTCTCAGACTCACAATGTATGTTCTCAGACTCACAATGCGTGTTCTCTGTCTCACAATGTGTATTCTCCGTCTCACAATGTATGTTCTCAGACTCACAATGTATGTTCTCATACTCACAATGTGTATTCTGTCTCACAATGTGTTTTCTCCGTCTCACAATGTGTGTTCTCCGTCTCACAATGTGTATTCTCTGTCTCACAATGTGTTTTCTCCGTCTCACAATGTGTATTCTCTGTCTCACAATGTATGTTCTCAGACTCACAATGTATGTTCTCAGACTCACAATGTATGTTCTCAGACTCACAATGTGTATTCTCTGTCTCACAATGTGTAAGTTCACAGAGAAGACTGTACACCAGATACAAGTATATACCGATGGATCAGCAACTAGTGCAGTGAAGAATGGAGATGCTGGAGTGTATGGATAAAATATCCATAAGAAGATAATAAAACCATATGTTTACCAACTGGAATCTTCTGCTCCAACTACTCTGCAGATGTACAGTTCCTAAAAATTGCTGTGGAAAAAATTAAGAACATAACAAGCCAATGTCAACAGGTGATGTGTCTTACTGGTGCGATGTCTGTAATACAAGTCCTTGACAACAATACGAGAAGTGTGCATTCAAATAAGATTAGTACAATGGATATCATTTCACTTTGACATACCATGAAATGAAAAGGCAGATACGCTGGCAAAAGATGGAGCAACACAGTAACAGAAAAAAAACAACAAAAGAGACCCTACAAAGAGATGATGACCACTTCAAAGAAATGATGAAGAGGTAGGCAGCGATACAACTGGGAGAGAAACACCACAAGATGAAGAGGTTACAGTCTAGCATAGCGGACCACCAAAATAAAGAGGCAGATGATGTTGGAAGTCCGTTGAAACCACTCTTCAATGCTCATACGGTTGTTCTATGTTAATACAATGGAAAATAAAACCCAATCAATAGTAGCATCCAGAGAGAAATTAATGTTCATTTCAGAAAACGACAATATTATCACCATACTACACATGACAGTCTAGAAAAAAAAACCGTAATGAAGAGGATCATTTCAGAGAAATGAGAAAAGAGGCATGAAATCACACTGACAGAAAGATTAGATTAGCTAAAGATGGGCAGGAATTTTTAAAGGCTGTGATGTACATTTTGACATGCTACCTCATCATGCTACCTGATGATAGCGGCTAGAGTATAGTATGAGAGTATAGTTTGAGAATATCAATGATCGTGATAATATTCAATCAATCAAGTGTCATGATAAGTGGCGTAGGTGATGATGCTTCTCCACAACTATCTCTTGTATTGTTAAAAAGTTCAGTTGGTAACTTCTTTTTGAGCCACAGTAGCAACCCACCCATAAAATTCTCTCTTTGTGTTCCTCAGTCTATTCTCCCCTTGATCTTTCCGGTGGTTACTAAATGTTTAAGTTTTACTTTTCTCGTCACGGACCCTTAAAATCGTGATTGTCTGTTTATTATTTTCGCTATAATTTGTCTCTTTACTCCAGCATCTTTGGGAACTTCTACATTTGTTTTCTTGTCTGTTTATCATCATTCGTCTTAAAAACCACATATCAGTTGACTCCAGCTTATCTTGGGTACGTTTGTTTATTGTCCATACTTCTCTTCCATTATGACAGCATGGGTAGACTTTGTGTCAGTTTCCAGCCTGTATGTTGTGTCCGCACCAAAATATACCAGCAGGTTGAAAACATATCCGGTGATGGAGTCGCAGAGTCTGTATGACTTTATATGGTATTTTTTTGGCTTGCTTGCATTATATTGCTTGTGCCTAAATCTTCCCTTGTGATCTATAACCATCTCATCTATACAGACGTTTTTTAGAAGGATAGAATGCATTCTGAAAGCTCGCAACTAATTCATTTATGAACGGCTCTATTTTACATTTACCCAGTGCATCAGCTCCAGCCGCATGAAGCATTGATTGGTAAATCAATAAGAATTTGGTCCTGCTGAAAATTGATCAAAACCAGGGGCTACTTTTGTGTGTTTTTGTGGACCAAAAATACTTTATAAAATATTTGGGATACAAACCCATGTTTATCAGGGTGGCGAGAAACTTCATAAAAATATTTCGATCGAGCGGAATCCATTTCGAATGAGTAGAATATTTCCTTCGAGGTGTATTCATTTTCAATTTCTGTTGGGCATAAGAGTTTACATTGGCTATTAGATTGTCAATTACTGGCTCTGCCATCAAGGATAGCAAATACTGGAGAGGTGAGACATTGTCAGGAAGGCCAAGTTTGCTACCAGAATGTATCTGTATGAAGTGAGACACTACTATACTCTCTCCTTCTAGGGCTTCACGCCACACAGCATCAGTCCTAGGCCTACCTTGTTAATTTGTGGAAGTTTGATGATAGGCCTACTTGTAGCATTAGTAGGCCTAAAAGTACCAGCTAAATCCTCTGAATCAGTAGATTCATCACTACTATTAGACGCTTCTTCAGATGAACTAACATTCCTTGATCTGATGCAATCAGTTGCTAAATTTTTAATAAAATCTACAACAGTTTGCTTTGGTTTCTTACTTTTCGGCAAGTCAACACTATGCCTATAATCCCTATCGGGATCATCATTATCCGATTCACTAATTAGCAAGCTCTGAAACATAACCATAGTTTGTTCTGCACTGTATCTAGAAGAAGTTGGCGTTGCCATTGTTTTCTGAATTTCAGAAATAACAAACACAACGTATGGCGGTCAAAGAAATAGTTTCTTTTACAGCCACACGAGTCGTCTTCAGTTTTCTAAAGGAAGCGAAGTTTCCTAGATGTTCAGAGGTTAACATAAAAACTTGAATTGGGCACAACGAAATATAACTGATAAATATATGATCGATCTAAAATCAAAGCCGTTAAAGTGGCGAAAGGTCCTGTAGACCCATACTATAAAGCCGTTATAGTGGCGACTGGTCCCCAATGAGTTAAGGAATGGAGTTAAAGGTTCAATCACTCTCTTAGTAAAGATAATATTTCCCTCCACCTCTTCGCTATCCATTGGGGTGGTTTGATAGAAGACAGAAAGGGGTTAAATTTACAGAAATTCACCAGCAAATAAAAATCCAATATGGTGCTGTTTTCTTATCAAACGAGAAAGCGTATAAATGGAGTACAAAGTTTAAAAGAGATATACGAGGTTTCGACCAGAAAATTTCATTGTCTAAAAATTTACACATATGGTATAACGATGATAGAAGAAAGTGTGTTTTTATGTAAAGTGTGGTATTTTACCTGTTGCCTTTCGTCCTGATGGAGGCCTTCTAATCAAAATGCTATTTTGTTTATTGGTAACATACATAGTTAAGTTCATCCTGATAGGGGCTTTCTAGTTGAAATATCTGTTTCAATGCTATTTTCTTTATTGGTAACATACATAGTTAAGTTTTATCTCCATATTTGCCGTAGTACCCCAGCCTTCGCATTTCTGCGGTCTAGTTGTTTTCCGACTCTGGAGATAATCTCTATATAAAGTCTCAAAACGGCGTCATCTGTGACATAGGCTTACAGCGTAGCATCAATAGATGCCAAAATGTTCGGCGTCTACTCCCATGATTAAACAGCCTGTGGGACATTCATTGCATCAGCAAGAAACGCAACCTGTTGACATTAGCTTATTGTGGTTTTTTTATTATTTCTGCAGCAAGTGTACACAAATGTATAGTTATTTATTATAAACATTACAGGAAGATAATTACAGGTAATTTCTTTTTGTTTTTTGTTGTTGTTGTTTTTTAAAGTATCAGTTCTTAACGCCAAAACGTTTTAGCGTATGTATCCCTTTCAGAGCGAAAACGTTCATTGGCTGCTTAAGATCTGACCACTGATGTAATATCAAATGTATTATGCTTTGAGGCGCTGGTTTCATATCAATCATACGCTTAGAAATAATTTATGACGACGTTAGTTCTCAGAACTGAAATGGAAACTCCATAACTGTACTGAACGATTTCGCATTAAAAAAAAAAAAGAATAGACGTATGGAGCTGCATTACAATATTATATATTTTTAACTAGTTAATATTTTCTATAGCACTGTAAACGCGCATTTTGGTCGGGGAAAAGGGGAGGGGCTACCTACCTATTAAAAACAAGGTCATTCGGCATCCGCACTCTAAAAATTCACGCTATGTAGTATGCTGAGAAGTGATACTATAGTCCAGCTAATCCCAAATATTTTTGCCCTGTAGGCCACTTTGAAAACCGATGCTATAGTCGAAAGAGAGTGATTCAAGTGATGACAAACATTTTTTTTACATCAATGAATGACTTACATTTTTTTTAATCAATGTATGACTTACTAATCTTAATAACTCCAGTCTTAGTTGTGTTCATTTTTATACTATAATTACTCCGAGCTTTTGACAATAGAGCTATATGTTGCTGTAATCGCATCTCAACTGTTAAACAAAAGGTTCACCTCCATTCTATCACAATTATCTGTCAACCCAAGTTGTTGAGAGGTGTATAATAATAACAACCAAAGTGAATGGCAATACAAGTTCGTGTCACACACATTCTGAATTCAAATACAGTTAAATCACATTACAAGAACTTGGTCCTGAACGACTAAATATTTATGTAACAGAAATTCGCTATAGGTACACAATGTACGAAAAACAACTCGAGATTTTCAACAGTTTTGTTAAATTAGAAAAATTGATTATAAACTATGTTGTTAGATAGGGAAATTGATTATAAACGTATGTTGTTAAATAAGGAAATTGAATATAAACGTATGTTGTCAGATAGGGAAATTGATTATAAACGTATGTTGTTAAATAAGGAAATTGATTATAAACGTATGTTGTTAAATAAGGAAATTGATTATAAACATATGTTGTTAGATTGGGAAATTGATTATAAACGTATGCGGTAGGGGATGTCCATAAATTACGGCACCGCTTTGTTGGCAATTTTTTCCCCCCTCCCCTGCTTAATAATGTCCAAAAATCCCCCCCCCCCCCCATTTTTACAGGAAAAGTGCGCAAAAATATAAGTTATTCACATTTTCCGGAATTGTTTTCAAATTCATACAATTGTTGTGTAAAAACCCGTTTTGTTGACGCCAAATCATCACCCTCCCACCTTATGAATAAATGTCTAAATTTTTCAGAATCGAATACACTCCTCCCCCCCCCCCCCCATATGTTAACGTAATTTATGGGCGTCACCTTATAAAAGGATTCCATTGTACCAGTGGTATCCCGTTATAAAAACGGGAAATCCCGTCTGTCCGGACAAACAAAATATAATGAGAACAGTGTAATAATAGAAATTTGCTATATACCGTGGACACAATATAGAATAAATGTAATTGGCGATTTTTTAAAAGTGTTGTTATATAGGGATATTTGTTATAACAGAATGCGCTATAGAGGGATTCGGCTGTATTACAAATTAATTCAAAAGTCACACCAATTTAACTGAAATCCCTGGCAGAAAAGATTCCATGAATATAATCCATATAATGACCTGTCCATACATTTGTGGTTTCTGAAATGCTCACGCATGTGGTTGCGTCTGTCGGTCTCACCAATGACCCACTAGACCCATGAAACAGAAAACAGTGGATGACATGCCGTTATATTGAGGTTATCTTCTTAGAGAAGCTTCATGGCACGTTTTCTATACAATTATGCTTTTATTTTGTTGTTGAAATGTGTTTCATGTTTACCTGAATATGTATGTATTGGTTCAGTCATCTTGTATGGTTCAGTCATCTTGTATTGGTTCAGTCATCAGTCATCATGTATTGGTTCATGTATGTATAGTCATCTCTGTGGTTGGGAGGGAGCCAGAGATGTACTGTGCAGCACTGAGGAGGAGGAAACTGACAGCACTGTTTTTTCCAGGGCTGAGGTTATTTCTGAAACATTAGTGGTAACAGTAATCACAAGAGATGACTAATGAGATTTGGGCATGGAGTTGGCTCCATAAAGTAGGAATTAACCCAAAGATTAATGCTGTCTGACGAATAAGCCTCCAGTAAAGCTGGATTGAAAGAAACAGATTTCATAGTTAATCCCTCCATCGAGACCAGCACCGTGCAGAGGTGATGGGGCTTAGTTCAGCCATCAGGGGCTGGAAACTAAGACTGGTCGGGCAGTCCCACTCGAGCAGGACAATAGTCCTGCCCTAGTAAGCAGAGTGCTGAAGACGGAGGCATCCAGCCAAAAGGCGCACAGATAATCAGGATGCCACGCACAAAACACAATGGAAACATGTCTACATCTATAAATAGTTATGGTGCCTGCCCTGTGGCGGACGTTCAGGCAGGGACGGTGCCGGGCCCTATACCTCGAAAGGGCCCAACCTCAGTTACTGGAAGTCCTTCTCAATTGCCCCGAGGAGCCAGGAGGCAAGGGAATAGAGCTACTGGCCAAACAAACAAACGACCAATAAAAATAATGCACTGGAATGCTGAGGGTGTCAACAGTAAAAGAGATGGATACAGCAAAAAATTGGAACTTGAAAATGTCCTCAGTGAAGAACAAGTTAACATATGCTGTATCCAAGAAACACACCTCAGCAGCGACATAGCCTTCAAAATCAGAGGCTACCAGTGCTACCGATCTGACCGAAAGGACAGGCGAAAGGGTGGAATTCTGACACTTGTTAAAAACAATATCAGCGCATGTCAGCTTGAAGTATATATGGAAGGGGCAGAATACCAGATGCTCCACCTAAAAACAGACAGTGCAGAATTCCATCTCCTGAACTACTACTGCCCAAATGATAAACCATTGGCACTAGACACAATTCCAGACAAAGAGAGACTTCTGGTGTGTGGTGACTTCAACAGCCACTCTCAGAGCTGGGGCTACGATCATATCGACAAGAGAGGTGAGGAACTTGAGAGCTGGCAGGATGAAAATAATCTCATCCTTATTAACCAGCCAGCAGACTCGCCAACCTTCTACTCGAGAGCATGACACACCACCTCTACACCAGACCTAGCATTCCACTCACCAGGCTTGGAATGGAACATCACACGTGTTGTTGGAAAGCAGCTTGGAGGTAGTGACCACAGACCAGTATTTCTGGAAATCCACAATGAATTTACCATGGACAGCAGCACGCTCACTAGGTGGAACTATAAAAGGGCAGACTGGAAAATGTACCAGCATTTAACCAGTGTTCTATCTAAGGACATGAACTTGGACAAAGACATCAATAGAGCAGTGAGTGAATTTAATAGATGTATACTACATGCTGCTAGTAAAACCATACCCAGGGGGGCACGCAAAAACTACAAACCCTACTGGAATGATGAACTGGAAAAGCTGCAAAATGAGATGGAAACATCTAGACAGCAGGCTGAGAACAGACCTAGCCAAGAACATCACAACAAATATCAGCAAACAAAGGCTAAATTTCAAAGAGCCAAGTTACAAGCCAGACGGAGCAGCTGGAAAGAAAAAACAGAGTCGCTGAACCTAGAAAGAGATACTAGGAAATTATGGAAACTTGTAAAACAACTAAATGATGAAGGTACAGGGAGAAATACCAGGATCACACTTTATAAAGATAGAAACATTTTAACAGGTAAACATGCAGCTGATTACTTTGCAGAAGACAATAACGTCAAAGTCAGCCCAGACAAACAACAGGAGGTTCGAGAGAACCAGCAAAACATTGGACAAGGTGAACCTATACCTGAAGTCATGGAGGCACCAAGCACAATGAGAGAACTGGAGCATGCAATATCCAAATTGAAAATGAAAAAGTCCCCTGGAGCTGATGGAGTGTCCAATGAAATGATTAGAAACCTGGGAAGTGCAGCAAGAGCAAAGCTACTGCAGATCTTTAACACAAGCTGGTCCACAGGTAATGTACCACAGGCGTGGAGAGAAGCAATAATGATACCACTCCTCAAATCAGGAAAAGATGGCAACACAGTCTCCAACTACAGGCCCATCAGCCTCACAAACTGTCTATGTAAAACAATGGAACGCATTATCAATCTTAGGATGCAGTGGTACCTTGAAAGTGAAAACCTTCTGGTATCACAGCAAGCAGGTTTCAGACAGTGCTACTCTACTGAAGATCAGGCAACCTACCTCTCCCAAGAGATTGAGGATGCCTTCCAAGAAAAGAAACTGGTACTAGCAGCATGGATAGACCTCAGGAAAGCATTTGATAAGGTCTGGAAAGAAGGGCTCCTAAAGAAATTGCGAAATTGCAGGGTTAGCTCAAGAATGTACAAATGGGTAAAAGCATACCTGCATAATAGAAGAGCCAGGGTACAATTAGATGGTCGCAAGAGCAAGAAAGTTCTACTGCGTCATGGAGTCCCCCAGGGAGGAGTCCTGTCACCCACACTTTTCTTGGTTTACATCAATGACCTAGTTGCTGAACTACCACACGGGATCAAAGTGGCAATGTATGCTGACGACCTGGTGATCTGGTGCACGGAAGAACATGCAACAGTGGCCACTAAACAAATACAAAGAGCTATTGATTCCCTAACCTTATGGGCTAATAGATGGTGCGTCAGCATTAACACAGATAAGTGCAGCACTACACTCTTTACCCTCTCACCAAAACAAAAAGCTGGTCATATCAAGATAGATGGAGAGCTCTTGAAAGAAGACAAACAACCCACATACCTCGGAGTTACTTTTGATGATAAGCTGACATGGAAGCAGCACATAAACAAAGCAACAACAAAAGCCAGGAGGAAGCTAGCTATTCTGAGAAAACTAAGTGGAACCACATGGGGAGCCAGTGGAAATATACTCAGTAAAGTTTACCAGCAAGGCATAAGACCACACCTGGAATACGGTTCAGCTGCGTGGTGTCCTGCATCAAACACCACATTACAAGATCTAGATAAAGTGCAAAACCAGGCACTTAGAATAATGTTGGGAGCAATGAAATCAACACCCATAGCAGAGATGCAGAAAATGGGAAGAATGCAAACACTTGGCGAACGCAGAGACACAAAAGTACTAATTCAAGCAGAAAAGTTTCAGTGTATGCCAAGTCATCCAATGAAGGAAAGATTCCAAAATCTAGCAATGGGACGACTGAAAAGGAGCAGCTTTATCCATCAAGCTAAACGACTCCGTAGACAACTTACAGACCTACCTGAAGTTGACAGCCCCTTAAGGTCTGTACCAGAGCAAACCCCGTGGAGTGAAAGCCATGGAATGCCAATATACATTCAGACCCATGTGAAAGGAATACTAAGTGAGGACGAACAGAACAGTGTGCAGCGAATGACAGTCACCCTCAGTTTCCTGGATGAGGAATATCCACAAGATATATGGGTCAGAGTGTACACAGATGGGTCAGCACAGAATGCTGTGAGGAATGGAGGTGCAGGTGTATATATAGAATATCCACACAAGCCTAGAGATACAATCAGAACACCGACAGGAAAATTCTGCAATAATTATGATGCAGAAATCCAGGCAATTAGTGTGGCAGCTAAAAAACTGCTGAACTCCAACTCTGACCTACAGCCTGTGGTATTCCTGACAGATGCAAGGTCAGTGCTTCAAGCTCTCCAGTCTGGAAAACTAACAGACTTAAAAAAACTACTTAGCGAATTATCTTACCAGTATAGGGTAACCATGCAGTGGATACCCTCTCACTGTGGAATACCAGGAAATGAAAAAGCAGACCAACTGGCTAAGGAAGGTGCTGCCGAAGACCAACCAGATATACCAATCACCTACCATCAGAAAAAACAGATGATAAAGTCAATAAGAAAGCCACAAACACCAACACAAGATGACTATCACAATATGAACAGATCAGAACAAGTTATAATTCTACGTCTCAGAACAGGACACAACCGACTCCGCAGTCACATGTATACAAAGTTCAAGATTGGCAACACGGCCATGTGTACATGTGGACAGGCAGCACAGAGTGCCAAACATATACTTCAAGAGTGTTCTGAGCATGAAACGCTGAGGCAGACATATTGGCCAGAGGAAACAACACTGGAATCAAAGCTCTATGGGACACTGTATGAACTACAAAAGACAGTGAGTTTTATTAAGGAGACAGAATTACAGATATAGACATGTTTCAAGTGAACGAAAGAAGAAGAAGAAGAATAGTTAATCCATTACCCAGTTACCAATAAGTTTTCTGAATTACTTCCATGGACCAATGCGATCACCAGTACGGACACTGGGAGAATTGAAAGCAAAAGAAAACTGGCTAAACCTCAAAGCTCTCTATAGGAAATTACAATATTTTGGCTATATCAAATAGCCTAGAAAAGACCATAATAGAGGGGATAATGCCAGGAAAACAAAAAAGTTGTAGGCCACAAAGAAGATGGATGCAAGATATCAAAGACCACCTGTAAATGACACTCACAAAAGCAGAAAGATAGCCTCAAGATCATCAGGAGATTCAAAAAACTGTGGTGACTGCTACCTCCAGTTCAGGATATGCCATCTGATGATGATGAGTTATTTCGAGCCAACCTGCAGGACTTGGAGAATGAACACAGAAGAAGCAAGTCTTTAATTAAGCATGTGCATTGGAAATGGCTAGATTCAGTGATCATGTGCATTGGAAATGGCTAGATTCAGTGATCATGTGCATTGGAAATGGCTAGATTCAGTGATCATGTGCATTGGAAATGGCTAGATTCAGTGATCATGTGCATTGGAAATGGCTAGATTCAGTGATCATGTGCATTGGAAATGGCTAGATTCAGTGATCATGTGCATTGGAAATGGCTAGATTCAGTGATCATGTGCATTGGAAATGGCTAGATTCAGTGATCATGTGCATTGGAAATGGCTAGATTCAGTGATCATGTGCATTGGAAATGGCTAGATTCAGTGATCATGTGCATTGGAAATGGCTAGATTCAGTGATCATGTGCATTGGAAATGGCTAGATTCAGTGATCATGTGCATTGGAAATGGATAGATTCAGTGATCATGTGCATTGGAAATGGCTAGATTCAGTGATCATGTGCATTGGAAATGGCTAGATTCAGTGATCATGTGCATTGGAAATGGATAGATTCAGTGATCATGTGCATTGGAAATGGCTAGATTCAGTGATCATGTGCATTGGAAATGGCTAGATTCAGTGATCATGTGCATTGGAAATGGCTAGATTCAGTGATCATGTGCATTGGAAATGGCTAGATTCAGTGATCATGTGCATTGGAAATGGCTAGATTCAGTGATCATGTGCATTGGAAATGGCTAGATTCAGTGATCATGTGCATTGGAAATGGCTAGATTCAGTGATCATGTGCATTGGAAATGGCTAGATTCAGTGATCATGTGCATTGGAAATGGCTAGATTCAGTGATCATGTGCATTGGAAATGGCTAGATTCAGTGATCATGTGCATTGGAAATGGCTAGATTCAGTGATCATGTGCATTGGAAATGGCTAGATTCAGTGATCATGTGCATTGGAAATGGCTAGATTCAGTGATCATGTGCATTGGAAATGGCTAGATTCAGTGATCATGTGCATTGGAAATGGCTAGATTCAGTGATCAAATATAACAAACAAATAAGATAATTTGCTTTTGTTTAATCTCACAGAAACGACATGCCATCATTGCAAATACATGTTGTTTCTTGCCCTAGTTCCAGCATACCCCCTTGTACGTTTTACATAGTGATTTCAACTTAGTTAGTTATTCCTCTAGGGCCAAAGACAGAACATAGGGCGGATGTCATAGATTTCCGTCTCTCGTTTCATTGCAATTTGCTTTAGATCTTCATTGTTTCTGATACAGATGATGAAATATTCCCTTGTAATAGTTCTACGTAAAGTTTCTTTTGGTCATCCTTGTTTTCTCTTGCCTTTTGGCGACCACATCAAAGCTTGACAGGGGAGTCTTTCAGTATTCATTCGTAGTGCGTGTCCGATGTAATTCCAGCGACGCTTTCTAATATAGGTGGATACATATGCTTGTTTTGATTCTTGTCTGACAACTGTGTCTGATTTGAAGTCTGACCAACGTATGTTCAGTAGCCTTCTAAGACATTTATTTCAACTAATGAGTATGTATTTTATTTTGATTCTTAGAAATAATAATAAAACCCATAATCCATCAGGGTCATAGGAGTGTTACAATGAGAAATTTGATGCAGAAAGATCTCCACGTATCTCTATCCTCTACCATCCTGATTAGTTTGGAAACTCCACACCCTGCCAAGTCCTTGATATTATCCAGCCATAGACATAACGAGGAATGAAACTCTTGTTTACTTTCTACAATGGGATGGTTTACCTAGAGCTTTCTTTTATATCCAGAAGACTAATTCTCAGCTGTATGTAATGCTTTGAGATACTTCTCCTACTGAAGAGTTCTTTGAAAAACAAAGTATAATGGTTTGAGATACTTCTCCTACTGAAGAGTTCTTTGAAAAACAAAGTATAATGGTTTGGGGCAACTAAAGAGAATTAATTATAAAAAATGATTATCGTGTGCAGAATTATAGATCTGGGTACAGAGTAATATATGCTACACTCCTGGAAGAATGTGATGATCCTTGGATACTGCAGCACTGGAATGCCTCCATTCAGAGACTAAACATGCACTCATAAACCTCTTAACACAAACATGCCATTGAGACAGTAAACCTTATATGGGTTCAGATGTCACCTCGGTTCATTTACGGGGAGCAGCGGTCAGATTTCAACTTTTTAATATTATGCGTATTTTCATTCAGCTTTTGTGGCCTCGCTGAACTTAAATTTATAGTTTATATGTCTACATCGATCTGTGAGTTACACACTGAGCCCCCCTCCCCCTGGGTCATTCAATGGGGCAGAAGAGGGGGCTCACAGTGTGTACTGGGTAGATCCCTGGATCTTAGCTATTGTGAAATACATCTATCGATATTTTATTGGTATTTGTTAAAAATGTGACCACTGCTGCATGTAATGTACCGTCACCTCAGTTGCTAAACTAAGGGCAACCTGTGCAAAAATGTGACCGCTGTTGCACGTAATGTACCGTCACTCAGTTGCTAAACTAAGGGCAACCTGTGCAAAAACGTGACCACTGCTGCACGTAATGTACCGTCACCTCAGTTGCTAAACTAAGGGCAACCTGTGCAAAAACGTGACCACTGCTGCCTGTAATGTACCGTCACCTCAGTTGCTAAACTAAGGGCAACCTGTGCTTTGTCAGAAAATCTGTGGACTGTCAATAGCTAACCTGCTCTTAGTAACGAGATTATTTCTTCTGCTTCATCTTCTATTGAAAGTGTTCTATTTGGTTGTCCACTCATATTGCTATGTATATTACAAATATATATTATTGATTATTCTTGACTGCAGAAGATGGATGTGTCTGTCCATAGACTCAAATAAAACTGTGACACATTTCCATTTTCTGGACTATATTCTGCTGGAAATCTAATGGGACCATTATCCTTCTACAAGAGAAAATTCAGTGGGAGTATGAGAATGAACGCTGAAGAAGATCATTCTTAGATCTTTACTGTCAATCTTCAGATTTTGTATTATGTGGATAACTTCACTATGTTTAATACAGCCTTTTTATAGTCTATAAAACAGTCATAAATATGTTGTTATTTCTAAAATTCTCTCTATAAGTGTCTTACTATATCAATAATGCTATTGGTACACATTTACCTTCTATGAATTCACAGTAAAAAGTAAAGTAACCCATAGCATTTATTAATGCCGTAGGGGTATGAGATGATAGCGATCTCACATTTCAGAGGCTCTGCAAATGAGGGTGGTAGCCATCTCCTCTCCCTCGCAGTCTTTACTTTCCGGATTAATCCAGTACCCATTTAAGGCTGGCTCGACCCGGGAGCCGTTGCAATCTGAAAAACATTTCCGCCTCAACTGGGGAATGAACCCAGGACCACTCATATGCGAAGCCAGTGCGCTAACCACTGCGCTAACGCAGCTCCCAAATTCACAGTACTCCATACTAATTTCTACTCATCAAGTATCCTGGACAGGATGTAGCAGTCATCACAGCCTTTTGAGTTGATCTTGAGGTAATCTTCCTACTTTTGTGAGTGTCATGTTTAGGTGATCTTTGATATTGTACATCCATCTTCTTTGTGGTCTACCTCTTTCATTGCTGTGGCATCATCCCTTCCATTATTGTCTTTTATACATTGTCATGTGATTTGATGTGGCCAAATTATTGTAATTTTCTGTAGAGAACCTTGTTGTTTTAGCCAGTTTTCTTTTACATTTTCAATTCTCTCAGAATGTCCCTATTGGTGATCTTTTTGGTCCATGGTAGTCTAAGTATTTTTTGGTAGCATTTTGTTTCAAATGCTGCAGCTTTGTTTATTAATAACACATTGTTAAATATTATTAAAGATTGTCCAACATTCACATCCATATATTGCCACTGAGAATACACAGGATCTAAGGAAATTTTGTTGCAGCCCAGTCATATGTTTTTCATTTGCATCAGTTTATTTGATGCAACGACCAACCTCCATGTGACATCTTCATAGTAATCCTGGTTGTTGCTTATAAGAGAACCAAAGTATTAGAAACTAGTAACTTGTTTGAGTTCTCTGTTATTGATCAAAATTGAGAACCTGTTAGTACTTTTGTGGCTTGCCATAATCTAGGTCTACTACAAACAGAAATTAGGCACAATCTTCTTTATGCAAAATAAACATAAAATGTACAGTCTAATTGTAAAATGTATACAATACATCCATTTTACTATGTGTTGTATGACTGCCATCCTTGCCAATCAAATTGATGCACATTTGAAAAGTCTGAACTTTGATGGGGAATCATTACAGTCTGTAATTGGTCCACAAGACCATGTGACCCTAAAACAGGTGGAGGAAACTTCTCAGAGCACTGTATGGAATAGGAGTCCAAAAGCTGTACTGGTTGTGTTAAATATAAAGGGGAGTGCAAACTGGAAGCTTTTGTCATGGATACGGATGTTTTATTATTGTATGTATACAGGATGTCTTTGCTTGATGTCAACATCATTGAAGCTGCTGGAGGTTGGCTATGGAAGTTCAAGACAGCTGTAGGATGGTCTGGAAGAGCAGAAGCAGATGTTGACTGAGAAATGTGAAGATCATTGTTGAAAATGGAATGATTCAAGTCAGGCTGTGGATGAAGATTTTGGAGGCCATCATTGTGATTGTTATTATCAATGATACTACTTGTGCCGTTGATACTACTATGAATGCTACCTAATGAAGCATTTATTATATTAGGATCATCACAGTTCCGATTGTCTTCAAAATTTCGATCTCCAGAAATCAGTGGCAGACACGTAGAAATTTCCACTTTCCGTGGTGCCGCTTCTTTTCTTTTTTCCTTCTTTCTTCCATCAGTTACATAATAAAAATCGAAGTCAGTGTTGGTGCCACAGTCTGCATGTTTAAGAGAAATTATATTCTTAGATTTGCCATCTTTGAATAGATTGCTTCCACTAGATTTACTGATGACTTGTAATGACTTTTCAGATGTCACTTCCACAGGCACCAATTCATTTTCTAGTGTTATGTCATCATGTGAGTCAAGCATTGTTCTTTGTGATCCAGGCTCAGGAACAGGATTTTTATTACTACCCCTCAGCACAACAATGTAAGGTAAGTGTTTTGTCCAAAGATTTTGGAAAGAACGTAATGAAACAGCTCTGTGATTGTTTTTCATGCACCATACTTTGTACTTGTGATGGATGTATAACTTTGACTGAGTGGATGACATTATGAGTAATCCACCACCGGCTTTACTTCCAGGCTTACGGCCAAACAATGAAATGCAGTGATTATTTGCATATTCTCGAATATAGTCTATAACCCTTTCGCTGTCGCTATAACTAAGAGCATGATGAGGCACATTTGATGTGTTCCCATGTACCCTCACACTCAAACCTTTCTTTTTGTAGTGCTGCATGAGAGCACACAGTCGTCCTTTGCATATACCATGTATAAACATGAAAGTCTCCCTACAGATTTGCCTCCCTTCATGATAATAGCACACACGGCATCGCTGTCTATTCCTTCCACTGTACTTCTTTGTCTTTTCTTCACGATTAATATTTGCTGCAATTTTTGCTAAAATTACTAAATCTAAAGATTCTCGTTTCAGCGTAAGGTGGTGTAATCTTTCCTTTCGCAATCTGTCCTCTTGAAACAGAAGCCAGCAAGGTTGACCTTTGTTAAATTTACATTCACATCTGATTTCTTTTTCTAATTTGCTGATTACATTTGCTTTTGGTTCGTCTGAATTCACTGCATCAACAAGAACTGTACTAAGTGTTTGTCTTGGAGCAGAGCTGATGCTAACAACATTGACTGGTGGTTTGGATATCATTTCTCTTAGCAAAGGCCAAGAACTTCGGACAGGGCATTCCAAGAATTCAGAAGCTGGTGACAGTCTTGATGTGTGAGATGATACATACTGTGGAGCACTCACTGCTTCAGCCATCATTGAAAGCAAAGTTGGAGTCTTGGTAGGATTATTTGCATGTGTCAGCTTTAAATGTGACAGTTTTACAGCTTTGGCATTGCTGGAATTATGGTTTTTCTTCAGATTAGTCAAAGCACGCACCTTTGGCTCGCTCGCTGAATCAAGAAAAGAGGTCTTCTCATCAGATATCAGCGATGACCTGGAATCTTGCATTTTGGATATTTTAGTTTTACAAACAAATTTACATGACTTGTGCACTATTTTATTTCTGGCATACTTATTCTGACCACTTCTTGTTCGCTTCCTCAAATCATTTGTATTAATTAACTTATTGTGTTGCCTATCCTGTGACTTTCTGTTATGTCTTGCAGATGTAGAATATGAGCTGCCTTCATTGTTACCATTTGATCTTGTTCTCATATTATACTGCTTTAATTCAGAAGATGATAAATGCTTTGTGAGGTTTGGCTTTCCAAACTCAGGAGATGATGTTGACAAACAGTAACCATCTTCACTAGCCTGTACATCATATGAGATATTCTCTCTACCATTATCATAGGCAACAATCTCATTACCATCACCATAAGTTACATTCTCATCAACATTAGCTATGTCTTCCATTTCACTATAATTGAGGGCCATGCTAAAATCTCTGTGTGCCATTCTAGACTAAGATGGCTGCAGAAATATATAAACATTACAATTCCCACATTGGTAATTAGTAGGTCCATAAAGAAGTCACCCCTATCTTAGCAGCTGAATCTCAGGTTCTATAAACTGTAACAAGTGAATACCCATTCCTTTGTCTTTTCAATGAGCATGCACAACCTGCAAGGAAAATAAAATAAGCATGATTTTAAATAAGACAACTGACAACAAAACATAGAAATAGATTTTTTTTAAAGGGTTGAAAAGACAGAGGAATGATTTCAGTTTACGTACGTAACTCCATACGTACTCTTCTCATCTCAACGAAGCGGCACAACGCCTGAGAGTAACATAAGGTGATGTAATCTTTTCTTTCGCAATCTGTCCTCTTGAAACACAACGGCCACTCATAGCATGAAACTGTAGATTGAAGCTCAAATTGCCATGGATGGATCTATGAAAAAATCCACTTTGTAAACAAGATGTTGTGACTAGGATTCGAACCCGCAACCTCTTGAACACAAAACAAATGGCTCACCACTATGCTAGGCAGATCTCCATCACAGAAATGACAATTTCCGCAACGGATATCTAACATGCCCTGTCTCTTGCCTTGGTGGTGCACTCTTTCAGACTGTAACCTGTCCATATTGTGATGTTTCTCTCCCACTTGTATCACAGAAATATGGTAGATACATTTATACACAAAAGCGTGTATATGAAAAACATGGATTGAATTTTGAGAAATTCTAAGAAATTCAAAACACTGAGAAATATGAGTAACGTACAGCACGTGATCAACTAAATGGAACTAATAGAATATAAAGAAGAAAGATAAGACATGGAAGCAGATAGAAAAAAGGACAAGAAAGAAGTGAGAAAAGTAAAACTTACAAAGAGAGAAAGATTAAATCTATAATCTGAGCACCTATACAAAGCTAGAACAAATTATGTATCCTGATAATCTACACAAAGTTATCACCAACTCTGTAGTTTGATCATCTACACAAAGAAAGCACAAACTCTGCAACCTCATCATCTACAAAAAGATAACACAAACTCTGTAACCTGATCATCTACACAAAGATAGCACAAACTTTGTAACCAACATGGTCTACACAAAGGGATTGTATGGTGGTTTGAGGTTCTGTCTGTTTATCACTGTTCCTTATAGATGAGTCATTGCACAGTGCAAGCAATACCCACCAACAGTGTGCAACATGCAGCTCACTCATCCTAGTTACATCATCTTCGGTTTTTTAGACTGGTCACATTTCCGGGCACACTGTCTAAAAAGGTACCTTGTGTTGTGTCTGTGTCCTCTATCCATCTTTCATTATACCTCATTAAGTCTTATACCATCCTGACCTACACCAACCACAACATATGTCTCCCATGACATTGACTAGTTACTTACGACTGTCCGACACTAACCGCTGTGACATACAATGCCCTTTATATGCCTTAACTGCAGCTTCAGGTTTGCTTCCCTCTGTTATGGCTAAATATTCCATTCCCATTTCTCCTTCTACCACAGGTGCTCCTTTCTCCCGCACTGTCTTCTCATTTTCTCCCTTCACTCATCCATTGTTTTTCTAGTATAGCTTACCTCTCGGCCATCTATACAGTGATACCTTCTTATAACATGCATGTTCAGGATGGTCCCCACCATTTATTAGTGACTTTCTGGCCCCATCTCCACATGATCACAGTCTGTGGTGTGTCTGCCATATTTAATAGGCCCTAACTGGCTCGCTACAATGGTTTCTGACTCCATCTTTCCTTCTCTTCATTCCTCTAAAGTCGCATAATGTCCCTTATGTTTCTATGATACCTTCATGTCTGTTCACTGACATCTCCACTCCTTTAGGTACCTAAGTTACATCATGGTTGGTTGTTGGATTGCTATATCTGCTCCTTTCTGTTTGTCTGCACTCTTCCGTCTTCCAATCCAACCTCACTCTCTGAGTCTCTTTAACCTTTCCTGGGGGCCCTGTCTTAGTGTATACCTACTCCTTGCACCTCCCCCCCTCGAACCTACCAGACTTGCTGGTCATGTGATTATTCTTTATGGCCTTCATACTCTGAGGTTGTTGTCTTATCTTCCAACTTCAGCTTTTATCCTTTATCTACTTTCGATCTTCCATTGTCCAACATGTGATCTTTGACACAGCGCACCTTGTGTAGCCTTCGTTGGAATTATCGTCGATTTACTCCCAATATTCAGCTCAACGCAGACTGAGATAAATAACCAATTTTTAAAATTACAAATTAAATTTTATTCAGTAAAAATAAATTTTGTCCACCACTGTGCTATAAATAATGCATTGGACAAGAATGATTATAGAATTAATTATTAATTCTAAACATTGATTCTACCCATTCTTCCCCCTCCCAAAAAATCTATAAACTATTTCTAATCCTTTTAACCCCCCTTTACCAAAATCTCTAATTTTATGCAACTTATCTAACATTGCAAAGGAACAAGGGTCACAACGGTGGAAGAAACTTATGATGCACCTTTTATTCCATTTTATCGTCTCACTCTAATCTCATTCATCGCTGTCTTGTCCCCCATTTCCACTCATCATGCTATGTCTGTCTTCTCTCACCTTGCTTGAATTTCTAGTTTTGATCTTTATCTTCCACTTAACATAACATGTTTCATAGTTTCATGCTACACTTTAATTTTCATTTATTCCTCCTACCATCGTCATCATATGTGTTTGGCTTTCTTAAGGTTAGTATAGTAAATTAATTACTAATAGTATTGAATATATTCTTACTCAATTGAATTGCTTGTATTCGTTCTCTTTCGTCTTGATGAGGGACTTTAATTTTAGACACTTTAATTTTAATCTAAATGTCCTATGTCGGTCGCCGTTACTATTATGTATGTAACACGTACCTATTCCCGTTCATTTTTACTCAGTCATAGTTCATACTGAGTAAATTGTTGTCCATGGGCCGAATATTTTTTTTCTATTTTTCAATATTTGTAAATATAAAAGTTTAAAACTAAACTTTAGTAACTTAAAACCGTAAGATAAACGGTTTTTTTTAGCTTGAACGCCTTTCTCACTGAAAGGCTTTCACTTTATAAACACGGTTAGCTACGACTACAGACACTGATTTGATCCTAATAATAAATAAAACTTACTTTTAAAAAGTACAAAGCGTCAAATCTATATCCAATAAAAGTATATATGGTACAGGTATCACTAAATATACATGGCAACATACTTGCTAATACCATTTTTACGCACGACAATATAATTATACTCTAAAATAAACCTGGGTTGTTTTGACCGTATGAAGTGAAAGTTCATTTCCGGGTTATCTAATAGAAATCTATTGTTCCGTATAAGTTAGTTTGTTCCGAAGTGGTGACAGCAGGCTGGCGACGCAACCACCAACATTGATTCTATGGGAATCTCAAAGTATGCTGCGCAAGATAGAAACGGGTCTGATCAAAACCGAATGGGTCACTCTTCTCAATAACGCGCAGAGCATTATATGGATCTACTGTCCAGGTCATGCTGGGGTCAGGGGAAACGAAAGAGCTGAAGTGTTGGCTGGTAAAGCCTTGGTGAACGTCACCGAGATAAGAAGAGACAGAATTGAATTGATTAGAGCAGTCATGGATACCCTACGAGAAGATGAGGAGGAAGTCGAACGAGACAATGTACATATTCAGAGAATGGTAGAAATGGGAGTGACTAGAGATGATGGGAGAAAGTGCTCCCTCTCCGGCAGATCAGAAGAACGCGTAATCAGCAACTGACCGGGACACAGCTTTAACACCTTTAGAGGCCAGAGGAACGGCAAGCAGCGCATATATAGGAATGCCCCCAGTTCTGTGACGCTTGTTCCTAATCAAGAATCACGTTAGTATGTTCCTTTCGTGCCACAGGCGACAGATATGGCATAAGTTTTGATTCTCCGTGCATTGCTGTCCTCTGCCTGTACTTTTAGTTCTTGTATGGACTTGCAAACTATTATTTTTCTTTCTTTAAATATGGTCTTTAAAACTATGTCCCAATGAGCACAATCGTAAAATCACCCACTATTCTAAAACATAGGTTTATTTGATTCTTTATGTAATGGAGACCCATTCTAATTTAGTGTGTTGTTCCGTACAATTATTGAAAATTGTTCTTGTCTGTAAGTCTTCACAATCGTTTTATCTTCTTGGATTAATAACATATTTGTATCAAAAGGAAAAATTTACAATTACATCTGCATTGCACTGTGATTCAAACGTGCATCATCAACAAGTGCCGTATTTAAAACGAAGGTTTGATTCTACGGACTTCCATCATCCTTTGTGGAATCTTTTTTTTGTGTGTGTGTGTGTGTGTGTGTGTGGTGCACTCCACTAGATGGTAACATCTCGTGATTGTGATGTTACAAAATCGTCAAACACATAACGGGTTATGATAAATGATAACTCTTCAGAGTCGAGAGTGTATAATTCTGGAAATATCAACACAAAAATTCCGCAGTGCCTCCCTGTTCTCGGTTTCTTATTTAAATGTGGAGAATCTTAATCCTGCCCACTATTTAATATTATCAATCCATACTTTCGTTAGTCCTCTTCTTCTTTCACAATCAACTATTTCCTGCATGATAGTTATGGAAAGGCAATCGTGCCTCGTCACATGGCTAAACCACACAAGTTTACGACGTTTCACCACTGTCATATGTTCTTGTTAACCTGCAGGAGTGCTTATTTTGGTTCTCACACAGATCTTGATTATATGCTCCGTATAATGTATGCTATTAATACTGTGAATACCTTCGCTCGTAGTGTTATAGCTTGTGTGTGCTTCCTCGCTGTACGGGTCATGATTAAAATTTCGTTTACAACTATGTCCGCTGAAATGTCCGAGCAGATGGCTTGGCAGCTTTAAACGCGTCGATCAAACCTACCAGTCTAAGTGACTTAGTACGGGAGAACTTTAGACTGAGGGAGCAACGCCTCACATAAAACCTCCACTGTCTAAAGGGTTAGCACGGGAGTTTCCCAGACTAAGGGGAGTACACCCCATTAAAAAATTTCGGGGAGGGAGGTGCCTACGGCAGTTGATGATCACATGCCATCATCCTCTGGCATTTCCTGCAGTTCTGCTTGATTCCAATAGTATCAGCCTTGCCCATGGACTTCATCAACGGAGGGTGTGTGTGCAAAATGGGCAAGGAACTTTCTCCATACAAGCCGCCCGGGCATAGCAAAATACGTCAAGAGAGAAGCAGAAACAAACAACAGCCTCTCAGATTTGGCACATGGAATAGCTCTAACATTCCATGTGCCATATACTGAACTTGACATCACAACAAGGACTGACATTAGCAAAATATCCCTCATCGATAGAGAACACATGAGGCTGAACGTCTACATCGTTGCCTTGCAGGAAACTCATCAGTTACCATGTGCCATGGAAACAATAGAAATAGATTGCGTTAGCTGGGTGACGTCCGCAGATTGCCAAATTTCCGTATCCCAAAACAAGTACTAATCGGAGAACTGGCTGAAGGCCAGCGAGCCCACGGTAGACCAATGCTGAGGTATAAGGATATATGTAAATCCTCAATTAGAGGCTTTTTTTTCGGTACATGTTAAGCAAATGTGGCCTCATCACGTAATAAGTCCAACTTTTTAATATTACGCGTAGTTTAATTCAGATTTTGTAACCTAGCTGGCCTCAGATTAAAAAGTCGCTTTGTAGGTTTCGAACTACATGCTACACACTGAGAGCCCCCACCCCAGGCTCACCCAAATGAGGGTGGAGAGGGCACTCATTGTGTAGCGGGCATATCAATGGATACACAAGTGCATTTAGCTTCTGTGAAATGCGTCTTTATCGATGTTTCGTTAAATAATGTATGTATCTGTTTTGTTAAAAAAATGGGCCACATTTGCTTAACCCGTACTGCTTTTTCAGACCCCATAATCTGGGAAAACACGGCCGAAACTCGGGCTGTCAGGATGCAACACTTGTGTGCGAGAGCAACATTATTCAGAAATAATATGTTTAAAGATATGGAAGGGAAAAAAAGGTGAAGACGCGAAGAAAAATGTTCTGTTGCTGTGACATCGCTTGAAAAGTTCCTATTCCTGAGAAAATGTTCAAAGGATTGTTTATTGCCACAGGAAATTGTGCATCCGGAACATTCATAAAGCAATGGCAAACTACTGAATGCATATATATTGCCTAGAAAATCACTACAGCCCAAAAATGCTGGATTGATAACTATGCCCTCAATAGGATATGATGTCAATATAAAAAAGCTTTCTATGAGCTGATATGCTTGGTCCCATCACTTCCTGAGCAAATATGAATTTGGCCCACCGACCCAAAAAAGGGTTTCCCACCTGGGATAAAGGTGTACCAAGTATACAAGTGGTTTTTTACAGAGCAACAGGCAAGTAAGACCATCATGGCAAGTATTCAGTTCATTTTCTACGCCTTTGAAACATATTGGGGAATAGTGTTATGGCCATATTTTTCATTGACCTATGGCAATGAACGATGTGGTCAGCATTACGTCCAGTCTATACTTTCCCAATAGACCTGGTACCAATTTTCCTATGTTGGGTTGATCTAGAAGCTATTTATGATTATTATTATTTTCAGGTCAAATTGAACCTGTACCATCTAGGTCTCTAGTTAATAAAAATGTATATTGTGACATGTGCCAAGTTGGTTTAATTCATCCTGAACTTTATTGATAAATATTCATAATACAAACAGTTATGTCAAATCACTAACACACAGCTTCATTGAAACTGCTACCTCAGAAATAAAAACTTAGATTTAATACAATACAAATCTTGCTAACTTATAATAAGAACTTCAAAATCAAATGTTATAACAATCTTAACTTGGAATCTATCAACTGAATTAGAAATGTTATCTCATAATCATACAGATTCAATTTTTATAGCTATCTAAAATATTAGGATTAATATTCAAGTCAGCTCATGTGAAATAAAATAATATCAGCCAGTAGAATGTGCCAGAATCTGGTGTGCACGGGCTTTCGTAAAATGTATTAAAGGGAAAGAGCAGATAATGTAATAATTACGCATGTTTTTGTGTGTTCTATGTAGGAAACAGAATGGTAGATTTATTAATATGAATAAATATGTTTAATAAACATATATTTTTAAAAAACTAACACAATGGCACATTTAACTTTCGTTACAACTGTTAGCAGTTAGGCACAGTTCATGATGTAAGGGTAACATTATAATTAGTAGATGTATTTATAATGTGCAGTAGAAAAGTCACATAAAATAGTGACTCAATCATATTAAGATTACAATTCTTTTTCTCTCAAAATGAAATGAGAACGCATTCTACGGAAACCCATCAACGCCAGATTCTGACATATTTTACAGACTGGTATTATTTTGTTCCTGTGCACTATAAGTCTTTGGAATAAACCATGATACATAGAAGATGCTGCACACAACTGAGTTACATGGAACTCTGCGATCAAAAAAAGGTACATCCTGTAACAAAAATGTTTAATTCATGCAGTTCAACAGAGAAAGCTGGTTAAAAAAAACGGGCTGATAAAACACCATCTAAAGTTATAATCCCATGTCCCCCACCGAAGATGGATGTGTCGGGCCATTGGCGCAAATAAAACGACGACACAACGCATTTCCATTCTCTGGACTACATCATGCTAATAGAAATAGAAATCTAGTAGGACAATGGTCTTGCTACAAGGGAGATCCAGCAGAAGTTTGAGAATGAACGATGAAGAAAAAAACAAATTCCATGTCCAAGGAACCTTTGGAGCCACCCAACATCCATCCTTAAACTCATACAAACAAGTACATACATGTAATTGAATTTTAAAAAGTGGATGTAACAAATAACCATCACCACCAAAGGTGCCAGCTGAACAGTCCCTGGTTAATATCCCATCTGTTGCCTTCTAATGCTTTCATTCCCATGTAAAGTAGTCAGCAAAGCTATTCTAATGCAGCTATGAACAGCGATACAAAATACAGTATTTATGTCATTCGAAAGATCATCCCCACTGCACATCGAACCATAAGTGTTTGGATCTCCTCCTCAAGATATCCCTCAGCATGTAGCGATTTACCACACCTACTCCGTTTGTTTACCAGTCTCCCCTGGTTACCTGCATAACTC
Organism: Meghimatium bilineatum; assembly: GCA_034231615.1. Lineage (NCBI taxonomy): Eukaryota > Metazoa > Mollusca > Gastropoda > Stylommatophora > Philomycidae > Meghimatium > Meghimatium bilineatum. The sequence continues at coordinate 16,268,595 of CM067309.1, forward strand.
TCTTGTTTAGCTACACCCCTTTTGACATGGTGTTCCTGTAACCTGCTCAGGGTTGTAGATTCACAAGCATTTGTTACATCTATCGCTTGTCCTACCTCCCTAAGAGCAAACAGAACATCAGTTCGGTCCTTTACTTGTCCAGTTCCCATGATTGTCATACCAGCAAGTCTGTCTGCGAGTTCATTTCCTCAGACATAGTTATGTCCAAGCACTAATATTAAATTGATACCTGTCAGATTAGACCACTTCAGTTACTGCAACCACTGTCTCCAAATACAGTATTTATGTGTACAAGAAACACAAAATTCAGAAAGGGATGATGAGCATGCAAGTATATATTCATCATTCAAAACATCTTGGAGCACTGTGGTGAATAACAGAGCATATATTCAACCTTCGAAACATTGTGGTGAATAACAGAGCATATATTCATCCTTCGAAACATTGTGGTGAATAACAGAGCTTATATTCATCCTTTGAAATATCTTGGAGCACTGTGGTGAATAACAGAGCATATATTCATCCTTTGAAATATCTTGGAACATTGTGGTGAATAACAGAGCATATATTCATCCTTTGAAATATCTTGGAGCACTGTGGTGAATAACAGAGCATATATTCATCCTTTGAAATATCTTGGAGCACTGTGGTGAATAACAGAGCATATATTCATCCTTTGAAATATCTTGGAGCACTGTGGTGAATAACAGAGCATATATTCATCCTTTGAAATATCTTGGAGCACTGTGGTGAATAACAGAGCATATATTCATCCTTCGAAACATCTTGGAACATTGTGATCAATGACCGAGAAGACTACCGGGGTACATTAATATTATAAATTATGATAAAAGTATTTGAGTGTCAACAAACACAGCCTACTTAAGTTACTATGACAATCAATACTGTATCCTACTCAGGACGTAGCCATCAACCAACTTTTTTTGGGATGTAGTGATTTTCTAGGCAATATAAATTTGTTCAGTAGATTGCCATTGCTATCTAAATGGTCTGGATGCATAACTGCATGCATGTGGTGGGTTTATCCAGTGGGCTTATCCAGTATCTTGGCTGTCACAAACATGTCTGTACCACAGAGTCAGACATAAATTTCGGTCAGCAAATGAGAAATTTGCTATATTTTCCTCAAACTAAATAAATTACAAGCATCTATGTTGTTCATCCATCATAAGTGATGATGGCCATGTTACATCCACTTTATGACATTCAGATAGGATGGTCACTTTCGATGGTATGCTAGGTAGCTGATAAAGCTCTATGGTGACCCCATAGGTCATTGGACAGTCAGGGTATGGAATGGTCACTTTCGATGATGTGTTTGTAGGTGGCTGAAAAGCTATATGGTGGCCCTAAAAGTCCTTGAACAGTCTAGTTATGGGAATGTCACTTTGGATTGTGTGTTTTATTTTATTCATTTTTGTTCATTCTTAAATTTCCACAGGATCTTTCTTGTAGTAGGATGTTCCTACTAATTTCCAGCAGGATCTTTCTTGTAGTAGGATGTTCCTACTAATTTCCACAGGATCTTTCTTGTAGTAGGATGTTCCTACTAATTTCCAGCAGGATCTTTCTTGTAGTAGGATGTTCCTACTAATTTCCACAGGATCTTTCTTGTAGTAGGATGTTCCTACTAATTTCCACAGGATCTTTCTTGTAGTAGGATGTTCCTACTAATTTCCACAGGATCTTTCTTGTAGTAGGATGTTCCTACTAATTTCCACAGGATCTTTCTTGTAGTAGGATGTTCCTACTAATTTCCACAGGATCTTTCTTGTAGTAGGATGTTCCTACTAATTTCCACAGGATCTTTCTTGTAGTAGGATGTTCCTACTAATTTCCACAGGATCTTTCTTGTAGTAGGATGTTCCTACTAATTTCCACAGGATCTTTCTTGTAGTAGGATGTTCCTACTAATTTCCACAGGATCTTTCTTGTAGTAGGATGTTCCTACTAATTTCCAGCAGGATGTATTCCAATGAACATAAAATGCATTGAGTTGCCATTTTATTTTTTTACCGCTCCCACTGAACAGTGGACGTCTAAATATATCACTTTTATAGTCAGCAACCGTACAAGATGGTATTTTATCTGCCATTAACCTTCTAGCAAGTCTCACTGCTGCATTTCTCCTTTTTTCACACAATTTTGATGCTTTTTTTTAAATTTCAGAGCGCTATGTAGTTCTGCTTTGTGCAGCATCTTTCCATGTAGTTCTGCTTTGTGTAGCATCTTCTCGTGTAGTTCTATAGTTTTGAATTGTGCAGTATCTTTCCATGTAGTTCTGTTGTGGTGCAGCATCTTCCCTTGTAGTTCTGCTTTGTGCAGCATCTTCCCATGTAGTTCTGCTTTGTGCAGCATCTTCCCATGTAGTTCTGATTTAGTGCAGAATCTTCCCATGTGTAATGATTTATGTCAAAGGCTTTCAACGAGATCTTTACTGAATCCTTATAACGATTCTTTTGTCCACAATGAGAGCACATGCCCTTCTTCATCTCACCATAGAGCAGTATTTTTTTGTAGACAGTAATCTGGCATATGTGTACTACATGACCTGCCCAACACATCTGTGTCTGCATCAAAATAGTATCAATTTTAGGGATATAGGTATCTATATCCAGCTAGTGACTGGAGAATCAACCGTCGTGTAAACAAAACCTCATATGCTGGTATAAAAATCCAGCTCCTATTTTGTATTATGGAAACTCTTAATATGCGTGTTGTTCGTCCACCGCAAGTGATGATGATCATTTGTTACATCCACATTTTAATCATAGATTTATCCAGAAGATTTGTCAGATGGTGTAGACATCACGTGAACAAAAACAGAAAAAGAAAGCATCAATTTTTTTCAAATTCAGTTACATGTATGTCCTTGTTTTTGTACTTGTAGATGGCTGATAAGCAATCAGGATGTCATTCACAAACACAGTAAAAAAGAGAGAACTAAATCAGAAGAATCACTGCCTTTCAAAACTCCTGTCAATCTTGAGCTACCGGTAATCTCCATGTTTCTGTGAATGCCATGTTTAGCTCTTTAATGTGTACTCATGTCAATCTTGAGCTAATCTCAATGTTTCTGTGAATGCCATGTTTAGCTCTTTAATGTGTACTCATGTCAATCTTGAGCTAATCTCAATGTTTCTGTGAATGCCATGTTTAGCTCTTTAATGTGTACTCATGTCAATCTTGAGTTAATCTCAATGTTTCTGTGAATGCCATGTTTAGCTCTTTAATGTGTACTCATGTCAATCTTGAGTTAATCTCAATGTTTCTGTGAATGCCATGTTTAGCTCTTTTATATCTTGTGTCCATCTTCTTTTTCGTCTGCCTATTTTCATGGCCCTGGCATCATCCACTCCAATATGGTTTTTCTAGAGTGTATCATTTAATATGTCAAAAATATTGTATTATTCTGAATGGAGCCTTGTTGTTTAACCAGTTTTCTTTTGTATTCAATTCTCTCAGGATGTTCTTATTGGTGATCCATTTTGGTCCATGATATTCTGGAGATTCTTCTGCAACATTTTGCTTCATATACTGCTGGCAGAGAAGTGTCGTCTTTTGATGTTGTGTTTGTGTCTTGATAAAGACCTTTTGGTTGAAACATTGAATGTGATTTGTGTATTGTAATTTTTATGATTTCTTGTGTGCTCATCATTGCCTACTAGTTTTAGCTATAGTCTGTCGTGTCTTATTGAAGTGATATATAAACCTGTGTTTTACATAAGTCTAATGGCAGAGAAGGTCAAGGTTAGAACTGTTTGACAATGGCTTAAAATGCAGAGAAGTCATGAGAAGTCCTACCCTGCTTGTACCACCTCAACTGATGCAAGCTTACTTCAGACATCTGTCAAGACGAATAAAGCCATATAAAATTCAGAAGCCTGGACGGCATATATTGTGCTGAGGGCGCATCTGAGATAAGTTTTTAAATGGGTAGAATCATTAAAAAAACAACCACAAGGATTTGAATGTAACTACTCCAAGAAATCCATAAAGCCTACATATTTTAGCATGCCTGGGAATTTTTTTAACTGTCATGTCTGATTCCAATCAAGTTACATGATACAAATGTCATAAAACTATTGGGACGTGTTATTTTTAGTTTCATAAGCAATGTTGGTTTAGCTGCAGCACTCAGAAACTATTTTTCTTGGGTGTTAATAAATCTCCTTTCGTAGCCAATGTTTGATCTTAATCACAAGTAAATCAAATCATAATTTTTCCAGGATGCACTGCAAGAAGAGATTTTGGGCTTTATCTACTGGGCCAAATTCTGATATTCACACAACAAGAGTGTACACCCCAAAGAAATGGATAAGTGTTTTATCAAGTGCAGTATGGGCATTTAATGTTAGTTGGTTGCTGATCCAGGGCTCATGCCCTTTGACCAAATGCCATTGTGAGATATATGTATGTGTTTGTGAGCTGTTATTTTGTTCCATTTATCTGACCCTGGAGGGAGAAGTATTTTCCTGACATCATCCAGAGATGGACATTTTAGACAACAAAATGTATTACTTATGTATTTGGGTATATTAAAACATACACACAAGGAAAGGATGTGGGTGGTTGTGTTTTACAGGTTTAAACAACCCACCCTCAGTAATTTAAAAAAACCGATTTCATACTACAGTTGAAACAAAATATAACAAATCACATTAAAATATATACAAAAATTCCCTCCTTGAAACAGTAGTGACATGAAGTTCACTTATCAATTAAAACATAATTTATCATATAAACTCTGAGATATTTTTCTGTGACACAAATTTTTCATCCAGATATTCATTATCATAATATTAGGAAACAATGAGTAACACAAGGCACATATGGTAGAGAAAAGCTTATATATATATATATATATATATAATATATAGCAAAAGGCTATATTTACTGCTTGATTCAGTCATTGCTAGATATAGCATTATCACAGTTGCAAGGTACAGCACAAAATATATATTTTACAAGAAGCAATGAAATAATATATAATTTGCCACGTAGTTCCTACACAAGAATCAATGACACTTCAATACAAATCTGTCAAAAACAGCAATAAAGTCCCTGCATATAATGTGAAAGAATAAAGAATATAAACTAATGTTATTATTTAAATTACAGAAACTAACATAAAATGCTACATCTATCTTATATTAATGTATGCCTCAGAAACATGGACAATGCTAGAAGACAGAACTAATGTCTTTGAGATGTGGAAACATAGGGAGCCGCGGGACGCAGTGGTTAGCACACTCCTTCGCATGAGTGGTCCTGGGTTCATTCCCCAGTTGAGGCGGAAATGTTTCTCAGATTGCAACGGCTCCCAGGTCGACCCAGCCTTAAATGGGTATCGGATTAATCCGGGAAGTAAAGACTGTGAGGGAGAGGAGATGGCTACCGCCCTCATTTGCAGAGCCTCTGAAATGTGAGATCGCTAACATCTCATACCTCTACGGCATTATAAATGCTATGGGTTACTTTACTTTACTTATATAGAAGAATAGGGAGAACTTCATGAAAGGAGAAGAAAATGAACAAAGAGGTTATAACACCACTTCATATGATGGTTGGTTAGTTGGTTGCTGATCCAGCGGTCCATGGGCTCATGCCCTTTGACCCAATGCCATTGTGTGATATATGCATGTGTTTGTGAGTTGTTGTTTTGTTCCATATAATGTGTTCCATTTATCTGGCCATGGAGGGAGAAGAATTTTCCTGATGTCATCCAGCGCTGGACATTCAAAAAGGTGGTGGTCAACAGTTTCATATGGATGAGTGCACAGCCGGCACCCTGGAGTGTGTTGTGGTTGTATTCTGTTCAGGTGATTGTTAAGCTGTACATGTTGTGTGCGCAGTCGGAATATGATACTCTGGTCTTTTCTTTCCAGGAGGTTGATATTGTCTTTAGGATTTGGGCTGGTCATATATTTATAGATTTCCCTCCCAGTGTTTCCCATGGCCCATCTGTTCATCCAATTTTCTTTGTTCACAGATTTCAGAATCATTTTAACTGTGTGCATTGCTGATCTGTATAAGGCTGTTCTTGTTGTGCTCCCCTCTTTGCTAGTCTGTCTGCCTTATCATTACCAGGTGTGTTTGAGTGGCCAGGAATCCACTGCATAACAATGTTGACATCATAAGATGTGAGCAGCTGGTTTGCATGGTGGTATATTTCAGCTAGCTCTGGTTTACAATGTCCATCACATTCCAATGCTTGGAGAGCAGACATAGAGTCTGTAAAAAATAACAATGTTTTGGACTTTTGATGGGAAGGCATCAAATATGGTCTTCAGGTGGTACAAGGCAATTTCTAGTGCTGTTATTTCAGCTTCATAGTTAGAACATATCTCCCCACAGGCATCAAACAACTCATCAGATGTTTTGTCTGCATATTCTATATAGACACCATAACCTGCTTTGATGATGGCTTTGAAGGCAGACCCATCAGTATAGACATGAATCCATTGTTCTGGGTAGGTGTCTATTGTTTTCTGTGTTGCTTTCATAAGACTTACTGGGTCGGAACGTTTCGTTGCATTATCTCTTAACTGTGTTTTGATTTCTGGCAATTTAAAGCCTGCGTGTGGTGGTAAACATTTTTCTACTCTTTGCAGTCTTTGTCTCTTGTCTGGAAGGTGGTAACTGTCTTTTATTTCATTGACATGGCTCAGGACTGACTTTTGTTTTATTCTGTGGTTTGGTTCCCAGTTTTCTACAAGTTGTTTATTTGGGTGGTCTTTGTTCATTCTTTTGCTTCTTTCATAAGTCTCCATTGCAGCCATATCTCTCCGCATCTCAAGGGGTTCTACATTTGTATGTATTTCACATGCAGCCATCGGTGTAGATCTCATTGCTCCACTAATAAGACATAGGGCATTGTTGTGCACTCCGTCTAGGGATTCTACATTTGTTGTGGAACATGTTGTGAGGAGTGCACTGTTGTATTCTAAAGCAGAACGTATGTAACCAAGGTATAGTCCTCTAAGGGTATCCTTGTCTGATCCCCAAGATGTGCCAGCGAGTCTTTTCAGTAGTTGTAACCGTTTGAGTGCTTTATTTTTGATATTTTTTACATGCTTCTTGAGGGTGAGCTGCAGATCAAGCGTGATTCCAAGATATGTGGGGTGTTCTTCTCTTGGCAATTTCTGTGTATCCAACCATAGACTGATATTTTCTTTGGCTACCTTATGACTCTTGGTAAAGATGGTATAGACAGTTTTCTCACAGTTTATTTTTAGCTTCCATGTTTGACAGTATTCATGTAGTCTTTTTAAATCTCCATTTAGTCTTTTGTTTCAACATTATCATGGCTCTGCCATATTGTTAAGTCATCAGCATAGAGGGCTTTTTCAGCTTTGATATGTTTGGTAAGGTCATTGATGTAGATGAGAAAGAGGGTGCAGCTTAAAGCAGAACCCTGTGGTAAGCCTTCCTCTAGAACTTCTTTAGATGAAATTGCATCATTTATCTTTGTCTGGATTGTTCTGTCAATGAGGAAGTATTTTATCTAGTTGTATAGCTTTCCACTAATTCCCATCTCAATCATCTTCATCAAAAGACCCTTTCTCCATACTTGATCATAAGCCTGTTGTAAGTCAAAGAAGATGGCTACAGTGTGTTTGTTTTCCTGGAATCCATCATGGATTTTCTATGTCAACCTAAATACCGGTAGTTGATCTTCTGTGCAACTGCCTTTTCTGAAGCCAGCCTGTTCATGGCAGAGGATGTTTGAGCTCTCGAGGAACCAGTAAAGTCGTGCGTTAACCATTCTTTCTGCTAATTTCCCAAGACATGATGTTAGGGATATGGGGTGGTAACTTTTGGGTTCATCTGGAGGTTTGTTATTTTTCAGGATGGGAAAGATGTGAGCATTTCTTCAATGTTTAGGCAGTTTTCCATTTCTCCAGGTCATATTTATTAGCGTAAGGAGTAATTCTTTCCCTGATGTGCTCATGTGTGTTAACATTTCATTATAAATTTTATCTGGTCCAGGAGACTTTCTTGGCTTTAGTTTCTTCAGCCCTTGTAGGAGTTCCTGCATACTGAAGTCATCATCAAATATGGTTGAGCCAGAGGTTTGGATTTTTCTTGCTGCTTCAGTAGGTACAGACGCTTCTTGTCAGCCTCGGACAGCTTCCCTACTCTGTTCACACTGGCAAAAAAGTGGTTAAAGTGTTCTGCCTTTTACTGATCTGTGGTGATTGTTCTGTTTCCATCTATCGCAGGTTTATCGTTTGTTCTTCTTCTTTTCCCAGACAAATTATTGATCAGCCCCCAAGCCATTCTGCCATTTTCCCTTAGATCTAAATTTGCGCATGTTTTTGCCCATTTATCATGTTTGGCCTTCTTCACTATTAGTTTTACTTTGGCACATGTTTTATTGCACAGGATTTTTGCTTCTTGTGAAGGTGAGATCTCAAGGGATTCTCTTGCTTTTTTTCTATCGAGGATTCCAACTTGCATTTCTTTGTTGTAGAATGGTTTGTATGATTTCCTACTGCCCCTTGGGATGCTTTGTGATGCTGAATTGAGGATAGCTTTTGTCACCTCTGCAGTAAATGTTTCTATGTCATTGCTTTTGATTTTACCTAGCAGGAAATCAGATGTTTCTCGGAATAGTTTCCAATCTGCCTTGCCAAAATTCCAGCGAGTTTTCTGTTTGAAATATGCTTTGTTGGGTGTAGTTATGGTGGTGAGGATTGGTCTGTGGTCACTTCCAATGTCATCAAGTATTTCTAGGGAGCAAGCGTCTATTATATCAGATGAACAGATAGTCAAGTCAGGTCGACTAAGAGATAGATGGCTCCTGTGCAAAAGTGTTGGTACAGACTTTGCATCTTGAAGGACAGACAGGTTTGTTGTTTCACAGAGTTCTTCTATATATCTTCCTGTCTTATTGTGGTTCTGGTAACCTCAATGGGGTGAGTGACCATTAAAGTCACCAGCATGTATTGTTTTGATAAATTGTGTTGTATGGATTTCCAGTAAATTGCATGCTGTCTGAGGTGGGCTGTATATGTTGTAGATTGTGTATTTTCCTCCAGTGTACCAGATGGTCACCTTCTGCATGTCTGTGGGGTTGGCTGTTAGATGGGTGACTTGTCCCTGAATGTCATTCCTGATATATAAGTAATTATGCCACGGCAGTTGGTACACTTACAGGCATAGCTGGTATATCCTGACAGATATGGGTCAGTGTCTTTGTGTATAGTCTCCTGTAAGAGGGCCACGTGTATCTTATGAGCATGTAGTAAATTAGCGAGCTCTAGTGTTTTGTTTCTTATTCCACAGATGTTCAGTTGTAGAATATTAAGTGTAGACTTTGTTTTATGAAAATCTTGGCTCTGCTGGTTCTCCCTCCGAGGTTTTCTGGGTTTTGATGCTTGTGCAGGTGTTGTTGCTGTGTTGTGTATTGTGCATGTCTGTGTTTGTGCTGATGTTTTGGATGCGTTCCAGTAGTTAATTTCTCAGACAGAGCAGCCTGGTTACCCACTGCCTGCCGCGGACCTTGATAACCGAGGCGACGTCCGATCTCGTTTGTAATTAGTATGTTTTGTACTGGCATTATATTGCTGGGGAGTCTGTAGATTTTCGTCCCACCCCGGGACAGAGCCAGAGAAAAACTATCACACTACTAGGAAGGAAGGTTTCAACCTATGAACTGCTCCGAGCCACTGCAGCCAAGATAGGGTTCACTGTGCTCATTCCCCGCCACCAATTGACTACTGGTTATGCCGAACTTCTCTATTTCTCCAGGCATGCAACCAAATGTTCACGTCAAAAGGATCGTCACGTCCTGAGTCAGTGTGCCTCTATGATGGACCTCAGCCATAGGAAAAACAGTGCTGTCAGTTTCCTCCTCCCCACTGCTGCGCAGCAAATCTCTAGCTCTCTCCCAAACACAGAGGGTGCATACATAAACAAATAAAGAAAAAGAATACAACATGGCATAAAATACATTGTAACAAAAAATTTAAAGTATGAGAGGCATAATTGTATAGATGACATGCCATGAAGCTTCTATAATAGATAACCTCAATATAACGGCATGTCATCTACTTAGGTTTTTCTGTTGCATGGGTGGTTTGTCTAATGGGCCATTGGTGAGACCCAGACGCAAACCATGCGTACTTCATATGATAAAAGAACTATTAAAATAAATAAAGATCAAGTAAATAACGTATTTTGGACATATTAAAAGACATGACACCTTGTTGAAGACCTTACTTAAGTGTAAAGTTGAGGGAAGGCAAGCAAGAAGTAGGCAGAGATACAAGTGGGAGAGTAACATCACAAGATGGGCAGGTTACAGTCTAACAGAGTGCACTTGCAAGACACAAGACAGGAGATGTTGAAGGTTAATTGCAGCCAATCTTTGTTGCAGAGATGGCACTTTATGAATGAAAAGAAGCGAACATGCATATGGAATCTAAAACTATATCAATGTGATTATAGAAGTATATCCAGGAGAAACATAAGACAGGCATTGTTCTAGAACCAACAGGAAAAGGGGAAGACCACAAGCTATTTGGAGGAAAAAGTTAGATACAGACACATAAAGGACGTGTGTGACATGGAATGAGCTGGAAGCAATAGCTAAAGATAAGACAGGATGGGTGGGATTTATTGAGCACATATGCTCTGCAGGTTGCTGCATGTAAAGTATAGCTTAGCAGATAAATAAAGGTGTATAGATAGAATGTCCTGTATAGGATACTCTTTTCCTTGGTTTGTGACGGAAAGTGTGAACACACAATTACTCTATGCCACAAAGGTTGGTGCCGCTCTGACGTTATGAGGGCTTGGACTGCTTTCTGTTTGGGTGTCCTACCCATAAATAGATTCTCTTACTGGATTGGTAGTGATAGCTTGCCTCGCAAATCCAATTTATTGAACTAGGTATCGTAGTTCAAATGCCGACTATCTACAATGTACTGATTATACGGTTGGGTGTATTAGCAGCACCTCAAAATTCAATGCCAGTGTGTTTCAGGCCTGAAATAGGAGCAAAGAATAGCAACACTTTTTACCTACCATGTATGTCATAAGAGGCAACTAAGGAGGTTCTGGGGTGAAGTTGACTGCTCCATCCCATATAGAGTCAGAGTGACCAATAGGCCATGCTGAAGTCGGATAGGTCAGGCTGAAAGGCACTGAACAAGACCATCATCATCATCAGGTGCCATGCCAGCTTTCGTAGGTGATCATGGTTCTTCCCAGCTCTCTATCTCCAGTATTATGTATCAGGATCATTGTTGTTTCCATGTCGTGCCAGGTTGTCAAACTGTCTAATATTTTCTCACGTTGTCATCCTGTCTCTGTTGCCTTCAATCTTGCCTGTAGTGACAATGTTCTCTAAACCCCCTTGTCTAATAACATGGCAAAAATATGAACATTGTCATTTTCTTATATTATTAAGCTCTGTCTCACATTTGACTCTTTCAACACCTCTACATTAGTTTTCCTGGCAGTCCATGGTATTGTCAGCATTCTTCTGTAGAACCACATCTCTACTGCCTCTAGTTTTCCTCTTTTCTGTTTGTTTCTTGTCCAAGAATCGCATCAATAAGTTAGTATAGGATATGTTATATAGCACTGCAGAACACTGTTGATCACCTCTAATGAGAAGGTGATATTACACAATTTATTTTTGCCTGCCCTATTCTGGTTTTTATTGCTGTTGAACTTCTTCCATCTGCTGTAATTGTTGTACTTAAATACTTGAATTGGTGGACCTGTTTTAATACTATATCATTCACTTTGATATTTCATGCTGTGGTATTTTGTTTCTTTGAAATAACCATTACTTCTGTGTTTTATTGATCTTTAGGAAGAGGCCTTTCTCTTTACTTTCTGTCACCATAACATTAATTAATTCTTGAAGGTCTTCCTCACTTTTAGCAATCAGAACAGTGTCATCTGCATATATTATTTATGTTCGTCCTCCCACTGATATTTCTGGGTATCTAACCAGGTTCCTGGGTTTTTAGCCCCCCAACCCCCTATCCACAGACCTTACTCTATGCCATAACAGTTTATTCACTGTGCAATTGAACTTAACAGGTCAATATGCCACTGGGTGACAGTTTCTAGGGTAGAAACAGTTCCCAGGGAATTGAGCTTTGGTCAACTATGCTTATCTGATACAAAGATTATTGCTGTCACAGTACTCAGGTCCATTACTGAAACCCTTTATCATCTGAGAAGATACAAATATCAAAATAAAGTACTAAGCAAGTATTAAATCTATAAACACAAAAATGTTTCATCCGGGTTTCAATAAATAATGCAAATGAGCTAAAATCATAAACATCAATGTGTGCTTATTACTTCTGCTACATTGTGTTAATGCTTTAAATGGTAAAAACATTTGATAAATATGAATTAAAATAAACTCCTAAGACACATGTTCAACATAAGAACATATGTTTTAGATTCCTTTCAATAACATTGTATCTTTAAGTAAACTGTGCTCAAACGATCATTCGGCAGTATTACTTCTTACAAACAGATGTAATAAATAAAAGTACTATTGCTGTCAAAAGAGTGTTTTGGGAGCACATACACAAATAGAAAGATGATGATTTGCGAAGGAATGTAATAATCAACAAACAGTTCACATTCACATGTTTCAATTGTACATGTGTGAATTTATGTGGTGACATCGTGTTAAATGTAGACAATTATATACATTCAATACTAAAACTGCAGATATTGTATGTTTTTGGTCACCTAAATAGTAACTAGTATTCATTGCTAAAGGAACCACAAAACAATATCACATCATAACCTCCACCTATTTTGTTGATTGAGTAATCTACATTTTCTATTTCAAGTCAGTTGGAACATTTTTTGTATTCAAAGTTTTGATCCCTGTATAGTACCCAATATAAGAATATAGAAGGCAAAAAAGATATTTTGGCACACAAGGAAACATATAGAAATTGTATAAAATTAAGTATAATAGTAAGGTATAACTGCATCAAAGCGTCCGAGGATATCAGACAAAGTGGAGAGTGCCGCAGTATCACAAATAAGAAGTGAGAACAATAAGGATAATATACTAGTTGTAACTTTTACTAATAAATATTAAACTATTCAGACCAGCCTGCATATGATGTGATCTGACCTCTGCATGATGTGATCTGACCTTTGTATGACGTGACCTGACCTTTGCATGATGTGATGATCCTGCTGATGACACAGGAGGCAACAGGACCGCTAAACAACTGTCACACATACACCATCCACAGTTAGTCAGTGGGTGGTGGTGACTGACTACCAGTGGACAATAGTGTGGATGCAGGGATGCAGATCTAAAAATCATTTCACTGCATAAGTTAAACAGATCAGGTGATAGCACACACCCTTGTCGGACTCCTTGTCTTATTGGATGAAATTCCCCTATTTAATTGTTGATGTTATGGATCTTTAACTCAAACATCAAGTCAATCCATAATGAAAATGGATGTGCTGAACCTCGGACGTCCAGACCACAGAGTGGCCACCGAGAAGCAAATAACACAGTTTTACTGTGGAACTTGCAGCACAACGTACTTCACGCTCCCTGGCGGAAATCACACAATATATTTGTTGTGGTTATATAAGAGCGAACGCAGAAGAAGAAGTCAATCCATATACGGATAAGGAGCATGAATGAAGTATATTATGGACCTTTAATTCAAACATCGAGTCAATCCATATTTATGACAAGGAGAATAATTAAAAACTTCTAAGACAATCATCATTATGTGCCGTGCTGAGTAGTATAGGTGGCCATTCATATCCACAAGATTCCATCTGCTGCAGGACCTACTGCGTACCAACTCCACTGCTGACTTTCTCCCTTTTTATGTCCTGTCTTTGCTCCCCTTAATTTTGTCTGTTGTTTCTTTGTATTCTAAACCCTCTTCTCATGATGTAACCAATAAATGTGAACTGTTTTCATTACTGATGTTATTAAGTAACTTTCTTTTGGTGTAAATCTCCTTTTTAATTTTTCTAGCTGCCCGTGGGATTCCCAACATTCTTCTGAAGAACTATATCTCTTTGGCCCGTAGTTTTCTACTTGTCTGTTTATTTATATATTAATTATTAAGTAGATAAGGATTTTAAAAATGAGGATCTCCCCTCTAGACTACATCCTGTTAATCTGTAAGAGTTTGAGAAAGAATTCATAAAAATTAGCTTTTTTTTTTTGCAGAAAACATAAGCTGAAATGGCATGATAAGGTCACCATTAAGGAACTTTAGTGAAAGAACCAAATAAATGATAATGGAACAAGAGATTAACAAGAAAATAAGTGTTGCATATGTTAAGGAAATGAACTCACCCTTATGTTACTGAAGCCTAAAGGAAATGAACTCACCCTTATGTTACTGAAGTTTACAGGAAATGAACTCACCCTTATGTTACTGAAGTTTACAGGAAATGAACTCACCCTTATGTTACTGAAGTTTACAGGAAATGAACTCACCCTTATGTTACTGAAGTTTACAGGAAATGAACTCACCCTTATGTTACTGAAGTTTACAGGAAATGAACTCACACACTTGTTACTGAAGCCTAAAGGAAATGAACTCACCCTTATGTTACTGAAGTTTACAGGAAATGAACTCACACACTTGTTACTGAAGTCTAAAGGAAATGAACTCACCCTTATGTTACTGAAGTCTAAAGGAAATGAACTCACCCTTATGTTACTGAAGTTTACAGGAAATGAACTCACCCTTATGTTACTGAAGTTTACAGGAAATGAACTCACCCTTATGTTACTGAAGTTTACAGGAAATGAACTCACCCTTATGTTACTGAAGTTTACAGGAAATGAACTCACCCTTATGTTACTGAAGTTTACAGGAAATGAACTCACCCTTATGTTACTGAAGTTTACAGGAAATGAACTCACCCTTATGTTACTGAAGTTTACAGGAAATGAACTCACCCTTATGTTACTGAAGTTTACAGGAAATGAACTCACCCTTATGTTACTGAAGTTTACAGGAAATGAACTCACCCTTATGTTACTGAAGTTTACAGGAAATGAACTCACCCTTATGTTACTGAAGTCTAAAGGAAATGAACTCACCCTTATGTTACTGAAGTCTAAAGGAAATGAACTCACACACTTGTTACTGAAGTCTAAAGGAAATGAACTCACACACTTGTTACTGAAGTCTAAAGGAAATGAACTCACACACTTGTTACTGAAGTCTAAAGGAAATGAACTCACACACTTGTTACTGAAGTCTAAAGGAAATGAACTCACCCTTATGTTACTGAAGTTTACAGGAAATGAACTCACCCTTATGTTACTGAAGTTTACAGGAAATGAACTCACCCTTATGTTACTGAAGTTTACAGGAAATGAACTCACCCTTATGTTACTGAAGTTTACAGGAAATGAACTCACCCTTATGTTACTGAAGTTTACAGGAAATGAACTCACCCTTATGTTACTGAAGTTTACAGGAAATGAACTCACCCTTATGTTACTGAAGTTTACAGGAAATGAACTCACCCTTATGTTACTGAAGTCTAAAGGAAATGAACTCACCCTTATGTTACTGAAGTCTAAAGGAAATGAACTCACACACTTGTTACTGAAGTCTAAAGGAAATGAACTCACCCTTATGTTACTGAAGTCTAAAGGAAATGAACTCACCCTTATGTTACTGAAGTCTAAAGGAAATGAACTCACACACTTGTTACTGAAGTCTAAAGGAAATGAACTCACCCTTATGTTACTGAAGTCTAAAGGAAATGAACTCA
This sequence comes from Meghimatium bilineatum, assembly GCA_034231615.1. Lineage (NCBI taxonomy): Eukaryota > Metazoa > Mollusca > Gastropoda > Stylommatophora > Philomycidae > Meghimatium > Meghimatium bilineatum. The sequence goes on from CM067309.1 coordinate 16,284,387, forward strand.
CCCTTATGTTACTGAAGTCTAAAGGAAATGAACTCACCCTTATGTTACTGAAGTTTACAGGAAATGAACTCACCCTTATGTTACTGAAGTTTACAGGAAATGAACTCACCCTTATGTTACTGAAGTCTAAAGGAAATGAACTCACACACTTGTTACTGAAGTCTAAAGGAAATGAACTCACACACTTGTTACTGAAGTCTAAAGGAAATGAACTCACACACTTGTTACTGAAGTCTAAAGGAAATGAACTCACCCTTATGTTACTGAAGTCTAAAGGAAATGAACTCACCCTTATGTTACTGAAGTCTAAAGGAAATGAACTCACCCTTATGTTACTGAAGTTTACAGGAAATGAACTCACCCTTATGTTACTGAAGTTTACAGGAAATGAACTCACCCTTATGTTACTGAAGTTTACAGGAAATGAACTCACCCTTATGTTACTGAAGTTTACAGGAAATGAACTCACCCTTATGTTACTGAGGTCTAAAGGAAATGAACTCACCCTTATGTTACTGAAGTTTACAGGAAATGAACTCACCCTTATGTTACTGAAGTCTAAAGGAAATGAACTCACCCTTATGTTACTGAAGTCTAAAGGAAATGAACTCACCCTTATGTTACTGAAGTTTACAGGAAATGAACTCACCCTTATGTTACTGAAGTCTAAAGGAAATGAACTCACCCTTATGTTACTGAAGTTTACAGGAAATGAACTCACCCTTATGTTACTGAAGTTTACAGGAAATGAACTCACCCTTATGTTACTGAAGTCTAAAGGAAATGAACTCACCCTTATGTTACTGAAGTTTACAGGAAATGAACTCACCCTTATGTTACTGAAGTCTAAAGGAAATGAACTCACCCTTATGTTACTGAAGTTTACAGGAAATGAACTCACCCTTATGTTACTGAAGTCTAAAGGAAATGAACTCACCCTTATGTTACTGAAGTTTACAGGAAATGAACTCACCCTTATGTTACTGAAGTCTAAAGGAAATGAACTCACACACTTGTTACTGAAGTCTAAAGGAAATGAACTCACACACTTGTTACTGAAGTCTAAAGGAAATGAACTCACACACTTGTTACTGAAGTCTAAAGGAAATGAACTCACCCTTATGTTACTGAAGTCTAAAGGAAATGAACTCACCCTTATGTTACTGAAGTCTAAAGGAAATGAACTCACCCTTATGTTACTGAAGTCTAAAGGAAATGAACTCACCCTTATGTTACTGAAGTTTACAGGAAATGAACTCACCCTTATGTTACTGAAGTTTACAGGAAATGAACTCACCCTTATGTTACTGAAGTTTACAGGAAATGAACTCACCCTTATGTTACTGAAGTTTACAGGAAATGAACTCACCCTTATGTTACTGAAGTCTAAAGGAAATGAACTCACCCTTATGTTACTGAAGTCTAAAGGAAATGAACTCACCCTTATGTTACTGAAGTTTACAGGAAATGAACTCACCCTTATGTTACTGAAGTTTACAGGAAATGAACTCACCCTTATGTTACTGAAGTCTAAAGGAAATGAACTCACCCTTATGTTACTGAAGTCTAAAGGAAATGAACTCACCCTTATGTTACTGAAGTTTACAGGAAATGAACTCACCCTTATGTTACTGAAGTTTACAGGAAATGAACTCACCCTTATGTTACTGAAGTTTACAGGAAATGAACTCACCCTTATGTTACTGAAGTTTACAGGAAATGAACTCACCCTTATGTTACTGAAGTCTAAAGGAAATGAACTCACCCTTATGTTACTGAAGTTTACAGGAAATGAACTCACCCTTATGTTACTGAAGTCTAAAGGAAATGAACTCACCCTTATGTTACTGAAGTCTAAAGGAAATGAACTCACACACTTGTTACTGAAGTCTAAAGGAAATGAACTCACCCTTATGTTACTGAAGTTTACAGGAAATGAACTCACCCTTATGTTACTGAAGTTTACAGGAAATGAACTCACCCTTATGTTACTGAGGTCTAAAGGAAATGAACTCACACACTTGTTACTGAAGTCTAAAGGAAATGAACTCACACACTTGTTACTGAAGTCTAAAGGAAATGAACTCACCCATATGTTACTGAAGTCTAAAGGAAATGAACTCACCCTTATGTTACTGAAGTCTAAAGGAAATGAACTCACCCTTATGTTACTGAAGTCTAAAGGAAATGAACTCACCCTTATGTTACTGAAGTTTACAGGAAATGAACTCACCCTTATGTTACTGAAGTTTACAGGAAATGAACTCACCCTTATGTTACTGAAGTTTACAGGAAATGAACTCACCCTTATGTTACTGAAGTTTACAGGAAATGAACTCACCCTTATGTTACTGAAGTTTACAGGAAATGAACTCACCCTTATGTTACTGAGGTCTAAAGGAAATGAACTCACCCTTATGTTACTGAAGTCTAAAGGAAATGAACTCACCCTTATGTTACTGAAGTTTACAGGAAATGAACTCACCCTTATGTTACTGAAGTTTACAGGAAATGAACTCACCCTTATGTTACTGAAGTCTAAAGGAAATGAACTCACCCTTATGTTACTGAAGTCTAAAGGAAATGAACTCACACACTTGTTACTGAAGTCTAAAGGAAATGAACTCACACACTTGTTACTGAAGTCTAAAGGAAATGAACTCACCCTTATGTTACTGAAGTCTAAAGGAAATGAACTCACCCTTATGTTACTGAAGTTTACAGGAAATGAACTCACCCTTATGTTACTGAAGTTTACAGGAAATGAACTCACCCATTTGTTACTGAAGCCTAAAATGTAAGCAGAAGATAGTCATGCTAATCCACTAAGCATACTATAAGAAATTAATGAAAAGATTGGTCATGTGGTTAGCTACCCTACCATGTGACTTCAGCTATGCTGAATTTTGCTGAGCATCCATATCTTGATTTCATAATTAAAGAGTATCCTATACAGGACATTCTAACTATACATCTTCAGCTCCCTGTGGTGTATAGGTCCTCATCAGATCTCCCCCATCTTGTCCTATCTTTAGCTATTGCTTTTAGCTCTTTCCATGTTCTACCAAACCTTTGTATCTCTGCATAGAATAATTTGCTCCAGGTATTTCTTGATCTTTCTCTTTTCCTAATTTCCTGTGGTTTCAAGAATAATGCATGTCTTACAATGCTTTCTGTAAGTCTTCTTAAAGTATGAAAAATCCATCTCTAGCACCATTTCCTTAGTTACTCCTCCAGTTAGTTTAGTTCTTTGAATGAGATCCTTATTGACGGTCTTATCATACCATTTCACATCTTCTATTCTATACATTGGATGTACACGACATTACCATTCAACTATTCTATACATTGGATGTACACAACATTACAATTCAACTAGTCTATACATTGGATGTACACAACATTACTATTCAACTATTCTATACATTGGATGTACACAACATTACTATTCTATACATTAGATGTACACAACATTACTATTCTATACATTGGATGTACACAACATTACTATTCTATACATTGGATGTACACAACATTACTATTCTATACATTGGATGTACACAACATTACCATTCAACTAGTCTATACATTGGATGTACACAACATTACTATTCTATACATTAGATGTACACAACATTACTATTCTATACATTGGATGTACACAACATTACTATTCTATACATTGGATGTACACGACATTACCATTCAACTATTCTATACATTGGATGTACACAACATTACTATTCTATACATTGGATGTACACGACATTACCATTCAACTATTCTATACATTGGATGTACACGACATTACCATTCAATTATTCTATACATTGGATGTACACGACATTACCATTCAATTATTCTATACATTGGATGTACACGACATTACCATTCAACTATTCTATACATTGGATGTACACGACATTACCATTCAATTATTCTATACATTGGATGTATACGACATTATTATTTAACTATTCTATACATTGTATGTACACAACATTACTATTAAACTACTGTGAAAATTTTGAGATGCCACTAATACATCCAACTATATTTCCAGTACAATGTGGATGGTCAACAATTGAACCACAAGCTATTTAGACGAATTGGGTTTGTAAGGTGCGAATGACTTGATTGCTTAAGTGGAATTAAATTTTTTTTAAATCAGGATTGTGCTTCACAATTGCCTGGATGACAAAACTGCTCAACTTCTGGCATTGAACCCTACAGCCACACTGAATCATCTGAGTCTTACAAAAATCCTGGAAAACCTCCCTATCAAAAAAAAGAATGCTAGAGATACACCAATCTGGAGCTGGAAACTCCACCACGTGACATAGGGAATATGAGTGGCGTACTGTTCTATAATCAGCATGTTAACATTATCTATTTTCCCATTTGAGCCTGGATCATCAGCAACAAACCAGATATTTCCTTTTCATTACAGAATACTGTAAACATTCTTAAATTATCCGCACTAGTTACTACATAAAGTAGTAGATGCATTATCAGAAGGAAACGATTCACAAACAAAAACAACTATTTCTAAGGCAGCCATAATCAAAGTGAATGTAATAAAATTGTATAGAAAATATAACAGTATAACACATACCAGTCAACCGGTAAGGTCTTTCCTTACAATATAACCTTTTCAGCCATATTTGGTAATGTTACACTTTCATCATTGAAGTAACCATTGTCATCATTTTTAGACTATAGTCTTTTCTGGCAATATATAGGCCTATGTATTCTAAGGCAAATTCAAATACCATTTTATATACCATTTTGTCAAGTTTTCAACAAAGATATTAAGAGGTGGCTTTAACATAGTCTGTCTTAAAGACAGTTTCAAGACCAAAATCAACTCAAATAATTTAAGTATTTAATAATGCATTTGTGCTTCTTGTATTGTATGTTCTTTTTAATTGCAGCAAAATCTGTGCTGTATTGTAGATTATTGTAAACAAAAAAAGCTCAAAGTGAACTGGAAGCTACTGATGTGGTTTTTTAGAAGAATGTTGAAAATTCAATGAACAGCCAAAAAAACAAATGTAGAAGTCCTCAGAGATGCTAGAATAAAAAGATAAATTTTAGCGAAAATTAGAAGCACACAGTCAAGATTTTTAGGGCATGTGATGAGAAGAGAAATACTTTAACAATTAAGATAGCTCACAAACACATGCATATATCACACAATGGCATTGGGTCAAAGGGCATGAGCCCATGGACCGCTGGATCAGCAACCAACCAAACAACAATTAAGATCAAACCACCGGAAAGATCAAGGGGAGCAGAGACAAATGAAGACAAAGAGAAAAGTTATTGGATGGATTCTCATTCTGGCATGAGGAAATGTCACTAACTGAACATATTAACAAGACATGAGACAGAGAGTTGTGAAAAAACATGATTGCCTATGCCATTCGCTATGGCACTTGATTGATTGAGTGAAATCCTGTAAAGGACACTGCTATTAAAACATTGATGAATTTTGAGGCTGATGCATATAATTACTAATACATCCAATCATATCACCAGTACAATGTGGTTGCCTGGCGTTTTGAACCACGAGTTCCGTCAAAGACGGATTATTGGCCATTGGTGCAAATAATACGTAGACATAGCGCATTTTCATTCTCTGGACAACATCCAACTGTACATCTTTTAGGACCACTGTTCTCTTACAAGAACAATCCAGCGGGGTTTGAGAATGAACACTGAAGAAGAAGAATAGCCATGAGTTAATTTGTGTTGCGTTTGCTAGTAAAAAAAAAGTTAAGTCCAGTGACAGCAACCTGCCGTCGAGGAAGAAGATAAATCTTCATGTATTTAGCCGCAGCAATTACTAAATGGGGTGGCCAGTTCTCTTACTTACTGTGTTCACACCTTCCCTAGCTCATGCATCAGGTACCTATTTACAGCTGGGTCAGCTGGAGGAGTGGTCGTATCAGGTGAGAAATCATGACCTGATTTTATTTTACCTGCACATGGTTTTTTAACCTGGCACACTAAAAAATGGTGATAGTAAGCAAGCTCACTATCAACTCTGCTATCAAGCTGACAATCTAATGCTTATAATTTATACAAATATGTATCGTCTTTGCAAATTTTTTTCTTTCTGGTTTTGCAAGATTTGTTATGACTATGTAGGAGCATTAGTACAGAGTACAGATTTTTATCTTAAGTTCACAGTTGTATGTCAATAAATTATAAAACTTTGGCTCATTACTATTGTGACCATTAATTAATCATTTCCACTGTTTGGAATAAAAAAGTATCAGTTCCACTGTTTGGAAAAAAAAATCATAAGTTCCAATGTTTGGAATAAAAACATTAAAAAAAATAACAAATTGAAATCAAAGGCTTCAGATGAAAGGCATATTAGCAAAGTTACGCTTTGCTTTCATGTGTTCTGGTATGTTCTACAAGTTGACGGTGGTCACAAAAGCTTTCGCCACAAAAACAAGACCATTTAACATCTGTATCAGATTTGATAACATTACCATCTTGATGCTGTTGCTCTCCCTGCTGCTGGTCTGGTTGCTGTGTGGGCTGATGTTGAGAATCGTTCAAATTTTGAGGAAGTGTACGATTGAATACTTCATGTTCTGGTGACGGTACAGGTTGTGATAATTCTGTAACTGGTACATTGTTGTCAATACCGAATTCTAAAGGGGCAGAACTCAGCTTCTCTAATTTCTCTTCATGACATTTACGAATGTGTCGTTTGAGGTTATCTGCTCTTGTAAACAATGCTCCACAGAAACATTGATGCACTCTTTTTTTCCTTCCCATATACTCAACAAGACTTCTGCCATTGCCCTCATTTATCTGTGTGTTGGAATCTATTTTTATTAGAGAAATAAAATATTATGTTAGCATTCTGTTCCTTGAATACATTTTCTATGAACCTAGTGTCATCACAAAGTTATAGATTTGATTGATTCAGAATTAAGTATTTCTATATATTTGTAAGTATTTTGTGCAAGAAGAAGAAGTGGAAAGAAGAAGATATGGCTGGATAATATCAAGGACATCTTATCCAAAGTATCTTCATTCCAACCCTGTGCTACCAATGTCAAACATGGTCCTTAACAACAAAACATAAGAGACAGCTAGTTACAACAGAGATGAGATGTCTGAGAAAAGCCACAGGAGTGACCAGAAGACACAGAATTAGAAACGATGTCATAAGAGAAATAGTGGGTGTCATATCAATTCTACAATACATACAAAACCAACAGATACAATGGTTTGGTCATCTGGAAAGAATGCTGTGTGATTCCTTAGTTTATTAAGCATATATGAAGAGAGAAGCAGAAAGAAGAGCCAAGGGTAGACCTAAAGTACGCTGGATCGACAACATCAAAGAGACATTACACGAACACCAAATAACATTATCTGAAGCTGCCAGAAAAGCGAGAACAAGAACATTGTATCTCCCTTGACACCCGCAAAGGGTAAAAGAGGAAGGAAAGAAGAAGAAGAATATCAAGGACTGGACAGTGTTTGAAGTTTCCAGACTCAGGATGGTAGAGGATCTTGGTGATCTTTCTGCATCAAATGTCTCAATGTGATACCCATACAATCCTTACCGGTTATGAGTTTCATTATTATGACTATATTTTTATATAAATCTTTCTGCATCAAATGTCTCAATGTGATAACCATACAATCCTTACCGGTTATGAGTTTCATTAGTATGACTATATTTTTATTTAATACCAGAAATGATCTGATTATTAAGTGTGGGAAGCAGTAACACAAATATGAAAAGAAATGCTATATTTTCTTCTTCATCTGCGTTCGGTTTTTAAAGACTAGCAGAATTCAATCTAAAGAACGGAATGCAATGTCATGGTTTACAGCTTGGCTATGCTATCTGTACCTCTCGGTGCGGCACATCCGAATTCAGCATGACTTCTGGGTAATTTGATCCTCTATGAGATAACCAACTCCTCCCCAAAACTTCCTTAGTCCCATCTTCCATTATGCTTGGCAGGTAACAATGTCACTATTTTTTGCTCCCCTTTCAAGATCCAGCAACACTGGTGAAATTCGCTCGTGTGCTGCCAGGGCCCGAAAGGGGAGCAAAGAATAGCAACACTGTTTACCTTCTACGCATGTCGTAAAAGGCGACTAAGGAGGTTATGGGATGAAGTTGGCTGTCTCATCCTATATAGGGTCAGTGACCCAAAGCCATGCTGAAGTCGGATGTGTCAGGCCGAAAGACATAGATATCACAGCAGTGCTGTAAACCATGACACAACACATTCCGTTTTCTGGACTACATCCTGCTAATCTGTAGGAGTTTTAGAACGAACGCAGAAGAAGAAGAAGACTGGTGGAAATACTAAATAAATAGGTACTCGTGTGTTACACAATACTACTATTGATAATAATAATAATAAAAATAATGATGCTCACTAGGGTACAGATAATAATAATAATAATGCTCACTAGGGTACAGATAATAATAAAAAATAATGATGCTCACTAGGGTACAGATAATAAGAAAAATAATGATGCTCACTAGGGTACAGATAATAAGAAAAATAATGATGCTCACTAGGGTACAGATAATAAGAAAAATAATGATGCTCACTAGGGTACAGATAATAAGAAAAATAATGATGCTCACTAGGGTACAGATAATAAGAAAAATAATGATGCTCACTAGGGTACAGATAATAAGAAAAATAATGATGCTCACTAGGGTACAGATTGATGTTTCGGTGTTGTCTTCTGCATTCTCTCTCACATAATCCACACATTTTTCTGTGATTTCTGCTGGGGGAGCTTGATGTATGCTGTGTTACTGTTTAATTTGTACCATATACGCCTTACACATTCATATATGACACTCTTTTAATTCCCTAGCTTGAATCAACTTTTCCAATCTGACATCAGGAGCATGTGTGTATGTATAAGTTCTTCGCTATGACAGTTTATCATTCACTAAACCCTTGAATTTTACAGGACAAGACATGTCCCTGGGTAACAATCTCAGGGGTGGAGACAGTAAGCAGTGATTTGGACATGGGTCTGCTACATCTATCTTGTATAAGATGTTCGCTGCCAGTGAACTTGTTCAGTTTAATTAGAAGGTCCATTACCCTTCTGTGTCCCTGGGTGCTGAACCTTCTCTCATCCGTGAGCCTGGTTCCAGTATAGGAAATGTTCAACAGTAGTATTGGACTATCCTCTTGGCTGAGGTTTCGTTCAGTGACATCAAGAACACCTCATCCAGGTTTCATCATCTGTACACACATTTTTTGTTGACAGGATGAACAAAAAATGTTCATCTTCTTTATCGTTCATTCTCAACTCCCACTGGATCTCTCTTGTAGCAGGACAATCGTCCTACTAGATTTCCAGCAGGATGTAGTCCAGAGAATGGAAATGAATTGTGTCGCCGTTTTATTTGCACCAATGGCCCAGCACATCCGTCTTCGGCAGGGAACAATATGATTTTTGTCTCTTTCTTTACGCCGCCTGATACCGATAGACAGCTGAAAGTTTGTTTTCGAACATGAATGTTGCTTTCATTATGGCTTCTGTATAGCTCTGAACCTGTTATTTGCACATGGAGCTGTCCTCTATCGCTGTGCTGCCTCTGCATGTTCTCAGTACACTAGCCTTAGACTTTACGTATGCGGTTATGTCTGTGGGTTTCACCAATGGCTCACTAGAGAAACCACCCACGCAACAGAAAACTTTAGTAGATGACATTCCGTTATATTGATGCTATCTTTGTAGCATGTCATCTATAAAATTATAGACCCCTCTGAGCAGAAGGCTACTTCAATAGGCATTGCACTAAGCTGAAGTGTCCTGGGTATGAAAGAAAGCTTAGAACCCTCCTTCACCCCCCCCCCCCCCCTGCACATAGGAAGTAAGAGCTAATCGCAAGCAATTCCTAGGGTTCTCAATCAATCAATCAATCTCACAAGACTTTCTCACTATTCTTGCTTTCATACATGACAACCCGGTGGTCCAGGCAAGTCACACTACCCAGACACAACCCATAAAGCGTTAGCTAGATTTCTTCACACAAGCTCCTAAACTATCTGTTTCCACGGTGCACCATGAGAAAGTGCTTTTAGGATCTTGGTTATCAACTAATCCTAGAATTGCACAAGAGAAACGCTGTTTTTTGTGTTTATAAATGATCTAATCTGTGAACTTCTATAAGAATTGACATGTATGCTGACTATGACTGGGTGGTGTGGTCTGAAGAAGAACATTTAAAGACTGCCAACAAGAGAGACAGAATGTCACTAATTGAACTTATTAACAACACAAGAGACAGACAGTTGTATAGAATCATGGTCGTCTATCCACTGGGCATGGCACTTGATTGATTGGCTGTACCAACTCATAGAGAGTCAAAGTGACCCGTGCCATGTTGATGTATGGGACAGGCCGATAGGCACAGATATTACAGCTAAGCTGTAAACCATGGTACAATGCATGCCGTTCTCTGAACTACATCCTGTTAATCTGCAGGAGTTTGAGAAGGAATACAGTAGAAGAAGAAATTTATGTAAGAAGATATATCTATTTGTGTGTTCTGTGTTCATTCTCAAACTTTATCAGATTTCTCTTTTATAGCAGGACAATGATCCTACCAGATTTTCAGCAGGATGTAGTCCAGAGAACGGGAAATGCATTGTCACCATTTTATTTGCAGAAATGGCCTGACACATTCAACTTCATCAATGGTAACTAATACTTTGAGTATTTTTACCACTTCCACTGATCAGTGGACATCTGTAACCATATGGCTAGTATAGTATTCCAGCCGTACGAGAGAGCTGGTTCTCATATTTACATCCTGGTCACCGAGTTCAAAGCTAACCACATTCACGCATGCTTGACATTTTTGCCACTGTCTTGCATTTCTATCGACATAACCACAGACGCCCACAAAACATATTTAAAACTATTGTACATGCAAATAATATTTCCTATACACACCTTTCAGCTTGAACTTTCTTTTATGCTTTGTTGAACCATTAGCATTTTTTGAAACATGTTGATTTACTAACACTCCCTGTACATTCTCCTCAGTTTCTTGTTTCATATCAGCACTTGTATTAAGGTTTGCCCTCTGACTTAAATTCTGGTGCTTATCTTTGTGTGGAGGTGTGGTTATGGCATCTGAGTAATGGATGGATGCAGGACTATATGACTTGCTGCCCTGATGACGAATCTGATTGAAAGGCGGAAGGGGAGATGATTGATGTGCTTGACTAGATTCTACTTCTGGTGTTAATTCCCTTTTGAGACCTGTTGTTTTGTTATTGATGGTACCAGGGAAAACTGGATGATTGTCAAATTGCTTTAATGACACCGAATTATTGTAACTCTGATATTGAGCTGCAAAGTGAACTCCCCCTTGAAAGTTGGGATGCCCTATTTTTATTTTCTTTCTGTTCCCATCAATGATCCCAGAGTCATGTGATTTGGTTGAAGCAGACAGTCTGCCGTGTACTGAAGAATGTGAAAGCTGTGAGTTAACAATGTTTGACTGAAGGGGTAATATAGGATGTGCACGCCCTTTTTTATTTAGGTTTAAGTCTCTACGCATCAATCCGCAACTCTGTGGCGATGGAAAGTTATCTCTTTCTGCTGGAGCAGCGGTGCTAAAAAGAATTGAATTAAATATAACAGCCAATTAATTTGATTTTGTATAAATGATGTATAATATAATCTTTATGAATTATCAAAATCTAAAACATTGACAAAGAAGATCACTGTATGTAAGATAAGGTTCCAAGAATAAAACACAGTGAAATCCCTCTATAGCACATACAATTATATAGTGCCGCAGATATGTTTTCAGTTGGGTGTCACATTAAAAATAATTTTCATCAAAAAGGCATTCCCCCATCTTTTTGTGTAATATACCCCATTTTCCTGAGAAATTTTATGACCTTATTGTGAAAACTATAGGGGGGGGGGGTGGATTATCCACTTTTTGCTAAATTCATAGTACTAAAAGAGTTTTCCTTTAGTGTGATTTCCACCCGGTAGAGTGAAGTATTCTGTGTTACCATTCCATTTGCGTAGTGCAGGCCTAACACATTTGATTTTGACTTGGTTTTAATTCAAGTGAGCTTCCTTAGCCTCTGACAGCCTTCCTGTCACCAGGTGACGTATGTGGATTGGCTCTATGCCATGACACTTTATCACCCACTGTGCCCTTGGACTTTACAGGTCAAAACATGCTCTTGGTTGGCAGTCTCCAAGGAGGTGGTAAGCAGGGATTTAGTCTTGAGTCTACAGCCAAAGATGGATATGTCAGGCCATTAGCACAAATAAAATAGTGACACAGCTTATCTCCATTCTCTGGACTATATCCTACTGAAAATAAAGTAGGATCATTGTCCTGCTACAAGAGAGATCTAGCAGGAGTTTGAGAATGAACGCTAAAGAAGATAAAGATACATAGAGATGCTAAATAAAAGTATGGACAGACAACTTGAAGGACTGGATAAGACAAGATTTTTCATCACTCGTCCTAACCGTTTAAGATAGAAACTGCTGGAGGACTCTGTATGCTGAAGCATCCAATGTGGTACCCCTACAACCATGACGGGTTACGGGATTATAGATAGATACTGTATATACCGAATTTTTGTTATTACATCAATATTTTGTTGATCCGAACCAAGTTGTTAAAAGGGAATTGGATTGTACTAACATCGCAAGGCAACTGTACTAACATCGCAAGGCGGCTGTACTAACATTGCAAGGCAACTGTACTAACATCGCAAGGCGGCTGTACTAACATCGCAAGGCAACTGTACTAACATCGCAAGGCTACTGTACTAACATCGCAAGGCGGCTGTACTAACATTGCAAGGCAACTGTACTAACATTGCAAGGCAACTGTACTAACATTGCAAGGCAACTGTACTAACATTGCAAGGCGGCTGTACTAACATTGCAAGGCAACTGTACTAACATCGCAAGGCTACTGTACTAACATCGCAAGGCGGCTGTACTAACATTGCAAGGCAACTGTACTAACATTGCAAGGCAACTGTACTAACATTGCAAGGCGGCTGTACTAACATTGCAAGGCAACTGTACTAACATTGCAAGGCAACTGTACTAACATTGCAAGGCGGCTGTACTAACATTGCAAGGCAACTGTACTAACATCGCAAGGCTACTGTACTAACATCGCAAGGCGGCTGTACTAACATTGCAAGGCAACTGTACTAACATTGCAAGGCAACTGTACTAACATTGCAAGGCAACTGTACTAACATTGCAAGGCTTGAATAAGTTGAATACAAGTAAATTCAAGTAGGAAGCATGAGGATAAATGAAAATAATTCTTACAACTGACGGGAATTGAACCAGGTCTATTCTAGCAGCACCAAATCGCTTTGCAACACAAGTAAACAGGTTTTCCGTACTTGACCAACCACATCCTCAAATGTCTGAATAAGTTAAAACGTTGCAGAGGATTGACATCTCTAATTTTCCCATATCAGATTTTCCCTATCAACAAAGTAGCACACTGGTTGCAGAGAATACATCTCATACCACATAATTTCTTAGCTTCAACCAGGGATCTCAAACACAATATTAGTTCGTAAACAAGATTTGAACTCGCTACTTCTTGAGCAAACAGCTTAACCACATCATGAAGATTCCCAATATTGTGAGACAAGATGAACAACAAAATCAGAAAGAACACACGCACACTTCTTGTTCTGCATTTGGTCTCAAATTCCTGCAGATTAGCAAAATGTACTCCAGAGAACGGAATGCTACATGTCAGGGTTTACAGTTTAGCTATGATTTTTGCATTTTTTGGCCTGATGCATCCAACTTCACATAGCACATCCCCATCGAGACCAGCACCGTGCAGAGGTGATGGGGCTTAGTTCAGCCATCAGGGGCTGGAAACTAAGACTGGTCGGGCAGTCCCATTCGAGCAGGACCATAGTCCTGCCCAAGTAAGCAGAGTGCTGAAGACGGAGGCATCCAGCCAAAAGGCGCACAGATAATCAGGATGCCGCGCACAAAACACAATGGAAACATGTCTTCATCTATAAATAGTTATGGTGCCTGCCCTGTGGCGGACGTTCAGGCAGGGAAGGTGCCGGGCCCTATACCTCGAAAGGGCCCAACCTCAGTTACTGGAAGTCCTTCTCAATTGCCCCGAGGAGCCAGGAGGCAAGGGAATAGAGCTACTGGCCAAACAAACAAACGACCAATAAAAATAATGCACTGGAATGCTGAGGGTGTCAACAGTAAAAGAGATGGATACAGCAAAAAATTGGAACTTGAAAATGTTCTCAGTGAAGAACAAGTTAATATATGCTGTATCCAAGAAACACACCTCAGCAGCGACATAGCCTTCAAAATTAGAGGCTACCAGTGCTACCGATCTGACCGAAAGGACAGGCGAAAGGGTGGAATTCTGACACTTGTTAAAAACAATATCAGCGCATGTCAGCGGGAAGTATATATGGAAGGGGCAGAATACCAGATGCTCCACCTAAAAACAGACAGTGCAGAATTCCATCTCCTGAACTACTACTGCCCAAATGATAAACCATTGGCACTAGACACAATTCCAGATAAAGAGAGACTTATGGTGTGTGGTGACTTCAACAGCCACTCTCAGAGCTGGGGCTACGATCATATCGACAAGAGAGGTGAGGAACTTGAGAGCTGGCAGGATGAAAATAATCTCATTCTTATTAACCAGCCAGCAGACTCGCCAACCTTCTACTCGAGAGCATGGCACACCACCTCTACACCAGATCTGGCATTCCACTCACCAGGCTTGGAATGGAACATCACACGTGTTGTTGGAAAGCAGCTTGGAGGTAGTGACCACAGACCAGTATTTCTGGAAATCCACAATGAATTTACCAAGGACAGCAGCACGCTCACTAGGTGGAATTATAAAAGGGCAGACTGGAAAATGTACCAGCATTTAACCAGTGTTCTAGCTAAGGACATGAACTTGGACAAAGACATCAATAGAGCAGTGAGTGAGTTTAATAGATGTATACTACATGCTGCTAGTAAAACCATACCCAGGGGGGCACGCAAAAACTACAAACCCTACTGGAATGATGAACTGGAAAAGCTACAAAATGAGATGGAAACATCTAGACAGCAGGCTGAGAACAGACCTAGCCAAGAACATCACAACAAATATCAGCAAACAAAGGCTAAATTTCAAAGAGCCAAGTTACAAGCCAGACGGAGCAGCTGGAAAGAAAAAACAGAGTCGCTGAACCTAGAAAGAGATACTAGGAAATTATGGAAACTTGTAAAACAACTAAATGATGAAGGTACAGGGAGAAATACCAGGATCACACTTTATAAAGATAGAGACATTTTAACAGGTAAACATGCAGCTGATTACTTTGCAGATTCCTTTGCAGAAGACAATAACGTCAAAGTCAGCCCAGACAAACCACAGGAGGTTCGAGAGAACCAGCAAAACATTGGACAAGGTGAACCTATACCTGAAGTCATGGAGGCACCAATCACAATGAGAGAACTGGAGCATGCAATATCCAAATTGAAAATGAAAAAGTCCCCTGGAGCTGATGGAGTGTCCAATGAAATGATTAGAAACCTGGGAATTGCAGCAAAAGCAAAGCTACTGCAGATCTTTAACACAAGCTGGTCCACAGGTAATGTACCACAGGCGTGGAGAGAAGCAATAATGATACCACTCCTCAAATCAGGAAAAGATAGCAACATAGTCTCCAACTACAGGCCCATCAGCCTCACAAGCTGTCTATGTAAAACAATGGAACGCATTATCAATCTTAGGATGCAGTGGTACCTTGAAAGTGAAAACCTTCTGGTATCACAGCAAGCAGGTTTCAAACAGTGCTACTCTACTGAAGATCAGGCAACCTACCTCTCCCAAGAGATTGAGGATACCTTCCAAGAAAAGAAACTGGTACTAGCAGCATGGATAGACCTCAGGAAAGCATTTGATAAGGTCTGGAAAGAAGGGCTCCTAAAGAAATTGCGAAATTGCAGGGTTAGCTCAAGAATGTACAAATGGGTAAAAGCATACCTGCATAATAGAAGAGCCAGGGTACAATTAGATGGTCGCAAGAGCAAGAAAGTTCTACTGCGTCATGGAGTCCCCCAGGGAGGAGTCCTGTCACCCACACTTTTCTTGGTTTACATCAATGACCTAGTTGCTGAACTACCACACGGGATCAAAGTGGCAATGTATGCTGACGACCTGGTGATCTGGTGCACGGAAGAACATGCAACAGTGGCCACTAAACAAATACAAAGAGCTATCGATGCCCTAACATTATGGGCAAATAGATGGTGCGTCAGCATTAACACAGATAAGTGCAGCACTACACTCTTTACCCTCTTACCAAAACAAAAAGCTGGTCATATCAAGATAGATGGAGAGCTCTTGAAAGAAGACAAACAACCCACATACCTCGGAGTTACTTTTGATGATAAGCTGACATGGAAGCAGCACATAAACAAAGCAACAACAAAAGCCAGAAGGAAGTTAGCTATCCTGAGAAAACTAAGTGGAACCACATGGGGAGCCAGTGGAAATATACTCAGTAAAGTTTACCAGCAAGGCATAAGACCACACCTGGAATATGGTTCAGCTGTGTGGTGTCCTGCATCAAACACCACATTACAAGATCTAGATAAAGTGCAAAACCAGGCACTTAGAATAATGTTGGGAGCAATGAAATCAACACCCATAGCAGAGATGCAGAAAATGGGAAGAATGCAAACACTTGGCGAACGAAGAGACACAAAAGTACTAATTCAAGCAGAAAAGTTTCAGTGTATGCCAAGTCATCCAATGAAGGAAAGATTCCAAAATCTAGCAATGGGGCGACTGAAAAGGAGCAGCTTTATCCATCAAGCTAAACGACTCCGTAGACAACTTACAGACCTACCTGAAGTTGACAGACCCTTAAGGTCTGTACCAGAACAAACCCCGTGGAGTGAAAGCCATGGAATGCCAATATACATTCAGACCCATGTGAAAGGAATACTAAGCGAGGACGAACAGAACAGTGTGCAGCGAAGGACAGTCACCCTCAGTTTCCTGGATGAGGAATATCCACAAGATATATGGGTCAGAGTGTACACAGATGGGTCAGCACAGAATGCTGTGAGGAATGGAGGTGCAGGTGTATATATAGAATATCCACACAAGCCTAGAGATACAATCAGAACACCAACAGGAAAATTCTGCAATAATTATGATGCAGAAATCCAGGCAATTAGTGTGGCAGCTAAAAAACTGCTGAACTCCAACTCTGGCCTACAGCCTGTGGTATTCCTGACAGATGCAAGGTCAGTGCTTCAAGCTCTCCAGTCTGGAAAACTAACAGACTTAAAAAAAACTACTTAGCGAATTGTCTTACCAGTATAGGATAACCATGCAGTGGATACCCTCTCACTGTGGAATACCAGGAAATGAAAAAGCAGACCAACTGGCTAAAGAAGGTGCTGCCGAAGACCAACCAGATATACCAATCACCTACCATCAGAAAAAACAGATGATCAAGTCAATAAGAAAGCCACAAACACCAACACAAGATGACTATCACATTATGAACAGACCAGAACAAGTTATAATTCTACGTCTCAGAACAGGACACAACCGACTCCGCAGTCACATGTATACACAGTTCAAGATTGGCAACACGGCCATGTGTACATGTGGACAGGCAGCACAGAGTGCCAGACATATACTTCAAGAGTGTTCTGAGCATGAAACGCTGAGGCAGACATATTGGCCAGAGGAAACAACACTAGAATCAAAGCTCTATGGGACACTGTATGAACTACAAAAGACAGTGAGTTTTATTAAGGAGACAGAATTACAGATATAGACATGTTTCAAGTGAACGAAAGAAGAAGAAGAAGAAACATAGCACATGGGTTATTTTTACCCTCTATATGATGCGACTGCTAACTCCATCTCTTAAACCTCGTACAACATGCATGGCAGGTCACTTCTCTTTGACCCTCCATCCAACAGATACCTTCGAGATGTGGATATATAGAATAGGAAGAACATCATGGAAAGAGAAAAAACAAAGAGGTTCTAACAACACTTCGTATGAAAAAAGAACTATTAAAGGAAATAAAGATCATTTTAAAGGAAATAAAGATAATAGATAAAATATTTTAGACATATTAAAAGATATAACACCTTGTTGAAGACCTTACTTGAGGGTAAAGTCGAGGGGAGATGAGCAAGAGGTAGAGATACAAGTGGGAGAGTAACATCACAAGATGGACAGGTTACAGTCTAGCAGAGTGCACCATGAAAACGAGAGATGGGTTGTTGGAGGTCTGTTGCAGCCAACCTTCATTATGGAGACTGCACTTGATGATGATCACCAGATTCCATCACCCAAACCTCCTTAGTGGTTTCCTACAACATGCATGGCAGGTCAGTTTTCTTTGTTTCCAATTCAGGATCCTGCAACACACATTGGTACACAAATTTAATTGGTAAATTTTCTTCTTCTTCAGCATTCATTCACAAACTCCCATTGGGTTTATCTTGTAGCAAGTCAGTCAATGATTCTACTAGATTTCCAGCAAGATGTATTCCACATAATGGAAATGAATTGTGTCACTGTGTTATTTGTGTCAATGCCTTCAGTTGAAATTGGTATATAATAATAAATAATTCAAACATATCCTGTACAGGACATAGCTTTTCAACTATTTTTGAATTTTCATTCATCACTAAAACCACCAATTTCATTGCCGGTACAATGTGGATGGTTCACTTTCCAACCACGAGCAGGTAAGATAGAGGATTCCAGAATTTGAAACCTATCATCAAATGTTCCATAAACATAAAATGGAATTCAACTCACCCAAAAGTAAAAAACAGATGGAAGAAAGGAACAATCGATCATATTTAGATTGAGAGCAGGTCACAACAGACTCAAACAGCAGGTGTAATTAAGGTTTGGAATTGGAACACTGATATGTATTCCTGTGGACAATCTGCAGAGAACAAATGACATATTTTACAGAATTTCCCGCTGTACCACAACACAAGAATAAATATGCAGTCACCTGAAAAAGCTCTGATGGACAAACTCTATAACCCTGTTTCTTGGCTTTTAACCAGTTTAATTAATTGAAGAAATCCATATCAGTGTATGACTGACAGGGGAACGAAAAAATATAATTATGTTTCTTCATCTTTGGCTGCTTCCAGTAAGCATATAAGGCAGCAGTTGCTTGTTTCACTAGGTCTGGTTCCTACCTTCTTATTCGCCAAGTATAGATATACTGTATGTCAGTGTGTTGCCTCCCCAGAGGGCAGCATAGAATAGCAACACTGTTACCTGCAACTCATGTCATCGAAGGCGTCTAAGGGAGTTTTGGGGTGTAGTTGGCTGTCCCATCCCATTACAGGTCAAAGGGACACAGAAGCCATCAATTCGGATGTGTCAGGCCAAAAGGCAGATATAGCAACTAAGCTGTAAAGCAATGCACAGTGCATTCTATTCTCCAGATTATATCTTGTTAATCTGCAGGAGTTTCTTCTCCTTTCGTTCTTCTTCAGCATTCATTTTCAAACTCCCGTTGGATTTCTCATGTAGCAGAACAAAGGTCCTACTATAGCACATTTCACCAACTTTGAAATCATGTATCTCAGCAAATATAATTGCATTTAACTGAAATTTTGTGTGTAAATTGAAAATGGTATAGACCTTATAAACTAATTTTTTCATTAAAATGAATTCATTAGTTTCAATTTTCGCTTATTTGTGATATAGATCAAAATTCTACTTGTCAAGACACATAAAATGTAGGGTGTTTACAATCAATTATAAGATGTCATTTACACATGACATTATACAAATTGTTTATCATACATTTGGCATGATTAATTGGATGATTCTATACTCTCAAATACAAAACAGATTGGTGTTTAAAATGTGTATCCAGTGTAATGTCGGGAGTGGTAAAACTTCTTTTTTCGAGACACAATAATTAGTATGCCAACAAAGATCAAAGGATTTAATTTGGGAATAAAAACTGAACAGGATACACAAATATAAAGTATAAATTTGTTGGGTTTAGCAGGATGTAGTCCAGAGAATGGAAATGTGTTGTCATCATTTTGTTAGCACGAATAGCACGACACATCTGTATATGGCAGTGCAGAAGTTTGAAAGCGAATACAGAAGAAGAATATAACACTGTCAACAGCCGACACAGCTCTTATGGTTAAGGGAATACACAAGTTTCTTAATTAAGGTAATCATAAAAACAATAGAGAAGTGTGCATTTTGTAAAAATTAACTATTGAGTCACCTGTTGTACAGAGAAAAAAGATACTCCAGCAAGCTGTTGGAATCTAAGCATGTATCATTCATTGTCGTCTCAAAACGATGAAAGATATCTTTTCGTACAAGGATGGCTCCTAGTAGTTGCTCTGGATTGGAAGGCATTGTGGTAGCCTGAACAAAGACAAAAATTGAGTGGGCGGGAGAATAAAAATAAAGAGAATACAAATAAGTATATTGATATTTTGTTTATTTTTTCTGAAACAACATTGGCACTCTGAGAAAACCAATAGGTGCTTTGTTTCTCGAAGCACACCAAAAAGAAAATGGATGCTGATAGTTCATGTAGCGTACTGACTAAATGTACTCCTTAACTGTCCCCTAAATCATCTCATTCTGCTTTTACAAGTGGTAATTCCAAATTCTTTTGGTTAAAAATTAAATATATTGTATGTTCTTCCAGTCTGATATCATATCCTCATTAAGAAAATGTGGTGATTTTAATATATTTGTCCATAATTAATTCTCCTACTCCACCAAAGTCAAATGTGTTGAGCTATTGGTGCAATATAAAATGGTGACACAGCACATTTCCCTTGTCTGTGCTACATCCTACTGGAAATCTAGTATGACCACTGTCCTGCTACAAGAGAAATCCAGCGGGAGTGTGAGGATGAATGTTAAAACACAATTCCCTTAGTATTGGTTGTCTAGCTCTTTAGCTGTGAGATAGTATGTGCACTTTAGACATTCATGTACTTTTAGATTCTTAGTTGAGAGTTAACTTAAGATGAAGACATCCTATATAATATATCTTTATTTATTAATGTTATATCAGGAGGTCCCTGCCAAAGACGGATATGTCAGGCCATTGGCACAAATAAAACGGCAACACAACTCATTTCCATTCTCTTGACTACATCCTGCTGGAAATTTAGTAGGACCATGATCCTGCTACAAGAGAATTCAGCAGAAGTATGAGAATGAGGGCTGAAGAAGAAGAATATCAGGAGTTCTTAGAAGTTCTATAAAGTCAATTTCAATATTTGGAAATAAAAGTTGGATAATCTGCAGAGCAGTAAAGACTTACGTAGAGGCAGAATATTGATGTAGTTTTATAGAAGAATGTTGAGAACACTTTGAACAAATAAAAAGTATAATGAAGATATTTTCCGATTTAAAAGAAGAATCGGAAATGCGTGTATGGGGCCAAATGAAATGAAAATATCACATCTTTGCTATAAACTAGTGGCACTGCATCTGTATGCTCAAATCACTAAGAGAAATCCAAAAAGCTATACTAGAACATAGTTCCACAGGCAGAGAATAACAACTAATAATCTTACCATTTTCTGCATGCCTTGTACAGCAGTCGGTGTCCAACATAATCCTAGCATTGTGTGTTCACAGCAACTGAGGACGTTTTACAGCACTACACACACTGGTTAAAATATTAAAATTAGGTTATAATTATGGCTAGGTACTTTTCTGCAGTTCTACAACAAAAACTAACTGAATGTTTCTCAATTATACACAGTTCCTAATTCAAATTAAAATTACATTGTCAATTTCTGCTTGATTCTGAGCAAGAAAATTATATGAATATATCTAAATAAGAACGCACCTCAAAATTCAACAAACCAATTTTACAGCAAGTCAAGGTATGATTGAAGGAATTATAAAAACATTTCTATCCTACTATTTCTGTCACTTATGTCAGTGACATCTTTAGAAAGCTATCATTAGTTGATTCCTTCATATGGTGCCTGGGGGCTTCTTCTTCTTCTTCAGCGTACATTCTCAAACTACTGCTGAATTCTCTTGTAGCAGGACATGTCCTACTGGATTTCCAGCAGAATGTAGTCCAGAGAATGGAAATGCGTTGTGTCGCCGTTTTATTTGCGCCAATGGCCCGACACATCCGTCTTCGGCGGTGCCTGGGGGCTGAAAGGGGAGCAAATAGCAATACTGTTACCTACCACTTCATAGGAGATTATCAAAAACTAAGCAGGTTTTAAGGTGGAGTTGGCTGTCCTGTCTAATTGAGGGTCAAAGTAACCAAAAAGTCATGTTGATGTCACTCAAAAAGCCTTTTCAAAAGGCACGGTAAAAATGCTGTTTGAGTAGATGCTGTGCTATAAATAGCACACTGTTTCATATTTAATTAGGCGACATCATGGATTTCCGTTGTAACACCAATGAAATTAATGGCTGCCATGACGTCACATGCAGACAATCACTCAGTTCAAATCTAGACACAGACGAAATTATTTCATAATCTGTTTCTTTTCCAATTTACATAATTTTTTTAATTTTCCACTGTTTTGTACTGCACGCTCATTACTTCTGCGCGCTATACACGGAGCAAGGTGCGCACACACATTATAAATATTATTTCAAATCACACAAAAAACTTTAGGGAATGCCTCGAAACCAGAGCAAAGGTCACAGCAGCTACCTAAACAGCAGATGCGCCAAAGGGACAGATATTGTGGCTAAACTATAAACCATGGCCCTATGCACACCCTTCTTTGGGCTACCATCCTGCTAACTAATCTGCAGGAATTTGAGAATGAATGCAGACGAACAATAAGTTGGCTATTGATCACAGTACAGTTTACTCAGGAAGCGAGTGTTCTGTAGGGATAATAATTAGTAGTAATAATACATACTAGTAATACTATGATTATGATGATCATGATACTAACTACTACTAGTAATAACTAGTAGTATTAGTTTCTAGTAATGTTAGCTAGTGATGTGTTATCAGTCTAGACCCTGATTTTCATGGATAATGAAAATAGATCATTAGGGCCTGGGCCTATGGAAAAAAAAAATCAAAATCACCAACACTAACAGTGGCAGTTTGTCGCAAATAGTGAACACACGGTTGATTTCATAAGCAGAAGCAGTCTACCAATTATTCGGAGATTCTTATCGCAATTTTTAAAAATCAAGATTTAATTTTCCTACACGTTGCAATATAGTTCGTTTGATTTAAACACCAACAGCAAAACTAACTAACGTAACGAACGTTAAAAAAACTCCAGGGCCAAACTCCAAACCGTCACTCAAGGAACCAGTGAAAAGTTTGTGAGTGATCGATAGAGTCACATCACTTGTTAAAATAAACAACCACTTGTTGATGTTTTGCCTGATTTATTTATCCACATCAAACTAAGTTAATATTCCATAAAGTTAACACCGATAATGTAATGTGTCACATTATTTACATTTAAATCATTAGAAATTCGCGTGCTTCTCATCATAACAGAAAATGTACAAGTTTAGCAAGGCGGAAGAAAATCTTACGTACAGAGAGGTTTGAATAACCGTGGCTATTGACATTTTCAACGATTAGATTATCTAGAAACAATATTGATGATGTTGTTCCTCCTTCGCGAGCGAGGATGAGCATGGCATGAAAAACAATAAATGCAATGAAAATATAAAATAATCATAAATTGATATAGAATAAATTGGTATATAAATTTATAGAAAAATGTTGAGAGCACTTTGAACAAATAAAAATCATAATGAAGATATTTTCCTGCCACAGAAGAAGAGTCGGAAATGCGTTAGTTATTCCTCTAGGGCCAAAGACGACACATATGGCGTATGTCATAGATTTCCATGTCTCTCGTTTCATTGAAGTTTGCTTTAGATCTTCATTGTTTCTGATACCGATGGTGAAACCTTCCCTTGTAATAGTTCTACGTAAAGTTTCTTTTGGTCTTCCTCGCTTTCTATTTCCCTTTGGTGACCACATCAAAGCTTGACAGGGGAGTCCTTCGGTATTCATTCGTAGCGCATGTCCGATGTAATTCCAGCAACGCTTTCTAATATAGGTGGATACATATTCTTGTTTTGATTCTTGTCTGACAACTGGGTTTGATTTGAAGTCTGACCAACGTATGTTCAGTGGCCTTCTAAGACATTTATTTTCAAAGGTGTTTAGTCTTTGCTCTAATTTTGATGTTGCTTTCCAACTCGCATCCATATGTTAATGTTGGAATTATGCAGGAGTTGGAGATCTTGAGTTTTGTGTTATTTCTTAGTGTTTTTGAATGCCAGATATTTGATAGTTTGTTGAATGAGTTAGCAGCCAGTGCAATACGGTGTGATATTTCTGTTGTTGATAGCTTGCTGCCAATGTATGTGAAGTTGACTTTTTCAAAAGTGTTGCCGTTTAGTTTGATGTCCGTTGGTTTGTTGGTAAGGTCAAATATTTTTGTTTTGGATGTGTTGATTTCAAGCCCATGGAAATGCGTGCAAGGGGCCAAAGGGAGTGAAAATATCACACCTTTACTATAAACTGGTGGCACTGCATCTGTAAATTAAAATCACTAAGAAAAATCAAAGAAGCTATACTAGAACACATAGTATAGCTTCTATATTACATTAATATAGTTGGTATTTAACGATATTTCCAACTACTGTGCGGGAGTGGAGACACAATTTTCTCTACAATCTTCTTCTGCGTTCGTTCCAATCTTCTACAGATTAGCAGAATGTAATCAGGAGAACTGAATGCATTGTGTTGTGGTTTACAGCTTCGCTGTGATAAGTGCGCCTTTCGACCTGACATCTCTCAGAACGGCGTCTGGGTCACTTTGAACCGCATATCATGTGATATCGGTTCGTAGATAAGGGGGGAGTATGACACCCCTAAATTCGCTAATCTAATATGACGCATGACTTTTAGAAATAGGAACTTAACCAAAAGGTCAATTTAAAAAAGCAACCCATCGCGATTTTGTGCACAAAAAAAAGTCTTCAAATTTCCCGTCAAACTGAAATTTAATCACGAAAACAGACGAATTATCTGTTTTTTAACAAAGATGTGTACGTAAAACTCTTTCCTTACGATACTCATATATACAGTAACGATGGGATGGTACAGCCAACTCCACCCCAAAACCTCCGTAGTCACCTCTTGCGACGGGGTGCAAAGGGAACGCATTGCTCTAGGCGGACCCAGGGTTAGCAGATAACCAAGATCCCAATTGTACCTCCACGCGGTGCACCCTGGAAACAGAAATACAGCAGCTCGAGCTGATTCTGGCCAAATCATTTGGGGATCGTGTCCGAGAATGTGGAGGTAGCAGATGGAAAGAGATTTGACTGCACAAGAGACAGACAATATCTCCGACACCACCAGCATCACCACATATAGCGACACTGTCGACATACAGTGGAGCTAGTCAGTCCAGTCCGAACATTGGAGGGGCGGCCAATGTAAAATGCACGTAAAGGTAGATGCATGGCGAGAAACAAAAAGGTTTCATACCGAGTACAATGAAACAATGAAAGGGCAGAACAGCGCTAGAGGGCAGCGCGAACTGCAAATAGAAAGTGAAAAGTCCCTAGGAAAGGGGAACTACAAGCTCCGTCAGCTCGAGACGAGCTTCTAGTTACCTGTGTTCCTTACAGGCAGAGACCCAGACCCATTCATTGGCGTTTGGTAAAGCAAGAAGACCTAATCCAACTCTAATGTCAAGGTTTCCTATACCGGAAGTACACTTGCAGAGAGAAAGGGTTCCGTACCCGATGCGCTCAGGCACAAAAGGGACAACGATTTAGCCCTGGCCCAACTCTACTGTCAGGTTTTCCTACACCGGAAATACACTTGAAAGAGAGAAAGGGTTCAGTACCTGATGGGCTCAGGCGCTATTGGGACAAGGACGCTCAGCTCGAGAACGCCTTGCTCTCAAACGCGTGGTGTGAGACTCGAACTTGGACAAAGGGGTACACGATGTCGGTGACTGAGACCTCGGCTAAGAGAGCGAAAGAGCCAGGGTCCAACTCCTCTGTTGAGTTCTTCCCCTTAAGGAACCAGGCTCACGGATGAGAAACGGTTCAGTACCCAATGGGCACAGGCACAGCACGTCCAATTACACGAGGCAAGCTCATAGACAGTGGAACACCTCGTGCGAGTCAGACGAGAGCAAAAAATCGTCTAGGCGAAGAGTCGCCACTACGCGTGCCTGGAGACAGATATAGTGGCTGTCACAGGCTAAGGGTAGCCCACCCGAATTGTCAAGGCATGCCGAAATCGGATGTGCTAGGCCTACAAGACGCATAACGGTGGCACAACGTAATCACGCTCCCGGCGGAAATCGCACGGATATCCGTGATGGTTACAATGGAGCGAACGCAAAACAAACAAACCTCTTGCGACATATTTTGAAAGAAAACAGTATTGGTATTCTTTACTCCTATTTTAAGAAGTTCAACAGACATAAGATGCAGAATAGGACAGGCAAAAACAACATTCAGAAAAATGAAAAATATACTGTGTAATATGACCTTGTCATTAGAGGTGAGAAAGAGAGTTCTGCAGTGCTATATAACCCCTATACTAACATATGGGTGCGAGTCTTGGACAATAAACAAACTGGAAAGTGGGAGATTGGAGGCAACAGAGATGTGGTTCTACAGAAGAATGCTGAGAATACCATGGACTGCCAGAAAAACTAATGTAGAGGTGTTAAAAGAGTTAAATGCGAAACGGACCTTAATCAACAATATAAGAAAACCTGGCACGGCAAAGAAACAACAACGACTTTGATACATAATACTGTGTGGACAGAGAGCTGTGGAGAACCATGACCGCCTACGCCACCCGGCATGGCACCTGATGATGATGATGACTCCTATTTTGGGCCCAACAATACACGGGCGTTCTCTACAATGGATGATGTTATTTGAGACGACTAGTACTGAATTTTGTTTACAGTGTGGAAGAGTGGCGGCCTTCGTCGACCACACTCTCTCTCTCTCTCTCTTTTCCTGATCCAACAGTCTACCAGTGGCAAAATAAATCAAAACAACTGGAGATGTACCAGGACGCAGTGTATTACCCGGGCGTTCTACATAACGAGGCCCTCTACGTTGCACCAAGTGGATTTGCCAGCCCGTTGAACATCAGATGTTTCATCCGCACCGTCCGCCTAGTTTGTAGTTTGGAGAATGGAATGTATTGTGTCATAGTTTACAGCTTGGCTTCGATAGGTATGTGTGCCTCTCAGTCTGACACAATCGACTTCAGCATGGCGTTGTAATCTTCTATGAGATTGGACAGCAAACTCCACCTTAAAACCATCTTAGTCGTCTCCTACGATATGCATAGCAGGCACAAATTGGTATTCTTGTATCCCATTTCGGACCCCGAAACCACAGGGGCGTGCATGACTTACCTCGGGGTTTTCTAGGTATAGAAGAACGTGTTTCAATACAACCAAGAATCACTAAGGTAAATGATGATATTCAATGCAATTTAGCATGGCAGCAGAATATTGACCTATTATCATCATTAAGTGCCGTATCCGCAACGAAGGTTGGTTGCAACGGATCTCCAACATCTCTGTCTTGGTGGTGCATTCTGCTAGACTGTAACCTGTCCATCGTGTGATGTTACTCTCCCACTTATATCTCTGCCTACCTCTTACTCGCCTCCCTTTGACTTTGCCCTCAAGTAAGGTCTTCAATAAGGTGTCATGTCTTTTAATGTGACCAAAATATTTTATTTGCGTGATCTTTATTTCTCTTAGTAGTTCTTTCTTCATATTAAGTGTCTTTATCACCTCTTTATTTGTTTTCTTCTCGTTCCATGATGTTCTCCCTATTCTTCTATATACCCACATCTCAAAAGTATCAATTATGTCTTCTAATTGTTTATTTAGTGTCCATGTTTTCACATCCACGAAAATTCACCCGCTGAAAGCATTTGAAATAGACCACGATACATGAGAAGAACTTGCACAAAATAGATCTACATGGCATTCTAAAATAAATAAAAAGAGCGCATCATCTTGTGAAAAGAAGAGAAATGCAGCAGCTCAACAGCGGAGAGCAGCTAGAAAGTCACGGATAGACCAAGATCCGTCTACAGTCGTCATTCCATGTCCGAACTGTCCAATGACATTTACAGCTTGAATAGGGCTCATTAGCCATCTACGAACTCATAATCAAGGACATAACTAAAATTGAATTTTCAAAAGTGAATGTAACAAATGGTCATCATCACTTGTGATGGACGAACAACAACAACTAGTGTCCATGTTTCTGAGCCATAGGGCCTACATTAATATAGAGTAGATATAGCATTTTATAATTCTCATTTTTAACTTGTTTTTGTTTAGATGTTACTATTTTTCTCATGTCATTGAATGTACTTTTAGCCATTCCTATTCTCCTTTTAACTTCTGTTTCACATCTGCCATTATTTATAGACCTATATGGAATTATTAATTAGTGAATATCTGAACTGACGGCGGTACACACTGGCATCCCCATAGAAGTTCCGTCTCTTTCAGTAGATGTGAAGAGTATGTGTGCTAACAGTCTCTTCATGGTGAGGTACGCTACAATCGCAAATATTGTTGTATCAGAGCCTTAAACCATTTTTAAAAAACATAGTGGGTGTATCAGTTCTGCTTATCCAGTCACCACGACCTCCGGCGTTTGATATAAATACGATAGTTCCCGTGATGCGTTCCTTGTAGGCCTATATTTTCTAGTCCTACCGTCAATAAAACAACCCTTTGAAACACCATTCTTAAAGAAGGGGAATTAATAGGCTGTAAGCAGTGGCGTAGCGAGGCGGGGGCGGAGGTGCGGACCGCCCCGGGCGGCATCATCGGGAGGGCGGCAAATTTATTTTCGTCCAGTCTTTCACAATCACTGACAAATTTTTTTCATGTCACAAGGGATGTACAAGTCTATGCATTTCTGCGAACCAGTCGATTTTAGTTCTTGATTCTTGATTAGAAATTGGCTTCACAGCAGGCGGGACATTCCCATAAGTGCTCCGCTCCAGTAGACATCCCAGTGTATGTAGACTCAGAGTCCCGGTCAGATGTTGATTGTGTGATCTTCGTGACTTTCCAAAACATTTAGTTTTCCTTCTCTCACCTCTGGACAGCGGCGTGCATAGGCTAATTGCAGCCCGATGCGACGAATATTTTGACCCCCCACCTGCCTGAAATGGATTTTAAAAATTCCGAGTAAAATTTTACAAGTTTATTAATATTATCGATTTTATCCACATTTAACAAAGATAGAAATAAATTTTAAAATGTAAATTTAAAATTACACATTCACTTTGCGAGCTTTTTGACTAGCGAAGTTATTAATGACTGTGTCGAAGCTCACATTATTGACCAGCTCATGTTCGATTGATATAATTGCGAGGTTGTTTAATCTCAAGTTGTTCATAGTTGACCTGCGATAGTTTTTGATTAATTTGTGTTTGGAGAAACTTCTTTCACATGTAGCTATACTAACTCCTAGAGTTAGGAACATACACAGTAAGATGACAATGTTGGGTACTGAATGGGAAAGCTGATATTTGTGAATAAAGACAAGTAATTCCAGAGGCCCTTGGTCCTTTAAGTTCAAGACCGAAGATGTTGCGACAAAATTCATTAGTCACTTTCTCTCGAGTAAAAATTCATCCTTGTCGATGTCATCATAAAGGAGCGTTATGAAGATTATTGTCGACTCGATCGTCTAACAGTTGCTTTGGAGAAAGAAAGCCAAACTTGTCAGCAACCTCATGCATTTGTGCAATTCTTGATTCACTCTGTCCATGGAAGCGCATATTTCCAACCAAAGTTCATTTCTGTAGCTTAACCCGGCATCTGCGGCTTCTTCTCCAGGCATGGCAAAGACTGGCAAAGGATGGAACAACACAGGAACAAAAAGACCAAGAAATCACCTACCAAGAAAAGAAGACCCTCATCAAAGCCATCAGGGAAGTCGACCACCCAAAAGACAATTACCACTATCTCAACAGAGCAGAGCAGGTTATTATCTTCCGCCTCAGAACAGGACACAACAGATTAAACAGCCACTTAAATTGACTAAGATTGATCCCATCACCACTGTGCCTTTGTGGGCAGGCAGCACAGACAGCTGAACATATCCTGCAAGACTGCAATACACTAAACCAGTTAAAGGAAGAACACTGGCCTACAGAGATGGATATCCACAGAAAAATGTATGGGAGCACTGAGGAGCTTTCAAATACAGCAGCATTTATTAAGAAAACGGGACTTGCTGTGTAGACATGTCAAACTCCGAAGGAGAAGAAGAAGAAGACAAGCCAGTACGACATCTTAACTATCAAAATTATTTTCTTTCACCGGTAAGATTTTCTAAAAGGAAAAAGACACATAGAGCCAAATCTGGAGAATATGATGGGTGTGGAATAATTTCAATATTCAAATCTAGAGAATATGATGGGTGTGGAATAATTTAAATATTCAAATCGTTGACTGTTTGCAACGCAAGCCATGCTTTATGGGAAGGTGCATTGTTTTGAAGCAAGAGCATAATTTGAGTGCGAGTTATCCCTCGTTTTCTGGTCAGTCTTTTTAAGTTTGGTAAGTTTGGTATGGAGATCAATGTACCACTGGCCTTTAGTCGTCTTGCATTGAGGCAGGTAACTTTTCATTATGACACATTTGACGTCCCATAAAATCAAATCACTTTTCTTGCATATTTCTTTACTCTTTGATTGATATGCGTTGGTAATGGTGATTCTAACATACTCCCAGAGTATTCTGAAAAATGAGCTCTGGTTTCTGCCCTTTGTACCTCATTCTGCGTTGAAGAAACATAGATAGTACCGCTGGAACCACGCAGGGTAAAATGGGGAACGTACTTACCCAGCGAAACACAGGAACAATTAACATGCATACCCTTCGACATTTGCTGGGAGAGACTGGGCACCTATGTGCTTGTCAGTCATCGTTCTTCATCATGATGCGCCATCTTCGCGACGAAAGTTGGCTGCAACGGACCTCCGACATCCCCTTTCTTTTGCCTTGGTTATGCACTCTGCCAGACTGTAACCTGTCCATCTCGTGATATTTCTCTCCCACTTGTATTTCTGCATACCCTTGCTCCCCTCCCCTCAATCCAGTAAGGTCTGCAATAAGGTGGCATGTCTTTTAATAAGGTTCAAACTACATTATTTATTTTATCTTTATTTCTTTAATAGTTCTTTTTTTTCATACAAAGTATTAAAAGTTTTTTTGTTCGTTTTCTTATCTTTCCACGAAGTTCCCCCTATTCTCATACATACACACATGCATGTGTGTGCGTGCGTGCGCATGTTCATTATTACATGATGGTCAGACAGTCCCACATATAAGCTTATATATATATATAGATTATCAAGAAATAATTTTGATCAAAATATGTATGTGTAATAAATCTGTGTTTTGTGATCTTCATGTTTCATTATTACCTTGTTTGTATCACAATATTTTATTATTATAATAATTTTTTTAAGTAACATTATGGTTTGTGTTTTTGCAGTGGCGTAGCGTGGGTCAATAGCGCCCGGGGCGGAATCATAATTTTCCGCCCTTGTGGCATTAAAAAAATATGTCAGTGATTCTGAAAGACTGGACGAAAATAAATTTGCCGCCCTCCCAATGATGCCGCCTGGGACGGTCCGCACCTCCGCTCCCTCCCTCGCCTCGCCCCTGGATGCATGCTGAGCGTATTATGGACAGCGATAAACACCAAAATAGCATGTGTTAACAAAAAGTCGAATGCCAGACAATTAGTTAGTTTGTTCCTTCATGCCGCATGTGGCATATAGTGCACAGGATTTGACTGGTTTTCTCCATGAGTTGCGATCCGCTGCCTGCAAAAGTTTTAGTTCTTGTATGGGCTTGCCGACAGTTATCTCCCCTTCTGTAAGTATGGTGCTTGTTTGGGTTGCTTTGGGTCTTTTTCGTTTTCTTTTATCCTCAGTTGTCCATATAAGGGCTTGTTGGTTTATTCTGTTTACATCTAGTCTTAAAACGGAGCCAGATATTTCAATCGGGGATTTTTTATGATGTTTGAAACATATTCTTTGTGTGTTTTATTTCGTAAATCCATATTTGTGACGAAATCGCTCTATTTTATGTTCATCAGTTTCCTGAGACATTTGTTTTCGAAGCTGTTTAATTTTTTGGTCTGTTGCTTGGGTTGATTTCCAGCTTTCACTTCCATACGTTCGTATACTAAATTCATATGCCTAGGAAGTAATATAACGACAGACGGCACAAGCAGCAAAGAAATACACAATAGATGTAGTAAAGTATAGAAAGCCCTAGGGCAAATGGCACCAATCTTCAGAAACAAAAATGTAAATGTAAACACCAAAATAACTCTATTCAAACTATTATTACGCCAATGCTGTGCTGTTTTGTGCTGGCGTAAAAAGATCAATCATATCAAACATTAGGGCCAGACAGTCAAGGTTTCTAGGGCATGTGCCGAGAAGAACACAGCTTGAACGCATAATAACCAATGGAAAGATCAAGGGGAGAAGAGATAGGGAACGATAAAGAGAAAAGTTACTAGATGGATTTGTATTGTGGCACGGTAGAAGCCCATCAATCGAGCTTATTGACAACACAAGAGACAGATAGTTGTGGATAAACTTGATCGCCTACGCCATTCAGCATGACACTTGATTGATTGATTGATTGATTGATTAATTGATTGTGCTACCAATGCTAATCGTGGACAACGACAGCACAAGACAAACGTAAACTTGTGACAGCTGAAATGACATGCTTACGCAGAATCATAGGAATATCGCTAAGAGACAGGGTGAGGAATTAAGACATTAAACAAGAAACCGACACCATCCCGATCGTGGAATATATTAAGAGACAACAGATAAAATGATTTACACACATCAGCAGACTACCATCAGACAGCATACCACAGCAAGATATGCTACACAGATACAGCGAAGGCAGGCCTACGGGTCGACCACGAAAACGATGGACTACTGAAATAAAAGAGGCTACAAATTCCACAATATATTCAGCACACAAGAGGACCGGCTTAACGTACATACGTACATACTGGAACAATACAGGAGTTGAATAGCTTTAGCTTGTTGTTTCTTCCTAGATCTTTTGATTTCCAGATATTAGTTAGTTTAGTGAATGCGAGAATGGTTACATAATAATAATATCAGAAAGAGAACATTTATTTTTGGACACGTTATGGTGGATATGACGAAGATGGGTACAACTGGAAATAGAAGGAAAGAGAAATTGAGGACGACAACATGAGAGGATATTATATGATGTGTTGTCGTGGCATTGCTAGAAGTCAACAACGAACTTGACAAAAAATACTGCAAATAGAGAGCTGTGGAGAACTATGATGGACTAAGTCATTCATTCTACATGGTTTCTGATTATAATGAATGAACTTCATAAACCAAATAATAATGAAAAGACTATCCAAATAATGAACCTTGAATTTCTTGTTTTCAACGTATCAATACCCCACCCCCCCCCCCTCACACTCACCCTTGAAAAACATAATGAAAGAAAACTACACACAGTACAATTATGAACTGCTATATGATATTTTTTTAAGACTTGGAGACTTAGTGGATTTAGTATTTAAAAAAACAAAACTAGTATATAATTTATTTATTGCATTACGAATAGGGGTATGGAAATTACTAGATAGTAATTTTGTAATTTCGGGGGGGGGGGGAAGCGGGTGGTCACCTGACCAACCTTGATCTACGCTGTGTGCGTCCGTGAGTACTTCGTATGAGTTTAAGAACACATTTGCCAGCTTCCACTATTTTCCAATATTTACTTCTTCCTCAATGTTAATCTCCATTTTGAAAGTGTTTTTCCTCAGAATTATGGATTTCAAACTGTTGGGATGTCTTAAATACTGCCCCTTTGGGGATTTGATTACTCATGTCGACAGGTGGATCTTTGGAACGAACAAATCCCAAGTATTTACCACTGGCGATCTATATAGATTAATTTTTAGAATAGTTACCACTAGAGATCTATATAGAAGCATTTTTATTATAATGTTGAACTTACCTTTCGAAATCATATTGAACCTTGTCATGGCAGCCATCGTCATTTTGTCTTAACTTGCTTATATTTCCGGAATAGATTACTGCGTATTGTTTATTGAATACCGTCGAAGACGTATTCCGATATTACTGACCGTTTCCGCAAATAGAACGGAGACAACGCATTTACATCCAGCTGGAAATATAGTAGGACAATTCTTCTTTCATAAGAGAGAACTAACGTGAGTTTGAGAATGAACGCTACAGAAAAAGATGTATGCTAAATCTGCAGACATGAAGATCATTGAAAATCGTTTTGCAACCAAAACGATTAAAAATACGGATATTGAATTCTTGATTGACATGTTGAGACAAGGCAGTGTTTTCATTGTAACTCTTATCATAACAAAATCTGACCGCACCGAGTAAGATATTAAATACAGATTGCCTGCTGCAGCCAACTATGCTGATATTGTACACCAATTAATTAAGTATGTATGAATTTCAAACATTTGTCAAAAATTAGAAAATGCATTATATTTTTCCGCACTTTTTTTGCGCAAAGTTAATTATTTTTTAAAATGTTTATATAATTATTTTTTTTGGGGGGGATTTCTTTTTACATAATTAAGCAGGGTGTATTCCTAAATTCTTGAGAGTTGGCAAGGAAGGAAGGATGTCAAAACTTGTTAAAATTTGTTTTGTTGACGTACTTTATGGGTTCGTAAATGAACATCACTCTTTGGTGTGTTTGTATATGTATATGTGTATAGTTGGCATCATTGACGTGAGGCTTTCACTAATCTACGAATAATTATGGCTTTCAATTGACAACTAATTTACAAATAATTATACGTTTTGGTTACAAACTAATCTATGAATAATTATAGCTTTTCATTTCAAACTAATATACTATTAATTACAACTTTCATTCCAATATAAATATACTACATATATATGTAGAATATTTATGATGAAATATGAGAATGAAATATAATACATTTCATCTACTAGTAACTAAATCTTTCATTTACATGACTCTACTAGTTAATATACTTTTTCATTCAGAACTAATCTACTAGTTAATATACTTTTTCATTCAGAACTAATCTACTAGCAATTACATTTTTTTTCCATTCATAACGAATCTAGAAGTAATTACTCATGATTTCATCTATCAATGATGTGTGGGTCTGTGGGTCTAACCAATGATGTGTGGGTCTGTGGGTCTCAACAATGGCCCACTAGACAAACCACACATGCAACAGAAAACCTTAGTAGATGACATGCCATTATATTGAGGTTATCTTCTTATAGAAGCTTCATGGCACGTCATCTATACAATTATGCTTCTTATGCTTTTATTTTGTTGTTGAAATGTGTTTCATGTTTATTTGAATATATGTGTGCACCCTCTATGGTTGGGAGGGAGCCAGAGATGTTTTGTGCAGCACTGGGGAGGAGGAAACTGACAGCACTGTTTTTTCCTATGGCTGAGACCCATCATAGAGGCACAGTGACTCAGGACGTGACAATCCTTTTGACTTGAACATTTTGTTGTATGACTGGAGAAATAGAGAAGTTCAGCATAACCAGTAGTCAATTGGTGGCGGGGAATGAGCACAGTTAACTATATCTTGGCTACAGTGGTTAGGAACAGTGCATATGTTGAAACCTACCTTTCTGGGGGTGTGATAGTTATTCTCTGGCTCTGTCCCGGGGTTGGTCAAAAATCCACAGGATACCCAGAAATATAATGCCATTTAATAGCATTGGGTCAAAGGGCATGATCCCATGGACCGCTGGATCAGCAGCCAAGCAACCAGCCATCAATAATGTGTAAAATTCTGGCCAGCATCGCGGTTGTTTGTAACTAAACATAATTGCGTCTTTTTTTCATGTCTAATATAATGAGATCAGGTTTGTAAGACAATTTCTTTGTATTTCGTTTTGTTTGTTTATTTCTAGTTCGTTGTTGTTTCTTGATAAAATTCTTTATTAGTTCGTAACATGGAAAAAGTTCTTATCTCTTAGGTTTTTTAAATTTCTTATTAATATTCATTTACTATTTGCTACATTCATCATCATCAAACCCATAACCGTCAGGGTTGCCACTCTGGAAACATCCACACAAAACTTTCGCCATGCCTGTCTGTTATCAGTTTTTTGTTTGAGTGGAGAATCTTATTCCTGTCCTGGCTTTAATATTGTCGATCCATACTTTCCTCTCTGATTTCTTCGTCTTCTTCCATCATCAAATATCCCTACAAGATATTTTGTGAAGAATTTGTTATATTACTAACACCTGACAATAATACATTATAATATTTGTTATATTTTCTTAGTTTTGTTACTGAGACACTCTCCACATTGGCGGATATCGTCTGACAGTTTGGTTATTGTTTCACATTGTGCTATAATGTCAGTTTATTTTTAAAAAAAGGTTAATAACAAAGCAGACGGAGATGAAATAAACAATAATTTAATGTTATAGCGTAACATGCAGCTTTTCTTTCATTATGCGTTATTTAATATACCGGTACTGTATATATATGATAAAATGTACCGAATGGGCCAACTAAGTGGTATATAATGTTGTAATCGTGATTGTTGTAGATTTTGTCTCTCGAAATTAAACCGCAGATGCACATTACTATGTCATGGTTGTAAGAAATACTCGAAGCAACAAATATAGTATACAGCAGGTGTTCTCGAACATTGAGAGGTATATAAAATACTCTCATCAACAAAAGACATCCAACAAGTCGAGACTTTTAATAAATATAATTGTTTTGCTTATGCCTTTACAGGTTTGTAATACTATCGTACTAGAACGTACGCTATTTTAGATTAATTCCGAATGAGAAGCTGTACAGGTAATTACTTCTAGATTCGTTATGAATGAAAAAATATATTAACTAGTAGAGTCATGTGAATGAAAGCTTTTGTTACTAGTAGATGAAATGTATTATATTTCCTCATAATATTTCCACCATATAAGACCCTATATTCTACACATATATATGTAGTATATTTATATTGGAATGAAAGTTGTAATTAATAGTATATTAGTTTGAAATGACAAGCTGTAATTACTCGAAGATTAGTTTGAAATGAAAAACTATAATTATTCATAGATTAGTTTGTAACCAAAACGTATAATTACTTGTATATTAGTTTTGAATGAATGCTGTAATTACTCGTAAATTAGTTTTGAATAAACAGCAGTAAATACTAGTAGATTACTTTTTAATTGAAAGCTGAATTAAATCGCAGATTGGGTTTACATGAAAAGCGGTAATTTCACATAAATCAATTTGAATTGAAAATCGTAACTGCTCACAGATAACGCAGACTAGTGTTTATCCTTTCGATTGAGAGTGTGGGGAAAGGGGGAAATGTGTGGGGGAACAAGGTGATGTTTTACCTGTTGAGTTCGAATATGAATAAGGCTGATATGCAGACACTTCATATAAATCGATATTTCATCGAAAATTAGGCAAAGTAGTGGCACTGTACAACTAAAACATCTGACCTCGAACAGTCCATATTTCGTAATGATAATGTACCCTGGTGTTGAAATGTAGAGGTGTTGAAAGAGTCAAATGCAAAACGTACCTTAATCAACAATATAAGAAAAATGCAATCTTCTTTTTTTTGGCCACTTCATGAGACAGGCAGGTTTAAATAACATAGTCACAACAGGCAAAATTTGATGGCAACAGAGACAGAGGGCGACAACGTGAGATAATATTAGACAGTTTGACAGCCTGGTACGGCAAGGAAACAACAACGACCTTGATACATAATACTGTGGACAAAGAGCTGTAGAGAGCCGTGACCGCCTACGCTAGTCGGCATGGCACCTGATGATAATGAATGTACCCTGATATATATCGTGTGGGCAGTTGTTTACGAAGTGTGCTTCAACATGTGCCGTTTTTAAGCTCCACGTCCCAACTCCAAATTCTATTCACAATATATAGTTAGTTAGTTTGTCGTTGCCGCCGAAGACAGATGTGTCTGGCCATTTGCGCACATAAAACGGCACCACACAGCATTTCCATTCTCTGGACTATATCCTGCTGTAAATCTAGTGGGGTCATTGTCCTGCTACAATAGAGATCTAGTGGGAGTTCGAGAAAGAGCGCTGAAGAAGAAGAAGTTTGTCGTTGGATTACCATCGCTGCACTCCTGATAAGTCTGATTTACTCTTGCGTGTAGCAATCATTACAGGAATGACAAAGTTCAGTTCCCTGTTCCTTTACAACTATTTTTCTAAGCCAAAAGTTGCGCTTATTTCTAGCAACGCCGCATTTCGATTATTTTGGACAAGGAAGAGAAATCCTCATACATTTAATTTGGCAGTGTTTCTCGTAAGGAGTTTTAAAAGTCGGCACGATCCGTTGCTCTACCAC
Source organism: Meghimatium bilineatum (assembly GCA_034231615.1). NCBI lineage: Eukaryota > Metazoa > Mollusca > Gastropoda > Stylommatophora > Philomycidae > Meghimatium > Meghimatium bilineatum. The sequence goes on from CM067309.1 coordinate 16,322,978, forward strand.
ACGACACAGTAGCTGTGCAAGCTAACCGATCTGATATCTCATTCCCTTGAACATCCACATGACCAGCACGAAAATCAACGTGTCGCATTCCAACATCGATCTCTCCGCTGCCTCAATCCACTATTCTCTACACTGTCTAAATCCACTATTCTCTATACTTTCTAAATCCACTATTCTCTACACTGTCTAAATCCACTGTTCTCTCCACTGCCTCGATCCACTGTTTTCTTCACTGTCTCCATCCACTATTCTCTCCACTGTCTCAATCCACTATTCTCTCCACCGTCTCAATCCACTGTTCTCTCCACTGTCTCAATCCACTGTTCTCTCCACTGCCTCAATCCAATATTCTCTGCACTGCCTCAATCCAATATTCTCTACACTACCTCAATCCAATATTCTCTTCACTGCCTCAATCCACTATTCTCTCCACTGCCTCAATCCAATATTCTCTCCACTGCCTAAATCCAATATTCTCTGCACTGCCTCAATCCAATATTCTCTACACTACCTCAATCCAATATTCTCACCACTGCCTCAATCCAATATTCTCTACACTACCTCAATCCCATATTCTCTACACTGCCTCAATCCACTACTCTCTCCACTGTCTCAATCCAATTTTCTCTCCATTGCCTAAATCCAATATTCTCTACACTGCCTCAATCCACTATTCTCTCCACTACCTCAATCCACAATTCTCTCCACTGCCTCAATTCACCTTTCTCTCCATTGCCTCAGTCCACTATTCTCTCCACTGCCTCAATCCACTATTCTCTCCACTGCCGCAATCCACTGTTCAGGAGCGCAACCGGTCTATATTTTAATAATCGTGCTCATCGAGTCACTGGGGATACAAAAATGAGTCACTCTATATATACTCGGAGACAGTAATGAATAGCGAAGGTGACTTGTTCATAAGAATCAAATATGACAATATTTTAAGTTTTCCAACCATGAAAACATTCTTCAACTTTATAGCATAGGGTCTTAACAACTGCACTCCATGCACTGAAAATCATCACGGAACCAGAATTGCAAAGAATATGAATATATTCACAGAATGAAAATCCTTACTGGAATCAACCCAGAACACCAGAAATGAAAGCCTTCTGTACAACATCAGACAAGTGTTCAGACACATTAAAAAATGATCAGGGAAATAAGAAAGTGGACCCAAAACCATGCTGACGTCGGATGTGTCAGGTAGAAAGCTGCAGCAATGCTGTAAACAATGACACAGCACTCCGTTCTCCAGAATGCATCCTGTTAATCTGCAGGAGTTTCAGAACAATGAAGAAGATTGTTTGTCACTAACCCCAGAAATTGCGAGCAACTTGCTCTTACTTCCTATGTGCAATATGGTACTTTCTCTGAGCTTTCTTTCACACACAGCATACTTTAGATTTAGGCGTAGTGCAATGCCTATTAAAGAAGCCTTTTACTCAGGTATATGTTACGAGACGGGTTGGTATTTTGTCTGTTACCCACAGTGCATCTTTCCTCCAACAAGGGGCTTCGCAGCCAGCGTATTGTTCCTCGTGTAGGAAGAATATTCCATTACCACCCTTCGTGACCCTAGGTCCCAGACCCAATTTCTTCTTCATGAACCTTGCTGCAAATAATCGATTTCTTCTGTATGAACCTTGTTGCCAATAGTAGATTTCTTCTGTATGAACCTTGTTGCCAATAGTCGAATTAGACTCAGTGTTGATATCACTTCCTATGCGAGGTGAATCTTCGACATACACGCCAGGGAAAGGGGGGGGGGTGGGTCTGGAACTTTGCTTGTGCATTTGTCACGCACTCGCCTCGTCCGCTTGTTATGGCCTTCTAATTCATCTGCAGGCGCGACCTGTGTTATTTACTCTGGTCTGTTGCATTTATTACCCAAAGATTGCAGCCTGTCTCGGACAAAGAGCTACTCAGTCAACGAACAAATCTCGTGTAATAAGACATCATTCACCTCTGTGTCCTTTGGTACTGAACCCAATCCTCTCAGTATGAGTCGTGTTGGGCAACGTCGATAGTCGAGTTAGACTAGGTTTGCTATGTCCTCAAAGACAAGAACTTGATCCCCGTCTACGTTGCCCACAGCGTTCAGAGTCCCAGCCGCACCACTGCTTCGGTCAGAGATTAGGTTTCCAACATCTGAATCATGACTCCTACTTTAGATGGGGTCAATTGTGGTGAGGTATGTGGGCTTGTGTGTGTTCTCGAGCATGAAGATCATTTCCGCCGTACGGTCTCACATATGACAATTGTGACTTCGATGCCACTATATCGTTTTACAATACACAACGCTGTCATCTAGCGTGTACTTCCGTTTCCAGATTAAATGTGTACTCTGAGTATTGCCATATCCTAGCGAAGTCTACCCATATCGAGACATTAACATTGTTATACCCTAGCGAAATCTACCCATATCGCAACATTAACATTGTTATACCCTAGCGAAATCTACCCATATCGTAACATTAACATTGTTATACCCTAGCGAAATCTACCCATATCGTAACATTAACATTGCTATATCCTAGCGAAATCTACCCATATCGCAACATTAACATTGTTATACCCTAGCGAAATCTACCCATATCGTAACATTAACATTGTTATACCCTAGCGAAATCTATCCATATCGGGACATTAACATTGTTATATCCAGCGTTGCTGGATGTGCTGGTGTAGACGTATCAGAGATATTGCTTGTCTCTTTGCAGGCAGTTCTTATTCCACCTATAGCCTCTACGTCAACGGACACGATCCCCAAAAGTGTTGGCCAGGAACACAGCTGAAGCCGTTGTGTTTCCTTTTCCAAGGTTCACCACGACGAGGTACTTTTATGATATTGGTTATCTGCTAACCCTGGGTCCGCACGAGAGTAATGTTGAAACCTGTGCACTCCATGCATCAAAGATATAAACCAGGAAAAAACAGAGACCATCATATAAACCAGCAGATGATGAATCATACAAGGAATAAAAACTAACTGCTGTAGAGCTTTCAAGCAGTTTCCTCTGTAACATTTTTCATTCTCTTCCAAAACTCGCATAATTTATCTTGGCTGATTTCACTTTCCCATACTTTTGATTGGCTGATGACACAAAGTCTACGCAAAATGACAAATTATCAGTTAGATAAGATCCCACTTCCATGAATATAAGATAGTGATCATGACTGATGCCAAATAATCTATGTTTTGCAATCCCTCCAGAACCTAGCCCCACATTCCACCAGCTGGTGATCACAGGGGAGTTCATCGATGAAATCCGTATCAGTGTCTGACTACGGTCCGAGACCGAGTAAGAAGCAAAATCATATCTGAACTAAACAACCAAGCAAAATCATATCTGAACTAAACAACCAAGCAAAATCATATCTGAACTAAACAACCAAGCAAAATCATATCTGAACTAAACAACCAAGCAAAATAAATCGTTCTCCAATGGATTTCAGAAAATGAGATTGATAATTTTCTAGCGAAAACAAGCAGGAGCAATTGTTATCTCCATAAATGAAGATCCTCATCACAAGTTCATTACCATGGGCAGGAAATGGATGGAACTCAACTAATCTACGCAACTAAAAAATACAATGGTATCAACAAACTTGGAAGAAAGGAGCAAACATTTTTTTTTAAAGTTGAGTACAACATTCAACGTACTCAAACATTCAACGTACTCAAACATAAACGTACTCAAACATTCAACGTACTCAAACATTCAACGTACTCAAACATTCAACGTACTCAAACATTCAACGTACTCAAACATTCAACGTACTCAAACAGCACAAGTAAAGAATATTTGGGATTGACATCTGTATGTGCCCGGGCCCTGTGGAAAATCTTGAGCAAACACAGAACTGTCCGTTGTACCACACCAAAGAAAACTAACCATCTGAATGAGCTCTAGAGGATAAACTATACGGTTCTGCATTGGGGCTAGCGTCTAAAGTACAGTTCGTCGAAGAAATCCATCAATCAATCAATAAACCCATAACCCTTCAGGGTCGTAGGGGTACCACATTGGATGCTTCAGCACACAGAGTCCTCCAGCAAATTCTATCCTCGGCGATGCGGTTGAGTGTGGAAATATCTAGCCCTGTCCATTCCTTGATGTTGTCTGTCCATGTCTTTATTTGTTCTCCCCTGCTTCTTCCACCCTCGACAGTTCCCTGCAGTATTGTTTTTGACAAATCCATATCAGGGCTTGACTCCTAGAGAAGAATGAGGGAAAAAGTATCATTGGTCAAGATAAATGTTATTTTGATATTAATGCGCATGACTATATGGAAAAGGGACTGGTTTAATAGAGTGTATTTCTCCTTCCGAGGCTAGATAAATGTACACCTTATATGGAACAAAATTCATAGTGAAATCGGATGTGTCAGACCGAATGCGAAGATATCATAGCAAAAGTTATAAACTATGACACATGCATTCCGTTCTCCGGAATCATCATCATCACGTGACATATTCTTTCGATAAAGTTGTCTTTGTAGTTGGTTTCCAGAGCCCAATTCTATCCTGTGCCAATCTCTCGGCTTCCTCCAACGATATCTTCATACAGTCTGTGATGTCATTTGTCCATCTCCTTTTAGGTCTACCTCTTCTTCTTCTTCCCGGAATTCTGCCCTTTAATATGCGTCTCTCCACGCTATTGTGTCTTTTTATATGTCCGAAATAACTCTCGGGACTACATACTATTATCCAGTATTACTAGAACAAACGCAGAGAAAGTAACAGAATATGGAACACAACAGCTCACAAACACATGCATGTATCACACATAATGGCATTGAGTCATAGGTCATGGACCACTGGATCAGCAATCAACCAAAAACCACCACAGTTTACATAGACCGACGATGCCTACGCTTTTTATATGTGTAACCAAAACTTATTATGAATTCAATCCTAAACCCCTAGTGTTCCTATCTATCTATCTATTGTGCTGTATAACCCCCCCCCCCCAAATCCAATCGTGAGGGAGGGGAGGATTCTGATTTTTTTTTTATTTGGTCATTTGAGTTCCATTGGCCATGGTCAGCCCGTGTCTATTTAATGTTTTTGTGATTGTCTCTGCCCATCTAGTTCTTGGTCTTCCATGTTCCTTGTAGCCCGGTTTTCTGCTGATGTATGCGCGAAGGGCTGTTTGCGCAGATTCCATTCTCGTGATTTGGCCAAACCATCTGGTTTGCTGCCTCTCGATGTAGTCTTGACTTGAGATAGTCTTTACTTCTTTCCTGATATCTTCATTACTCCGGCGGTCTCTTCTCGTGATATTTATAGCTTTCCTCAAACATCTCATTTCACAAAATGTGATCTTTTTCACTAGTGTCTTTGTCAATAGTCATGTTTGACATTGGTAACACAAAGTTTGTATAAAAATACTGTTTAACAATTCTCGTTTTGTAGCCGTGCAGATTGATGGGGGTTTAATTAAGTATTGGTGACAGTTTTTAAGTCACAGCATTGGCTTTTTGACATCTTGTTTCAATCTCTCTTTATTCTTAAGAAAAGCCTTATGGGTTAAACGTTCATTTGTCCGTTTTGAGCAATGTCCGCTATGAACACTGTCCATTATGAACACTGTCATCTATAATACTATTGTCGTGCCCGATAGTCTGTGCGTGAACGGTAAACTCACTATCTTGTGTAAATACTTTTGTAAATATGTTTAGGCTCCATTTAATTTTTCTGCAGTCTCACTTATTATCGATTATTTAGCAGGATTTAGTCTAGAGAATATTGTCAATCAATAAATCAATCAAGTGCCATGCCGACTGGCGTAGGCGATCATGTTTCTCCACGACTCTCTGTCTCATGTGTTGTCAATAAGCTCGGTTGGTGAGCTTCTACCGTGCCACGATACAAGCCCATCTAGTAAATTTTCTCTTTGTCGGCCTCTATCTCTTCTCCCTTTGATATTTCCAGTGGTTATTAAGTGTTCAAGCTGTGTTCTTCTCAGCACATGCCCTAGAAACCTTGACTGTCTGCCTCTAATGTTTGATATGATTGATCTTTTTACGCCAGCATCAATGAGAACCTCTGCATTAGTTTTCTTGGCTGTCCGTAGTATTTTCATCATACTTCTCAGAAACCACATTTCTGTAGCCTCCAATTCACTTTGAATTTTCTTGTTTATAGTCCATGCTTCACATCCATAAAAAAGAATCGGTTCGATATAACATCTCAGCACCCGAATTCGGGTCTGCATTGATAGACTTCCATTGCAAAAAATGGTTCTCATTTTTTGGAATGCTGATTTGGCTTGTGCTGTTCGGCTCTTTATCTCACTTGAACATCTACCTTCTGATGTTAACAGGGTGCCAAGATATTTCACTTTTTCAACTTGTGCTAATTTTGTGTTATTAATGATTATGTTGCATCTTGGTGGTGTATGTCTCTTTGATACAGCCATTATTTCTGTTTTCTTATTGTTTAAACTGAGGCCTTTGTTTTCACTTTCCTTCACTACTTTATCTAATAGGGCTTGCAGTTCTTGTTCGCTTCATGCGATCAGTACTGTGTCATCAGCATATCTCAAGTTATTTATATTGTATCCTCCCACTTTTATTCCGGACATATCTTCTATATTTCGCATAATGTATTCTGTATACAGGGAGAAAAGGTCCGGTGACATTACACAACCTTGCCTGACACCCATTTCTATCTTTTGAAATCTACCTATAGTGTTGTTAACTCTCATCGCAGCTGTTTGTTTCCAATACATATCTCTTACTATTCTTAAATCTTTCCCATCAACGTTAAGACTTTTTAGCAATTTTATAATCTCTGAATGCTTCACATTGTCAAATGTTTTGCTGTAATCTATGAAGCACAGATAAATGTCTTGTTGTACTTCTATGGCCCTCTCCATTAATGTTCTTACTATATATAGGGCATTTCTTGTGCCTTTTCCTTCTACGAATCCGCATTGTTCGTCTGCTATTTCTGGTTTTATTTTTCCTCTTATCATCATCAAGTGACATATTCTTTCCAGAACGTAGTCTTTCCTATGGATCTCTTTAATTCTCCGCGGTCTTGAGCAAGTTGCCCTGCATCTTCCAGTGACATGCGCAGGCATTCTTGAATGTCTTTTGTCCAACGGCGTCTTGGTCGGCCTTTGCCCCTGTTGCCTTCTATCATCCCCTCCATTAACACTCTCTCCATGCCGTCGTGTCTCTTAATATGACCTAAAAAAGCTAGCTTTTTCTTTAATATAGTGTTCAGAAGCCAGCCTTCCTTGACGTTAATTGTTCGTAACACCTCCTGGTTTGTTTTCTTCGCTGTCCATGGTATTCTCAAAACTCATCTATAACACTTTAATTCAAATGATGTTATTCTCTTGGCCACTGTTTTATTTAGTGTCCATGCTTCACATCCATATGTCGCCACAAGAAATACACATGTTCGTAGTAAAAACCATTTGGTTCTTATGTTAGTACCGTGCCATAGTTTCTTTATCTGTTTTAATTTTGCCAGCGCCATTGCCGTTCTTCTCTTGATCTCAACTGCGCAGTCCCCCGCATTGTTTATATTAATTCCTAAATAATCAAAATGTGTTACTTCTTCCAAATTGCAGTTCTCAATATTAATTTTGGGTCTTGATTTAGTTTTGTCAGTTGCCATTATTTTTGCCTTTTTCATATTTAAGAACAAGTTTTGCTGTTCGCTAAACTTTTGGGTTGACTTAATTATGTTCAGTAGGTCGTGTTCGTTTGTTGTTAATAGCACTGTGTCGTCTGCATATCTAATTTCTGGTATCTGCAGCCCTCCTATATTTATGGGTGTGAAATCAGGCTGTATTGATTCTTGTCTCACATTTCTCATTATATTTTCCGCATAGATGTTGAACAAGTATGGAGACAAGGTACAGCCTTGTCTTACTCCTTCTGTACATTGAACCACTCTGATCTTGCACCTTCAACTTTTACCGCTGCTTCTTGATCTTTATACAGCTCTGCTATTAGTCGTGTAATGTGTTTTGGGAAACCCATATCGTTCATTATTTCCTATAATTGATGGTGATTGACACAGTCGAATGCTTTGGTGTAGTCTATAAAGCATGCATGTAATTCGATGTTATACTCTCTACATTTCTCTATGATCATCCTCATGTTAAATATATCATCTCTCGTGCCTCTGCCAGTTCTGAAACCAGCTTGCGTTTCGTGGATCTCATCCTCCATCTTGTTATGTATTCTTTTCATTATAATGTGCAGTAGTATTTTACTGGCTTGACTGATCAAGGCGATTGTTCTATAATTTGAACATATTTGCATATTTCCTCTTATACGCCTCATTATTATGCGCAGTAGAATCTTGGTCATCTGACTCATAAGACTAATTGTTATGTGATCTTCGCAATCTACTGCACCAGGTTTCTTTGGTAGGGCTATGAAAATTGATTGTAGCAAATCCGATGGAATATAGCCACTGTTGTAGATGTCATTTAAAATTGTGCTATCTTCTTGTTCCGCGTTCGCTCTTTGATAACCAGAACGAATGTCCCTGTGATTTCCGCAGGTGCGCGTGAAGTACGTTGCGCTGAGTACGTTGCGCTGTGAAGTACGTCACAGCAGAGCTGCGATATTTTGCACCACCCGGTCCAGCACATCCGATTTCGGCATGCCTGTTATTCGGGTGTGCTTCCTTAGCCCGTAATAGCCTTCATATTTCTAGCCAGGTGACATATGTGTATTGACTCTACGCTGCAACGATTTATTACCCATTGTGCCTTTGGAATTTAAGGCCAAATCATGTCCCCGGGTGTCAGTCTCCGGGGAGGCGGTAATCAAGTATTTAGGTTTGGGTCGACTACACCTTTCTCGCATGAGGTGTTCCGCTGCTAGTGTACTTGTCTCCTGTAATTAGGTGCATTGCTCATGTACCCATCAGGTATTGAAGCATTCCTCATCTGTGAACATGATTCCGCTATCGATCTATAAACCCACAACCCGTCAGGGTCGTAGAGGTACCACATTGTAGGCTTCAGAACATATAGTTCTCCATCGATTTTTATCTTCACTGATGCGGGTGAGTGATGACAAACATTGTCTTGTCCATTCCTTGATGTTGTCTGTCCATGTCTTTATTTCCCCTGCTCTGCTTCTTCCACATTCGACAGTTCCCTCCAGTATTAAAACATAAAATACGTACATTTCCTCTTCGTCGTATTCGGTAGTTGGAGCATGGACTTGAATTATCCTGAGTTTTGTGTGTGTGTGTGGTCTATAAACGTCTGTTGATAGAGATGCAGCTAATGATAGAGTTAACTTTCTCTTTGTGAGCAATAAACCCCATGAGATTCCGGTTTAGGAAAAACGCGACAGTAGAGTTGGGCCTGAGTTCCTTCGCCATCTTAGCCGAGGTGTCATTCACCAATATTATGAACCCCTCGTCCAAGTCTGTGTCTTTACATATATTTTAAATCACCGTTGACTAGAGGCTTGTCTCGAGTTGAACAGTGCTTTAGTTCCGATTTCCATGAAGCGTTTTCTCTATTCTATCTTCACGTCTGTGTAAGTAAAACAGCGGCAAAGAAGATCAACGCTTTCGAGCTGAAATGCTACAGAAAGATATTTAGAATATCATGGAAGGAAACAATTAGAAACTCAGATATTATAAACACATTGAAGATTCCAGAGTGTTGGTTACTAAACATAATAACAAAAAGAAAACTACGCCTTTTTGGTCATATCATCATTATCATTAAGTGCCGTCTCCGCAACGAAGATTGGCTGCAACGGATCTCCAACATCTCCTGTCTCTTGTCTTGGTGGTGCATTCTGCTAGACTGTAACTTGTCCATCGTGTGATGTTACTCTCCCATTTGTATCTCTGCCTACCTCTTGCTCGCCTCCCTTTGACTTTACCCTCAAGTAAGATCTTCAATAAGGTGTTATGTCTTTTAATGTGACCAAAATATTTTATTTACCTGATCTTTATTTCTCTTAGTAGTTCTTTCTTCATATTAAGTGTATTTAGTACCTCTTTATTTGTTTTCTTCTCTTTCCATGATGTTCTCCCTGTTCTTCTATATACCCACATCTCAAAGGCATAAATTCTATCTTCTAATTGTTTATTTAGTGTCCTTCTTCTTCTTCAGCGTTCATTCTCAAACTCCCACTGGATTTCTCTTGTAGTAGGACAATGGTCCTATAAGATTTCCAGTTGAATGTAGTCCAGAGAATGGAAATGCGTTGTGTTGCCGTTTTATTTGCGCCAATGGCCCAACACATCCGTCTTCGGCGGATATTTAGTGTCCATGTTTCTGAGCCATACATTAATATAGAGTAGATGTAGCATTTTATAATTTTCATTTTTAACTTGTTTGTAATTTGTTTAGATGTTAATATTTTCCTCATGTAATTGAAGATACTTTTAGCCATTCCTATTCTCCTTTTAACTTTTGTTTCACATCTGCCATCATTTGTGACTATGTTTCCAAGATATTGATACTGTTTTACTTGTTGTAGTTACTCTCCATGTATGTTTATGTTTAGCTCTTGTTCTTCTGTGTCTTTGCTGATTATCATGGTTTTTGTTTTTTGGATATTTATATCCAGCCCATATTCATGACTGGATTTATTGACTAGATCTATTAGTGTTTGGTCATATAAAGAGACACAACTGTTTAGAAAGACAAATAATGGAGGAAAGAGTACCTGGAATGAGGAGAAAGGGCAGACCAAGAAGACGATGGACTGACGACAGTAAAGATAACATGAATACATCGCTAGAAAATGCAAGCCACATCGCCCAAGACAGAGAGAGGTTCAGAGAGTTCATTGGGAAGACAACGTTCTGGAAGGAATACGTCACATGCCACATCTTCACGTGGCGCTGCCCTCTAGCGATGTGCTGCCCTCTCATTATAGTATGCCAGTCTTACTTCCCTTGAGACTTGCGCACGATTTTCGATATTCGTAATGACATCTACCTATCTCGGGACACTGATACTGGCCGCTCCACAATATATCTTCATTTCGGCTGACAGAGCTAGAGTGACTTGCGTCACCATGGGTCGACATTGCCGATGATTGTGGCGCAGAGTTGTCAGAGATATTGCTTGTCTCCCCCCCCCCCCTAAGTTATTATTTTATCTTCAACCTTCACATTCACGGACATGAAATATAAAAGTGTTGGCAAGGAACACAGCATAAGCCGCTGTGCTTCTATTCCCAGGGTGCACCACGAGAGGGTACTTTTAGAATCTTGGTTTCTGCTCACCCTGGGTCTGCATGATAGCAATGTGGCACTCTTTGCACTATGTATTGTATCATGCTTTACAGCTAGGCTGCAACTTATGCACCATTCGACCTGAAACATCCGACGTCAGAATTTTTTTGGGTTACTTTGACTAATGAATGAGAATGAAACATTACCCGTCCTCCAATACTGCAATTTTATGGAATGCTGCTTGTGCTTGTCCTATTCTGCTTATAATTTCGGTCTTGCATTTACCATCATAAGTTATTGTCATGTGATGTTTACTTTCCAGAACGTTGTCTTCCCAATGAACTCTCTGAATTCCTCTCTGTCTTGGACGATGCGGCTTGCATACACGACCGATGAGAAATCGGGGGGGGGGGGGTAGGTAATACATAAAAAAGATAATCACTTCGTTTTGTGGAACTGTTGAAGGTTTTTATAAAGAACAACTAGAAAGGAGGATGATCCTATCTTTTGTCTGTCCATTGTACTAAATATTGAATTTTCTTATGAGGGTGTGGGTTGGAGCACAAGCTCTCTACAGACTTTCTCCAAAACCCTGTTAGTCGCCTCTTACGACATGCATGACATGTTACAGCGACACTTTACTTATTTGAACCTCTTTTCGGTCCACAGCAGCACACAGGGTTTTCACCAACGCAACAATAAGCATATTATCTTCTCAATAGCTTTACGCCAATCCTCCGCCCAGAGAGCATTCACGTGCAGACTAAGCGATATCAAATGTTATGGTTGAGTTTTTAATATAATCCACAGATAGACGCATCAGCACTAAAACAACAAGACATACAACAAAAATACCTTGTAGATGTAAAGAATAGATATGAACATCTAATGATAGAATACTTGGGACAATACAGAAGGGAAAACCCGGAAGAGAAAATAGACAATAAATGGGAAAGCCTAAAGAAAAGTATTCAAACATCAAGTAAAAATTTACCAACAAGAAATACCAAGAACAAACAAACATGGATGACAGATGAAATATTAGAGAAAATGACAGAAAGAAAGAAAGCTAAAAATACACCAAAATACTCAAGTATAGACAAGGAGATACGTAACATGTGCAGAACAGCGAAAAAACAATGGCTAGAAACAAAATGCAGTGAAATAGAGGAGATGTCCATACAACAGAAGACAAAATTAATGCATAAGGAGATAAGGCTGATCACAAATAAGAAAAATCCTATAAATGGGGGTGGCTGCATTAAAGATAAAAATGGTAAAATAATATTTGATAAAACAGAAGCACTCACAAGATGGGCAGATTATGTAACAGAACTGTTTGACGACCAACGGAACAAAAAACCAACAATACACAACAATGATGGACCAGCAATACTGAAATCAGAAGTAGAACATGCAATAAATTCAATAAAATGTGGAAAAGCTGCAGGCTCTGACAACATAACAGCAGACATAATAAAAACTCTAAATGAATTTGGTGTAGATACTATCACAGAAATTTGCAATGACATATACGAAACAGGCCATATACCTAAAGACCTAACATCATCAATATTCATACCACTACCTAAGAAGCACAGGGCTGTGGACTGTACAGAATATAGAACAATAAGTCTAATGAGCCATATAACTAAAATACTTCTCAAGATAATACATGAAAGAATTAAGAACAAGATAGACATGGAGGTCGGTGAAGAACAATTCGGTTTTAGGAAAAACAAAGGAACCAGAGAAGCTATACTGAGTATCCAGCTAGTGATAGATAAATATATAGAAGTCCAAAAAAGTATCTATATTTGCTTCATAGACTACAGCAAGGCCTTTGACAGAGTCCAACATGAAAAATTAATCAAATGTCTTCAAGAAATAGGCATAGATGGAAAAGACATCAGGCTGATTAGAAATATATATTGGGAACAAACTGCATCAATAAGGTGTGAAAACAGCTACTCTCCATACATAGAAATAAGAAGAGGGGTAAGACAAGGATGCATTTTATCACCAAGCCTATTTAATATCTACACAGAGAATATCTTTAAAAATATAGAAGAAATACCAGGACTCAAGATCAATGGGAAAATAATAAACAACATTAGATATGCAGATGACGCTGTTCTTTTAGCAGAAAGTGAACATGAACTACAAAGACTAATAGATCAAGTCAATAAATCAAGTAATGAATATGGACTGGATATAAACATTCAAAAAACAAAAACCATGATAATCAGCAAAGACACAGAAGAACAGGAGGTAAACATAAACATACAGGGAGAGAAACTACAACAAGTAAAACAGTATCAATATCTTGGACACATAGTCACAAATGATGGCAGATGTGAAACAGAAGTTAAAAGGAGAATAGGAATGGCTAAAAGTACCTTCAATGACATGAGGAAATTATTAATATCTAAACAAATTACAAACAAGTTAAAAATGAGAATTATAAAATGCTACATCTATTCCATATTAATGTATGGCTTAGAAACATGGAACTAAATAAACAATTAGAAGACAAAATTGATGCCTTTGAGATGTGGGTATATAGAAGAATAGGGAGAACATCATGGAAAGAGAAGAAAACAAATAAAGAGGTGCTAAAGACACTTAATATGAAGAAAGAACTATTAAGAGAAATAAAGATCAGGCAAATAAAATACTTTGGACACATTAAAAGACATGACACCCTATTGAAGACCTTACTTGAGGGTAAAGTCAAAGGGAAGCGAGCAAGAGGTAGGCAGAGATACAAGTGGGAGAGTAACATTACACGATGGACAGGTTACAGTCTAGCAGAGTGCACCACCAAGACAAGAGACAGGAGATGTTGGAGATACGTTGCAGCCAACCTTCGTTGCGGAGACGGCACTTGATGATGATGATGATGATAATCAAGATGGCGACGCCCAAGACAGTGTTGGCCAAACTTGAAATACCTATATTTGTGCTTGTTATTTTTGTTTGTTGTAGGTAATGTAGAGTTTATTGGTATAGGAAAATCTATATTCGCTAGAGCAGAGTGGAATGATGACGCCCCACAGCTTCTACCTACACTACAGTGGTAATTGCAACTTTAGTTCGAAATAAAGCTCATTTTATGCCGTGGTTCTTGGGACTATTTGAAAATTTGGACTATCCAAAACACCGCATAGGGTTGTGGTAAGATTATTTCATAAATTTTACATGATTGCTTGTTTAAAAAAGGGAGAGGATGACAGGGCTTGAAATGAATGTATTGATATAATGTTATATGAACGAAGCGAGATGTCACAATACTGTTGGCTGTTAATACTGTTATGATTGATCATGTACTATGGTAACTATCATGCTATGGTATAGTGGGTATACTGATTCTCTTTATAAAATTATTGTGCAAGGAGCAGTCGAGGGAGGATGGAGGACAGAAAAAACTGTATTGAAACATCAAGGAATGGTCTAGGCTTGATTTTTCTACACTCCTCCAAACGGCTGAGGATAGAGTTGTTTGGATAGCTTTTTTGTGCTGATGTATCCATCCAGTGTGCCACTACTGCAACCCTAATGGGTTATAGGTCTTATTCTTCTTCTTCATCATTCATTCTCAAACTCCTGCTGGAACTCCCTTGTAACAGGACCATGGTCCTACTAGATTTCCAGCAGGATGTAGTCCTGAGAATGGATATTTGTGCCGATGGCCGACACATCCATCTTCGATGGTTATTATTTAATTGGTCTTGGTAGTACCTTTTTTTGGCATAAAGCTCTTAATGTGCCAAAAGACATATTACTAATGTTTAATGTAGGCCTATGTGGTTCTTGAGGAATTTATATACCTGTACAGTGCGTGTGTTGTTGTTGTCTGTGTGTCAATTGACTGGTCCATATTCGTAGTAGCATGAGAATATACGTTTGAAGCCTTGACTGAAATCGCATCATTTTTAGAGATATGGTGTGGTCGAAAATGGAAAGCGTATTGGCTCAAGTTGTGAAGTATGTGGGGGCCATCTGAGTGTATCGGGTTCAAATCCCATTTGTTGAATTAAATGATGGAGACAATCAAAGAAGCCATGAAAAACGGGCTGACGATGGACAATGTGAAGCTAATGGCCAAAGACAGGTAACTTCAACTTCCTCCCATCGACTCTTAACTGCACAAGTGAAAATAACAATAGATAGATATTTGGCACATGCTCATAATAACCACTGAAGCTTATTATACCCAAAAGCAGCCAAAGACGGATGTCTTGGGCCATTACATCTTCCTGTCCGACTTCAGAATGACACTTTTCATGATTTAGTCACCCTCATTCAATGATACTTATACATAATACTTTTTTTGGTATCTTCTTCTTCTTCAGCGTACATTCTCAAACTCCCGCTGAATTCTCTTGTAGCAGGAGCATGGTCCTACTAGATTTCCAGCAGGATGTAGTTCAGAGAATGGATATGTGCTGTGTCGCCGTTTTATTTGCACCAATGGCCTGACACATCCATCTTCTGCGGGTTTTATGGAGTTCAAAACATTAGCTCGATCCATTGCCCTATCGCCCTGTGCAATTCGTTGTGAAGTCGGATGTGTCAGGCAGAAAAGCACAGACTAGATATCACAGCAATGCTGTAAATTGTGATACAATACATTCTTTTCTCTGAGCTATATCTACTGACAATCAGGAGTTTGAGATGAACGAAAAAGAAGAGAAACATATTTTTTTAATGTCCAGAGAAAAGATACGTGTTGTGTTGCTGATTTATTTGATACCTTTGAAAACAAATACAATTATTATAGTGGAAACCTTCTCTTTGTCATTGCAATTTTTCATTATTCATCTCCTAGGATTCGAAGTGATCACAACGTAGATAATTCAACTGCAATGTTGACAGAATGGCTGTCGGCTGTGTCTCATTTATACCACCATGTTGATGTTAAAATTGACCACAAAAATAAAGGTAAAAGTATTTTGTAAAAATTAGATTTAATAGACATAAAAATTAAAGGAAATAATTTGTGAGTTTATTTGTCTAATTTAATACCAGCTGGTGCATACAATCAATGACTTTCACATTGTCCCATCCCAACTCTTGCAGATTCTTGAACTTTATGACACCACTCAATAGTTACAAAACAAAACTCTTGCAGATTCTTGAACTTTATGACACCACTCAATAGTTACAAAACAAAACTCTTGCAGATTCTTGAACTTTATGACACCACTCAATAGTTACAAAACAAAACTCTTGCAGATTCTTGAACTTTATGACACCACTCAATAGTTACAAAACAAAACTCTTGCAGATTCTTGAAATTTATGATACCACTCAATAGTTACAAAACAAAACTCTTGCAGATTCTTGAACTTTATGACACCACTCAATAGTTACAAAACAAAACTCTTGCAGATTCTTGAACTTTATGACACCACTCAATAGTTGCGAAATAAAACTCTTGCAGATTCTTGAACTTTATGACACCACTCAATAGTTACAAAACAAAACTCTTACAGATTCTTGAACTTTATGACACCACTCAATAGTTACAAAACAAAACTCTTGCAGATTCTTGAACTTTATGACACCACTCATAATTTACAAAACAAAACTCTTGCAGATTCTTGAACTTTATGACACCACTCAATAGTTACAAAACAAAACTCTTGCAGATTCTTGAACTTTATGACACCACTCAATAGTTACAAAACAAAACTCTTGCAGGTTCTTGAACTTTATGACACCACTCAATAGTTACAAAACAATACTCTTGCAGATTCTTGAACATTTATGACACCACTCAATAGTTACAAAACAAAACTCTTGCAGATTCTTGAACTTTATTAATCCACTCAATAGTTACAAAACAAAACTATTGCAGATTCTTGAACTTTATGACACAACTCAATAGTTACAAAACAAAACTCTTGCAGATTCTTGAACTTTATGACACCACTCAATAGTTACAAAACAAAACTCTTGCAGATTCTTGAAATTTATGACACCACTCAATAGTTACAAAACAAAACTCTTGCAGATTCTTGAACTTTATGACACCACTCAATAGTTACAAAACAAACTCTTGCAGATTCTTGAACTTTATGACACCACTCAATAGTTACAAAACAAAACTCTTGCAGATTCTTGAACTTTATGACACCACTCAATAGTTACAAAACAAAACTCTTGCAGATTCTTGAACTTTATGACACCACTCAATAGTTAAAAAACAAAACTCTTGCAGATTCTTGAACTTTATGACACCACTCAATAGTTACAAAACAAAACTCTTGCAGATTCTTGAACTTTATGACACCACTCAATAGTTACAAAACAAAACTCTTGCAGATTCTTGAACTTTATGACACCACTCAATAGTTATAAAACAAAACTCTTGCAGATTCTTGAACTTTATGACACCACTCAATAGTTACAAAACAAAACTCTTGCGAATTCTTGAACTTTAGGACACCACTCAATAGTTACAAAACAAAACTCTTGCAGATTCTTGAACTTTATGACACCACTCAATAGTTACAAAACTCTTGCAGATTCTTGTATTTGACAATGGCTGCTAAAGATCAGTAAACTCATCATCATGTTCAAACTCCTGAAACTTAGAACATCCTACTAGCAAGCTGAAATTTGAGAATGAGCACAACCACTAATCCACAGCCATTAAACATCACAGTGGAAGAAAGATATGAATATTGATCAGAAACTTCCGCCGAAGACATTGGCGCAATAAAACGGTGACACAACGCATTTCCATTCTTTGGACTACATCCTGCTGGAAATCTAGTAGGACCATTGTCCTGTTACAAGAGATATCCAGCGGGAGTTTGAGAATGAACGATGAAGAAGAAGACCCCATTCACCAACTTCATAGGTAACAACAGACCACCATCTTTCGACTTAGGACAATCTTACAACAGGTGTCTCTGGTCTTAGGAAAAGCTTACAACAGGTGTCTCTGGTCTTAGGAAAAGCTTACAACAGGTGTCTCTGGTCTTAGGACAAGCTTACAACAGGTGTCTCTGTTCTTAGGACAAGCTTACAACAGGTGTCTCTGGTCTTAGGACAAGCTTACAACAGGTGTCTCTGGTCTTAGGACAAGCTTACAACAGGTGTCTCTGGTCTTAGGACAAGCTTTCAACAGGTGTCTCTGGTCTTAGGACAAGCTTACAACAGGTGTCTCTGGTCTTAGGACAAGCTTACAACAGGTGTCTCTGGTCTTAGGACAAGCTTACAACAGGTGTCTCTGGTCTTAGGACAAGCTTACAACAGGTGTCTCTGATTTTAGGACAAGCTTACAACAGGTGTCTCTTATCTTAGGACAAGCTTACAACAGGTGTCTCTCATCTTAGACAAACTTAAAAAACGTGTAAACTGCTCTTAACTCCTTTTTTTTTGGTCAGAAAATAATTGTTTCTTTTCAAATTGAAAATTGAAAAAGCACAACTATAATCAGTTGTTCAATTGTAGTTTATTGGTTCATCTTTAGGATATACAGATGAAGAATCTCCATGTGATTGGACAGAAAAACGGTTTGCAAATGTGATTGTTCTGAGGGAAAAGGCTCTAGAACATGCTCGGAATATTTGTGCTGACTATCTGTTTGTGAGTTAATTTTTACTGTTTAGTATTTAACATTACCTTGTAGTAAGAAACATCACAATGAGGTGAATAGAAAAATAAATTAGTAGTAAAAAACATCATAATGAGCTGAAAATAAATTAGTAGTAAAAAACATCACAATGAGCTGAATAGAAAAAGAAATTCTTAATAAATGTAACCGATTTTGAAAGAACATTTTCTAGTATATGTCACATTAATTGTCGGATTGTGTGACTTCATCTTCTGCATTTGTTCTCAAACTCCTGTAGATTAGCAGGATGTAGTCCTCAAAACAGAATTCAATGTGTCATGGTTTACAGCTTTGCTGTGATATCTATGCTTTTTGGAAGGACACATCTAATGTCAGCAAGGCTTCTAGGTCACTTTGATCATCCTAGGATGGGACAGCAAACTTCATCCCAAAGCCTCCTTAGTTGCCTCTTATGATATGCTTGGCAGGTGACAATGATACTGTTTTTTGCACCCTGAACTAGAAGCTCAGGCCATTACTTCTAATACATTACTTCTAGTTACATTACTTCTAGTTTCATTACTTCAAATACATTATTTCTAGTTACATTGCTTCTTATACATTACTTCTAGTTACATTACTTTTTATACATTATTTCTAGTTACATTATTTCTTATAAATTATTTCTAGTTACATTGCTTCAAATACATTACTTCTAGTCATATTACTTCTAATACATTACTTCTAGTTACATTACTTCAAATACATTATTTCTAGTTACATTGCTTCTTATACATTACTTCTAGTTACATTACTTTTTATACATTATTTCTAGTTACATTATTTCTTATAAATTATTTCTAGTTACATTGCTTCAAATACATTACTTCTAGTCATATTACTTCTTATACATTACTTCTAGTTACATTACTTTTAGTTACATTACTTCTTATACATTACTTCTAGTTACATTACTTCTAATACATTACTTCTATTACATTACATCTAGTTACATGTTTTTTAAGCATCCACTTGATGATTATTTAATTTCACACCATGGAAGAATACTGACTGGGCAGTTCTCCAGCAATTGAAAAGACAATTGTAATATCACGCAGGTGTGCTGCAAATAAAACAACAAATTCAGTTTATTGACTGCTGAAAGTCATGCTGAAGTCAGATGTGTTAGGCTGAAAGGTGTAAATACATAACCCCTTAGTTTTAGTGATAGTCCATCATGTTCAAGTGAAACTTTCAAAAACCTGTGTTCTACATAAGTACTATTGTTGTTCCATTTCACTGCAGTAGTACCTTATATTGACTGTAAAACATGACAAAACACATCCCATTATTTGAACAACATCAAGCTAACTAGCAGAACTGCAGAATTAATGCAGAAGAAGATGAAGCTGCTACTGCTGTAACATGATTGACAGAAGGGCACAAATGATTACAATGAACACACCACTCACTATTCAAGTATATATTTCATCTTCTCTGTCGCTCATTCTCAAACTCCCGCAGAATGTCTCTTGTAGCAGGACATTGGTCCTACTAAATTTCCAACAGGATGTAGCCCAGGGAATAACAATGCAGTGTGTTGCTGCTCTATTTGAAGCATTAGCCAGACACAACCGTCTTCTGCTGTTGTTTTCGATATCCAAAAACTACTGAATAGTTGCATTATACAAGACTATTATTATCCCATCACTGTGCTACCAGTGCCAAACCTGGACAATGACAGCACAAGACAAAAGTAAAATAGTGACAGCAGAAATGACACGTCTACGAAGAATACTCGGAGTGTCATTCGTCATCATCATGTGCCATGCTGACTGGTGTAGGCGATCATGGCTGTCCACAGCTCTCTGTCTATAGTATTATGTATCAAGATCGTTGTTGTTTGCCTGCTGTGCCAGGTTATCAAACTGTCAACTATTTTCTCACTTTGTCACCTTCTGTCTCTGTTGCCTTCAATCTTGCCTGTTGTGACTATGTTCTCCAAACCTCCCTGTCTTATGAAGTGGCCAAAAAATGAAGATTGTCTTTTTCTTATATTATTGATTAAGGTCTGTTGCGCATTTGACTCTTTCAACACCTCTACATTAGTTTTTCTGGCAGTCCATGGTATGAATAAAGACATGGACAGACAACATCAAGGAATGGACAGGGCTAGATATTTCCACACTCATCCGCATAGAGAGGATAGAATTCGCTGGAGGACTCTGTGTGCTGAAGCATCCAATGTGGTACCCCTACGACCCTGAAGGGTTATGGGTTTTTTGATTGATGGTATTCTCAGCATTCTTCTATAGAACCACATCTCTGTTGCTGGAGTGACATTAAGAGAGAGAATTAGAAACGATAACATCAGACAGATAACCAAAACAATACCAGTATTGGAACACATCAAAAGACAACAAATCAAGTGGTTTTCACACGCTTCCAGACTACCAACAGACAGCATGCCACAGATGGCCATTTCACATAGACAAGCTAAAAAAGCCAGAGGCAGACCATGTAAAAGATTGATCACAGAAATCAAAGAAGCCACAGGAACAAGCTTACAAACAGCACACAAGAAGGCCATCTCCAGAGAACTCTTCTACCCCTGACACTTCAAGGCAAACAAGGGATACAGCTTATAGATAGATAGATAGACTGAGTAGTTCTACTCTTGTCTTGGCAGCATGAAGCCATTCTTTAAAAAAAAGTGCAGGTCTTCTAAAGTTGACTTAGTGATCCATACAGTGAGTTTCAGACTGTTAACAGTGTCTGTACAAGTTTTTTCCTGTCAGTTGAAATGTAAGGACAGTCAATAAGGAGCTGTTCTACTATCTTCGGCGGTAGAGTGTATATACTTTGTTGTATTGAATGCAAAATGATTTTTACTGATTTAAAAAAATATTGTCCACATGCAACTAGATAATGCAGGTTTTTATCTTTTTGATAGATGATCGATGCTGATGTGACACTAGAAAATAATAGAACTCTTCAAATTCTTATGGGGCAGAAAAAGTAAGTGTGTTGTATGCTCTTGTACATTTAATGAAACTTTACAGCTGAAATTGCATGTGTTGGGCCATTGATGCAAATAAAACGATGACAAAATGCATTTCCCTTGTCTGAACTACATCCTGCTGGACAGTTTCATGTTAGAACAGGCCGCTGCAGACTATTGGGTCACCACTACTGACTAAGGATCTCGTACACAGATAAATGTCAAGAATCCAAAGCCTCAAATACATACTTCAGTTTGGAGTTTGATAATGAATGACCCAAACAAAATTTATTGAAATATTCTTTGCCTGAGATGTTGATGTGTAATGTATTTGTTATTATTATTATTTGAACAGCTGGTATGATTTTGGATATTAAGAAAGCGTTACGTTTGTTTGAATCACTAGGAATTTTGAGAAATAGAATTCTTCTTTTGTGCAGTCGAGGGGTTTCTCCAGAGCTTTATTTCACACACACTAAGGCTGCAACTCTCTGTGGTTTGCAATGATTTTGAAGAAGCCTTTTACTGAGAGGGAATGAACATATAGCTGCATAGATGAAGTGACGCGAGGCTTCCACGAAAGGAAAGCATCACTATATTTGCACGTCATCTACTAGGTATTTACTGTTGCATTCTGGTTGGTCTGATGGTCCGCTGGTAAGACCTTCTGCATGCCAGATGAAAATGTTATGGGTACACAACTGTTATTATTATTATTATCCACTTGTGACAATATCTTTTATAAGACAGCGATGACTTATGATGTCAGTCCAGTTTTATATTTGTTAGAGTGTTAACTTCTTGAATACATATGTGGTAGGATCCGAAAGGGTAGCAAAGAATAGCAACACTGTTTACCTTCCATGCATGTCATTGTTGTTGTTATTGTTTGTCCATCACAAGTGATTATGACTATTTGTTTCATCCACTTTGTGTCTTCTTCTTCTGCATTCATTCTCAAACTCCTGTAGATAAGCAGGATGTAGTCTGGAGAACGCAATGCGTTGTATCATGGTTTACAGCATTGCTGCGATATCTGCGCCTTTCAGCCTGAAACAACAGACTTCAGCATGGCTTTGGGTCACTGACCCTATATGGGATGGGACAGCCAACTCCATCCCATAACCTCCTTAGTCGCCTTTTACAACATTCGTGGAAGGTAAACAGTGTTGCTATTTGCTCCCCTCTCTGGCCCAGGCAACACATGGACGACATCCACTTTGAAATTCAGTTAGAGTTATGTCCTTAATTAATAGGCCATGCATGTCATAAGAAGCAACTAAGGTATTTTGTGGTGAAATTGGCTGTTCTATCCAATTTAAATCACTCAGAATCCTTGCTGAAGTTCAATGTGTCAGACTGAATGCCGCAGATAATCACAGCTCAGCTGTAAAAAAACAGCCCAGAAACCATGCTAAAGTTGTTGTATTAGGCAGAAAGGCATAGATAATCACAGCTAAGCTGTAAACCCTAGCACAACACATTCCATTCTCCGGACTACATCCTGCTAATCTGCAAGAGCTTAAGAACAAATGCAGAAGAAGAATACATATCTTATTCCTGTTTTATATATGTTAGTGTGGGTAACATCTTGAATTATTAGAGTGTTAACATCTTGAAAAAATAAATATATATATATATTATGTCCTGTAACAGATGTGTTAAAGTGTTAACATTTTTGATGTGTTTTGTTTTATTTAATATTGGTAATTCTCTTTTAATTCTCAATGTTTTTTTGCTGTTGCAAGATTGGTAATTGGTCCTATGCTAAATGCTTCTGTTGAGGGCTACTATTCCAATTTCTGGGGAGGAATGTCTGAAAAGGTAAACCTCAGTGTTTCTCTTAATCATCTTATAGAACCTCTATAAATATATGACCAGCCCAAATGCTAAGGACAACATCAACCTCCTGGGAAGGAAATACCAGAGTATAATCTTCCGACTGCGCACACATGTACAGCTTAACAATCACCTGAGCAGAATACAATCACAACACACTCCAGGGTGCCGGCTGTGCATTCATCCCTATGAAACTGTTGACCACCACCTTTTTGAATGTCCAGCGCTGGATGACATCAGGAAAATGCTTCTCCCTCCAGGATCAGATAAATGGAACACATTATATGGAACAAAAAAACAGCTCACAAACACATGCATATATCACACAATAGCATTGGGTCAAAGGGCATGAGCCCATGGACCGCTGGACCACCAACCAACAATCTTATAGAATCCTGTTAACTAGCACAGTTACGGTAACAGACTCTCAGTCCAAAAATAAGTTGCTTGCAATTCCTGGAGATAGCAAACATACAGTCCATTGTTTAGAGTTCCAAAACAAAGAGGACTATTGTTGGAGTGGATAATGTCAAAGTGACCCAGAAACCACATGTGTCGGGTCGAAAGGCACAGATATCACAGTTAAGCTGTAACCATGTCGACACAATGCATTCCATTCTCCAGAATACATCCTGTTAACCTGCAGAAGTTTCAATACAAATGCAGCAGAAGAAGAATAATACTCTGTATTAAAAGGTACTTTCAATGCTATATAACCATACAGGTTAAGTTAACGGGATCTGGAAGGATGGATGAAAGTATATTACATTTGTGAGCTACAGAAATTTTACCGTGTATCCTTACACCATCTGCCGGAAGCAATCCTACATTGGTAGTAGGCAGCTTTTTTCCATGGAGGAGGCAACTTCATATTTTCTGGTTGTTGTTATTGTTGTCAATAATGCCAGGAATTGTGAGCGATTTGCTCTTAATTCTTGTGTGTAGAGGGAGTGGTTTCTCAGATCTATCTTTCATACCCAAGAGACTTCAGCTTCTGGCTCAATGCAGTGTCTATTGAAAAAGACATCTACTCGGAGGGGGTATGAATACTTTCCGGTAACACGATCTGAAAAGCTTTTTCCCTGTTTGACAGACTAGTTGTATACAAAGTCAAAGCTTTTGTGGTTTACAATAGACATACATCAAAGAGTTGTTTCCTCCTTGGACAATGTCTCCATTCAGAACTTCACTTTATCTGACAATGTTTCCATTCAGAACCTTACTTATCTGACAATATCAAAGTTTAGACATAATGATTGCTTCCTAATTAATATTTAGCATCATAGTTTGCAGATTGGCTAGCTTGTAATTTGATATTTTCTGAATTCAGAGAGTAGTGCATATAGTAATTCTAAATCAGATATAATTTAGCCATATAAGGAGACATAACAAAATGGAACAATTAATAATGGAAGGTATGGTTCCTGGAAGCAGAGGTAAGGGCCGTCAAAAAGACAAGGATGGATTAGAGACATCTCAGATTATTTAAACTCCGCCGAAGATGGATGTATCGGGTCATTGGTGCAATTAAAACAGCGACACAACACATTTCCATTCTCTGGACTACATTCTGCTGGAAATCTAGTAGGACCATTGTCCTGCTACAACAGAAATCCAGTGGGAGTTTGAGAATGAACGCTGAAGATGAAGAATGTTTAAACACGCCCCTTCCTGCGTCAGGTCTACTCTAAAGACAACTACAATCTGGAAAGAATATGTCATGTGGAATATATATAAATCAGCCTGGCAGACCAGTAATAATTACTTGGTTGGTTACCTGCCTTACACGAACCTGTGTGTCAGCCTAGTCTGCAGTTAAGTATGATTAGATTCTGATACCTCTGAAGATGGATGTGTCTGGTCATTGGCTCAAATAAAACGGTGACACAACGCATTTCCATTCTCTGGTCTATATTCTGCTGGAAATCTAGTAGTGCGATTTTCCTACTACAAGAGAGATCCAGCGGGAGTTTGAGAATGAACGCTGAAGAAGAAGATTATGATAAACAATCCAACATTTCTTTTATTGAGAAGTGAGTCACAAATGTTTCTTGTATTCCTCCTCAGGGCTACTACATTCGTAGTAGTAACTATCTATCCATTGTAGACCGGGAGATTTTTGGAGGTGTTTCCTGTTCCTATGGTGCACTCTGCTATTCTTATCAACCTGCATCACTACCTTTCACCGAATCTTTCCTACAATAGACCTCCAGTGGGATATAGTGGTCCAAGAGATGACATCATTTTATTTGCTCATTCTGTGAAAGCTTTAGGTAAGTGGGTTGTTGGTTCATCATCATCATTAAGTGTCGTTATTAAAAACGTAATGCTACAAGGTAGAATGCAAAAGAAGAAGATGAGGAGAAGGATGGTGATAAAAAACAGTGACTTTAACCTTCACAATGCTTATGTAAACACTTGTCAATATACAAAAAAAATGGCGGCTCTTGCCGTTGTCGATAGAAGTCATCCAATGAGATATTGTGTTAAATATACATACCAGAGCCTGATTGGTCAATACTCGGGTATTGTATCATGGTTTATAGCTTTGCTGAGGTATCTGCACCTATCGATCTGACTTCATCATGGCTTCTGGGTCACTTTAACCTGTATGGGATGGGACAGCCAACTCCAACCTATAACATCCCTAGTTGCCTCTTGTGACATGCATGGAAGGTAAACGGTGTTGCTATTGTTGGCTCTCTTTTGAGGCCCAGGCAACACACGGGCGAAATGATTGTAAAACAATTGTCATTTTAATCAGTGTCTCAAAGTTGGAAGAATATCATACATTTTGTAATATCTTCTTCTGCGTTCATTCTCAAACTCCTGCAGATTAGCAGGATGTAGTCCGGAGAACGGAATGTGTTGTGTCATGCTTTACAGCATTGCTGCGATATCTGCGCCTTTCGGCCAGACACATCCGACTTCATCATGGCTTTGGGTCACTGACCCTATATGGGATGGGACAGCCAACTCCATCCCATAACCTCCTTAGTCGCCTTTTACGACATGCGTCGAAGGTAAACAGTGTTGCTATTCTTTGCTCCCCTGCAACACACTGATGATTATGTAATATTGAATATAACTTATGGTAGGTTAGTGGTTCATGAGTTCATGCCCTTTGACCCAAATATAACTCATCAAAATGTGAGCAGTTTCTGTGTTCTCGGTTAATAGACTGATGCGACACACACACATGGTTAACATATGTTGGCAAAAACTCAAATGTAAATGCAAGACATCAAATTATTTAATTGTTAACGAGTTACAA
Organism: Meghimatium bilineatum; assembly: GCA_034231615.1. Lineage (NCBI taxonomy): Eukaryota > Metazoa > Mollusca > Gastropoda > Stylommatophora > Philomycidae > Meghimatium > Meghimatium bilineatum. The sequence continues at coordinate 16,349,853 of CM067309.1, forward strand.
TATCAAGCTAAACATTAAATATGTCATGTTAACGAGTTACAGTATCAAGCTAAACATTAAATATGTCATGTTAACGAGTTACAATATCAAGCTAAACATTAAATATGTCATGTTAACAAGTTACAATATCAAGCTAAACATTAAATATATCATGTTAACAAGTTACAATATCAAGCTAAACATTAAATATGTCATGTTAACGAGTTACAATATCAAGCTAAACATTAAATATGTCATGTTAACGAGTTACAATATCAAGCTAAACATTAAATATGTCATGTTAATGAGTTACAATATCAAGCTAAACATTAAATATGTCATGTTAACGAGTTACAATATCAAGCTAAACATTAAATATGTCATGTTAACAAGTTACAATATCAAGCTAAACATTAAATATGTCATGTTTACGAGTTACAATATCAAGCTAAACATTAAATATGTCATGTTTAAATTGTATTGAATTATATATGCCTCAAATGAAATAGTAGCACATCATACTTCATGCTCCATGGTGGAAATAAAAAAATAAATTTGTGTTGGTTACTTGAGAGCCAACGCAGAAGTAGAAGATATTCTGAACAATCTTCGAACGATATAGAATATTTTTTCCATATTGAAAGCCTTATATAAAATGTTTTTGACCATGGGTCACTTTACTTCTAAATAAAATGGGGTTGTGATTCGAGAAAAGTTGAGAACTTATGGTTTAGATGATCTGAAATGTGTTGTGAAGTATTTATTGAATCAGAGTTGAATTTGTGCGGACAGTAAATATTTAACTGATCTGAGACCTGACATACCAAACGCTTACAGATTCGCCTACAGTGCAGAGAAGCTGATCCTGGAGGTAAGCAATACTTGATGATTTCCTTGATGATGTTCTTGAACAAAGTGTATAATATTTTCAGTACAAGAAGTTCCTCCTCTGTACAGTTCACCTCATGTGTATATACCAGAGAAGCCTAAAGACAAACTAGGATTTGATCAGGCAAGTTATGTGTCATTTTGTTGTAGTTTGTATACATAGGATCTGATCAGGCAAGTTATGTGTCATTTTGTTGTAGTTTGTATACATTTTCTGTTAGATAACATGGTTGGTAAACAATATCATTTTTTTGTAGTTTGTATACATTTTTTGTTAAATAACTGAAGGTAAACTTTTAGTTTTAAAAGTTGTAAAGGTATTTTATAATATTTATTAGGTTTTTTTTTTGGCTGCGTAAAATGTTCATCTTATGGTAAAATTATGCTCCTTTCAGTCGCAAAGTTAACCCAATTCGGTTATATCAGAGCTTTTAACCATAAAAGCGAAAGTGTGTTTCCAGGGCCCGAAAGGGGAGATTTTTGTTCTTCAGTCAGATATCAGGTTACAGCGCCAATAGCTTCAATGAACTGTGTAATTCGCTTCAGGTCATCCATGGAACCCCTCAAGTCTGGAAGTTCTGCCATCTCAGTAGGAAAATAAACATATTTTCTCACTCTCTTCTTGGTAGATTTGACAGGCATGAAGGATGTGTTCTGCAGTCTCTGGGCTCAGTCCACAGTTGCACAGGTCTGTATACAAATTTTCAACTTTCTGAACATGTGACTTCTCAGTCTGTTATGGCCAATTCGTAGTCAAAAGGGGAGCAAAGAATAGCAACACTATTTATCTTCCATATATCTTGTAAGAGGTGACTAAGAAGGTTTTAGGATGGTGTTGGTTGTCACATTCCGTATATGGTCAAAGTGACCTAGAAGTCATGCTGAAATTGGATGTGTTAGACCGAAAGGTGTATATAACACAGTCACGCTGTAAACCATGACGCAACACATTCCGTTCTCCAGACTGCATCTTGATAATCTCTAAGAAGTTTGAGAATGAACGAAGAAGAATGTGGAGGTTGCTGTTCTGATAATCCAGCCACCACGAACTTCGTTAATTAAAAACATTCATACTCATCAGGTAGCATATCCTGTAGCAGTCATCACAGCCTTTCGAAGCTTCTGTCAATCTTGAGCTAGTCTTCCTGCTTCTGTTACTGTCATGTTCAGGTGGTCTTTGATGTCTTGCATCCATCTTCTGGGTCTGTCTCTTGTACGTCTCCCTGGCATCATCCCCTCCATTATGGTCTTCTCTAGGCTGTCTGGTGTTAAAAACTTTATTTATTCATATTTGCAGATATACATGATCAACTTGAAACGACGGCCAGCTAGAAGACTTCGGATGCTGACAGCCTTTGACTACTTGGAGATAGATGCCAAAATTGTGGATGCTGTAGATGGAAAGTTAGTATAAATACCAAATTCTCTCCTGTTATTTGTAATTTTGTTGTAAACTCGCAGTATTTACTCATTAAAAAAGGAGTTTTCATGTTTTCACTTTTTCCATTGAGGCGTAGTGGGGAGTATGGGGTTAAGTCTGTATTTTTCATTGACCAACATCATACCTGCGGCTACTTTCCTAGAAGATCTGGTGCCCTTTTCTTAGGCTGGGGCAACCTAGAAGCCATTAGTCTTCTTCTTCAGCGTACATTCTCAAACTCCTGTTGAATTTCTCTTTTAGCAGGATCATTGTCCTGCTGGATTTCTAGCAGGATGTAATCCAGAGAATGGAAATGCGCTGTGTCTCCGTTTTATTTGCGCCAATGGCCTGATACATTCGTCTTCGACGGGAAAATTGGTATAAGTTCATAAGTTACATAGTTGACTTTTTAATTCTTGTCTCAACACTCTGTCCATTCTTCAGTCAGCTGTACAAATGCTCCCAAAATATTTAAATTTCTGCACTTGCTTTACTTCAGTAGTTGATCATTTATTTTGATTGTATTGGGTTTTCTGCCTATAAACATTACTTCTGTATTTTCTTTATTGATCTTCATGTTGTGATTGAGGCAGCTTTCATTGAGTAGGTTTATGTGATCTTTCAGCACTTCACTTGAACTGTGGAAAAGGCACTGATGGTCAGCAAAGAGTGGTTCAATTAAGTCATTTGAGTAATGGTAAACGTCTGGTGGTGTTTTACTGTTTTGATAATGTTATCCATATAAATAATAAACAATAATGGTTTGTCAGTCCTGCATTTGTTCTAACTGCAGATGTTACTCATTTGTTAGTCCTGCATTTGTTCTAACTGAAGATGTTACTGGTTTGTCAGTCCTGCATTTGTTCTAACTGCAGATGTTACTGGTTTGTCAGTCCTGCATTTGTTCTAACTGCAGATGTTACTGGTTTGTTAGTCCTGCATTTGTTCTAACCTTCACAGTCATTTTTAAGCCCTTGTGCTTAAAAAAAAAAGATCATTGACTTTCCTTACAAGTCACCAAGACTTTTTAAGATTTGTCGCTATATTTCTTATTGGTTACTGTTCAAGTCTTTATCTTCATATGCCCCCCTCCCCATGACAAGTTTTACCCTTACCTCTATTTCAGAAATTTATTCGGTGCCCCCCCCCCTTCAAGTCCCTGCTGTCTTGCTGAGAACCACCGTTTTAGATAAAGAAACATGACACAGAAACCATGCTGAAGTCTAATGTCTCAGGCTGAAAGGCACATATGTTGCAAACCATGATGCAATGCATTCCATTCTCTGGACTACATCCTGCTAATCAGCAGGAGCTTGAGAACAAACACACCAGAAGACAACAACCACGGCCACAAGAACATATTTTCGAAGCACATAATTCTTGCCTACGTTTAATGTTCATTCTATATGTTATCTATTTCAAACAGAGAACTTAATAGTTCCTACCTGGAGAAGCAAGGGGTCAAGATGTTGCCAGGCTTTCCCGATCCATATCATGGAAGGTAAGAGGGATCTCATTTTGTTTCGCTCTTTATTTCCACCTGTGAATTGTGGGGCCTTCTTCTTCAGCGTTCTTCATTAGAAAAAAATATATTTCTAATGATAAACTAGATACATTTATGAAATGTGTTGAAAAGTTTGAAAAAGAAAATAAAAAGATATATTTCTAGTGATCATCTACCGGTAGATACATTTATGAGATGTGTTGAAAGATTGAAAAATAAAATAAAAAAATATATTTCTATTAAGAAACTTCCGGTAGATACATTTATGAGATGTGTTGAAAAGTTTGAAAAAGAAAATAAAAAATATATTTATAATGATAAAATAGATACATTTAACAAATGTGTTGAAAAGTTTCAAAATCAAAGAAATAAATTTCTATTGATACACTATATACACTTATGAAATGTGTTGAAAAGTTTGAAAAAGAAAATCAAAAAATATATTACTATTGATCAACTATATACACTTATGAAATGTGTTGAAAAGAATGAAAAAGAAAATGAAAAGGTATATTTTTAGTGATAATATACCGGCAGATACATTTATGAGATGTGTTGAAAAGTTTGAAAAAGAAAATCAAAAAATATATTTCTAATAATAAACTACTGGTAGATACATTTATAAAATGTGTTGAAAAGTATCAAAATCAAAAAATATATTTCTAATGATAAACTAGATACATTTATGAGATGTGTTGAAAAGTTTGAAAAAGAAAATAAAAAATTTATTTCTAATAATAAACTACTGGTAGATACATTTATAAAATGTGTTGAAAAGTATCAAAATCAGAAAATATATTTCTAATGATAAACTAGATACATTTATGAAATGTGTTGAAAAGTTTCAAAATCAACTAAATATATTTCTAATGATAAAAACTAGATACATTTATGAAATGTGTTGAAAAGATTGAAAAAGAAAATAAAAATAATATATTTCTTATGATAAACTACCGGTAGATACATTTATGAAATGTGTTGAAAAGTTTAAAAAAAAAAAATATATTTCTAATGATAAACTGGATATATTTATGAAATGTGTTGAAAAGTTTGGAAAAGAAAATAAAAAAATATATTTCTAGTGAAAAACTAGATACATTTATGAAATGTGTTGAAAAGTTTGAAAACGAAAATCAAAAAATATATTTCTAATGATAAACTACCTGTAGATACATTTATGAGATGTGTTGAAAAGTTTGAAAATGAAAAAAATATATTTCTAGTGATAAACTAGATACATTTATGAAATGTGTTGAAAAGTTTGAAAAAGAAAATCAAAAAATAAATTTCTATTGATACACTATATACACTTATGAAATGTGTTGAAAAGTTTGAAAATAAAAAAATATATTTCTAATGATAAACTGGATATATTTATGAAATGTGTTGAAAAGTTTGGAAAAGAAAATCAAAAAATATATTTCTAGTGATACTCTACCTGTAGATACATTTATGAGAAGTGTTGAAAAGTTTGAAAACGAAAATAAAAAAATATATTTCTAATGATAAACTACCGGTAGATACATTTATGAAATGTGTTGCAAAAGTTTGAAAAAGAAAATAAAAAAATATATTTCTAATGATAAACTACTGGTAGATACATTTATGAAATGTGTTGAAAAGTTTGAAAAAGAAAATATAAAATATATTTCTAATGATAAACTACCTGTAGATACATTTATGAGATGTGTTGAAAAGATTGAAAAAGAAAATAAAAAAATATATTTCCAATGATAAACTACCGGTAGATACATTTATGAGATGAGTTGAAAAGATTGAAAACGAAAATAAAAAAATATATTTCTAATAATAAACTACCTGTAGATACATTTATGAGATGTGTTGAAAAGTTTGAAAATCAAAATAATATATTTCTAATGATAAACTAGATACATTTATGAAATGTGTTTAAAAGTTACAAAATCAACTAAATATATTTCTAATGATAAAAACTAGATACATTTATGAAATGTGTTGAAAAATTTCAAAAAGAACATCAAAAAATAAATTTCTATTGATAAACTATATACATTTATGAAAAGTGTTGAAAAGTTTGAACAAGAAAATAAAAAAAAATGATTTATAATGATAAACTATATACATTTATGAAATGTGTTGAAAAGTGTGAAAAAGAAAATCAAAAAATAAATTTCTATTGATACACTATATACACTTATGAAATGTGTTGAAAAGTTTGAAAATAAAAAAATATATTTCTAATGATAAACTGGATATATTTATGAAATGTGTTGAAAAGTTTGGAAAAGAAAATCAAAAAATATATTTCTAGTGATACTCTACCGGTAGATACATTTATGAGAAGTGTTGAAAAGTTTGAAAACGAAAATAAAAAAATATATTTCTAATGATAAACTACCGGTAGATACATTTATGAAAGTGTTGCAAAAGTTTGAAAAAGAAAATAAAAAAATATATTTCTAATGATAAACTACTGGTAGATACATTTATGAAATGTGTTGAAAAGTTTGAAAAAGAAAATATAAAATATATTTCTAATGATAAACTACCTGTAGATACATTTATGAGATGTGTTGAAAAGATTGAAAAAGAAAATAAAAAAATATATTTCCAATGATAAACTACCGGTAGATACATTTATGAGATGAGTTGAAAAGATTGAAAAAGAAAATAAAAAAATATATTTCTAATAATAAACTACCTGTAGATACATTTATGAGATGTGTTGAAAAGATTGAAAATGAAAATAATATATTTCTAATGATAAACTAGATACATTTATGAAATGTGTTTAAAAGTTACAAAATCAACTAAATATATTTCTAATGATAAAAACTAGATACATTTATGAAATGTGTTGAAAAGTTTGAACAAGAAAATAAAAAAAAATGATTTATAATGATAAACTATATACATTTATGAAATGTGTTGAAAAGTGTGAAAAAGAAAATGAAAAGATATATTTCTAGTGATAATCTACCGGTAGATACATTTATGAAATGTGTTGAAAAGTTTCAAAATCAAAAAATATATTTCTAATGATAAACTAGATACATTTATGAAATGTGTTGATAAGTTTGAAAAGGCAAATCAAAAAATATATTTCTAATGATAAACTAGATACATTTCTTAAATGTGTTGACAAATTTGAAAATCAAAGAAATATTTTTCTAATGATAAATTAGATACATTTATGAAATGTGTTGAACAGTTTCAAAAAGAAAATCAAAAAATAAATTTCTATTGATAAACTATATACACTTATGAAATGTGTAGAAAAGTTTGAAAATCAAAAAAATATATTTCTAATGATAAACTAGATACATTTATGAAATATGTTGAAAGGTTTGAACAAGAAAATAAAAAAAATATATTTCTAATGACAAACTATATACATTTATGAAAAGTTTGAACAAGAAAATAAAAAAAAATAATGTATAATGATAAACTGTATACATTTATGAAATGTGTTGAAAAGTTTGAAAAAGAAACTCAAAAAATATATTTCTAATAATAAACTACTGGTAGATACATTTATGAAATGTGTTGAAAAGTTTCAAAATCAAAAAATATAATTCTAATGATAAACTAGATACATTTATGAAATGTGTTGATAAGTTTGAAAAGGAAAATCAAAAAATATATTTCTAATGATAAACTATATATATTTATGAGATGTGTTGAAAAGTTTGAAAATCAAAAAAATATATTTCTAATGATAAATTAGATACATTTATGAAATGTGTTGAAAAGTTTGGAAAAGAAAATGAAAAGATATATTTCTAGTGATAAACTATATACATTTATGAGATGTGTTGAAAATATTGAAAATGAAAATCATAAAATATATTTCTAATGATAAACTAGATATATTTATGAGATGTGTTGAAAAGTTTGAAAAAGAAAATGAAAAGATATATTTCTAGTGATAATCTACCGGTAGATACATTTATGAAATGTTTTGAAAAGTTTGAAAATCAAAAAAAAATATTCCTAATGATAAACTAGATACATTTATGAGATGTGTTTAAAAGATTGAACAAGAAAATTAAAAAATATTTTTCTAATGAGAAACTACTGGTAGTTACATTTATGAGATGTGTTGAAAAGTTTGAAAAAGAAAATCAAAGAAATAAATTTCTATTGATACACTATATACACTTATGAAATGTGTTGAAAAGTTTGAAAAAGAAAATCAAAAAATATATTACTATTGATCAATTATATACACTTATGAAATGTGTTGAAAAGAATGAAAAAGAAAATGAAAAGGTATATTTTTAGTGATAATATACCGGCAGATACATTTATGAGATGTGTTGAAAAGTTTGAAAAAGAAAATCAAAAAATATATTTCTAATAATAAACTACTGGTAGATACATTTATAAAATGTGTTGAAAAGTATCAAAATCAAAAAATATATTTCTAATGATAAACTAGATACATTTATGAGATGTGTTGAAAAGTTTGAAAAAGAAAATCAAAAAATATATTTCTAATAATAAACTACTGGTAGATACATTTATAAAATGTGTTGAAAAGTATCAAAATCAGAAAATATATTTCTAATGATAAACTAGATACATTTATGAAATGTGTTGATAAGTTTGAAAAAGAAAATCAAAAAATATATTTCTAATGATAAACTAGATACATTTATGAGATGTGTTGAAACGTTTGAAAAAGAAAATAAAAAAACATATTTCTAATGATAAACTACCGGTAGATACATTTATGAAATGTGTTGAAAAGTTTGAAAAAGAAAATATAAAATATATTTCTAATGATAAACTACCTGTAGATACATTTATGAGATGTGTTGAAAAGATTGAAAAAGAAAATAAAAAATATATTTCCAATGATAAACTCCCGGTAGATACATTTATGAGATGAGTTGAAAAGATTGAAAAAGAAAATAAAAAAATATATTTCTAATAATAAACTACCTGTAGATACATTTATGAGATGTGTTGAAAAGTTTGAAAATGAAAATAATATATTTCTAATGATAAACTAGATACATTTATGAAATGTGTTTAAAAGTTACAAAATCAACTAAATATATTTCTAATGATAAAAACTAGATACATTTATGAAATGTGTTGAAAAGTTTGAACAAGAAAATAAAAAAAAATGATTTATAATGATAAACTATATACATTTATGAAATGTGTTGAAAAGTGTGAAAAAGAAAATGAAAAGATATATTTCTAGTGATAATCTACCGGTAGATACATTTATGAAATGTGTTGAAAAGTTTCAAAATCAAAAAATATATTTCTAATGATAAACTAGATACATTTATGAAATGTGTTGATAAGTTTGAAAAGGCAAATCAAAAAATATATTTCTAATGATAAACTAGATACATTTCTTAAATGTGTTGACAAATTTGAAAATCAAAGAAATATTTTTCTAATGATAAATTAGATACATTTATGAAATGTGTTGAACAGTTTCAAAAAGAAAATCAAAAAATAAATTTCTATTGATAAACTATATACACTTATGAAATGTGTAGAAAAGTTTGAAAATCAAAAAAATATATTTCTAATGATAAACTAGATACATTTATGAAATATGTTGAAAGGTTTGAACAAGAAAATAAAAAAAATATATTTCTAATGACAAACTATATACATTTATGAAAAGTTTGAACAAGAAAATAAAAAAAAATAATGTATAATGATAAACTGTATACATTTATGAAATGTGTTGAAAAGTTTGAAAAAGAAACTCAAAAAATATATTTCTAATAATAAACTACTGGTAGATACATTTATGAAATGTGTTGAAAAGTTTCAAAATCAAAAAATATAATTCTAATGATAAACTAGATACATTTATGAAATGTGTTGATAAGTTTGAAAAGGAAAATCAAAAAATATATTTCTAATGATAAACTATATATATTTATGAGATGTGTTGAAAAGTTTGAAAATCAAAAAAATATATTTCTAATGATAAATTAGATACATTTATGAAATGTGTTGAAAAGTTTGGAAAAGAAAATGAAAAGATATATTTCTAGTGATAAACTATATACATTTATGAGATGTGTTGAAAATATTGAAAATGAAAATCATAAAATATATTTCTAATGATAAACTAGATATATTTATGAGATGTGTTGAAAAGTTTGAAAAAGAAAATGAAAAGATATATTTCTAGTGATAATCTACCGGTAGATACATTTATGAAATGTTTTGAAAAGTTTGAAAATCAAAAAAAAATATTCCTAATGATAAACTAGATACATTTATGAGATGTGTTTAAAAGATTGAACAAGAAAATTAAAAAATATTTTTCTAATGAGAAACTACTGGTAGTTACATTTATGAGATGTGTTGAAAAGTTTGAAAAAGAAAATCAAAGAAATAAATTTCTATTGATACACTATATACACTTATGAAATGTGTTGAAAAGTTTGAAAAAGAAAATCAAAAAATATATTACTATTGATCAATTATATACACTTATGAAATGTGTTGAAAAGAATGAAAAAGAAAATGAAAAGGTATATTTTTAGTGATAATATACCGGCAGATACATTTATGAGATGTGTTGAAAAGTTTGAAAAAGAAAATCAAAAAATATATTTCTAATAATAAACTACTGGTAGATACATTTATAAAATGTGTTGAAAAGTATCAAAATCAAAAAATATATTTCTAATGATAAACTAGATACATTTATGAGATGTGTTGAAAAGTTTGAAAAAGAAAATCAAAAAATATATTTCTAATAATAAACTACTGGTAGATACATTTATAAAATGTGTTGAAAAGTATCAAAATCAGAAAATATATTTCTAATGATAAACTAGATACATTTATGAAATGTGTTGATAAGTTTGAAAAAGAAAATCAAAAAATATATTTCTAATGATAAACTAGATACATTTATGAGATGTGTTGAAACGTTTGAAAAAGAAAATAAAAAAACATATTTCTAATGATAAACTACCGGTAGATACATTTATGAAATGTGTTGAAAAGTTTGAAAAAGAAAATATAAAATATATTTCTAATGATAAACTACCTGTAGATACATTTATGAGATGTGTTGAAAAGATTGAAAAAGAAAATAAAAAATATATTTCCAATGATAAACTCCCGGTAGATACATTTATGAGATGAGTTGAAAAGATTGAAAAAGAAAATAAAAAAATATATTTCTAATAATAAACTACCTGTAGATACATTTATGAGATGTGTTGAAAAGTTTGAAAATAAAAATAATATATTTCTAATGATAAAAACTAGATACATTTATGAAATGTGTTGAAAAATTTCAAAAAGAAAATCAAAAAATAAATTTCTATTGATAAACTATATACACTTATGAAATGTGTAGAAAAGTTTGAAAATCAAAAAAATATATTTCTAGTGATAAACTATATACATTTATGAGATGTGTTGAAAAGATTGAAAATGAAAATCATAAAATATATTTCTAATAATAAACTACTGGTAGATACATTTATAAAATGTGTTGAAAAGTATCAAAATCAGAAAATATATTTCTAATGATAAACTAGATACATTTATGAAATGTGTTGATAAGTTTGAAAAAGAAAATCAAAAAATATATTTCTAATGATAAACTAGATACATTTATGAGATGTGTTGAAACGTTTGAAAAAGAAAATAAAAAAACATATTTCTAATGATAAACTACCGGTAGATACATTTATGAAATGTGTTGAAAAGTTTGAAAAAGAAAATATAAAATATATTTCTAATGATAAACTACCTGTAGATACATTTATGAGATGTGTTGAAAAGATTGAAAAAGAAAATAAAAAATATATTTCCAATGATAAACTCCCGGTAGATACATTTATGAGATGAGTTGAAAAGATTGAAAAAGAAAATAAAAAAATATATTTCTAATAATAAACTACCTGTAGATACATTTATGAGATGTGTTGAAAAGTTTGAAAATCAAAATAATATATTTCTAATGATAAAAACTAGATACATTTATGAAATGTGTTGAAAAATTTCAAAAAGAAAATCAAAAAATAAATTTCTATTGATAAACTATATACACTTATGAAATGTGTAGAAAAGTTTGAAAATCAAAAAAATATATTTCTAGTGATAAACTATATACATTTATGAGATGTGTTGAAAAGATTGAAAATGAAAATCATAAAATATATTTCTAATGATAAACTAGATATATTTATGAGATGTGTTGAAAAGTTTGAAAAAGAAAATGAAAAGATATATTTCTAGTGATAATCTACCGGTAGATACATTTATGAAATGTTTTGAAAAGTTTGAAAATCAAAAAAAAATATTTCTAATGATAAACTAGATACATTTATGAAATGTGTTGAAAAGTTTCAAAATCAACTAAATATATTTCTAATGATAAAAACTAGATACATTTATGAAATGTGTTGAAAAGTTTGGAAAAGAAAATGAAAAGATATATTTCTAGTGATAAACTATATACATTTATGAGATGTGTTGAAAATATTGAAAATGAAAATCATAAAATATATTTCTAATGATAAACTAGATATATTTATGAGATGTGTTGAAAAGTTTGAAAAAGAAAATGAAAAGATATATTTCTAGTGATAATCTACCGGTAGATACATTTATGAAATGTTTTGAAAAGTTTGAAAATCAAAAAAAAATATTCCTAATGATAAACTAGATACATTTATGAGATGTGTTTAAAAGATTGAACAAGAAAATTAAAAAATATTTTTCTAATGAGAAACTACTGGTAGTTACATTTATGAGATGTGTTGAAAAGTTTGAAAAAGAAAATCAAAGAAATAAATTTCTATTGATACACTATATACACTTATGAAATGTGTTGAAAAGTTTGAAAAAGAAAATCAAAAAATATATTACTATTGATCAATTATATACACTTATGAAATGTGTTGAAAAGAATGAAAAAGAAAATGAAAAGGTATATTTTTAGTGATAATATACCGGCAGATACATTTATGAGATGTGTTGAAAAGTTTGAAAAAGAAAATCAAAAAATATATTTCTAATAATAAACTACTGGTAGATACATTTATAAAATGTGTTGAAAAGTATCAAAATCAAAAAATATATTTCTAATGATAAACTAGATACATTTATGAGATGTGTTGAAAAGTTTGAAAAAGAAAATCAAAAAATATATTTCTAATAATAAACTACTGGTAGATACATTTATAAAATGTGTTGAAAAGTATCAAAATCAGAAAATATATTTCTAATGATAAACTAGATACATTTATGAAATGTGTTGATAAGTTTGAAAAAGAAAATCAAAAAATATATTTCTAATGATAAACTAGATACATTTATGAGATGTGTTGAAACGTTTGAAAAAGAAAATAAAAAAACATATTTCTAATGATAAACTACCGGTAGATACATTTATGAAATGTGTTGAAAAGTTTGAAAAAGAAAATATAAAATATATTTCTAATGATAAACTACCTGTAGATACGTTTATGAGATGTGTTGAAAAGATTGAAAAAGAAAATAAAAAATATATTTCCAATGATAAACTCCCGGTAGATACATTTATGAGATGAGTTGAAAAGATTGAAAAAGAAAATAAAAAAATATATTTCTAATAATAAACTACCTGTAGATACATTTATGAGATGTGTTGAAAAGTTTGAAAATCAAAATAATATATTTCTAATGATAAAAACTAGATACATTTATGAAATGTGTTGAAAAATTTCAAAAAGAAAATCAAAAAATAAATTTCTATTGATAAACTATATACACTTATGAAATGTGTAGAAAAGTTTGAAAATCAAAAAAATATATTTCTAGTGATAAACTATATACATTTATGAGATGTGTTGAAAAGATTGAAAATGAAAATCATAAAATATATTTCTAATAATAAACTACTGGTAGATACATTTATAAAAAGTGTTGAAAAGTATCAAAATCAGAAAATATATTTCTAATGATAAACTAGATACATTTATGAAATGTGTTGATAAGTTTGAAAAAGAAAATCAAAAAATATATTTCTAATGATAAACTAGATACATTTATGAGATGTGTTGAAACGTTTGAAAAAGAAAATAAAAAACCAATTTCTAATGATAAACTACCGGTAGATACATTTATGAAATGTGTTGAAAAGTTTGAAAAAGAAAATATAAAATATATTTCTAATGATAAACTACCTGTAGATACATTTATGAGATGTGTTGAAAAGATTGAAAAAGAAAATAAAAAATATATTTCCAATGATAAACTCCCGGTAGATACATTTATGAGATGAGTTGAAAAGATTGAAAAAGAAAATAAAAAAATATATTTCTAATAATAAACTACCTGTAGATACATTTATGAGATGTGTTGAAAAGTTTGAAAATCAAAATAATATATTTCTAATGATAAAAACTAGATACATTTATGAAATGTGTTGAAAAATTTCAAAAAGAAAATCAAAAAATAAATTTCTATTGATAAACTATATACACTTATGAAATGTGTAGAAAAGTTTGAAAATCAAAAAAATATATTTCTAGTGATAAACTATATACATTTATGAGATGTGTTGAAAAGATTGAAAATGAAAATCATAAAATATATTTCTAATGATAAACTAGATATATTTATGAGATGTGTTGAAAAGTTTGAAAAAGAAAATGAAAAGATATATTTCTAGTGATAATCTACCGGTAGATACATTTATGAAATGTTTTGAAAAGTTTGAAAATCAAAAAAAAATATTTCTAATGATAAACTAGATACATTTATGAAATGTGTTGAAAAGTTTCAAAATCAACTAAATATATTTCTAATGATAAAAACTAGATACATTTATGAAATGTGTTGAAAAGATTGAAAAAGAAAATAAAAATAATATATTTCTTATGATAAACTACCGGTAGATACATTTATGAAATGTGTTGAAAAGTTTAAAAAAAAAAAATATATTTCTAATGATAAACTGGATATATTTATGAAATGTGTTGAAAAGTTTGGAAAAGAAAATAAAAAAATATATTTCTAGTGAAAAACTAGATACATTTATGAAATGTGTTGAAAAGTTTGAAAACGAAAATCAAAAAATATATTTCTAATGATAAACTACCTGTAGATACATTTATGAGATGTGTTGAAAAGTTTGAAAATGAAAAAAATATATTTCTAGTGATAAACTAGATACATTTATGAAATGTGTTGAAAAGTTTGAAAAAGAAAATCAAAAAATAAATTTCTATTGATACACTATATACACTTATGAAATGTGTTGAAAAGTTTGAAAATAAAAAAATATATTTCTAATGATAAACTGGATATATTCATGAAATGTGTTGAAAAGTTTGGAAAAGAAAATCAAAAAATATATTTCTAGTGATACTCTACCTGTAGATACATTTATGAGAAGTGTTGAAAAGTTTGAAAACGAAAATAAAAAAATATATTTCTAATGATAAACTACCGGTAGATACATTTATGAAATGTGTTGCAAAAGTTTGAAAAAGAAAATAAAAAAATATATTTCTAATGATAAACTACTGGTAGATACATTTATGAAATGTGTTGAAAAGTTTGAAAAAGAAAATATAAAATATATTTCTAATGATAAACTACCTGTAGATACATTTATGAGATGTGTTGAAAAGATTGAAAAAGAAAATAAAAAAATATATTTCCAATGATAAACTACCGGTAGATACATTTATGAGATGAGTTGAAAAGATTGAAAAAGAAAATAAAAAAATATATTTCTAATAATAAACTACCTGTAGATACATTTATGAGATGTGTTGAAAAGTTTGAAAATCAAAATAATATATTTCTAATGATAAACTAGATACATTTATGAAATGTGTTTAAAAGTTACAAAATCAACTAAATATATTTCTAATGATAAAAACTAGATACATTTATGAAATGTGTTGAAAAATTTCAAAAAGAACATCAAAAAATAAATTTCTATTGATAAACTATATACATTTATGAAAAGTGTTGAAAAGTTTGAACAAGAAAATAAAAAAAAATGATTTATAATGATAAACTATATACATTTATGAAATGTGTTGAAAAGTGTGAAAAAGAAAATCAAAAAATAAATTTCTATTGATACACTATATACACTTATGAAATGTGTTGAAAAGTTTGAAAATAAAAAAATATATTTCTAATGATAAACTGGATATATTTATGAAATGTGTTGAAAAGTTTGGAAAAGAAAATCAAAAAATATATTTCTAGTGATACTCTACCGGTAGATACATTTATGAGAAGTGTTGAAAAGTTTGAAAACGAAAATAAAAAAATATATTTCTAATGATAAACTACCGGTAGATACATTTATGAAAGTGTTGCAAAAGTTTGAAAAAGAAAATAAAAAAATATATTTCTAATGATAAACTACTGGTAGATACATTTATGAAATGTGTTGAAAAGTTTGAAAAAGAAAATATAAAATATATTTCTAATGATAAACTACCTGTAGATACATTTATGAGATGTGTTGAAAAGATTGAAAAAGAAAATAAAAAAATATATTTCCAATGATAAACTACCGGTAGATACATTTATGAGATGAGTTGAAAAGATTGAAAAAGAAAATAAAAAAATATATTTCTAATAATAAACTACCTGTAGATACATTTATGAGATGTGTTGAAAAGTTTGAAAATCAAAATAATATATTTCTAATGATAAACTAGATACATTTATGAAATGTGTTTAAAAGTTACAAAATCAACTAAATATATTTCTAATGATAAAAACTAGATACATTTATGAAATGTGTTGAAAAGTTTGAACAAGAAAATAAAAAAAAATGATTTATAATGATAAACTATATACATTTATGAAATGTGTTGAAAAGTGTGAAAAAGAAAATGAAAAGATATATTTCTAGTGATAATCTACCGGTAGATACATTTATGAAATGTGTTGAAAAGTTTCAAAATCAAAAAATATATTTCTAATGATAAACTAGATACATTTATGAAATGTGTTGATAAGTTTGAAAAGGCAAATCAAAAAATATATTTCTAATGATAAACTAGATACATTTCTTAAATGTGTTGACAAATTTGAAAATCAAAGAAATATTTTTCTAATGATAAATTAGATACATTTATGAAATGTGTTGAACAGTTTCAAAAAGAAAATCAAAAAATAAATTTCTATTGATAAACTATATACACTTATGAAATGTGTAGAAAAGTTTGAAAATCAAAAAAATATATTTCTAATGATAAACTAGATACATTTATGAAATATGTTGAAAGGTTTGAACAAGAAAATAAAAAAAATATATTTCTAATGATAAACTATATACATTTATGAAAAGTTTGAACAAGAAAATAAAAAAAAATAATGTATAATGATAAACTGTATACATTTATGAAATGTGTTGAAAAGTTTGAAAAAGAAACTCAAAAAATATATTTCTAATAATAAACTACTGGTAGATACATTTATGAAATGTGTTGAAAAGTTTCAAAATCAAAAAATATAATTCTAATGATAAACTAGATACATTTATGAAATGTGTTGATAAGTTTGAAAAGGAAAATCAAAAAATATATTTCTAATGATAAACTATATATATTTATGAGATGTGTTGAAAAGTTTGAAAATGAAAATCATAAAATATATTTCTAATGATAAACTAGATATATTTATGAGATGTGTTGAAAAGTTTGAAAAAGAAAATGAAAAGATATATTTCTAGTGATAATCTACCGGTAGATACATTTATGAAATGTTTTGAAAAGTTTGAAAATCAAAAAAAAATATTCCTAATGATAAACTAGATACATTTATGAGATGTGTTTAAAAGATTGAACAAGAAAATTAAAAAATATTTTTCTAATGAGAAACTACTGGTAGTTACATTTATGAGATGTGTTGAAAAGTTTGAAAAAGAAAATCAAAGAAATAAATTTCTATTGATACACTATATACACTTATGAAATGTGTTGAAAAGTTTGAAAAAGAAAATCAAAAAATATATTACTATTGATCAATTATATACACTTATGAAATGTGTTGAAAAGAATGAAAAAGAAAATGAAAAGGTATATTTTTAGTGATAATATACCGGCAGATACATTTATGAGATGTGTTGAAAAGTTTGAAAAAGAAAATCAAAAAATATATTTCTAATAATAAACTACTGGTAGATACATTTATAAAATGTGTTGAAAAGTATCAAAATCAAAAAATATATTTCTAATGATAAACTAGATACATTTATGAGATGTGTTGAAAAGTTTGAAAAAGAAAATCAAAAAATATATTTCTAATAATAAACTACTGGTAGATACATTTATAAAATGTGTTGAAAAGTATCAAAATCAGAAAATATATTTCTAATGATAAACTAGATACATTTATGAAATGTGTTGATAAGTTTGAAAAAGAAAATCAAAAAATTATTTCTAATGATAAACTAGATACATTTATGAGATGTGTTGAAACGTTTGAAAAAGAAAATAAAAAAACATATTTCTAATGATAAACTACCGGTAGATACATTTATGAAATGTGTTGAAAAGTTTGAAAAAGAAAATATAAAATATATTTCTAATGATAAACTACCTGTAGATACATTTATGAGATGTGTTGAAAAGATTGAAAAAGAAAATAAAAAATATATTTCCAATGATAAACTCCCGGTAGATACATTTATGAGATGAGTTGAAAAGATTGAAAAAGAAAATAAAAAAATATATTTCTAATAATAAACTACCTGTAGATACATTTATGAGATGTGTTGAAAAGTTTGAAAATCAAAATAATATATTTCTAATGATAAAAACTAGATACATTTATGAAATGTGTTGAAAAATTTCAAAAAGAAAATCAAAAAATAAATTTCTATTGATAAACTATATACACTTATGAAATGTGTAGAAAAGTTTGAAAATCAAAAAAATATATTTCTAGTGATAAACTATATACATTTATGAGATGTGTTGAAAAGATTGAAAATGAAAATCATAAAATATATTTCTAATAATAAACTACTGGTAGATACATTTATAAAATGTGTTGAAAAGTATCAAAATCAGAAAATATATTTCTAATGATAAACTAGATACATTTATGAAATGTGTTGATAAGTTTGAAAAAGAAAATCAAAAAATATATTTCTAATGATAAACTAGATACATTTATGAGATGTGTTGAAACGTTTGAAAAAGAAAATAAAAAAATATATTTCTAATGATAAACTACCGGTAGATACATTTATGAAATGTGTTGAAAAGTTTGAAAAAGAAAATATAAAATATATTTCTAATGATAAACTACCTGTAGATACATTTATGAGATGTGTTGAAAAGATTGAAAAAGAAAATAAAAAATATATTTCCAATGATAAACTCCCGGTAGATACATTTATGAGATGAGTTGAAAAGATTGAAAAAGAAAATAAAAAAATATATTTCTAATAATAAACTACCTGTAGATACATTTATGAGATGTGTTGAAAAGTTTGAAAATCAAAATAATATATTTCTAATGATAAAAACTAGATACATTTATGAAATGTGTTGAAAAATTTCAAAAAGAAAATCAAAAAATAAATTTCTATTGATAAACTATATACACTTATGAAATGTGTAGAAAAGTTTGAAAATCAAAAAAATATATTTCTAGTGATAAACTATATACATTTATGAGATGTGTTGAAAAGATTGAAAATGAAAATCATAAAATATATTTCTAATGATAAACTAGATATATTTATGAGATGTGTTGAAAAGTTTGAAAAAGAAAATGAAAAGATATATTTCTAGTGATAATCTACCGGTAGATACATTTATGAAATGTTTTGAAAAGTTTGAAAATCAAAAAAAAATATTTCTAATGATAAACTAGATACATTTATGAAATGTGTTGAAAAGTTTCAAAATCAACTAAATATATTTCTAATGATAAAAACTAGATACATTTATGAAATGTGTTGAAAAGATTGAAAAAGAAAATAAAAATAATATATTTCTTATGATAAACTACCGGTAGATACATTTATGAAATGTGTTGAAAAGTTTAAAAAAAAAAAATATATTTCTAATGATAAACTGGATATATTTATGAAATGTGTTGAAAAGTTTGGAAAAGAAAATAAAAAAATATATTTCTAGTGAAAAACTAGATACATTTATGAAATGTGTTGAAAAGTTTGAAAACGAAAATCAAAAAATATATTTCTAATGATAAACTACCTGTAGATACATTTATGAGATGTGTTGAAAAGTTTGAAAATGAAAAAAATATATTTCTAGTGATAAACTAGATACATTTATGAAATGTGTTGAAAAGTTTGAAAAAGAAAATCAAAAAATAAATTTCTATTGATACACTATATACACTTATGAAATGTGTTGAAAAGTTTGAAAATAAAAAAATATATTTCTAATGATAAACTGGATATATTTATGAAATGTGTTGAAAAGTTTGGAAAAGAAAATCAAAAAATATATTTCTAGTGATACTCTACCTGTAGATACATTTATGAGAAGTGTTGAAAAGTTTGAAAACGAAAATAAAAAAATATATTTCTAATGATAAACTACCGGTAGATACATTTATGAAATGTGTTGCAAAAGTTTGAAAAAGAAAATAAAAAAATATATTTCTAATGATAAACTACTGGTAGATACATTTATGAAATGTGTTGAAAAGTTTGAAAAAGAAAATATAAAATATATTT
The DNA here is from genome assembly GCA_034231615.1 of Meghimatium bilineatum. NCBI lineage: Eukaryota > Metazoa > Mollusca > Gastropoda > Stylommatophora > Philomycidae > Meghimatium > Meghimatium bilineatum. Next base: position 16,370,310 of record CM067309.1, read on the forward strand.
CTAATGATAAACTACCTGTAGATACATTTATGAGATGTGTTGAAAAGATTGAAAAAGAAAATAAAAAAATATATTTCCAATGATAAACTACCGGTAGATACATTTATGAGATGAGTTGAAAAGATTGAAAACGAAAATAAAAAAATATATTTCTAATAATAAACTACCTGTAGATACATTTATGAGATGTGTTGAAAAGTTTGAAAATCAAAATAATATATTTCTAATGATAAACTAGATACATTTATGAAATGTGTTTAAAAGTTACAAAATCAACTAAATATATTTCTAATGATAAAAACTAGATACATTTATGAAATGTGTTGAAAAATTTCAAAAAGAACATCAAAAAATAAATTTCTATTGATAAACTATATACATTTATGAAAAGTGTTGAAAAGTTTGAACAAGAAAATAAAAAAAAATGATTTATAATGATAAACTATATACATTTATGAAATGTGTTGAAAAGTGTGAAAAAGAAAATCAAAAAATAAATTTCTATTGATACACTATATACACTTATGAAATGTGTTGAAAAGTTTGAAAATAAAAAAATATATTTCTAATGATAAACTGGATATATTTATGAAATGTGTTGAAAAGTTTGGAAAAGAAAATCAAAAAATATATTTCTAGTGATACTCTACCGGTAGATACATTTATGAGAAGTGTTGAAAAGTTTGAAAACGAAAATAAAAAAATATATTTCTAATGATAAACTACCGGTAGATACATTTATGAAAGTGTTGCAAAAGTTTGAAAAAGAAAATAAAAAAATATATTTCTAATGATAAACTACTGGTAGATACATTTATGAAATGTGTTGAAAAGTTTGAAAAAGAAAATATAAAATATATTTCTAATGATAAACTACCTGTAGATACATTTATGAGATGTGTTGAAAAGATTGAAAAAGAAAATAAAAAAATATATTTCCAATGATAAACTACCGGTAGATACATTTATGAGATGAGTTGAAAAGATTGAAAAAGAAAATAAAAAAATATATTTCTAATAATAAACTACCTGTAGATACATTTATGAGATGTGTTGAAAAGATTGAAAATGAAAATAATATATTTCTAATGATAAACTAGATACATTTATGAAATGTGTTTAAAAGTTACAAAATCAACTAAATATATTTCTAATGATAAAAACTAGATACATTTATGAAATGTGTTGAAAAGTTTGAACAAGAAAATAAAAAAAAATGATTTATAATGATAAACTATATACATTTATGAAATGTGTTGAAAAGTGTGAAAAAGAAAATGAAAAGATATATTTCTAGTGATAATCTACCGGTAGATACATTTATGAAATGTGTTGAAAAGTTTCAAAATCAAAAAATATATTTCTAATGATAAACTAGATACATTTATGAAATGTGTTGATAAGTTTGAAAAGGCAAATCAAAAAATATATTTCTAATGATAAACTAGATACATTTCTTAAATGTGTTGACAAATTTGAAAATCAAAGAAATATTTTTCTAATGATAAATTAGATACATTTATGAAATGTGTTGAACAGTTTCAAAAAGAAAATCAAAAAATAAATTTCTATTGATAAACTATATACACTTATGAAATGTGTAGAAAAGTTTGAAAATCAAAAAAATATATTTCTAATGATAAACTAGATACATTTATGAAATATGTTGAAAGGTTTGAACAAGAAAATAAAAAAAATATATTTCTAATGACAAACTATATACATTTATGAAAAGTTTGAACAAGAAAATAAAAAAAAATAATGTATAATGATAAACTGTATACATTTATGAAATGTGTTGAAAAGTTTGAAAAAGAAACTCAAAAAATATATTTCTAATAATAAACTACTGGTAGATACATTTATGAAATGTGTTGAAAAGTTTCAAAATCAAAAAATATAATTCTAATGATAAACTAGATACATTTATGAAATGTGTTGATAAGTTTGAAAAGGAAAATCAAAAAATATATTTCTAATGATAAACTATATATATTTATGAGATGTGTTGAAAAGTTTGAAAATCAAAAAAATATATTTCTAATGATAAATTAGATACATTTATGAAATGTGTTGAAAAGTTTGGAAAAGAAAATGAAAAGATATATTTCTAGTGATAAACTATATACATTTATGAGATGTGTTGAAAATATTGAAAATGAAAATCATAAAATATATTTCTAATGATAAACTAGATATATTTATGAGATGTGTTGAAAAGTTTGAAAAAGAAAATGAAAAGATATATTTCTAGTGATAATCTACCGGTAGATACATTTATGAAATGTTTTGAAAAGTTTGAAAATCAAAAAAAAATATTCCTAATGATAAACTAGATACATTTATGAGATGTGTTTAAAAGATTGAACAAGAAAATTAAAAAATATTTTTCTAATGAGAAACTACTGGTAGTTACATTTATGAGATGTGTTGAAAAGTTTGAAAAAGAAAATCAAAGAAATAAATTTCTATTGATACACTATATACACTTATGAAATGTGTTGAAAAGTTTGAAAAAGAAAATCAAAAAATATATTACTATTGATCAATTATATACACTTATGAAATGTGTTGAAAAGAATGAAAAAGAAAATGAAAAGGTATATTTTTAGTGATAATATACCGGCAGATACATTTATGAGATGTGTTGAAAAGTTTGAAAAAGAAAATCAAAAAATATATTTCTAATAATAAACTACTGGTAGATACATTTATAAAATGTGTTGAAAAGTATCAAAATCAAAAAATATATTTCTAATGATAAACTAGATACATTTATGAGATGTGTTGAAAAGTTTGAAAAAGAAAATCAAAAAATATATTTCTAATAATAAACTACTGGTAGATACATTTATAAAATGTGTTGAAAAGTATCAAAATCAGAAAATATATTTCTAATGATAAACTAGATACATTTATGAAATGTGTTGATAAGTTTGAAAAAGAAAATCAAAAAATATATTTCTAATGATAAACTAGATACATTTATGAGATGTGTTGAAACGTTTGAAAAAGAAAATAAAAAAACATATTTCTAATGATAAACTACCGGTAGATACATTTATGAAATGTGTTGAAAAGTTTGAAAAAGAAAATATAAAATATATTTCTAATGATAAACTACCTGTAGATACATTTATGAGATGTGTTGAAAAGATTGAAAAAGAAAATAAAAAATATATTTCCAATGATAAACTCCCGGTAGATACATTTATGAGATGAGTTGAAAAGATTGAAAAAGAAAATAAAAAAATATATTTCTAATAATAAACTACCTGTAGATACATTTATGAGATGTGTTGAAAAGTTTGAAAATCAAAATAATATATTTCTAATGATAAAAACTAGATACATTTATGAAATGTGTTGAAAAATTTCAAAAAGAAAATCAAAAAATAAATTTCTATTGATAAACTATATACACTTATGAAATGTGTAGAAAAGTTTGAAAATCAAAAAAATATATTTCTAGTGATAAACTATATACATTTATGAGATGTGTTGAAAAGATTGAAAATGAAAATCATAAAATATATTTCTAATAATAAACTACTGGTAGATACATTTATAAAATGTGTTGAAAAGTATCAAAATCAGAAAATATATTTCTAATGATAAACTAGATACATTTATGAAATGTGTTGATAAGTTTGAAAAAGAAAATCAAAAAATATATTTCTAATGATAAACTAGATACATTTATGAGATGTGTTGAAACGTTTGAAAAAGAAAATAAAAAAACATATTTCTAATGATAAACTACCGGTAGATACATTTATGAAATGTGTTGAAAAGTTTGAAAAAGAAAATATAAAATATATTTCTAATGATAAACTACCTGTAGATACATTTATGAGATGTGTTGAAAAGATTGAAAAAGAAAATAAAAAATATATTTCCAATGATAAACTCCCGGTAGATACATTTATGAGATGAGTTGAAAAGATTGAAAAAGAAAATAAAAAAATATATTTCTAATAATAAACTACCTGTAGATACATTTATGAGATGTGTTGAAAAGTTTGAAAATCAAAATAATATATTTCTAATGATAAAAACTAGATACATTTATGAAATGTGTTGAAAAATTTCAAAAAGAAAATCAAAAAATAAATTTCTATTGATAAACTATATACACTTATGAAATGTGTAGAAAAGTTTGAAAATCAAAAAAATATATTTCTAGTGATAAACTATATACATTTATGAGATGTGTTGAAAAGATTGAAAATGAAAATCATAAAATATATTTCTAATGATAAACTAGATATATTTATGAGATGTGTTGAAAAGTTTGAAAAAGAAAATGAAAAGATATATTTCTAGTGATAATCTACCGGTAGATACATTTATGAAATGTTTTGAAAAGTTTGAAAATCAAAAAAAAATATTTCTAATGATAAACTAGATACATTTATGAAATGTGTTGAAAAGTTTCAAAATCAACTAAATATATTTCTAATGATAAAAACTAGATACATTTATGAAATGTGTTGAAAAGATTGAAAAAGAAAATAAAAATAATATATTTCTTATGATAAACTACCGGTAGATACATTTATGAAATGTGTTGAAAAGTTTTAAAAAAAAAAAAATATATTTCTAATGATAAACTGGATATATTTATGAAATGTGTTGAAAAGTTTGGAAAAGAAAATAAAAAAATATATTTCTAGTGAAAAACTAGATACATTTATGAAATGTGTTGAAAAGTTTGAAAACGAAAATCAAAAAATATATTTCTAATGATAAACTACCTGTAGATACATTTATGAGATGTGTTGAAAAGTTTGAAAATGAAAAAAATATATTTCTAGTGATAAACTAGATACATTTATGAAATGTGTTGAAAAGTTTGAAAAAGAAAATCAAAAAATAAATTTCTATTGATACACTATATACACTTATGAAATGTGTTGAAAAGTTTGAAAATAAAAAAATATATTTCTAATGATAAACTGGATATATTTATGAAATGTGTTGAAAAGTTTGGAAAAGAAAATCAAAAAATATATTTCTAGTGATACTCTACCTGTAGATACATTTATGAGAAGTGTTGAAAAGTTTGAAAACGAAAATAAAAAAATATATTTCTAATGATAAACTACCGGTAGATACATTTATGAAATGTGTTGCAAAAGTTTGAAAAAGAAAATAAAAAATATATTTCTAATGATAAACTACTGGTAGATACATTTATGAAATGTGTTGAAAAGTTTGAAAAAGAAAATATAAAATATATTTCTAATGATAAACTACCTGTAGATACATTTATGAGATGTGTTGAAAAGATTGAAAAAGAAAATAAAAAAATATATTTCTAATGAGAAACTACCGGTAGATACATTTATGAGATGTGTTGAAAAGTTTGAACAAGAAAATAAAAAAATATATTTCTAATGATAAACTAGATACATTTCTGAAATGTGTTGAAAAATTTGAAAATCAAAGAAATATTTTTCTAATGATAAATTAGATACATTTATGAAATGTGTTGAAAAATTTCAAAAAGAAAATCAAAAAATAAATTTCTATTGATAAACTATATACACTTATGAAATGTGTAGAACAGTTTGAAAATCAAAAAAATATATTTCTAATGATAAACTAGATACATTTATGAAATATGTTGAAAGGTTTGAACAAGAAAATAAAAAAAATATATTTCTAATGATAAACTATATACATTTATGAAAAGTTTGAACAAGAAAATAAAAAAAAATAATTTATAATGATAAACTGTATACATTTATGAAATGTGTTGAAAAGTTTGAAAAAGAAACTCAAAAAATATATTTCTAATAATAAACTACTGGTAGATACATTTATGAAATGTGTTGAAAAGTTTCAAAATCAAAAAATATATTTCTAATGATAAACTAGATACATTTATGAAATGTGTTGATAAGTTTGAAAAGGAAAATCAAAAAATATATTTCTAATGATAAACTATATATATTTATGAGATGTGTTGAAAAGTTTGAAAATCAAAAAAATATATTTCTAATGATAAACTAGATACATTTATGAAATGTGTTGATAAGTTTGAAAAGGAAAATCAAAAAATATATTTCTAATGATAAATTAGATACATTTATGAAATGTGTTGAAAAGTTTGGAAAAGAAAATCAAAAAATATATTTCTAGTGATAAACTATATACATTTATGAAATGTGTTGAAAAGTTTGAAAATGAAAATCAAAAAATATATTTCTAGTGATACTCTACCGGTAGATACATTTATGAGAAGTGTTGAAAAGTTTGAAAACGAAAATAAAAAAATATATTTCTAATGATAAACTACCGGTAGATACATTTATGAAATGTGTTGAAAAGTTTGAAAAAGAAAATATAAAATATATTTCTAATGATAAACTACCTGTAGATACATTTATGAGATGAGTTGAAAAGATTGAAAAAGAAAATAAAAAAATATATTTCTAATGATAAACTACCTGTAGATACATTTATGAGATGTGTTGAAAAGTTTGAAAATCAAAATAATATATTTCTAATGATAAAAACTAGATACATTTATGAAATGTGTTGAAAAATTTCAAAAAGAACATCAAAAAATAAATTTCTATTGATAAACTATATACACTTATGAAATGTGTTGAAAAGTTTGAAAATAAAAAAAAAATATTTCTAATGATAAACTATATACATTTATGAAATGTGTTGAAAAGTTTGAACAAGAAAATAAAAAAAAATTATTTCTAATGATAAACTATATACATTTATGAAAAGTGTTGAAAAGTTTGAACAAGAAAATAAAAAAAAATTATTTATAATGATAAACTGTATACATTTATGAAATGTGTTGAAAAGGAAACTCAAAAAATATATTTCTAATAATAAACTACTGGTAGATACATTTATGAAATGTGTTGAAAAGTTTCAAAATCAAAAAATATATTTCTAATGATAAACTAGATACATTTATGAAATGTGTTGATAAGTTTGAAAAGGAAAATCAAAAAATATATTTCTAATGATAAACTATATATATTTATGAGATGTGTTGAAAAGTTTGAAAATCAAAAAAATATATTTCTAATGATAAATTAGATACATTTATGAAATGTGTTGAAAAGTTTGGAAAAGAAAATCAAAAAATATATTTCTAGTGATAAACTATATACATTTATGAAATGTGTTGAAAAGTTTGAAAATGAAAATCAAAAAATATATTTCTAGTGATACTCTACCGGTAGATACATTTATGAGAAGTGTTGAAAAGTTTGAAAAAGAAAATAAAAAATATATTTCTAATGATAAACTACCGGTAGATACATTTATGAGAAGTGTTGAAAAGTTTGAAAACGAAAATAAAAAAATATATTTCTAATGATAAACTACCGGTAGATACATTTATGAAAGTGTTGCAAAAGTTTGAAAAAGAAAATAAAAAAATATATTTCTAATGATAAACTACTGGTAGATACATTTATGAAATGTGTTGAAAAGTTTGAAAAAGAAAATATAAAATATATTTCTAATGATAAACTACCTGTAGATACATTTATGAGATGTGTTGAAAAGATTGAAAAAGAAAATAAAAAAATATATTTCCAATGATAAACTACCGGTAGATACATTTATGAGATGAGTTGAAAAGATTGAAAAAGAAAATAAAAAAATATATTTCTAATAATAAACTACCTGTAGATACATTTATGAGATGTGTTGAAAAGTTTGAAAATCAAAATAATATATTTCTAATGATAAACTAGATACATTTATGAAATGTGTTTAAAAGTTACAAAATCAACTAAATATATTTCTAATGATAAAAACTAGATACATTTATGAAATGTGTTGAAAAGTTTGAACAAGAAAATAAAAAAAAATGATTTATAATGATAAACTATATACATTTATGAAATGTGTTGAAAAGTGTGAAAAAGAAAATGAAAAGATATATTTCTAGTGATAATCTACCGGTAGATACATTTATGAAATGTGTTGAAAAGTTTCAAAATCAAAAAATATATTTCTAATGATAAACTAGATACATTTATGAAATGTGTTGATAAGTTTGAAAAGGCAAATCAAAAAATATATTTCTAATGATAAACTATATATATTTATGAGATGTGTTGAAAAGTTTGAAAATCAAAAAAATATATTTCTAATGATAAATTAGATACATTTATGAGATGTGTTGAAAAGTTTGAAGAAAAAAATAAAAAAATATATTTCTAGTGATCATCTACCGGTAGATACATTTATGAGATGTGTTGAAAAGATTGAACAAGAAAATCAAAAAATAAATTTCTATTGATAAACTATATAGACTTATGAAATGTGTTGAAAAGTTTCAAAATCAAAAAAATATATTTCTAATGATAAACTAGATACATTTATGAAATGTGTTGAAAAGTTTCAAAATCAAAAAATATATTTCTAATGATGAACTAGATACATTTATGAAATGTGTTCATAAGTTAGAAAAGGAAAATCAAAAAATATATTTCTATTGATAAACTATATACACTTATGAAATGTGTTGAAAAGTTTGAAATCAAGAAAAATATATTTCTAATGATAAACTATATACATTTATGAAATGTGTTGAAACGTTTGAACAAGAAAATAATAAAAAAATATTTATAATGATAAACTATATACATTTATGAAATGTGTTGAAAAGTTTGAAAAAGAAAATGAAAAGATATATTTCTAGACATAATCTACCGGTAGATACATTTATGAGATGTATTGAAAACTTTGAAGAAGAAAATTAAAAAATATATTTCTAATGATAAACTACTGGTAGATACATTTATGAAATGTGTTGAAAAGTTTGAAAAAGAAAATATAAAATATATTTCTAATGATAAACTACCTGTAGATACATTTATGAGATGTGTTGAAAAGATTGAAAAAGAAAATAAAAAAATATATTTCCAATGATAAACTACCGGTAGATACATTTATGAGATGAGTTGAAAAGATTGAAAAAGAAAATAAAAAAATATATTTCTAATAATAAACTACCTGTAGATACATTTATGAGATGTGTTGAAAAGTTTGAAAATCAAAATAATATATTTCTAATGATAAACTAGATACATTTATGAAATGTGTTTAAAAGTTACAAAATCAACTAAATATATTTCTAATGATAAAAACTAGATACATTTATGAAATGTGTTGAAAAGTTTGAACAAGAAAATAAAAAAAAATGATTTATAATGATAAACTATATACATTTATGAAATGTGTTGAAAAGTGTGAAAAAGAAAATGAAAAGATATATTTCTAGTGATAATCTACCGGTAGATACATTTATGAAATGTGTTGAAAAGTTTCAAAATCAAAAAATATATTTCTAATGATAAACTAGATACATTTATGAAATGTGTTGATAAGTTTGAAAAGGCAAATCAAAAAATATATTTCTAATGATAAACTATATATATTTATGAGATGTGTTGAAAAGTTTGAAAATCAAAAAAATATATTTCTAATGATAAATTAGATACATTTATGAGATGTGTTGAAAAGTTTGAAGAAAAAAATAAAAAAATATATTTCTAGTGATCATCTACCGGTAGATACATTTATGAGATGTGTTGAAAAGATTGAACAAGAAAATCAAAAAATAAATTTCTATTGATAAACTATATAGACTTATGAAATGTGTTGAAAAGTTTCAAAATCAAAAAAATATATTTCTAATGATAAACTAGATACATTTATGAAATGTGTTGAAAAGTTTCAAAATCAAAAAATATATTTCTAATGATGAACTAGATACATTTATGAAATGTGTTCATAAGTTAGAAAAGGAAAATCAAAAAATATATTTCTATTGATAAACTATATACACTTATGAAATGTGTTGAAAAGTTTGAAATCAAGAAAAATATATTTCTAATGATAAACTATATACATTTATGAAATGTGTTGAAACGTTTGAACAAGAAAATAATAAAAAAATATTTATAATGATAAACTATATACATTTATGAAATGTGTTGAAAAGTTTGAAAAAGAAAATGAAAAGATATATTTCTAGACATAATCTACCGGTAGATACATTTATGAGATGTATTGAAAACTTTGAAGAAGAAAATTAAAAATTATATTTCTAATGAGAAACTACCGGTAGATACATATATGAGATGTGTTGAAAAGATTGAACAAGAAAATTAAAAAATATATTTCTAATGAGAAACTACTGGTAGTTACATTTATGAGATGTGTTGAAAAGTTTGAACAAGAAAATAAAAAAATATATTTCTAATGATAAACTAGATACATTTCTGAAATGTGTTGAAAAATTTGAAAATCAAAGAAATATTTTTCTAATGATAAATTAGATACATTTATGAAATGTGTTGAAAAATTTCAAAAAGAAAATCAAAAAATAAATTTCTATTGATAAACTATATACACTTATGAAATGTGTAGAAAAGTTTGAAAATCAAAAAAATATATTTCTAATGATAAACTAGATACATTTATGAAATATGTTGAAAGGTTTGAACAAGAAAATAAAAAAAATATATTTCTAATGATAAACTATATACATTTATGAAAAGTTTGAACAAGAAAATAAAAAAAAATAATTTATAATGATAAACTGTATACATTTATGAAATGTGTTGAAAAGTTTGAAAAAGAAACTCAAAAAATATATTTCTAATAATAAACTACTGGTAGATACATTTATGAAATGTGTTGAAAAGTTTCAAAATCAAAAAATATATTTCTAATGATAAACTAGATACATTTATGAAATGTGTTGATAAGTTTGAAAAGGAAAATCAAAAAAAATATTTCTAATGATAAACTATATATATTTATGAGATGTGTTGAAAAGTTTGAAAATCAAAAAAATATATTTCTAATGATAAACTAGATACATTTATGAAATGTGTTGATAAGTTTGAAAAGGAAAATCAAAAAATATATTTCTAATGATAAATTAGATACATTTATGAAATGTGTTGAAAAGTTTGGAAAAGAAAATCAAAAAATATATTTCTAGTGATAAACTATATACATTTATGAAATGTGTTGAAAAGTTTGAAAATGAAAATCAAAAAATATATTTCTAGTGATACTCTACCGGTAGATACATTTATGAGAAGTGTTGAAAAGTTTGAAAACGAAAATAAAAAAATATATTTCTAATGATAAACTACCGGTAGATACATTTATGAAATGTGTTGAAAAAGTTTGAAAAAGAAAATAAAAAAATATATTTCTAATGATAAACTACTGGTAGATACATTTATGAGATGTGTTGAAAAGTTTGAAAAAGAAAATAAAAAAACATATTTCTAATGATAAACTACCTGTAGATACATTTATGAGATGAGTTGAAAAGATTGAAAAAGAAAATAAAAAAATATATTTCTAATAATAAACTACCTGTAGATACATTTATGAGATGTGTTGAAAAGTTTGAAAATCAAAATAATATATTTCTAATGATAAAAACTAGATACATTTATGAAATGTGTTGAAAAATTTCAAAAAGAACATCAAAAAATAAATTTCTATTGATAAACTATATACACTTATGAAATGTGTTGAAAAGTTTGAAAATAAAAAAAAAATATTTCTAATGATAAACTATATACATTTATGAAATGTGTTGAAAAGTTTGAACAAGAAAATTAAAAAAAATTATTTCTAATGATAAACTATATACATTTATGAAAAGTGTTGAAAAGTTTGAACAAGAAAATAAAAAAAAATTATTTATAATGATAAACTGTATACATTTATGAAATGTGTTGTAAAGGAAACTCAAAAAATATATTTCTAATAATAAACTACTGGTAGATACATTTATGAAATGTGTTGAAAAGTTTCAAAATCAAAAAATATATTTCTAATGATAAACTAGATACATTTATGAAATGTGTTGATAAGTTTGAAAAGGAAAATCAAAAAATATATTTCTAATGATAAACTATATATATTTATGAGATGTGTTGAAAAGTTTGAAAATCAAAAAAATATATTTCTAATGATAAATTAGATACATTTATGAAATGTGTTGAAAAGTTTGGAAAAGAAAATCAAAAAATATATTTCTAGTGATAAACTATATACATTTATGAAATGTGTTGAAAAGTTTGAAAATGAAAATCAAAAAATATATTTCTAGTGATACTCTACCGGTAGATACATTTATGAGAAGTGTTGAAAAGTTTGAAAAAGAAAATAAAAAATATATTTCTAATGATAAACTACCGGTAGATACATTTATGAGAAGTGTTGAAAAGTTTGAAAACGAAAATAAAAAAATATATTTCTAATGATAAACTACCGGTAGATACATTTATGAAATGTGTTGAAAAAGTTTGAAAAAGAAAATAAAAAATATATTTCTAATGATAAACTACCGGTAGATACATTTATGAGAAGTGTTGAAAAGTTTGAAAATCAAAAAAATATATTTCTAATGATAAATTAGATACATTTATGAGATGTGTTGAAAAGTTTGAAGAAAAAAATAAAAAAATATATTTCTAGTGATCATCTACCGGTAGATACATTTATGAGATGTGTTGAAAAGATTGAACAAGAAAATCAAAAAATAAATTTCTATTGATAAACTATATAGACTTATGAAATGTGTTGAAAAGTTTCAAAATCAAAAAAATATATTTCTAATGATAAACTAGATACATTTATGAAATGTGTTGAAAAGTTTCAAAATCAAAAAATATATTTCTAATGATGAACTAGATACATTTATGAAATGTGTTCATAAGTTAGAAAAGGAAAATCAAAAAATATATTTCTATTGATAAACTATATACACTTATGAAATGTGTTGAAAAGTTTGAAATCAAGAAAAATATATTTCTAATGATAAACTATATACATTTATGAAATGTGTTGAAACGTTTGAACAAGAAAATAATAAAAAAATATTTATAATGATAAACTATATACATTTATGAAATGTGTTGAAAAGTTTGAAAAAGAAAATGAAAAGATATATTTCTAGACATAATCTACCGGTAGATACATTTATGAGATGTATTGAAAACTTTGAAGAAGAAAATTAAAAATTATATTTCTAATGAGAAACTACCGGTAGATACATATATGAGATGTGTTGAAAAGATTGAACAAGAAAATTAAAAAATATATTTCTAATAATAAACTACCTGTAGATACATTTATGAGATGTGTTGAAAAGTTTGAAAATCAAAATAATATATTTCTAATGATAAAAACTAGATACATTTATGAAATGTGTTGAAAAATTTCAAAAAGAACATCAAAAAATAAATTTCTATTGATAAACTATATACACTTATGAAATGTGTTGAAAAGTTTGAAAATAAAAAAAAAATATTTCTAATGATAAACTATATACATTTATGAAATGTGTTGAAAAGTTTGAACAAGAAAATTAAAAAAAATTATTTCTAATGATAAACTATATACATTTATGAAAAGTGTTGAAAAGTTTGAACAAGAAAATAAAAAAAAATTATTTATAATGATAAACTGTATACATTTATGAAATGTGTTGTAAAGGAAACTCAAAAAATATATTTCTAATAATAAACTACTGGTAGATACATTTATGAAATGTGTTGAAAAGTTTCAAAATCAAAAAATATATTTCTAATGATAAACTAGATACATTTATGAAATGTGTTGATAAGTTTGAAAAGGAAAATCAAAAAATATATTTCTAATGATAAACTATATATATTTATGAGATGTGTTGAAAAGTTTGAAAATCAAAAAAATATATTTCTAATGATAAATTAGATACATTTATGAAATGTGTTGAAAAGTTTGGAAAAGAAAATCAAAAAATATATTTCTAGTGATAAACTATATACATTTATGAAATGTGTTGAAAAGTTTGAAAATGAAAATCAAAAAATATATTTCTAGTGATACTCTACCGGTAGATACATTTATGAGAAGTGTTGAAAAGTTTGAAAAAGAAAATAAAAAATATATTTCTAATGATAAACTACCGGTAGATACATTTATGAGAAGTGTTGAAAAGTTTGAAAACGAAAATAAAAAAATATATTTCTAATGATAAACTACCGGTAGATACATTTATGAAATGTGTTGAAAAAGTTTGAAAAAGAAAATAAAAAATATATTTCTAATGATAAACTACCGGTAGATACATTTATGAGAAGTGTTGAAAAGTTTGAAAATCAAAAAAATATATTTCTAATGATAAATTAGATACATTTATGAGATGTGTTGAAAAGTTTGAAGAAAAAAATAAAAAAATATATTTCTAGTGATCATCTACCGGTAGATACATTTATGAGATGTGTTGAAAAGATTGAACAAGAAAATCAAAAAATAAATTTCTATTGATAAACTATATAGACTTATGAAATGTGTTGAAAAGTTTCAAAATCAAAAAAATATATTTCTAATGATAAACTAGATACATTTATGAAATGTGTTGAAAAGTTTCAAAATCAAAAAATATATTTCTAATGATGAACTAGATACATTTATGAAATGTGTTCATAAGTTAGAAAAGGAAAATCAAAAAATATATTTCTATTGATAAACTATATACACTTATGAAATGTGTTGAAAAGTTTGAAATCAAGAAAAATATATTTCTAATGATAAACTATATACATTTATGAAATGTGTTGAAACGTTTGAACAAGAAAATAATAAAAAAATATTTATAATGATAAACTATATACATTTATGAAATGTGTTGAAAAGTTTGAAAAAGAAAATGAAAAGATATATTTCTAGACATAATCTACCGGTAGATACATTTATGAGATGTATTGAAAACTTTGAAGAAGAAAATTAAAAATTATATTTCTAATGAGAAACTACCGGTAGATACATATATGAGATGTGTTGAAAAGATTGAACAAGAAAATTAAAAAATATATTTCTAATGAGAAACTACTGGTAGTTACATTTATGAGATGTGTTGAAAAGTTTGAACAAGAAAATAAAAAAATATATTTCTAATGATAAACTAGATACATTTCTGAAATGTGTTGAAAAATTTGAAAATCAAAGAAATATTTTTCTAATGATAAATTAGATACATTTATGAAATGTGTTGAAAAATTTCAAAAAGAAAATCAAAAAATAAATTTCTATTGATAAACTATATACACTTATGAAATGTGTAGAAAAGTTTGAAAATCAAAAAAATATATTTCTAATGATAAACTAGATACATTTATGAAATATGTTGAAAGGTTTGAACAAGAAAATAAAAAAAATATATTTCTAATGATAAACTATATACATTTATGAAAAGTTTGAACAAGAAAATAAAAAAAAATAATTTATAATGATAAACTGTATACATTTATGAAATGTGTTGAAAAGTATGAAAAAGAAACTCAAAAAATATATTTCTAATAATAAACTACTGGTAGATACATTTATGAAATGTGTTGAAAAGTTTCAAAATCAAAAAATATATTTCTAATGATAAACTAGATACATTTATGAAATGTGTTGATAAGTTTGAAAAGGAAAATCAAAAAAAATATTTCTAATGATAAACTATATATATTTATGAGATGTGTTGAAAAGTTTGAAAATCAAAAAAATATATTTCTAATGATAAACTAGATACATTTATGAAATGTGTTGATAAGTTTGAAAAGGAAAATCAAAAAATATATTTCTAATGATAAATTAGATACATTTATGAAATGTGTTGAAAAGTTTGGAAAAGAAAATCAAAAAATATATTTCTAGTGATAAACTATATACATTTATGAAATGTGTTGAAAAGTTTGAAAATGAAAATCAAAAAATATATTTCTAGTGATACTCTACCGGTAGATACATTTATGAGAAGTGTTGAAAAGTTTGAAAACGAAAATAAAAAAATATATTTCTAATGATAAACTACCGGTAGATACATTTATGAAATGTGTTGAAAAAGTTTGAAAAAGAAAATAAAAAAATATATTTCTAATGATAAACTACTGGTAGATACATTTATGAGATGTGTTGAAAAGTTTGAAAAAGAAAATAAAAAAACATATTTCTAATGATAAACTACCGGTAGATACATTTATGAAATGTGTTGAAAAGTTTGAAAAAGAAAATATAAAATATATTTCTAATGATAAACTACCTGTAGATACATTTATGAGATGAGTTGAAAAGATTGAAAAAGAAAATAAAAAAATATATTTCTAATAATAAACTACCTGTAGATACATTTATGAGATGTGTTGAAAAGTTTGAAAATCAAAATAATATATTTCTAATGATAAAAACTAGATACATTTATGAAATGTGTTGAAAAATTTCAAAAAGAACATCAAAAAATAAATTTCTATTGATAAACTATATACACTTATGAAATGTGTTGAAAAGTTTGAAAATAAAAAAAAAATATTTCTAATGATAAACTATATACATTTATGAAATGTGTTGAAAAGTTTGAACAAGAAAATTAAAAAAAATTATTTCTAATGATAAACTATATACATTTATGAAAAGTGTTGAAAAGTTTGAACAAGAAAATAAAAAAAAATTATTTATAATGATAAACTGTATACATTTATGAAATGTGTTGTAAAGGAAACTCAAAAAATATATTTCTAATAATAAACTACTGGTAGATACATTTATGAAATGTGTTGAAAAGTTTCAAAATCAAAAAATATATTTCTAATGATAAACTAGATACATTTATGAAATGTGTTGATAAGTTTCAAAATCAAAAAATATATTTCTAATGATGAACTAGATACATTTATGAAATGTGTTCATAAGTTAGAAAAGGAAAATCAAAAAATATATTTCTATTGATAAACTATATACACTTATGAAATGTGTTGAAAAGTTTGAAATCAAGAAAAATATATTTCTAATGATAAACTATATACATTTATGAAATGTGTTGAAACGTTTGAACAAGAAAATAATAAAAAAATATTTATAATGATAAACTATATACATTTATGAAATGTGTTGAAAAGTTTGAAAAAGAAAATGAAAAGATATATTTCTAGACATAATCTACCGGTAGATACATTTATGAGATGTATTGAAAACTTTGAAGAAGAAAATTAAAAATTATATTTCTAATGAGAAACTACCGGTAGATACATATATGAGATGTGTTGAAAAGATTGAACAAGAAAATTAAAAAATATATTTCTAATGAGAAACTACTGGTAGTTACATTTATGAGATGTGTTGAAAAGTTTGAACAAGAAAATAAAAAAATATATTTCTAATGATAAACTAGATACATTTCTGAAATGTGTTGAAAAATTTGAAAATCAAAGAAATATTTTTCTAATGATAAATTAGATACATTTATGAAATGTGTTGAAAAATTTCAAAAAGAAAATCAAAAAATAAATTTCTATTGATAAACTATATACACTTATGAAATGTGTAGAAAAGTTTGAAAATCAAAAAAATATATTTCTAATGATAAACTAGATACATTTATGAAATATGTTGAAAGGTTTGAACAAGAAAATAAAAAAAATATATTTCTAATGATAAACTATATACATTTATGAAAAGTTTGAACAAGAAAATAAAAAAAAATAATTTATAATGATAAACTGTATACATTTATGAAATGTGTTGAAAAGTTTGAAAAAGAAACTCAAAAAATATATTTCTAATAATAAACTACTGGTAGATACATTTATGAAATGTGTTGAAAAGTTTCAAAATCAAAAAATATATTTCTAATGATAAACTAGATACATTTATGAAATGTGTTGATAAGTTTGAAAAGGAAAATCAAAAAAAATATTTCTAATGATAAACTATATATATTTATGAGATGTGTTGAAAAGTTTGAAAATCAAAAAAATATATTTCTAATGATAAACTAGATACATTTATGAAATGTGTTGATAAGTTTGAAAAGGAAAATCAAAAAATATATTTCTAATGATAAATTAGATACATTTATGAAATGTGTTGAAAAGTTTGGAAAAGAAAATCAAAAAATATATTTCTAGTGATAAACTATATACATTTATGAAATGTGTTGAAAAGTTTGAAAATGAAAATCAAAAAATATATTTCTAGTGATACTCTACCGGTAGATACATTTATGAGAAGTGTTGAAAAGTTTGAAAACGAAAATAAAAAAATATATTTCTAATGATAAACTACCGGTAGATACATTTATGAAATGTGTTGAAAAAGTTTGAAAAAGAAAATAAAAAAATATATTTCTAATGATAAACTACTGGTAGATACATTTATGAGATGTGTTGAAAAGTTTGAAAAAGAAAATAAAAAAACATATTTCTAATGATAAACTACCGGTAGATACATTTATGAAATGTGTTGAAAAGTTTGAAAAAGAAAATATAAAATATATTTCTAATGATAAACTACCTGTAGATACATTTATGAGATGAGTTGAAAAGATTGAAAAAGAAAATAAAAAAATATATTTCTAATAATAAACTACCTGTAGATACATTTATGAGATGTGTTGAAAAGTTTGAAAATCAAAATAATATATTTCTAATGATAAAAACTAGATACATTTATGAAATGTGTTGAAAAATTTCAAAAAGAACATCAAAAAATAAATTTCTATTGATAAACTATATACACTTATGAAATGTGTTGAAAAGTTTGAAAATAAAAAAAAAATATTTCTAATGATAAACTATATACATTTATGAAATGTGTTGAAAAGTTTGAACAAGAAAATTAAAAAAAATTATTTCTAATGATAAACTATATACATTTATGAAAAGTGTTGAAAAGTTTGAACAAGAAAATAAAAAAAAATTATTTATAATGATAAACTGTATACATTTATGAAATGTGTTGTAAAGGAAACTCAAAAAATATATTTCTAATAATAAACTACTGGTAGATACATTTATGAAATGTGTTGAAAAGTTTCAAAATCAAAAAATATATTTCTAATGATAAACTAGATACATTTATGAAATGTGTTGATAAGTTTGAAAAGGAAAATCAAAAAATATATTTCTAATGATAAACTATATACATTTATGAAATGTGTTGAAAAGTTTGAAAATGAAAATCAAAAAATATATTTCTAGTGATACTCTACCGGTAGATACATTTATGAGAAGTGTTGAAAAGTTTGAAAAAGAAAATAAAAAATATATTTCTAATGATAAACTACCGGTAGATACATTTATGAGAAGTGTTGAAAAGTTTGAAAACGAAAATAAAAAAATATATTTCTAATGATAAACTACCGGTAGATACATTTATGAAATGTGTTGAAAAAGTTTGAAAAAGAAAATAAAAAATATATTTCTAATGATAAACTACCGGTAGATACATTTATGAGAAGTGTTGAAAAGTTTGAAAACGAAAATAAAAAAATATATTTCTAATGATAAACTACCGGTAGATACATTTATGAAATGTGTTGAAAAAGTTTGAAAAAGAAAATAAAAAAATATATTTCTAATGATAAACTACTGGTAGATACATTTATGAGATGTGTTGAAAAGTTTGAAAAAGAAAATAAAAAAACATATTTCTAATGATAAACTACCGGTAGATACATTTATGAAATGTGTTGAAAAGTTTGAAAAAGAAAATATAAAATATATTTCTAATGATAAACTACCTGTAGATACATTTATGAGATGAGTTGAAAAGATTGAAAAAGAAAATAAAAAAATATATTTCTAATAATAAACTACCTGTAGATACATTTATGAGATGTGTTGAAAAGTTTGAAAATCAAAATAATATATTTCTAATGATAAAAACTAGATACATTTATGAAATGTGTTGAAAAATTTCAAAAAGAACATCAAAAAATAAATTTCTATTGATAAACTATATACACTTATGAAATGTGTTGAAAAGTTTGAAAATAAAAAAAAAATATTTCTAATGATAAACTATATACATTTATGAAATGTGTTGAAAAGTTTGAACAAGAAAATTAAAAAAAATTATTTCTAATGATAAACTATATACATTTATGAAAAGTGTTGAAAAGTTTGAACAAGAAAATAAAAAAAAATTATTTATAATGATAAACTGTATACATTTATGAAATGTGTTGTAAAGGAAACTCAAAAAATATATTTCTAATAATAAACTACTGGTAGATACATTTATGAAATGTGTTGAAAAGTTTCAAAATCAAAAAATATATTTCTAATGATAAACTAGATACATTTATGAAATGTGTTGATAAGTTTGAAAAGGAAAATCAAAAAATATATTTCTAATGATAAACTATATACATTTATGAAATGTGTTGAAAAGTTTGAAAATGAAAATCAAAAAATATATTTCTAGTGATACTCTACCGGTAGATACATTTATGAGAAGTGTTGAAAAGTTTGAAAAAGAAAATAAAAAATATATTTCTAATGATAAACTACCGGTAGATACATTTATGAGAAGTGTTGAAAAGTTTGAAAACGAAAATAAAAAAATATATTTCTAATGATAAACTACCGGTAGATACATTTATGAAATGTGTTGAAAAAGTTTGAAAAAGAAAATAAAAAATATATTTCTAATGATAAACTACCGGTAGATACATTTATGAGAAGTGTTGAAAAGTTTGAAAACGAAAATAAAAAAATATATTTCTAATGATAAACTACCGGTAGATACATTTATGAAATGTGTTGAAAAAGTTTGAAAAAGAAAATAAAAAATATATTTCTAATGATAAACTACCGGTAGATACATTTATGAGAAGTGTTGAAAAGTTTGAAAACGAAAATAAAAAAATATATTTCTAATGATAAACTACCGGTAGATACATTTATGAAATGTGTTGAAAAAGTTTGAAAAAGAAAATAAAAAAATATATTTCTAATGATAAACTACTGGTAGATACATTTATGAGATGTGTTGAAAAGTTTGAAAAAGAAAATAAAAAAAAATATTTCTAATGATAAACTACCGGTAGATACATTTATGAAATGTGTTGAAAAGTTTGAAAAAGAAAATATAAAATATATTTCTAATGATAAACTACCTGTAGATACATTTATGAGATGAGTTGAAAAGATTGAAAAAGAAAATAAAAAAAATATATTTCTAATAATAAACTACCTGTAGATACATTTATGAAATGTGTTGAAAAGTTTGAAAATAAAAAAAAAATATTTCTAATGATAAACTATATACATTTATGAAATGTGTTGAAAAGTTTGAACAAGAAAATAAAAAAAAATTATTTCTAATGATAAACTATATACATTTATGAAAAGTGTTGAAAAGTTTGAACAAGAAAATAAAAAAAAATTATTTATAATGATAAACTGTATACATTTATGAAATGTGTTGAAAAGGAAACTCAAAAAATATATTTCTAATAATAAACTACTGGTAGATACATTTATGAAATGTGTTGAAAAGTTTCAAAATCAAAAAATATATTTCTAATGATAAACTAGATACATTTATGAAATGTGTTGATAAGTTTGAAAAGGAAAATCAAAAAATATATTTCTAATGATAAACTATATATATTTATGAGATGTGTTGAAAAGTTTGAAAATCAAAATAATATATTTCTAATGATAAAAACTAGATACATTTATGAAATGTGTTGAAAAATTTCAAAAAGAACATCAAAAAATAAATTTCTATTGATAAACTATATACACTTATGAAATGTGTTGAAAAGTTTGAAAATAAAAAAAAAATATTTCTAATGATAAACTATATACATTTATGAAATGTGTTGAAAAGTTTGAACAAGAAAATAAAAAAAAATTATTTCTAATGATAAACTATATACATTTATGAAAAGTGTTGAAAAGTTTGAAAAAGAAACTCAAAAAATATATTTCTAATAATAAACTACTGGTAGATACATTTATGAAATGTGATGAAAAGTTTCAAAATCAAAAAATATATTTCTAATAATAAACTACTGGTAGATACATTTATGAAATGTGTTGATAAGTTTGAAAAGGAAAATCAAAAAATATATTTCTAATGATAAACTATATATATTTATGAGATGTGTTGAAAAGTTTGAAAATCAAAAAAATATATTGCTAACGATAAATTAGATACATTTATGAAATGTGTTGAAAAGTTTGGAAAAGAAAATCAAAAAATATATTTCTAGTGATAAACTATATACATTTATGAAATGTGTTGAAAAGTTTGAAAATGAAAATCAAAAAATATATTTCTAGTGATACTCTACCTGTAGATACATTTATGAGAAGTGTTGAAAAGTTTGAAAAAGAAAATAAAAAATATATTTCTAATGATAAACTACCGGTAGATACATTATGAGAAGTGTTGAAAAGTTTGAAAACGAAAATAAAAAAATATATTTCTAATGATAAACTACCGGTAGATACATTTATGAAATGTGTTGAAAAAGTTTGAAAAAGAAAATAAAAAAATATATTTCTAATGATAAACTACTGGTAGATACATTTATGAGATGTGTTGAAAAGTTTGAAAAAGAAAATAAAAAAACATATTTCTAATGATAAACTACCGGTAGATACATTTATGAAATGTGTTGAAAAGTTTGAAAAAGAAAATATAAAATATATTTCTAATGATAAACTACCTGTAGATACATTTATGAGATGAGTTGAAAAGATTGAAAAAGAAAATAAAAAAATATATTTCTAATAATAAACTACCTGTAGATACATTTATGAGATGTGTTGAAAAGTTTGAAAATCAAAATAATATATTTCTAATGATAAAAACTAGATACATTTATGAAATGTGTTGAAAAATTTCAAAAAGAACATCAAAAAATAAATTTCTATTGATAAACTATATACACTTATGAAATGTGTTGAAAAGTTTGAAAATAAAAAAAAAATATTTCTAATGATAAACTATATACATTTATGAAATGTGTTGAAAAGTTTGAACAAGAAAATAAAAAAAAATTATTTCTAATGATAAACTATATACATTTATGAAAAGTGTTGAAAAGTTTGAACAAGAAAATAAAAGAAAATTATTTATAATGATAAACTGTATACATTTATGAAATGTGTTGAAAAGTTTGAAAAAGAAACTCAAAAAATATATTTCTAATAATAAACTACTGGTAGATACATTTATGAAATGTGTTGAAAAGTTTCAAAATCAAAAAATATATTTCTAATGATAAACTAGATACATTTATGAAATGTGTTGATAAGTTTGAAAAGGAAAATCAAAAAATATATTTCTAATGATAAACTATATATATTTATGAGATGTGTTGAAAAGTTTGAAAATCAAAAAAATATATTTCTAATGATAAATTAGATACATTTATGAAATGTGTTGAAAAGTTTGGAAAAGAAAATCAAAAAATATATTTCTAGTGATAAACTATATACATTTATGAAATGTGTTGAAAAGTTTGAAAATGAAAATCAAAAAATATATTTCTAGTGATACTCTACCGGTAGATACATTTATGAGAAGTGTTGAAAAGTTTGAAAAAGAAAATAAAAAATATATTTCTAATGATAAACTACCGGTAGATACATTTATGAAATGTGTTGAAAAAGTTTGAAAAAGAAAATAAAAAAATATATTTCTAATGATAAACTACTGGTAGATACATTTATGAGATGTGTTGAAAAGTTTGAAAAAGAAAATAAAAAAACATATTTCTAATGATAAACTACCGGTAGATACATTTATGAAATGTGTTGAAAAGTTTGAAAAAGAAAATATAAAATATATTTCTAATGATAAACTACCTGTAGATACATTTATGAGATGAGTTGAAAAGATTGAAAAAGAAAATAAAAAAATATATTTCTAATAATAAACTACCTGTAGATACATTTATGAGATGTGTTGAAAAGTTTGAAAATCAAAATAATATATTTCTAATGATAAAAACTAGATACATTTATGAAATGTGTTGAAAAATTTCAAAAAGAACATCAAAAAATAAATTTCTATTGATAAACTATATACACTTATGAAATGTGTTGAAAAGTTTGAAAATAAAAATAAATATTTCTAATGATAAACTATATACATTTATGAAATGTGTTGAAAAGTTTGAACAAGAAAATAAAAAAAAATTATTTCTAATGATAAACTATATACATTTATGAAAAGTGTTGAAAAGTTTGAACAAGAAAATAAAAGAAAATTATTTATAATGATAAACTGTATACATTTATGAAATGTGTTGAAAAGTTTGAAAAAGAAACTCAAAAAATATATTTCTAATAATAAACTACTGGTAGATACATTTATGAAATGTGTTGAAAAGTTTCAAAATCAAAAAATATATTTCTAATGATAAACTAGATACATTTATGAAATGTGTTGATAAGTTTGAAAAGGAAAATCAAAAAATATATTTCTAATGATAAACTATATATATTTATGAGATGTGTTGAAAAGTTTGAAAATCAAAAAAATATATTTCTAATGATAAATTAGATACATTTATGAAATGTGTTGAAAAGTTTGGAAAAGAAAATCAAAAAATATATTTCTAGTGATAAACTATATACATTTATGAAATGTGTTGAAAAGTTTGAAAATGAAAATCAAAAAATATATTTCTAGTGATACTCTACCGGTAGATACATTTATGAGAAGTGTTGAAAAGTTTGAAAAAGAAAATAAAAAATATATTTCTAATGATAAACTACCGGTAGATACATTTATGAGAAGTGTTGAAAAGTTTGAAAACGAAAATAAAAAAATATATTTCTAATGATAAACTACCGGTAGATACATTTATGAGATGTGTTGAAAAGTTTGAAAAAGAAAATAAAAAAACATATTTCTAATGATAAACTACCGGTAGATACATTTATGAAATGTGTTGAAAAGTTTGAAAAAGAAAATATAAAATATATTTCTAATGATAAACTACCTGTAGATACATTTATGAGATGAGTTGAAAAGATTGAAAAAGAAAATAAAAAAATATATTTCTAATAATAAACTACCTGTAGATACATTTATGAGATGTGTTGAAAAGTTTGAAAATCAAAATAATATATTTCTAATGATAAAAACTAGATACATTTATGAAATGTGTTGAAAAATTTCAAAAAGAACATCAAAAAATAAATTTCTATTGATAAACTATATACACTTATGAAATGTGTTGAAAAGTTTGAAAATAAAAAAAAAATATTTCTAATGATAAACTATATACATTTATGAAATGTGTTGAAAAGTTTGAACAAGAAAATAAAAAAACATTATTTCTAATGATAAACTATATACATTTATGAAAAGTGTTGAAAAGTTTGAACAAGAAAATAAAAGAAAATTATTTATAATGATAAACTGTATACATTTATGAAATGTGTTGAAAAGTTTGAAAAAGAAACTCAAAAAATATATTTCTAATAATAAACTACTGGTAGATACATTTATGAAATGTGTTGAAAAGTTTCAAAATCAAAAAATATATTTCTAATGATAAACTAGATACATTTATGAAATGTGTTGATAAGTTTGAAAAGGAAAATCAAAAAATATATTTCTAATGATAAACTATATATATTTATGAGATGTGTTGAAAAGTTTGAAAATCAAAAAAATATATTTCTAATGATAAATTAGATACATTTATGAAATGTGTTGAAAAGTTTGGAAAAGAAAATCAAAAAATATATTTCTAGTGATAAACTATATACATTTATGAAATGTGTTGAAAAGTTTGAAAATGAAAATCAAAAAATATATTTCTAGTGATACTCTACCGGTAGATACATTTATGAGAAGTGTTGAAAAGTTTGAAAAAGAAAATAAAAAATATATTTCTAATGATAAACTACCGGTAGATACATTTATGAGAAGTGTTGAAAAGTTTGAAAACGAAAATAAAAAAATATATTTCTAATGATAAACTACCGGTAGATACATTTATGAAATGTGTTGAAAAAGTTTGAAAAAGAAAATAAAAAAATATATTTCTAATGATAAACTACTGGTAGATACATTTATGAGATGTGTTGAAAAGTTTGAAAAAGAAAATAAAAAAAAATATTTCTAATGATAAACTACCGGTAGATACATTTATGAAATGTGTTGAAAAGTTTGAAAAAGAAAATATAAAATATATTTCTAATGATAAACTACCTGTAGATACATTTATGAGATGAGTTGAAAAGATTGAAAAAGAAAATAAAAAAATATATTTCTAATAATAAACTACCTGTAGATACATTTATGAGATGTGTTGAAAAGTTTGAAAATCAAAAAAATATATTTCTAATGATAAAAACTAGATACATTTATGAAATGTGTTGAAAAATTTCAAAAAGAACATCAAAAAATAAATTTCTATTGATAAACTATATACACTTATGAAATGTGTTGAAAAGTTTGAAAATAAAAAAAAAATATTTCTAATGATAAACTATATACATTAATGAAATGTGTTGAAAAGTTTGAACAAGAAAATAAAAAAAAATTATTTCTAATGATAAACTATATACATTTATGAAAAGTGTTGAAAAGTTTGAACAAGAAAATAAAAGAAAATTATTTATAATGATAAACTGTATACATTTATGAAATGTGTTGAAAAGTTTGAAAAAGAAACTCAAAAAATATATTTCTAATAATAAACTACTGGTAGATACATTTATGAAATGTGTTGAAAAGTTTCAAAATCAAAAAATATATTTCTAATGATAAACTAGATACATTTATGAAATGTGTTGATAAGTTTGAAAAGGAAAATCAAAAAATATATTTCTAATGATAAACTATATATATTTATGAGATGTGTTGAAAAGTTTGAAAATCAAAAAAATATATTTCTAATGATAAATTAGATACATTTATGAAATGTGTTGAAAAGTTTGGAAAAGAAAATCAAAAAATATATTTCTAGTGATAAACTATATACATTTATGAAATGTGTTGAAAAGTTTGAAAATGAAAATCAAAAAATATATTTCTAGTGATACTCTACCGGTAGATACATTTATGAGAAGTGTTGAAAAGTTTGAAAAAGAAAATAAAAAATATATTTCTAATGATAAACTACCGGTAGATACATTTATGAGAAGTGTTGAAAAGTTTGAAAACGAAAATAAAAAAATATATTTCTAATGATAAACTACCGGTAGATACATTTATGAAATGTGTTGAAAAAGTTTGAAAAAGAAAATAAAAAAATATATTTCTAATGATAAACTACTGGTAGATACATTTATGAGATGTGTTGAAAAGTTTGAAAAAGAAAATAAAAAAACATATTTCTAATGATAAACTACCGGTAGATACATTTATGAAATGTGTTGAAAAGTTTGAAAAAGAAAATATAAAATATATTTCTAATGATAAACTACCTGTAGATACATTTATGAGATGAGTTGAAAAGATTGAAAAAGAAAATAAAAAAATATATTTCTAATAATAAACTACCTGTAGATACATTTATGAGATGTGTTGAAAAGTTTGAAAATCAAAATAATATATTTCTAATGATAAAAACTAGATACATTTATGAAATGTGTTGAAAATTTTCAAAAAGAACATCAAAAAATAAATTTCTATTGATAAACTATATACACTTATGAAATGTGTTGAAAAGTTTGAAAATAAAAAAAAAATATTTCTAATGATAAACTATATACATTTATGAAATGTGTTGAAAAGTTTGAACAAGAAAATAAAAAAAAATTATTTCTAATGATAAACTATATACATTTATGAAAAGTGTTGAAAAGTTTGAACAAGAAAATAAAAGAAAATTATTTATAATGATAAACTGTATACATTTATGAAATGTGTTGAAAAGTTTGAAAAAGAAACTCAAAAAATATATTTCTAATAATAAACTACTGGTAGATACATTTATGAAATGTGTTGAAAAGTTTCAAAATCAAAAAATATATTTCTAATGATAAACTAGATACATTTATGAAATGTGTTGATAAGTTTGAAAAGGAAAATCAAAAAATATATTTCTAATGATAAACTATATATATTTATGAGATGTGTTGAAAAGTTTGAAAATCAAAAAAATATATTTCTAATGATAAATTAGATACATTTATGAAATGTGTTGAAAAGTTTGGAAAAGAAAATCAAAAAATATATTTCTAGTGATAAACTATATACATTTATGAAATGTGTTGAAAAGTTTGAAAATGAAAATCAAAAAATATATTTCTAGTGATACTCTACCGGTAGATACATTTATGAGAAGTGTTGAAAAGTTTGAAAAAGAAAATAAAAAATATATTTCTAATGATAAACTACCGGTAGATACATTTATGAGAAGTGTTGAAAAGTTTGAAAACGAAAATAAAAAAATATATTTCTAATGATAAACTACCGGTAGATACATTTATGAAATGTGTTGAAAAAGTTTGAAAAAGAAAATAAAAAAATATATTTCTAATGATAAACTACTGGTAGATACATTTATGAGATGTGTTGAAAAGTTTGAAAAAGAAAATAAAAAAACATATTTCTAATGATAAACTACCGGTAGATACATTTATGAAATGTGTTGAAAAGTTTGAAAAAGAAAATATAAAATATATTTCTAATGATAAACTACCTGTAGATACATTTATGAGATGAGTTGAAAAGATTGAAAAAGAAAATAAAAAAATATATTTCTAATAATAAACTACCTGTAGATACATTTATGAGATGTGTTGAAAAGTTTGAAAATCAAAATAATATATTTCTAATGATAAAAACTAGATACATTTATGAAATGTGTTGAAAAATTTCAAAAAGAACATCAAAAAATAAATTTCTATTGATAAACTATATACACTTATGAAATGTGTTGAAAAGTTTGAAAATAAAAAAAAAATATTTCTAATGATAAACTATATACATTTATGAAATGTGTTGAAAAGTTTGAACAAGAAAATAAAAAAAAATTATTTCTAATGATAAACTATATACATTTATGAAAAGTGTTGAAAAGTTTGAACAAGAAAATAAAAGAAAATTATTTATAATGATAAACTGTATACATTTATGAAATGTGTTGAAAAGTTTGAAAAAGAAACTCAAAAAATATATTTCTAATAATAAACTACTGGTAGATACATTTATGAAATGTGTTGAAAAGTTTCAAAATCAAAAAATATATTTCTAATGATAAACTAGATACATTTATGAAATGTGTTGATAAGTTTGAAAAGGAAAATCAAAAAATATATTTCTAGTGATAAACTATATACATTTATGAAATGTGTTGAAAAGTTTGAAAATGAAAATCAAAAAATATATTTCTAGTGATACTCTACCGGTAGATACATTTATGAGAAGTGTTGAAAAGTTTGAAAAAGAAAATAAAAAATATATTTCTAATGATAAACTACCGGTAGATACATTTATGAGAAGTGTTGAAAAGTTTGAAAACGAAAATAAAAAAATATATTTCTAATGATAAACTACCGGTAGATACATTTATGAAATGTGTTGAAAAGTTTGAAAAAGAAAATATAAAATATATTTCTAATGATAAACTACCTGTAGATACATTTATGAGATGAGTTGAAAAGATTGAAAAAGAAAATAAAAAAATATATTTCTAATAATAAACTACCTGTAGATACATTTATGAGATGTGTTGAAAAGTTTGAAAATCAAAATAATATATTTCTAATGATAAAAACTAGATACATTTATGAAATGTGTTGAAAAATTTCAAAAAGAACATCAAAAAATAAATTTCTATTGATAAACTATATACACTTATGAAATGTGTTGAAAAGTTTGAAAATAAAAAAAAATATTTCTAATGATAAACTATATACATTTATGAAATGTGTTGAAAAGTTTGAACAAGAAAATAAAAAAAAATTATTTCTAATGATAAACTATATACATTTATGAAAAGTGTTGAAAAGTTTGAACAAGAACATAAAAAAAAATTATTTATAATGATAAACTGAATACATTTATGAAATGTGTTGAAAAGTTTGAAAAAGAAAATGAAAAGATATATTTCTAGTGATAATCTACCGGTAGATACATTTATGAGATGTGTTGAAAAGTTTGAAAAAGAAAATCAAAAAATATATTTCTAATAATAAACTACTGGTAGATACATTTATGAAATGTGTTGAAAAATTTGAAAATCAAAGAAATATTTTTCTAATGATAAATTAGATACATTTATGAAATGTGTTGAAAAATTTCAAAAAGAAAATCAAAAAATAAATTTCTATTGATAAACTATATACACTTATGAAATGTGTAGAAAAGTTTGAAAATCAAAAAAATATATTTCTAATGATAAACTAGATACATTTATGAAATATGTTGAAAGGTTTGAACAAGAAAATAAAAAAAATATATTTCTAATGATAAACTATATACATTTATGAAAAGTTTGAACAAGAAAATAAAAAAAAATAATTTATAATGATAAACTGTATACATTTATGAAATGTGTTGAAAAGTTTGAAAAAGAAACTCAAAAAATATATTTCTAATAATAAACTACTGGTAGATACATTTATGAAATGTGTTGAAAAGTTTCAAAATCAAAAAATATATTTCTAATGATAAACTACTGGTAGATACATTTATGAGATGTGTTGAAAAGTTTGAAAAAGAAAATAAAAAAACATATTTCTAATGATAAACTACCGGTAGATACATTTATGAAATGAGTTGAAAAGTTTGAAAAAGAAAATATAAAATATATTTCTAATGATAAACTACCTGTAGATACATTTATGAGATGAGTTGAAAAGATTGAAAAAGAAAATAAAAAAATATATTTCTAATAATAAACTACCTGTAGATACATTTATGAGATGTGTTGAAAAGTTTGAAAATCAAAATAATATATTTCTAATGATAAAAACTAGATACATTTATGAAATGTGTTGAAAAATTTCAAAAAGAACATCAAAAAATAAATTTCTATTGATAAACTATATACACTTATGAAATGTGTTGAAAAGTTTGAAAATAAAAAAAAAATATTTCTAATGATAAACTATATACATTTATGAAATGTGTTGAAAAGTTTGAACAAGAAAATAAAAAAAAATTATTTCTAATGATAAACTATATACATTTATGAAAAGTGTTGAAAAGTTTGAACAAGAAAATAAAAGAAAATTATTTATAATGATAAACTGTATACATTTATGAAATGTGTTGAAAAGTTTGAAAAAGAAACTCAAAAAATATATTTCTAATAATAAACTACTGGTAGATACATTTATGAAATGTGTTGAAAAGTTTCAAAATCAAAAAATATATTTCTAATGATAAACTAGATACATTTATGAAATGTGTTGATAAGTTTGAAAAGGAAAATCAAAAAATATATTTCTAATAATAAACTACCTGTAGATACATTTATGAGATGTGTTGAAAAGTTTGAAAATCAAAAAAATATATTTCTAATGATAAATTAGATACATTTATGAAATGTGTTGAAAAGTTTGGAAAAGAAAATCAAAAAATATATTTCTAGTGATAAACTATATACATTTATGAAATGTGTTGAAAAGTTTGAAAATGAAAATCAAAAAATATATTTCTAGTGATACTCTACCGGTAGATACATTTATGAGAAGTGTTGAAAAGTTTGAAAAAGAAAATAAAAAATATATTTCTAATGATAAACTACCGGTAGATACATTTATGAGAAGTGTTGAAAAGTTTGAAAACGAAAATAAAAAAATATATTTCTAATGATAAACTACCGGTAGATACATTTATGAAATGTGTTGAAAAAGTTTGAAAAAGAAAATAAAAAAATATATTTCTAATGATAAACTACTGGTAGATACATTTATGAGATGTGTTGAAAAGTTTGAAAAAGAAAATAAAAAAACATATTTCTAATGATAAACTACCGGTAGATACATTTATGAAATGTGTTGAAAAGTTTGAAAAAGAAAATATAAAATATATTTCTAATGATAAACTACCTGTAGATACATTTATGAGATGAGTTGAAAAGATTGAAAAAGAAAATAAAAAAATATATTTCTAATAATAAACTACCTGTAGATACATTTATGAGATGTGTTGAAAAGTTTGAAAATCAAAATAATATATTTCTAATGATAAAAACTAGATACATTTATGAAATGTGTTGAAAAATTTCAAAAAGAACATCAAAAAATAAATTTCTATTGATAAACTATATACACTTATGAAATGTGTTGAAAAGTTTGAAAATAAAAAAAAATATTTCTAATGATAAACTATATACATTTATGAAATGTGTTGAAAAGTTTGAACAAGAAAATAAAAAAAAATTATTTCTAATGATAAACTATATACATTTATGAAAAGTGTTGAAAAGTTTGAACAAGAACATAAAAAAAATTTATTTATAATGATAAACTGTATACATTTATGAAATGTGTTGAAAAGTTTGAAAAAGAAAATGAAAAGATATATTTCTAGTGATAATCTACCGGTAGATACATTTATGAGATGTGTTGAAAAGTTTGAAAAAGAAAATCAAAAAATATATTTCTAATAATAAACTACTGGTAGATACATTTATGAAATGTGTTGAAAAATTTGAAAATCAAAGAAATATTTTTCTAATGATAAATTAGATACATTTATGAAATGTGTTGAAAAATTTCAAAAAGAAAATCAAAAAATAAATTTCTATTGATAAACTATATACACTTATGAAATGTGTAGAAAAGTTTGAAAATCAAAAAAATATATTTCTAATGATAAACTAGATACATTTATGAAATATGTTGAAAGGTTTGAACAAGAAAATAAAAAAAATATATTTCTAATGATAAACTATATACATTTATGAAAAGTTTGAACAAGAAAATAAAAATAAATAATTTATAATGATAAACTGTATACATTTATGAAATGTGTTGAAAAGTTTGAAAAAGAAACTCAAAAAATATATTTCTAATAATAAACTACTGGTAGATACATTTATGAAATGTGTTGAAAAGTTTCAAAATCAAAAAATATATTTCTAATGATAAACTAGATACATTTATGAAATGTGTTGATAAGTTTGAAAAGGAAAATCAAAAAATATATTTCTAATGATAAACTATATATATTTATGAGATGTGTTGAAAAGTTTGAAAATCAAAAAAATATATTTCTAATGATAAATTAGATACATTTATGAAATGTGTTGAAAAGTTTGGAAAAGAAAATCAAAAAATATATTTCTAGTGATAAACTATATACATTTATGAAATGTGTTGAAAAGTTTGAAAATGAAAATCAAAAAATATATTTCTAGTGATACTCTACCGGTAGATACATTTATGAGAAGTGTTGAAAAGTTTGAAAAAGAAAATAAAAAATATATTTCTAATGATAAACTACCGGTAGATACATTTATGAGAAGTGTTGAAAAGTTTGAAAACGAAAATAAAAAAATATATTTCTAATGATAAACTACCGGTAGATACATTTATGAAATGTGTTGAAAAAGTTTGAAAAAGAAAATAAAAAAATATATTTCTAATGATAAACTACTGGTAGATACATTTATGAGATGTGTTGAAAAGTTTGAAAAAGAAAATAAAAAAACATATTTCTAATGATAAACTACCGGTAGATACATTTATGAAATGTGTTGAAAAGTTTGAAAAAGAAAATATAAAATATATTTCTAATGATAAACTACCTGTAGATACATTTATGAGATGTGTTGAAAAGTTTGAAAATCAAAATAATATATTTCTAATGATAAAAACTAGATACATTTATGAAATGTGTTGAAAAATTTCAAAAAGAACATCAAAAAATAAATTTCTATTGATAAACTATATACACTTATGAAATGTGTTGAAAAGTTTGAAAATAAAAAAAAATATTTCTAATGATAAACTATATACATTTATGAAATGTGTTGAAAAGTTTGAACAAGAAAATAAAAAAAAATTATTTCTAATGATAAACTATATACATTTATGAAAAGTGTTGAAAAGTTTGAACAAGAACATAAAAAAAAATTATTTATAATGATAAACTGTATACATTTATGAAATGTGTTGAAAAGTTTGAAAAAGAAACTCAAAAAATATATTTCTAATAATAAACTACTGGTAGATACATTTATGAAATGTGTTGAAAAGTTTCAAAATCAAAAAATATATTTCTAATGATAAACTAGATACATTTATGAAATGTGTTGATAAGTTTGAAAAGGAAAATCAAAAAATATATTTCTAATGATAAACTATATATATTTATGAGATGTGTTGAAAAGTTTGAAAATCAAAAAAATATATTTCTAATGATAAATTAGATACATTTATGAAATGTGTTGAAAAGTTTGGAAAAGAAAATCAAAAAATATATTTCTAGTGATAAACTATATACATTTATGAAATGTGTTGAAAAGTTTGAAAATGAAAATCAAAAAATATATTTCTAGTGATACTCTACCGGTAGATACATTTATGAGAAGTGTTGAAAAGTTTGAAAAAGAAAATAAAAAATATATTTCTAATGATAAACTACCGGTAGATACATTTATGAGAAGTGTTGAAAAGTTTGAAAACGAAAATAAAAAAATATATTTCTAATGATAAACTACCGGTAGATACATTTATGAAATGTGTTGAAAAAGTTTGAAAAAGAAAATAAAAAAATATATTTCTAATGATAAACTACTGGTAGATACATTTATGAGATGTGTTGAAAAGTTTGAAAAAGAAAATAAAAAAACATATTTCTAATGATAAACTACCGGTAGATACATTTATGAAATGTGTTGAAAAGTTTGAAAAAGAAAATATAAAATATATTTCTAATGATAAACTACCTGTAGATACATTTATGAGATGAGTTGAAAAGATTGAAAAAGAAAATAAAAAAATATATTTCTAATAATAAACTACCTGTAGATACATTTATGAGATGTGTTGAAAAGTTTGAAAATCAAAATAATATATTTCTAATGATAAAAACTAGATACATTTATGAAATGTGTTGAAAAATTTCAAAAAGAACATCAAAAAATAAATTTCTATTGATAAACTATATACACTTATGAAATGTGTTGAAAAGTTTGAAAATAAAAAAAAATATTTCTAATGATAAACTATATACATTTATGAAATGTGTTGAAAAGTTTGAACAAGAAAATAAAAAAAAATTATTTCTAATGATAAACTATATACATTTATGAAAAGTGTTGAAAAGTTTGAACAAGAACATAAAAAAAAATTATTTATAATGATAAACTGTATACATTTATGAAATGTGTTGAAAAGTTTGAAAAAGAAAATGAAAAGATATATTTCTAGTGATAATCTACCGGTAGATACATTTATGAGATGTGTTGAAAAGTTTGAAAAAGAAAATCAAAAAATATATTTCTAATAATAAACTACTGGTAGATACATTTATGAAATGTGTTGAAAAATTTGAAAATCAAAGAAATATTTTTCTAATGATAAATTAGATACATTTATGAAATGTGTTGAAAAATTTCAAAAAGAAAATCAAAAAATAAATTTCTATTGATAAACTATATACACTTATGAAATGTGTAGAAAAGTTTGAAAATCAAAAAAATATATTTCTAATGATAAACTAGATACATTTATGAAATATGTTGAAAGGTTTGAACAAGAAAATAAAAAAAATATATTTCTAATGATAAACTATATACATTTATGAAAAGTTTGAACAAGAAAATAAAAAAAAATAATTTATAATGATAAACTGTATACATTTATGAAATGTGTTGAAAAGTTTGAAAAAGAAACTCAAAAAATATATTTCTAATAATAAACTACTGGTAGATACATTTATGAAATGTGTTGAAAAGTTTCAAAATCAAAAAATATATTTCTAATGATAAACTAGATACATTTATGAAATGTGTTGATAAGTTTGAAAAGGAAAATCAAAAAATATATTTCTAATGATAAACTATATATATTTATGAGATGTGTTGAAAAGTTTGAAAATCAAAAAAATATATTTCTAATGATAAATTAGATACATTTATGAAATGTGTTGAAAAGTTTGGAAAAGAAAATCAAAAAATTTATTTCTAGTGATAAACTATATACATTTATGAAATGTGTTGAAAAGTTTGAAAATGAAAATCAAAAAATATATTTCTAGTGATACTCTACCGGTAGATACATTTATGAGAAGTGTTGAAAAGTTTGAAAAAGAAAATAAAAAATATATTTCTAATGATAAACTACCGGTAGATACATTTATGAGAAGTGTTGAAAAGTTTGAAAACGAAAATAAAAAAATATATTTCTAATGATAAACTACCGGTAGATACATTTATGAAATGTGTTGAAAAAGTTTGAAAAAGAAAATAAAAAAATATATTTCTAATGATAAA
Source organism: Meghimatium bilineatum (assembly GCA_034231615.1). Taxonomy (NCBI): domain Eukaryota; kingdom Metazoa; phylum Mollusca; class Gastropoda; order Stylommatophora; family Philomycidae; genus Meghimatium; species Meghimatium bilineatum. The sequence goes on from CM067309.1 coordinate 16,406,524, forward strand.
CTACTGGTAGATACATTTATGAGATGTGTTGAAAAGTTTGAAAAAAAAAATAAAAAAACATATTTCTAATGATAAACTACCGGTAGATACATTTATGAAATGTGTTGAAAAGTTTGAAAAAGAAAATATAAAATATATTTCTAATGATAAACTACCTGTAGATACATTTATGAGATGAGTTGAAAAGATTGAAAAAGAGATAAAAAAAAATTTTTCTAATAATAAACTACCTGTAGATACATTTATGAGATGTGTTGAAAAGTTTGAAAATCAAAATAATATATTTCTAATGATAAAAACTAGATACATTTATGAAATGTGTTGAAAAATTTCAAAAAGAACATCAAAAAATAAATTTCTATTGATAAACTATATACACTTATGAAATGTGTTGAAAAGTTTGAAAATAAAAAAAAAAATTTCTAATGATAAACTATATACATTTATGAAATGTGTTGAAAAGTTTGAACAAGAAAATAAAAAAAAATTATTTCTAATGATAAACTATATACATTTATGAAAAGTGTTGAAAAGTTTGAACAAGAAAATAAAAAAAAATTATTTATAATGATAAACTGTATACATTTATGAAATGTGTTGAAAAGTTTGAAAAAGAAAATGAAAAGATATATTTCTAGTGATAATCTACCGGTAGATACATTTATGAGATGTGTTGAAAAGTTTGAAAAAGAAAATCAAAAAATATATTTCTAATAATAAACTACTGGTAGATACATTTATGAAATGTGTTGAAAAGTTTCAAAATCAAAAAATATATTTCTAATGATAAACTAGATACATTTATGAAATGTGTTGATAAGTTTGAAAAGGAAAATCAAAAAATATATTTCTAATGATAAACTATATATATTTATGAGATGTGTTGAAAAGTTTGAAAATCAAAAAAATATATTTCTAATGATAAATTAGATACATTTATGAGATGTGTTGAAAAGTTTGAAGAAAAAAATAAAAAAATATATTTCTAGTGATCATCTACCGGTAGATACATTTATGAGATGTGTTGAAAAGATTGAACAAGAAAATCAAAAAATAAATTTCTATTGATAAACTATATAGACTTATGAAATGTGTTGAAAAGTTTCAAAATCAAAAAAATATATTTCTAATGATAAACTAGATACATTTATGAAATGTGTTGAAAAGTTAGAAAAGGAAAATCAAAAAATATATTTCTATTGATAAACTATATACACTTATGAAATATGTTGAAAAGTTTGAAATCAAGAAAAATATATTTCTAATGATAAACTATATACATTTATGAAATGTGTTGAAACGTTTGAACAAGAAAATAATAAAAAAATATTTATAATGATAAACTATATACATTTATGAAATGTGTTGAAAAGTTTGAAAAAGAAAATGAAAAGATATATTTCTAGACATAATCTACCGGTAGATACATTTATGAGATGTATTGAAAACTGTGAAGAAGAAAATAAAAAAATATATTTCTAGTGATCATCTACCGGTAGATACATTTATGAGATGTGTTGAAAAGATTGAACAAGAAAATTAAAAAATATATTTCTAATGAGAAACTACTGGTAGTTACATTTATGAGATGTGTTGAAAAGTTTGAACAAGAAAATAAAAAAATATATTTCTAATAATACACTAGATACATTTCTGAAATGTGTTGAAAAATTTGAAAATCAAAGAAATATTTTTCTAATGATAAATTAGATACATTTATGAAATGTGTTGAAAAATTTCAAAAAGAAAATCAAAAAATAAATTTCTATTGATAAACTATATACACTTATGAAATGTGTAGAAAAGTTTGAAAATCAAAAAAATATATTTCTAATGATAAACTAGATACATTTATGAAATATGTTGAAAGATTTGAACAAGAAAATAAAAAAAATATATTTCTAATGATAAACTATATACATTTATGAAAAGTTTGAACAAAAAAATAAAAAAAAATAATTTATAATGATAAACTGTATACATTTATGAAATGTGTTGAAAAGTTTGAAAAAGAAACTCAAAAAATATATTTCTAATAATAAACTACTGGTAGATACATTTATGAAATGTGTTGAAAAGTTTCAAAATCAAAAAATATATTTCTAATGATAAACTAGATACATTTATGAAATGTGTTGATAAGTTTGAAAAGGAAAATCAAAAAATATATTTCTAATGATAAACTATATATATTTATGAGATGTGTTGAAAAGTTTGAAAATCAAAAAAATATATTTCTAATGATAAATTAGATACATTTATGAAATGTGTTGAAAAGTTTGGAAAAGAAAATCAGAAAAATATATTTCTAGTGATAAACTATATACATTTATGAAATGTGTTGAAAAGTTTGAAAATGAAAATCAAAAAATATATTTCTAGTGATACTCTACCGGTAGATACATTTATGAGAAGTGTTGAAAAGTTTGAAAAAGAAAATAAAAAAATATATTTCTTATGATAAACTACCGGTAGATACATTTATGAAATGTGTTGAAAAAGTTTGAAAAAGAAAATAAAAAAATATATTTCTAATGATAAACTACTGGTAGATACATTTATGAGATGTGTTGAAAAGTTTGAAAAAGAAAATAAAAAAACATATTTCTAATGATAAACTACCGGTAGATACATTTATGAAATGTGTTGAAAAGTTTGAAAAAGAAAATATAAAATATATTTCTAATGATAAACTACCTGTAGATACATTTATGAGATGAGTTGAAAAGATTGAAAAAGAAAATAAAAAAATATATTTCTAATAATAAACTATTGGTAGATACATTTATGAAATGTGTTGAAAAGTTTCAAAATCAAAAAATATATTTCTAATGATAAACTAGATACATTTATGAAATGTGTTGATAAGTTTGAAAAGGAAAATCAAAAAATATATTTCTAATGATAAACTATATATATTTATGAGATGTGTTGAAAAGTTTGAAAATCAAAAAAATATATTTCTAATGATAAATTAGATACATTTATGAAATGTGTTGAAAAGTTTGGAAAAGAAAATCAAAAAATATATTTCTAGTGATAAACTATATACATTTATGAAATGTGTTGAAAAGTTTGAAAATGAAAATCAAAAAATATATTTCTAGTGATACTCTACCGGTAGATACATTTATGAGAAGTGTTGAAAAGTTTGAACAAGAAAATAAAAAATATATTTCTAATGATAAACTACCGGTAGATACATTTATGAGAAGTGTTGAAAAGTTTGAAAACGAAAATAAAAAAATATATTTCTAATGATAAACTACCGGTAGATACATTTATGAAATGTGTTGAAAAAGTTTGAAAAAGAAAATAAAAAAATATATTTCTAATGATAAACTACTGGTAGATACATTTATGAGATGTGTTGAAAAGTTTGAAAAAGAAAATAAAAAAACATATTTCTAATGATAAACTACCGGTAGATACATTTATGAAATGTGTTGAAAAGTTTGAAAAAGAAAATATAAAATATATTTCTAATGATAAACTACCTGTAGATACATTTATGAGATGAGTTGAAAAGATTGAAAAAGAGAATAAAAAAATATATTTCTAATAATAAACTACCTGTAGATACATTTATGAGATGTGTTGAAAAGTTTGAAAATCATAATAAAATCAAAAAAAATATTTCTAATGATAAACTATATACATTTATGAAATGTGTTGAAAAGTTTGAACAAGAAAATAAAAAAAAATTATTTCTAATGATAAACTATATACATTTATGAAAAGTGTTGAAAAGTTTGGACAAGAAAATAAAAAAAAATTATTTATAATGATAAACTGTATACATTTATGAAATGTGTTGAAAAGTTTGAAAAAGAAAATGAAAAGATATATTTCTAGTGATAATCTACCGGTAGATACATTTATGAGATGTGTTGAAAAGTTTGAAAAAGAAAATCAAAAAATATATTTCTAATAATAAACTACTGGTAGATACATTTATGAAATGTGTTGAAAAGTTTCAAAATCAAAAAATATATTTCTAATGATAAACTAGATACATTTATGAAATGTGTTGATAAGTTTGAAAAGGAAAATCAAAAAATATATTTCTAATGATAAACTATATATATTTATGGGATGTGTTGAAAAGTTTGAAGAAAAAAATAAAAAAATATATTTCTAGTGATCATCTACCGGTAGATACATTTATGAGATGTGTTGAAAAGATTGAACAAGAAAATCAAAAAATAAATTTCTATTGATAAACTATATAGACTTATGAAATGTGTTGAAAAGTTTCAAAATCAAAAAAATATATTTCTAATGATAAACTAGATACATTTATGAAATGTGTTGAAAAGTTTCAAAATCAAAAAATATATTTCTAATGATGAACTAGATACATTTATGAAATGTGTTGATAAGTTAGAAAAGGAAAATCAAAAAATATATTTCTATTGATAAACTATATACACTTATGAAATGTGTTGAAAAGTTTGAAATCAAGAAAAATATATTTCTAATGATAAACTATATACATTTATGAAATGTGTTGAAACGTTTGAACAAGAAAATAATAAAAAAATATTTATAATGATAAACTATATACATTTATGAAATGTGTTGAAAAGTTTGAAAAAGAAAATGAAAAGATATATTTCTAGACATAATCTACCGGTAGATACATTTATGAGATGTATTGAAAACTTTGAAGAAGAAAATTAAAAATTATATTTCTAATGAGAAACTACCGGTAGATACATTTATGAGATGTATTGAACAGTTTGAAGAAGAAAATAAAAAAATATATTTCTAGTGATCATCTACCGGTAGATACATTTATGAGATGTGTTGAAAAGATTGAACAAGAAAATTAAAAAATATATTTCTAATGAGAAACTACTGGTAGTTACATTTATGAGATGTGTTGAAAAGTTTGAAAAAGAAAATAAAAAAATATATTTCTAATGATAAACTAGATACATTTCTGAAATGTGTTGAAAAATTTGAAAAAACAAAGAAATATTTTTCTAATGATAAATTAGATACATTTATGAAATGTGTTGAAAAATTTCAAAAAGAAAATCAAAAAATAAATATCTATTGATAAACTATATACACTTATGAAATGTGTAGAAAAGTTTGAAAATCAAAAACATATATTTCTAATGATAAACTAGATACATTTATGAAATATGTTGAAAAGTTTGAACAAGAAAATAAAAAAAATATATTTCTAATGATAAACTATATACATTTATGAAAAGTGTTGAAAAGTTTGAACAAGAAAATAAAAAAAAATTATTTATAATGATAAACTGTATACATTTATGAAATGTGTTGAAAAGTTTGAAAAAGAAATTGAAAAGATATATTTCTAGTGATAATCTACCTGTAGATACATTTATGAGATGTGTTGAAAAGTTTGAAAAAGAAACTCAAAAAATATATTTCTAATAATAAACTACTGGTAGATACATTTATGAAATGTGTTGAAAAGTTTCAAAATCAAAAAAATATATTTCTAATGATAAACTAGATACATTTATGAAATGTGTTGATAAGTTTGAAAAGGAAAATCAAAAAATATATTTCTAATGATAAACTATATATATTTATGGGATGTGTTGAAAAGTTTGAAGAAAAAAATAAAAAAATATATTTCTAGTGATCATCTACCGGTAGATACATTTATGAGATGTGTTGAAAAGATTGAACAAGAAAATCAAAAAATAAATTTCTATTGATAAACTATATAGACTTATGAAATGTGTTGAAAAGTTTCAAAATCAAAAAAATATATTTCTAATGATAAACTAGATACATTTATGAAATGTGTTGAAAAGTTTCAAAATCAAAAAATATATTTCTAATGATGAACTAGATACATTTATGAAATGTGTTGATAAGTTAGAAAAGGAAAATCAAAAAATATATTTCTATTGATAAACTATATACACTTATGAAATGTGTTGAAAAGTTTGAAATCAAGAAAAATATATTTCTAATGATAAACTATATACATTTATGAAATGTGTTGAAACGTTTGAACAAGAAAATAATAAAAAAATATTTATAATGATAAACTATATACATTTATGAAATGTGTTGAAAAGTTTGAAAAAGAAAATGAAAAGATATATTTCTAGACATAATCTACCGGTAGATACATTTATGAGATGTATTGAAAACTTTGAAGAAGAAAATTAAAAATTATATTTCTAATGAGAAACTACCGGTAGATACATTTATGAGATGTATTGAACAGTTTGAAGAAGAAAATAAAAAAATATATTTCTAGTGATCATCTACCGGTAGATACATTTATGAGATGTGTTGAAAAGATTGAACAAGAAAATTAAAAAATATATTTCTAATGAGAAACTACTGGTAGTTACATTTATGAGATGTGTTGAAAAGTTTGAAAAAGAAAATAAAAAAATATATTTCTAATGATAAACTAGATACATTTCTGAAATGTGTTGAAAAATTTGAAAAAACAAAGAAATATTTTTCTAATGATAAATTAGATACATTTATGAAATGTGTTGAAAAATTTCAAAAAGAAAATCAAAAAATAAATATCTATTGATAAACTATATACACTTATGAAATGTGTAGAAAAGTTTGAAAATCAAAAAAATATATTTCTAATGATAAACTAGATACATTTATGAAATATGTTGAAAAGTTTGAACAAGAAAATAAAAAAAATATATTTCTAATGATAAACTATATACATTTATGAAAAGTGTTGAAAAGTTTGAACAAGAAAATAAAAAAAAATTATTTATAATGATAAACTGTATACATTTATGAAATGTGTTGAAAAGTTTGAAAAAGAAATTGAAAAGATATATTTCTAGTGATAATCTACCTGTAGATACATTTATGAGATGTGTTGAAAAGTTTGAAAAAGAAACTCAAAAAATATATTTCTAATAATAAACTACTGGTAGATACATTTATGAAATGTGTTGAAAAGTTTCAAAATCAAAAAAATATATTTCTAATGATAAACTAGATACATTTATGAAATGTGTTGATAAGTTTGAAAAGGAAAATCAAAAAATATATTTCTAATGATAAACTATATATATTTATGAGATGTGTTGAAAAGTTTGAAAATCAAAAAAATATATTTCTAATGATAAATTAGATACATTTATGAAATGTGTTGAAAAGATTGGAAAAGAAAATCATAAAATATATTACTAATGATAAACTAGATATATTTATGAGATGTGTTGAAAAGTTTGAAAAAGAAAATGAAAAGATATATTTCTAGTGATAATCTACCGGTAGATACATTTATGAAAGGTGTTGAAAAGTTTGAAAATCAAAAAAAAATATTCCTAATGATAAACTAGATACATTTATGAAATGTGTTGATAAGTTTGAAGAAAAAAATAAAAAAATATATTTCTAGTGATCATCTACCGGTAGATACATTTATGAGATGTGTTGAAAAGATTGAACAAGAAAATCAAAAAATAAATTTCTATTGATAAACTATATAGACTTATGAAATGTGTTGAAAAGTTTCAAAATCAAAAAAATATATTTCTAATGATAAACTAGATACATTTATGAAATGTGTTGAAAAGTTTCAAAATCAAAAAATATATTTCTAATGATGAACTAGATACATTTATGAAATGTGTTGATAAGTTAGAAAAGGAAAATCAAAAAATATATTTCTATTGATAAACTATATACACTTATGAAATGTGTTGAAAAGTTTGAAATCAAGAAAAATATATTTCTAATGATAAACTATATACATTTATGAAATGTGTTGAAACGTTTGAACAAGAAAATAATAAAAAAATATTTATAATGATAAACTATATACATTTATGAAATGTGTTGAAAAGTTTGAAAAAGAAAATGAAAAGATATATTTCTAGACATAATCTACCGGTAGATACATTTATGAGATGTATTGAAAACTTTGAAGAAGAAAATTAAAAATTATATTTCTAATGAGAAACTACCGGTAGATACATTTATGAGATGTATTGAACAGTTTGAAGAAGAAAATAAAAAAATATATTTCTAGTGATCATCTACCGGTAGATACATTTATGAGATGTGTTGAAAAGATTGAACAAGAAAATTAAAAAATATATTTCTAATGAGAAACTACTGGTAGTTACATTTATGAGATGTGTTGAAAAGTTTGAAAAAGAAAATAAAAAAATATATTTCTAATGATAAACTAGATACATTTCTGAAATGTGTTGAAAAATTTCAAAAAGAAAATCAAAAAATAAATTTCTATTGATAAACTATATACACTTATGAAATGTGTAGAAAAGTTTGAAAATCAAAAAAATATATTTCTAATGATAAACTAGATACATTTATGAAATATGTTGAAAGGTTTGAACAAGAAAATTAAAAAAATATATTTCTAATGATAAACTATATACATTTATGAAAAGTTTGAACAAGAAAATAAAAAAAAATAATTTATAATGATAAACTGTATACATTTATGAAATGTGTTGAAAAGTTTGAAAAAGAAACTCAAAAAATATATTTCTAATAATAAACTACTGGTAGATACATTTATGAAATGTGTTGAAAAGTTTCAAAATCAAAAAATATATTTCTAATGATAAACTAGATACATTTATGAAATGTGTTGATAAGTTTGAAAAGGAAAATCAAAAAATATATTTCTAATGATAAACTATATATATTTATGAGATGTGTTGAAAAGTTTGAAAATCAATAAAATATATTTCTAATGATAAATTAGATACATTTATGAAATGTGTTGAAAAGTTTGGAAAAGAAAATCAAAAAATATATTTCTAGTGATAAACTATATACATTTATGAGATGTGTTGAAAAGATTGAAATTGAAAATCATAAAATATATTTCTAATGATAAACTATATACATTTATGAAAAGTTTGAAAAAGAAAATGAAAAGATATATTTCTAGTGATAATCTACTGGTAGATACATTTATGAGATGTGTTGAAAAGTTTGAAAAAGAAAATAAAAAAACATATTTCTAATGATAAACTACCGGTAGATACATTTATGAAATGTGTTGAAAAGTTTGAAAAAGAAAATATAAAATATATTTCTAATGATAAACTACCTGTAGATACATTTATGAGATGAGTTGAAAAGATTGAAAAAGAAAATAAAAAAATATATTTCTAATAATAAACTATTGGTAGATACATTTATGAAATGTGTTGAAAAGTTTCAAAATCAAAAAATATATTTCTAATGATAAACTAGATACATTTATGAAATGTGTTGATAAGTTTGAAAAGGAAAATCAAAAAATATATTTCTAATGATAAACTATATATATTTATGAGATGTGTTGAAAAGTTTGAAAATCAAAAAAATATATTTCTAATGATAAATTAGATACATTTATGAAATGTGTTGAAAAGTTTGGAAAAGAAAATCAAAAAATATATTTCTAGTGATAAACTATATACATTTATGAAATGTGTTGAAAAGTTTGAAAATGAAAATCAAAAAATATATTTCTAGTGATACTCTACCGGTAGATACATTTATGAGAAGTGTTGAAAAGTTTGAACAAGAAAATAAAAAATATATTTCTAATGATAAACTACCGGTAGATACATTTATGAGAAGTGTTGAAAAGTTTGAAAACGAAAATAAAAAAATATATTTCTAATGATAAACTACCGGTAGATACATTTATGAAATGTGTTGAAAAAGTTTGAAAAAGAAAATAAAAAAATATATTTCTAATGATAAACTACTGGTAGATACATTTATGAGATGTGTTGAAAAGTTTGAAAAAGAAAATAAAAAAACATATTTCTAATGATAAACTACCGGTAGATACATTTATGAAATGTGTTGAAAAGTTTGAAAAAGAAAATATAAAATATATTTCTAATGATAAACTACCTGTAGATACATTTATGAGATGAGTTGAAAAGATTGAAAAAGAGAATAAAAAAATATATTTCTAATAATAAACTACCTGTAGATACATTTATGAGATGTGTTGAAAAGTTTGAAAATCATAATAAAATCAAAAAAAATATTTCTAATGATAAACTATATACATTTATGAAATGTGTTGAAAAGTTTGAACAAGAAAATAAAAAAAAATTATTTCTAATGATAAACTATATACATTTATGAAAAGTGTTGAAAAGTTTGGACAAGAAAATAAAAAAAAATTATTTATAATGATAAACTGTATACATTTATGAAATGTGTTGAAAAGTTTGAAAAAGAAAATGAAAAGATATATTTCTAGTGATAATCTACCGGTAGATACATTTATGAGATGTGTTGAAAAGTTTGAAAAAGAAAATCAAAAAATATATTTCTAATAATAAACTACTGGTAGATACATTTATGAAATGTGTTGAAAAGTTTCAAAATCAAAAAATATATTTCTAATGATAAACTAGATACATTTATGAAATGTGTTGATAAGTTTGAAAAGGAAAATCAAAAAATATATTTCTAATGATAAACTATATATATTTATGGGATGTGTTGAAAAGTTTGAAGAAAAAAATAAAAAAATATATTTCTAGTGATCATCTACCGGTAGATACATTTATGAGATGTGTTGAAAAGATTGAACAAGAAAATCAAAAAATAAATTTCTATTGATAAACTATATAGACTTATGAAATGTGTTGAAAAGTTTCAAAATCAAAAAAATATATTTCTAATGATAAACTAGATACATTTATGAAATGTGTTGAAAAGTTTCAAAATCAAAAAATATATTTCTAATGATGAACTAGATACATTTATGAAATGTGTTGATAAGTTAGAAAAGGAAAATCAAAAAATATATTTCTATTGATAAACTATATACACTTATGAAATGTGTTGAAAAGTTTGAAATCAAGAAAAATATATTTCTAATGATAAACTATATACATTTATGAAATGTGTTGAAACGTTTGAACAAGAAAATAATAAAAAAATATTTATAATGATAAACTATATACATTTATGAAATGTGTTGAAAAGTTTGAAAAAGAAAATGAAAAGATATATTTCTAGACATAATCTACCGGTAGATACATTTATGAGATGTATTGAAAACTTTGAAGAAGAAAATTAAAAATTATATTTCTAATGAGAAACTACCGGTAGATACATTTATGAGATGTATTGAACAGTTTGAAGAAGAAAATAAAAAAATATATTTCTAGTGATCATCTACCGGTAGATACATTTATGAGATGTGTTGAAAAGATTGAACAAGAAAATTAAAAAATATATTTCTAATGAGAAACTACTGGTAGTTACATTTATGAGATGTGTTGAAAAGTTTGAAAAAGAAAATAAAAAAATATATTTCTAATGATAAACTAGATACATTTCTGAAATGTGTTGAAAAATTTGAAAAAACAAAGAAATATTTTTCTAATGATAAATTAGATACATTTATGAAATGTGTTGAAAAATTTCAAAAAGAAAATCAAAAAATAAATATCTATTGATAAACTATATACACTTATGAAATGTGTAGAAAAGTTTGAAAATCAAAAAAATATATTTCTAATGATAAACTAGATACATTTATGAAATATGTTGAAAAGTTTGAACAAGAAAATAAAAAAAATATATTTCTAATGATAAACTATATACATTTATGAAAAGTGTTGAAAAGTTTGAACAAGAAAATAAAAAAAAATTATTTATAATGATAAACTGTATACATTTATGAAATGTGTTGAAAAGTTTGAAAAAGAAATTGAAAAGATATATTTCTAGTGATAATCTACCTGTAGATACATTTATGAGATGTGTTGAAAAGTTTGAAAAAGAAACTCAAAAAATATATTTCTAATAATAAACTACTGGTAGATACATTTATGAAATGTGTTGAAAAGTTTCAAAATCAAAAAAATATATTTCTAATGATAAACTAGATACATTTATGAAATGTGTTGATAAGTTTGAAAAGGAAAATCAAAAAATATATTTCTAATGATAAACTATATATATTTATGAGATGTGTTGAAAAGTTTGAAAATCAAAAAAATATATTTCTAATGATAAATTAGATACATTTATGAAATGTGTTGAAAAGATTGGAAAAGAAAATCATAAAATATATTACTAATGATAAACTAGATATATTTATGAGATGTGTTGAAAAGTTTGAAAAAGAAAATGAAAAGATATATTTCTAGTGATAATCTACCGGTAGATACATTTATGAAAGGTGTTGAAAAGTTTGAAAATCAAAAAAAAATATTCCTAATGATAAACTAGATACATTTATGAAATGTGTTGATAAGTTTGAAGAAAAAAATAAAAAAATATATTTCTAGTGATCATCTACCGGTAGATACATTTATGAGATGTGTTGAAAAGATTGAACAAGAAAATCAAAAAATAAATTTCTATTGATAAACTATATAGACTTATGAAATGTGTTGAAAAGTTTCAAAATCAAAAAAATATATTTCTAATGATGAACTAGATACATTTATGAAATGTGTTGATAAGTTAGAAAAGGAAAATCAAAAAATATATTTCTATTGATAAACTATATACACTTATGAAATGTGTTGAAAAGTTTGAAATCAAGAAAAATATATTTCTAATGATAAACTATATACATTTATGAAATGTGTTGAAACGTTTGAACAAGAAAATAATAAAAAAATATTTATAATGATAAACTATATACATTTATGAAATGTGTTGAAAAGTTTGAAAAAGAAAATGAAAAGATATATTTCTAGACATAATCTACCGGTAGATACATTTATGAGATGTATTGAAAACTTTGAAGAAGAAAATTAAAAATTATATTTCTAATGAGAAACTACCGGTAGATACATTTATGAGATGTATTGAACAGTTTGAAGAAGAAAATAAAAAAATATATTTCTAGTGATCATCTACCGGTAGATACATTTATGAGATGTGTTGAAAAGATTGAACAAGAAAATTAAAAAATATATTTCTAATGAGAAACTACTGGTAGTTACATTTATGAGATGTGTTGAAAAGTTTGAAAAAGAAAATAAAAAAATATATTTCTAATGATAAACTAGATACATTTCTGAAATGTGTTGAAAAATTTCAAAAAGAAAATCAAAAAATAAATTTCTATTGATAAACTATATACACTTATGAAATGTGTAGAAAAGTTTGAAAATCAAAAAAATATATTTCTAATGATAAACTAGATACATTTATGAAATATGTTGAAAGGTTTGAACAAGAAAATTAAAAAAATATATTTCTAATGATAAACTATATACATTTATGAAAAGTTTGAACAAGAAAATAAAAAAAAATAATTTATAATGATAAACTGTATACATTTATGAAATGTGTTGAAAAGTTTGAAAAAGAAACTCAAAAAATATATTTCTAATAATAAACTACTGGTAGATACATTTATGAAATGTGTTGAAAAGTTTCAAAATCAAAAAATATATTTCTAATGATAAACTAGATACATTTATGAAATGTGTTGATAAGTTTGAAAAGGAAAATCAAAAAATATATTTCTAATGATAAACTATATATATTTATGAGATGTGTTGAAAAGTTTGAAAATCAATAAAATATATTTCTAATGATAAATTAGATACATTTATGAAATGTGTTGAAAAGTTTGGAAAAGAAAATCAAAAAATATATTTCTAGTGATAAACTATATACATTTATGAGATGTGTTGAAAAGATTGAAATTGAAAATCATAAAATATATTTCTAATGATAAACTATATACATTTATGAAAAGTGTTGAAAAGTTTGAAAAAGAAAATGAAAAGATATATTTCTAGTGATAATCTACCGGTAGATACATTTATGAGATGTGTTGAAAAGATTGAACAAGAAAATAAAAAAATATATTTCTAATGATAAACTAGATACATTTCTGAAATGTGTTGAAAAGTTTGAAAATCAAAGAAATATTTTTCTAATGATAAATTAGATACATTTATGAAATGTGTTGAAAAATTTCAAAAAGAAAATCAAAAAATAAATTTATATTGATAAACTATATAGACTTATGAAATGTGTTGAAAAGTTTCAAAATCAAAAAAATATATTTCTAATGATAAACTAGATACATTTATGAAATGTGTTGAAAAGTTTGGAAAAGAAAATCAAAAAATATATTTCTAGTGATAAACTAGATACATTTATGAAATATATTGAAAAGTTTGAACAAGAAAATAAAAAAAATATATTTATAATGATAAACTATATACATTTATGAAAAGTGTTGAAAAGTTAGAAAAAGAAAATGAAAAGATATATTTCTAGTGATAATCTGCCGGTAGATACATTTATGAGATGTGTTGAAAAGTTTGAAAAAGAAAATCAAAAAATATATTTCTAATAATAAACTAGATACATTTATGAAATGTGTTGATAAGTTTGAAAAGGAAAATCAAAAAATATATTTCTATTGATAAACTATATACATTTATGAAATGTGTTGAAAAGTTTGAAATCAAGAAAAATATATTTCTAATGATAAACTATATACATTTATGAAATGTGTTGAAACGTTTGAACAAGAAAATAATAAAAAAATATTTATAATGATAAACTATATACATTTATGAAATGTGTTGAAAAGTTTGAAAAAGAAAATGAAAAGATATATTTCTAGACATAATCTACCGGTAGATACATTTATGAGATGTATTGAAAACTTTGAAGAAGAAAATTAAAAATTATATTTCTAATGAGAAACTACCGGTAGATACATTTATGAGATGTATTGAACAGTTTGAAGAAGAAAATAAAAAAATATATTTCTAGTGATCATCTACCGGTAGATACATTTATGAGATGTGTTGAAAAGATTGAACAAGAAAATTAAAAAATATATTTCTAATGAGAAACTACTGGTAGTTACATTTATGAGATGTGTTGAAAAGTTTGAAAAAGAAAATAAAAAAATATATTTCTAATGATAAATTAGATACATTTCTGAAATGTGTTGAAAAATTTCAAAAAGAAAATCAAAAAATAAATTTCTATTGATAAACTATATACACTTATGAAATGTGTAGAAAAGTTTGAAAATCAAAAAAATATATTTCTAATGATAAACTAGATACATTTATGAAATATGTTGAAAGGTTTGAACAAGAAAATTTAAAAAATATATTTCTAATGATAAACTATATACATTTATGAAAAGTTTGAACAAGAAAATAAAAAAAAATAATTTATAATGATAAACTGTATACATTTATGAAATGTGTTGAAAAGTTTGAAAAAGAAACTCAAAAAATATATTTCTAATAATAAACTACTGGTAGATACATTTATGAAATGTGTTGAAAAGTTTCAAAATCAAAAAATATATTTCTAATGATAAACTAGATACATTTATGAAATGTGTTGATAAGTTTGAAAAGGAAAATCAAAAAATATATTTCTAATGATAAACTATATATATTTATGAGATGTGTTGAAAAGTTTGAAAATCAATAAAATATATTTCTAATGATAAATTAGATACATTTATGAAATGTGTTGAAAAGTTTGGAAAAGAAAATCAAAAAATATATTTCTAGTGATAAACTATATACATTTATGAGATGTGTTGAAAAGATTGAAATTGAAAATCATAAAATATATTTCTAATGATAAACTAGATATATTTATGAGATGTGTTGAAAAGTTTGAAAAAGAAAATGAAAAGATATATTTCTAGTGATAATCTACCGGTAGATACATTTATGAAATGTTTTGAAAAGTTTGAAAATCAAAAAAATATATTTCTAATGATAAACTAGATACATTTCTGAAATGTGTTGAAAAGTTTGAAAATCAAAGAAATATTTTTCTAATGATAAATTAGATACATTTATGAAATGTGTTGAAAAGTTTGGAAAAGAAAATCAAAAAATATATTTCTAGTGATAAACTAGATACATTTATGAAATGTGTTGAAAAGTTTGAACAAGAAAATAAAAAAAATATATTTATAATGATAAACTATATACATTTATGAAAAGTGTTGAAAAGTTTGAAAAAGAAAATGAAAAGATATATTTCTAGTGATAATCTACCGGTAGATACATTTATGAGATGTGTTGAAAAGATTGAACAAGAAAATAAAAAAATATATTTCTAATGATAAACTAGATACATTTCTGAAATGTGTTGAAAAGTTTGAAAATCAAAGAAATATTTTTCTAATGATAAATTAGATACATTTATGAAATGTGTTGAAAAATTTCAAAAAGAAAATCAAAAAATAAATTTATATTGATAAACTATATAGACTTATGAAATGTGTTGAAAAGTTTCAAAATCAAAAAAATATATTTCTAATGATAAACTAGATACATTTATGAAATGTGTTGAAAAGTTTGGAAAAGAAAATCAAAAAATATATTTCTAGTGATAAACTAGATACATTTATGAAATATATTGAAAAGTTTGAACAAGAAAATAAAAAAAATATATTTATAATGATAAACTATATACATTTATGAAAAGTGTTGAAAAGTTAGAAAAAGAAAATGAAAAGATATATTTCTAGTGATAATCTGCCGGTAGATACATTTATGAGATGTGTTGAAAAGTTTGAAAAAGAAAATCAAAAAATATATTTCTAATAATAAACTAGATACATTTATGAAATGTGTTGATAAGTTTGAAAAGGAAAATCAAAAAATATATTTCTATTGATAAACTATATACATTTATGAAATGTGTTGAAAAGTTTGAAATCAAGAAAAATATATTTCTAATGATAAACTATATACATTTATGAAATGTGTTGAAACGTTTGAACAAGAAAATAATAAAAAAATATTTATAATGATAAACTATATACATTTATGAAATGTGTTGAAAAGTTTGAAAAAGAAAATGAAAAGATATATTTCTAGACATAATCTACCGGTAGATACATTTATGAGATGTATTGAAAACTTTGAAGAAGAAAATTAAAAATTATATTTCTAATGAGAAACTACCGGTAGATACATTTATGAGATGTATTGAACAGTTTGAAGAAGAAAATAAAAAAATATATTTCTAGTGATCATCTACCGGTAGATACATTTATGAGATGTGTTGAAAAGATTGAACAAGAAAATTAAAAAATATATTTCTAATGAGAAACTACTGGTAGTTACATTTATGAGATGTGTTGAAAAGTTTGAAAAAGAAAATAAAAAAATATATTTCTAATGATAAACTAGATACATTTCTGAAATGTGTTGAAAAATTTGAAAAAACAAAGAAATATTTTTCTAATGATAAATTAGATACATTTATGAAATGTGTTGAAAAATTTCAAAAAGAAAATAAAAAAATAAATATCTATTGATAAACTATATACACTTATGAAATGTGTAGAAAAGTTTGAAAATCAAAAAAATATATTTCTAATGATAAACTAGATACATTTATGAAATATGTTGAAAAGTTTGAACAAGAAAATAAAAAAAATATATTTCTAATGATAAACTATATACATTTATGAAAAGTGTTGAAAAGTTTGAACAAGAAAATAAAAAAAAATTATTTATAATGATAAACTGTATACATTTATGAAATGTGTTGAAAAGTTTGAAAAAGAAATTGAAAAGATATATTTCTAGTGATAATCTACCTGTAGATACATTTATGAGATGTGTTGAAAAGTTTGAAAAAGAAACTCAAAAAATATATTTCTAATAATAAACTACTGGTAGATACATTTATGAAATGTGTTGAAAAGTTTCAAAATCAAAAAAATATATTTCTAATGATAAACTAGATACATTTATGAAATGTGTTGATAAGTTTGAAAAGGAAAATCAAAAAATATATTTCTAATGATAAACTATATATATTTATGAGATGTGTTGAAAAGTTTGAAAATCAAAAAAATATATTTCTAATGATAAATTAGATACATTTATGAAATGTGTTGAAAAGATTGGAAAAGAAAATCATAAAATATATTACTAATGATAAACTAGATATATTTATGAGATGTGTTGAAAAGTTTGAAAAAGAAAATGAAAAGATATATTTCTAGTGATAATCTACCGGTAGATACATTTATGAAAGGTGTTGAAAAGTTTGAAAATCAAAAAAAAATATTCCTAATGATAAACTAGATACATTTATGAAATGTGTTGATAAGTTTGAAAAGGAAAATCAAAAAATATATTTCTAATAATAAACTAGATATATTTATGAGATGTGTTGAAAAGTTTGAACAAGAAAATAATAAAAAAAATATTTATAATGATAAACTATATACATTTATGAAATGTGTTGAAAAGTTTGAAAAAGAAAATGAAAAGATATATTTTTTAGACATAATCTACTGGTAGATACATTTATGAGATGTGTTGAAAAGATTGAAAAAGAAAATTAAAGATTATATTTCTAATGAAAAACTACCGGTAGATACATTTATGAGATGTATTGAAAAGATTGAAAAAGAAAATTAAAAATTATATTTCTAATGAGAAACTACCGGTAGATACATTTATGAGATGTATTGAAAAGTTTGAAGAAAAAAATAAAAAAATATATTTCTAGTGATCATCTACCTGTTGATACATTTATGAGATGTGTTGAAAAGATTGAACAAGAAAATAAAAAAATATATTTCTAATGATAAACTAGATACATTTCTGAAATGTGTTGAAAAGTTTGAAAATCAAAGAAATATTTTTCTAATGATAAATTAGATGCATTTATGAAATGTGTTGAAAAAATTTCAAAAAGAAAATCAAAAAATAAATTTATATTGATAAACTAGATACATTTATGAAATGTGTTGAAAAGTTTGGAAAAGAAAATCAAAAAATATATTTCTAGTGATAAACTAGATACATTTATGAAATATGTTGAAAAGTTTGAACAAGAAAATTAAAAAAAATATTTCTAATGATAAACTATATACATTTATGAAAAGTGTTGAAAAGTTTGAAAAAGAAAATGAAAAGATATATTTCTAGTGATAATCTACCGGTAGATACATTTATGAGATGTGTTGAAAAGTTTGAAAATCAAAAAATATATTTCTAATGATAAACTAGATACATTTATGAAATGTGTTGATAAGTTAGAAAAGGAAAATCAAAAAATATATTTCTATTGATAAACTATATACACTTATGAAATGTGTTGAAAAGTTTGAAATCAAGAAAAATATATTTCTAATGATAAACTAGATACATTTATGAAATGTGTTGAAAAGTTTGAAAAAGAAAATCAAAAAATATATTTCTAGTGATAAACTAGATACATTTATGAAATTTGTTAGAAAGTTTGAAAATGAAAAAATTATATTTCTAATGATAAACTAGATAAATTTATGAAATATGTTGAAAAGTTTGAAATTTAAAAAAAATATATTTCTAATGATAAACTAGATACATTTATGAAATGTGTTGAAAAGTTTTAAAAAGAAAATGAAAAGATATATTTCTAGTGATAATCTACCGGTAGATACATTTATGAAATGTGTTGAAAAGTTTGAAAATCAAAAAAATATGTTTCTAATGTTATAGATACATTTATGAAATGTGTTGAAAAGTTTGAAAAAGAAAATCAAAAAATATATTTCTAGTGATAAACTAGATACATTTATGAAATTTGTTGAAAAGTTTGAAAAAGAAAATAATTTGAATATAAATATCTGTGAAGAATATAAAAATTCTACCTCCATTAAAACGAAGAAAAATAAAGTCCCAGAAGATTTAGAAAAAAGATTAAATGAAATAATTAATGTAGAAAAAAATAAAATATATTTTTCTTAAAAAAAGTCAAAATCATGAAATTATTGATATATGTGATAGAATATTAAATTATTTAGATGATTTAGAAAAAGGAAATATGCATGTGGTTGCGTCTATGGGTCTCACCAATGGCCCACTAGACAAACCACCCATGCAACAGAAAACCTTAGGGAATGACATGCCATTATATTGAGGTTATCTTCTTAGAGAAGCTTCATGGTACGTCATCTATACAATTGTGCATTTATTTTGTTGTTGAAATGTGTTTCATGTTTGCCTGAATATATATGTATGCACCCCCTGTGGCTGGGAGGGAGCCAGAGATGTACTATGCAGCACTTGGGAGGAGGAAACTGACAGCACTGTTTTTTCCTATGGCTTAGACCCATCATAGGGGCACAGTGACTCAAGACGTGACAATCCTTTTGACTTTAACATTTGGTTGCATGCCTGAAGCAATAAAAAGGTTCGGCATAACTTGTAGTCAATTGATGGTGGGGAATGAGTACAGTGAACCCTATCTTGGCTACAGTGGCTGGGAGCAGTGCATAGGTTGAAACCTACCTTCCTGGAGGTGTGATAGTTATTCTATGGCTCTGTCCCTGGGTGGGCCAAAAATCCACATACTTCCCAGCAATATAATGCCATTTAATGGCATTGGGTCAAAGGGCATGATCCCATGGACCGCTGGATCAGCAACCAACCAACCATCCAGAAAATATAAATAAAACATATTATTATACACTTGGAGAATTATGATTTATGCTTAAAAGTAGATATAATAGTGAAAAAGTAGATATAATAGGGAAAAAGTAGATATAATAGTGAAAAAGTAGATATAATAGGAAAATAGGTATAATAGTGAAAAAGTAGATATAATAGTGAAAAAGTAGATATAATAGTGAAAAAGTAGATATAATAGTGAAAAAGTAGATATAATAGCGAAAAAGTAGATATAATAGTGAAAAAGTAGATATAATAGGGAAAATAGATATAATAGGGAAAAAGTAGATATAATAGTGAAAAAGTAGATGGTTGGTTGGTTGGTTGCTGATCCAGCGGTCCATGGGCTCATGCCCTTTGACCTAATGCCATTAGATTGCATTATATTGCTGGGAAGTCTGTGGATTTTCGGCCCACCCCGGGGCAGAGCCAGAGAATAACTATCACACCTCCAGGAAGGTAGGTTTCAACCTATGCACTGCTCCTAGCCACTGTAGCCAAGATAGGGTTCACTGTGCTCATTCCCCGCCACCAATTGACTACTGGTCATGCCGAACTTCTCTATTGCTCCAGGCATGCAACCAAATGTTCAAGTCAAAAGGATTGTCACGCCCTGAGTCACTGTGCCTCTATAATGGGCCTCAGCCATAGGAAAAACAGTGATGTCAGTTTCCTCCTCCTTAGTGCTGCACAGTATTTCTCTGGCTCCCTTCCAACCACAGAGGGTGCAAACATATATATTCAGGCAAACATGAAAAACATTTCAACAACAAAACAAATTCATAACTGTATAGATGACATGCCATGAAGCTTCTATAAGAAGTTAACCTCAATATAATGGCATGTCATCCACTAAGGTTTTCTGTTGCATGGATGGTATGTCTAGTGGGCCATTGGTGAGACCCACAGACGCAAACACATGCGTAAAAAGTAGATATAATAGTGAAAAAGTAGATATAATAGGAAAATAGATATAATAGTGAAAAAGTAGATATAATAGTGAAAAAGTAGATATAATAGGGAAAAAGTAGATATAATAGTTAAAAAGTAGATATAATAGGGAAAATAGATATAATAGGGAAAAAGTAGATATAATAGTGAAAAAGTAGATATAATAGTGAAAAAGGAGATATAATAGGGAAAAAGTAGATATAATAGGGAAAAAGTAGATATAATAGTGAAAAAGTAGATATAATAGGGAAAATAGATATAATAGTGAAAAAGTTGATATAATAGTGAAAAAGTAGATATAATAGTGAATACAGAATTTCTTGCTTTTGCTAAAGAAAAATTTAATAGATGTAAATCAACTAATAATGAATACATAAGATTTTATAGTATTTGTAATGATTATTCTATCTTATTAAACTGTAGTTTATCATAATAGAGAAATTATGAAAAATATACATGAAATAAAATAATAGGATGACAGTCAACTAGTTTGACCTCTATTTACTTTTTTATTCTCTTATAAAATGGATTTAAACGAATTAAAACTTTTAAGTGAAATGACTCCTGAAAATATGAATAATGCATATAAAACAAATATGATTATTAAATTGATAGATTGCAAAATGAATATATCAGGGAAAGAATAGGTATAACATCTTGTACAGATTACATAGAGAGAGAACAGATCAAGTGGTTTGGCCACATTATGAGAATGCATCATGAAAAGTTGCCCTTACAAATCATATAACCAAATGAGATCAGGGTACAAGGCCAGAGGAAGACCATGGAAAAGATGGATAGAAAACATCAGGGACATCCTTAACAGACACGGTCATAGCACAGCCGAGGCCACACATCTGGCTTTAGAACGCAAGCTCAAGCTCCAATCACCCCTACGCTTAACTGCAAGAGTGGATCACAAACCACCTAGGGATAGACAATAGATAGATTATTAAATTTATGAATATTAAAACCGAACAACCTAATTTATCACAAGATCAGATTTGTAGTAAATTAGGTATTTCTTCTTCTACAATAAAAAAGAATAAGACAAGATTTAAATGTAAAATTTCCATATAAATATGATATTCCTTTTAAAAAGTAACAAGAATAAAAAATATTGAAATTAGTAATAAAGAAACATTAAAAATAAATAAAGAAACAAGGAAATTAAAAGTTAAAAAAATAAAAGAGAAAATTGGTAATGGAAGGGATAATAATAAATTATTTAATGTTAATAAAGCAATAGAAGAAGAAGTGTCAATAATTTATTGTTATATTTGATGTTGAGAATTTCATTCTCTAAAAGTGGAAGAACTAAAATTATTTGTTAACAAAAATAAAAGTGATGAAATTAAAGAACAAATAAAAAAAAACTTGAAGAACAAAATTATAAAACAAAAGATTATTTATTAAAACAATATATTGTAAAAAATATGATTAATAAAGAAGTTTTAAAAATAGTTGGTGAACAAATGATTGAGTATGAAGAAGAATTTTGCTATGTTGGATGATGCTTTCAGAGATCTAGACCTGGGAGTAAACATCACCTATCGCATAGACGTAAAATTGTTCAACCTTCGGCGGCTTCGAGCAAAAACCAAAGTTAAATCACACACAATCAGGGATCTTCTATTTGCTGATGACTGTGCCCTAAATGCCAACTCTGAGGCTGATCTACAATGTATTATAGACAGATTCTCCAAAGCCTGTACCAACTTTGGGATTACCATTAACACAGAGAAAATAGAAGTCATGTTACAACCAGCACTTGGCAAAAGTTATCTCGAGCCCTGCATAAAGGTAAATGGTGTAGCACTGAAAGTTGTGAATAGATTCACATATCTAGGCAGTACGTTATCACAAAATGCCAACATTGATGATGAAGTGTATACAAGGATCGCCAAGGCAAGTAGCATTTTCGGCAGATTGTACGCAAATGTTTGGCATAGAAAAGGCATTAACCTACAGACTAAGCTGAAAGTTTACAGAGCAGTGGTACTTCCAGTGCTGCTATACGCTAGTGAAACATGGACTGTATAGACGTCATGTGAAAAAACTCAATCATTTTCATACAAATTGTCTCAGAAAAGTTATGAACATCAGATGGCAAGACAAGATTCCAGATACCACTGTCTTTGATAGAGCTGGTATCCCAAGCATTGACACGATCCTGATGCAGACTCGTTGATTCGTTGGGCAGGTCATTTGGTGCGTATGCCAGACCATCATCGTGAGCTAGAGAAGGGCATACGATCTCAAGGTGGCCAAACGAAGCGCTACAAGGACTCGTTAAAGAACTCACTAAAAGCCTTTGAAATAGACCACGATACATGGGAAGAACTTGCACAAAATAGATCTACATGGCGTTCTAGAATAAAAAAGAGCGCATCATCTTGTGAAAAGAAAAGAAATGCAGCAGCTCAACAGCGGAGAGCAGCTAGAAAGTCACGGATAGATCAAGATCCGTCTACAGTCGTCATTCCATGTCCAAACTGTCCAAGGAATTTTACAGCTCGAATGGGGCTCATTAGCCATCTACGAACTCATAATCAAGGACATAACTAAAATTGAATTTTCAAAAGTGGATGTAACAAATGGTCATCA
This sequence comes from Meghimatium bilineatum, assembly GCA_034231615.1. Lineage (NCBI taxonomy): Eukaryota > Metazoa > Mollusca > Gastropoda > Stylommatophora > Philomycidae > Meghimatium > Meghimatium bilineatum. The sequence goes on from CM067309.1 coordinate 16,430,496, forward strand.
TCACTTGTGATGGATGAACAACAACAATGAAGAAGAATTAGAAGAAAAACAATGTTTAATGAATGAATATGAAACAATAATTGATGGTGATAAATTAATGAAATAATTCAGAAATATAATAAAAAATATATCAAACAAATTGATCCTAGTAAAGTTACTTATAAAGATAAGAGTGCGTAAAAGATTATTATATAAATTAAACAACAAAATAAAAGAATTAGAAAAGTAGAAATAATAGTATAAATAATTACTGATAAAATATATATTTTTTATTCGTATTTTAAAATTTTATTTTTTTTAAATCTATTTCTTCACATATTTTTACCACCCGTGTGTTGTCGGGCCCGAAAGGGGAGAAAAGAATAGCAACACAGTGTACCTTTCATGCATGTCATACGAGGTGACTAAGGAGGTTATGGGATGGAGTTGGCTGTCCCATTAAATAGGGTCAGTGACCCAAAGCCATGCTGAAGTTGGATGTATCAGGCCGAAAGGTGCAGATATCGCAGCTTTGCTGTAAACCATGACACAACACATTCCATTCTCCGGACTACATCCTGCTAATCTGAAGGAGTTTGAGAACGAATGCAGAAGAAGAAGAAATGTACAGATGAAATGAGATGGGGTCATTCACAAGTAGAAATCCTCATTATATTGGCATGGCTTCTATTGTTTCTTCATTGTTCATTCTCAAACTCCCACTGGAACTCTCTTGTTGCAGGACAATGATCCATCCTACTAGGTTACATAATTTCTCAAACTCCCACTGGAACTCTCTTGTTGCAGGACAATGATCCTACAAGATTTCAAGTAGGATGTAGTCCAGAGAATGGAAATGCATTGTGTTTCCGATTTATTTGCGCTAATGGCCTAATACATCGGACTTTTACTGTATTGCTAGTTTACTGTTGCATAATGGTTAGTCTGATAAGCAAATAGTGCGACCTTCAAACCTTCCACATTCAGGAACCATTGTCATTAAGTTAGCACAGACTTGAAACACTGTGTTCCTGTGTGACTGCACAACAAAGGTGATCCTTAGGATTTAACTCAACAGTTGTGAAATATGATATTGTTGACAATAAATCTAAGAAGTATTTACATGAATGATACTGTCCACAGATATTTGGGAAGGAAACGTTTACGCAAAGACTTAGAGACAATGGTAGAGGGCAGCGATCGGTTGGCGTTTCCACACTATTCCTATTGGACAATCAGTTACATATTGTCTAACCGGGGTGCACGAAAACTGCTAGATCAGAAACCTTTGTCAAAGATGGTGCCTGTGGATGAGTACCTTCCAATCATGTTTGATAGGCATCCAGAGTGAGTACTTGTTTAATTGTCAGCTAAAAGACATAATATCTTAGTGTTAAAGGTGATGTTGAGTTCTTGTTTAATTGAGAGCTAAAAACAAATTATGCCTTAGTGTTAAAGGTGGTAAGATAAATTATAACACCCACCATCCAGTGGGGTGGAACAAGGTATTAAGTTAGAGCTTGGAATCACATGTGCTGTGGGGTTCTGGGAAGGATGTATAGAATAATATTGTGACGGGCTTGTATGACAACTGACTTTCTCGAACTTCTAGTTAATGGCAAAGAATAGGGCCAGTGTCTTATTTTCAAGCATGTCGTTGAAGGCGACTAAGTACAGTTGGAGCACAGTAGAGGTGAATAAGTACAGTTGGGGCACAGTAGAGGTGACTAAGTACAGTTGGGGCACAGTAGAGGCGACTAAGTACAGTTGGGGCACAGTAGAGGCGACTAAGTACAGTTGGGGCACAGTAGAGGCGACTAAGTACAGTTGAGGTACAGTAGAGGCGACTAAGTACAGTTGGGGTACAGTAGAGGCGACTAAGTACAGTTGAGGTCCAGTAGAGGTGACTAAGTACAGTTGAGGTACAGTAGACTGACAAGTTGTCACCTGCGGAAAAATCGTTGTCACATATTGTTACAATTTTGTCTTCCAACAAATCAACCCCCATGGATGATGAAGAGATGCCGGCCAGGAAATTGCACCTTTTGTGGCAGACTCCAATGTGACGGAGACTATGTGACTGAGACTGTGACGGGGACTATGTGACGGAGAATGTTAGTTGTGTCATAACTACTGATGGGTCAATAGATCTGACATAAGAATGACAACATAGTTGGCCCAGATTTGTGTGGTGTGCTCCTGGCTCCTGGAATGCCTGCCTTTGGGGACTAAACATGCATTCAGAAACCTCCATGATGCAACAATGCCTTTGAGACAACCTTATAGAGTCTAGGTTACACAAGAGCCTCAGTTACACAACTGAGAAGAAGCTGTGCTATTGTCAGAAAGGCTATGGGCTATCAAATATAGCTCATATATATAGCTATATAGCTACCACCTCAAAACTAAAGGGATTCTTCTTCTTCGTTCATTCTCAAACTCCTGCAGATTAGCAGGTTGTAGTCCGGAGAACGGAATGCGTTGTCATGGTTTACATCATTGCTGTGATATATGCGCCTTTCGGCCTGACACATCTGACTTCAGCATTACTAAAGGGATTATTTCATAATCATCATTATAATACTGTGACTTGCAATGTATGTTGTAAGAGGCAGCTAAGGAGGGCTTGGAGTGTGGTTGGTTACTCCATTTCATAGAAAGACACACAAAAATAGTAGCATACCATGTATAAACTAATTCGATTATAAACCGAGCACATGATTTTAATGTCTGAAATTTGACACAAGTCTAGAATCCATTTATAGGCCGAGGTGTAGAATTCCATTATTATAATAATGAAGGGGCAAGTGCCACATGGTTTGCATCTGTGGGTATCACCAACTAGACAAACGATTAATGCAAAAGAAAGTCTTAGTAGATGACATGCCGTTATATTGAGGTTCTCTTATAGAAGCTTCATGGCACATCATATATACAATTATGCTTTTATTTTATTATTGCAATGTATTTTATGCTTTATTTGTATATATGTATGCACCTTCTGTGGTTGGGATAAAGCCAGAGATGTACTTTGCAGCACCTGGGAGGGGAGGAGGAAGCTGACAGCACTATATGTTTCCTATGCTGAGGCCCGTCATAGAGGCGCAATGACTTAGGAAGTGACAATCATTTTGACTTGACCATTTGGTTGCATGCCTGAAGCAATAGAGAAGTCTGACATAACCAGTAGTCAATTGGTGGCGGGGAATGAACATAGTGAACCCTACCTTAGCTCCAGTGATTTGAGCATTACTTAGGTAGAAAACTCACAAACCAAATTAGACAATTACCAATTTATTATAATTATATTTTTTTTTTCATCGCATTTATTGTTTTTCATGCCATGTGCATCTTCGCTTGCAAAGGAGGAACATCATCAGGTATCCTCTGGCTCTAACCGGGTTGGACCAAAATCCACAGACCTCCCATCAATATAATGCTAGCACAACAAATATTATTTACAGACGAGCAGATACAAGATCGTCATAAAACAAAGTCTTGGCTTAACATCCTACAACTGAACATGGTATAGGAAACTCTTCTTCTTCAGCGTTCATTCTCAAACTCCCGCCAGATCTCTCTTGTAGCAAAACATATGTTTGCCAAATGTTGCATGAGTTTGGCTAAATGTTGTTATGTATTTGGTTAAATAATAATGGAGGGCAGAGCACCAGGGCAGAGGAGGAAAGGCAGACCAAGAAGATGATGGACTGACAACATTAAATATAACATGAATATGTCATTGGAGAATGCAAGCCGCATCGCCCACGACAGAGAATGGTTCAGGGAGTTCATTAGAAAGACAACGTTCTGGAGAGAATATGTCACTGACAGTGTGACTAAATTTTGTATGTGTTTGACCAAATATGTTGTATGTGTTTGACCAAATGTTGTATGTGTTTGACCAAATGCTGTATGTGTTTGACCAAATTTTGTATGTGTTTGACCAAATGTTGCATGTGTTTGACCAAATTGTGTATGTTTGACCAAAATTTCTATGTTTGACCAAATTTTATATGTGTTTGACCAAATTGTGTATATTTGACCAAATGTTGTATGTGTTTGACCAAATATTGTATGTGTTTGACCAAATGTTGTATATGTTTGACCAAATGTTGTATGTGTTTGACCAAATGTTGTATGTGTTTGACCAAATGTTGTATGTGTTTGACCAAATGTTGTATGTGTTTGACCAAATGTTGTATGTGTTTGACCAAATGTTGTAGATATCAAAGCCAAATGGTAAACTATGATGTAACATATTATCTTTTCCGGACTACATCCTGTTCAGTCCATTACAATGCCAAAGTCATATGTGTTGGGCCATTGAGGCAAATAAAACTGTGACAAAACATTTACGTTCTCTGGTGTATGTCCTGCTGGAAATCTAGTACGAACATCCTGCTACAGGAAAGATCTTATGGGAGTATGGCAACGAGCGTAAAGAAAAGAGAAATAATATAGCCTGACATGCACGGTGTAAGAGGCAACTAAAGAGAGGAGGCAAGGTGTCTACCCTGTGTTGAATTCAAAAGTCAAACAAAAAATAGAAACAATGTGACCCGACATGCATGATGTAAGAGGCAGTTAAGATGGAATTGACTGTGTCAACTCATAGGTTAAAGTGACCACAAACAGTGCTTATTCTATATTTTCATGTTTATGTAATTATTGCTTATTATAAATTTGTGCTTATAAATTTTTGCTTATTATTAATTTTTACTTTTTAATAGTTTACTTATTATAAATTGTTTGCTTATTATAAATTGTTCCTTATTATGAATTGTTACTTATAAATTTTTGCAGAACAATACGGGATCAAGGGTCCATGTATATACTATCAATTAGCGGGATTTTAAACAAACTTACAAATATTTCATTCGATCAATATTTGTGTTCTTTGGTTCACACACATTTAGCGAGCTCAATGAAATTACATCATTTACAGATCTTGTCACTGTAATTCAAAATAGCTAATAGTAGTTACGTGCGGAGATTAAAACTTGCAACGATTTAATGGTTTTTGTATTTTCAAGATATGAGGTACTGTTAGAATTTAGATGTTGTGTTAGTGGGGGGGAGGATTAGACTCAGTGTTAGGACTAATTCTAACGCAAACCCCCTTTCTGATTTAATCAATTCAAGTTGGTAACTACATTGAAAGGGAGACAAATGATTTCTGCTTACTCTTTGTTTATGTATTACCTCTCTCGCCGAAGATGGATGTGTCTGGCCATTGGCGGAAATAAAATTGTGACACAACGCATTTCCATTCTCTGAACTGGAAATCTAGTAGGACTATGGTCCTGCTACAAAGAAGATCCAACGAGAGTTTTAGAATGAATGCTGAAGAAGAAGTATTACCTCCCATGCGAATATTTGAGCGACAATTGTTGGGCAGGTTTTACATATATAAATATGCCAAGACAATAAATGGGGGAGTATTTAATTGGAGGGTTGTATGAGTGGAAACATGATTGGGTTTGAATGCAGGGTATTATTTTGTGTCGGAAATGAATTTAATCATCACAATAGAAGTTAAATGTCATAGTATGACACTGTGCGCATTTCCCGTTTGCAAGTACTATTCGTGACTTCAACATTTGTACTGCGTCTTTGTCAGTCAAAGGCAAATTCAACATACATACGGCAGCCATTTTACTAAAGATATGTAGTGGAAGAGTGACGTAACGGAAGTGTGAATGGCATTACCAAGTTCTAAAAAAATACGACAGGAGCGCATTTAAAAAAAAAGTGTAAGCAGGAAATGCTAGATGGACAATTGATCCTGTATTGTTCCATTTTTGCTTATAAATTGTTACTTATTGTAAATTGTTACTTATTATAAATTGTTACTTATAAATTTAGCGTATTATAAGTTGTTACTTATTGTAAATTGTTACTTGTAATTTTTTTTTTAATTATAAATTATCTTTTAGAGAACAGTGGAAACAGCATTTTTCTCCACGGGACCTAGCTGGCCTATCAGCGGAGCCTTACCTTCTATATCCAACACATTACACTGGAGAACCATATTACATCTCTGACACTGAAGACTCAATCATCATTGACAAGGGTCATGCTCGTAAAGGTGCTGCAGACAGTGAACTGCTGGTAGACACAAACATAGCAAGACCTGATGAGACAGAAACACAGATTGACGGTGTTATAAAGCTGGAAGGGCCAGTTGTCAAGGATGAGTTTTAATCAAGTATGGGAATAATTAATTAATCGCTGTGTAATTATGAGAATAGGCATATAGATGAACTCTATTACTAAGCTGGAACTTAGCTCGCTAAATTAGATATGGGTTTTGTAGCAAGACAGTTAGATCTCCTTACCTACAAGTAATCAATCAAGTGCCATGCCAATTGGTGTAGGTAATCATGCTTCTCCACAACTTTCTGCCTCTTGTGTTGTTAAGTAATTCAATTGATGACTTCATTTTGTACCACACTGACAACCCATCCAGAAATTTATCTCTTTGTCTTCCTCTGTCTCTTCTCCCCTTGATCTTTCCAGTTGTTATTAAATGTTGAAGTTTTACTTTTCTCATCGCACGTCTAAGACCATCGGAAAACACATATGAAGTAGCAACAAAAATCATTTTTAAATTTTGGGACCGCCACAACATGAAGAACTGTATTAAAGGGTTGGGGGATTAGGAAGGCTGAAGGATAGAGGGATTACACTGCATGGAGTTTATTATCTGAATCCTGTATTATTTGTGTGTTTTATTTTCTGTGTTTTTTTATCATGAACTATTTGAAATAGATTTATGTTTTCTGTAATATTGTTGATTTTTCTCTTGTTGTTCCAGCTGACCATTTATATTTCTTATTGTGACATAATGTAGTTGAGTAAAACTACATTAGCTGTCTAGTTTACAGAAAAGCTGCAATATGTATGCATTTTGGCCTGGTATATTTAATTTTATGTCACAATATTGTTGATATAGACATGCTATTTGTATCTCGAGCATTTTTCTGCAATCAATTATTATACATCCAGTTTGATATTGTTCACGGAGGATAATGATGACATAATCCCTTTACCCGTGAGCAAGTAGCTCTTGACACTTGATGATGATAAAATAATCCCTTTAGCTGTGAACAGGTAGCTCTTTACACATGGTGATGATGAAATAATCCCTTTAGCTGTGAACAGGTAGCTCTTGACACATGATGATGATGCATCCCGTTATCTGTGAGCAGGTAGCTCTTGACACATGATGATGATGCATCCCGTTACCTGTGAGCAGGTAGCTCTTGAAAGTCCATAGCCTTTTTTGACATAAGCACAGGTTCTTCTCAGTTGTGTAACTGAGGTGCCTGCCAGACTCACGTAAGGTTGTCTCAAAGGTATGGATGGTTAGGGGGAGTTTATAGATGCATATGTTTTGTCCCCAAAGGGAGGCATTCCACTGTGGCAGTATCTTAGGATTATCACATCCTGCTAGGAGCACAGCACGCACATCTGAGCCAACAATCTCATCATTCTTCTGTCAGATTTGTTGACACATCCGCAGTGATGCACATCAAGTATTCCTCTGCCACAACTGGACAATGGTGCAATGTCTGCTGGTCGGTAGCTCTTCAGCATCCATGATCAAAGATTATTTGATAGAAAACAAAAGTAAGAAATTGAGACAAGATGATATTTTTTCACTCAACTTTCCTTAGTAACCTATTACAACATTCCTGGAAAGAAGACAGTATCCTTATTCTTTGTACCCGGAACCAGCAGTCCAGGCCCAAGTTACTATATGGGCGATTGGTCCTGTATAGAATAGTTTGTTTAGGTTGCCATGAGTCTCCCACAGTTTGTTTTGTAGAGATATTCCTGTGGACCAGGATATTGCTCTGTCAACAAATTCTCTGGGTTAATACTGTAGTATATATTCTGGGTAGGTGTTGTTATTCTGCACATGTTGGTTGCAGAGTCGCTAATACCGATTCGGGGTAAGTGTGCTTTTAGATGGCAATGTTCCATTCTCAGTCGAAATACCCTGACTTGTTCCTGTCAGTTGAATTTGTTCATGCTGTCTTGCTCGGGGCTGTAGTTTCCATTTAGTTCTCTCCACTAAAGTCTCAGATTATTTTAGCGGAGACGCTACTTCCCTGAAATTTTGAAGTACGTGGGATTGAGGGAGATTATCTGCCATTTTTGACAATTCGTCTTTGCTTTCAGGCATTTTTTTAGCATCTAATTATTCTTTATATTTGTACAATATCTTTACTTTTTCTAAATACTCTATTTAGCTGAAAGGGAAAATAGCTGTGTTTGAATTTCTAAACCACCACCCCATACTTCCTTATTTACAGATCTGGTGCTATGCCATTATTGGAGCTAGTTTTCAAGTAGTAATGTTAAAGTTAACCATTTATTAAATGCTGTAGGGGTGTAAGATGTTAATGACCTCACATTTCAGTGGCTCTGCTATATGAGGGTGGTAGCCATCTCCTCTCTCTCGCAGTCTTTACTTCCTGGATTAATCCGGTACCCAATTAAGGCTGGGTTGACCCGGGAGCCTTTGTAATTTGAAAAATGTTTCCGCCTCAAACTGGGGAATGAACCCAAGACCACTCATATGCGAAACCAGCCCGCTAACCACTGCCCTACCCAGCTCCCTGTAGTTTTCAAGTACATGTTTTATCCGAAGATTAAGATTGTGAACTTCATCACGTTTTATCCTAGGGTTAAGATTGTGAACTTCAGCCCATGTTTTATCTTAGGGTTTGCTTCTCACATATATTGTTGACTGGAATTTCTCTGTGTAATGTTGTTCTGTTAGTTTGCAGTACAGCTGAAATATTTGTACTTTCAACTTGGTATATCCATTTTTCTGCATGTCCCCAATATATATCATTGTCTTCCTCTCACCGGTGTGTTGCCAGGGCACGAAAGGGGAGCAAAGACAACAACTTACCTGCCATGTAGTAAGTGGCAACTAAGGAGGTTTGTGGGTGTTATTGACATTTCAAACCCATAGGTCAAAGTGACTCTTCTTCTTCAGCGTCCATTCTCAAACTTCTGCTGAATCTCTCTTGTAGCAAGACAATGGTACTACTAGATTTCCAGCAGGACGTAATCCAGAGAAAGGAAATTCATTGTGTCCCCATTTTATTTGCATCAGTGGCCTGACTCAAAAGTAAATCAACCATGCTCAATCTGGATCTTTCAGGTCAAAAGGTACAGATATTGCAGTCATGCTGTAAGCCAAAACAACAGAATCTATTCTCCAGACTACTTCTAGATAACCATCAGTAGTTTTGGGGACATTCATTCTCAAACTCTCACTTTATCTCTTGTATAGCAGAACACTGGTCTTACTAGATTTCCAGCAGGATGTAATTTAGAGAACACAAATACATTGTGTCGCAATTGTATTTGCGCCAATAAATCCGACTTCGGCGTTAGTAACTAATACATTCATTATTTTTACTACTTTGACTGAACAGTAAATGTCTGTAACTGTATTGATAGTATAGTAAGCAAAGGATGTGATTTTTCTACACTCGTCCGAATGATGGAGGACAGGTGTATGGAGGGCTTTGAAGGGCTTTTTGTGATAGGGGTGTTGGGAGAGCTTTTTGTGATAGGGTGTTAGTAGGACTTTTTATGATAGGGTGTTAGGAGGGATTTTTGTGAGGGTTTTTTGGTGTGCTTTTTTTTCTAACATCGCCAGAGTGGAATCCCTACAACCCTGATAGGTTATGGGTCATTATTATTATACGCCAGACATACGAAAGAACTGGTTCTCATACTTGTTGTCATAGCCACAGACACACCACAGAGTTTTAGAATGAATGCAGATGAAGAACTTTACATCAGCGATGTTGTCATTTGTTTTTGTATTATAAATATGTTTTTTCACTTAATGATTTTTCATATTATGTGATACTAATTGGTGCTAATTAGTCATGTACAGAGCTGCAGATTATGTAATATATTTTCACAAACATATACTTTGATATTAATTGGTGCTATTTAGTCGTGTACAGAGCTGCAGACTAAACAATATATTCATATTTGATATATCAACATTGTAATCATTTAAATATATTTGTGCTTCACTAATGAAGATAGAAATCTTTTGAGCAGACATCAAATATTTTTTTATTGTAGGAATGTACAAACAATTCATTATGATTTTTGGAGCTTTCCCTGAATGTGTGCCTACCAAAATATTTTTATTATTTCTCTTGGTTATGTTTGTCAGATAATGGGTATTTATTAGCCCAAATGCTAACCCTAACTCATACAACTCTCCTAACCACTAATATGATCATCTTAAATAAATAAATATTTAAGTTAATAAACATAGATAAACAAATGTATAAACATAATCAGGGAAATAATCAAAATACAATTTTATTGGGTAGGCATGCATTCGGGGACAGATCCTGATTGTTTCTAAAATAAATCCTCAATGTTTCATCTTCAGCATTTTTTTAATCAAACTTCCACTGGATCTCTCTTGTAGCAGGACAATGGATGGTCCTAGATTTTATCTCTCTTGTAGCAGGACAATGGATGGTCCTAGATTTTATCTCTCTTGTAGCAGGACAATGGATGGTCTTAGATTTTATCTCTCTTGTAGCAGGACAATGGATGGTCCTAGATTTTATCTCTCGTGTAGCAGGACAATGGATGGTCCTAGATTTTATCTCTCTTGTAGCAGGACAATGGTCCTAGATTTTATCTCTCTTGTAGCAGGACAATGGATGGTCCTAGATTTTATATCTCTTGTAGCAGGACAATGGTCCTAGATTTTATATCTCTTGTAGCAGGACAATGGTCCTAGATTTTCAACAGGATGTAGTCTAGAGAATGGAAATGCATTGTGCCAAGTGTTTTATTTGTACCAATGGCCCAACACATTTGTCTCAGAAGTCATACTGAAGTGGGATGAAAATATCAGATATCACAGCTAAGATATACATTTTGACAATTTATTCCATTATCCGGAGTGTACCCTGGTGATCTTCAGGAGTTAAAGAGTCAAAGCAGAAGAGGAGTTCAGTATCACCCTGCCTTATTGAACAATATTTCCATGAGTTAAATGTTTTTTCCAACTGACTAATCTCATTCATTAAAGATGATGATGAAATAATCCCTTTAGATGTACGCAGGTAGCTTTAGATGTACGCAGGTAGCTTTAAATTTACGCAGGTAGCTTTAGATGTACACAGGTAGCTTTAGATGTACGCAGGTAGCTTTAGATGTACGCAGGAAGCTTTAGATGTACGCAGGTAGCTTTAGATGTACACAGGTAGCTTTAGATGTACGCAGGTAGCTTTAGTTGTACGCAGGTAGCTTTAGATGTACGCAGGTAGCTTTAGATGTACGCAGGTAGCTTTAGATGTACGCAGGTAGCTTTCGACAGTCCTTCTAGAAAAACCACATGTCCTCATCGGTTGAGTAACTGAGGTGATACACAAATTCGCATAAGATTTACTGTTTCTTCTTCTTCAGCATTTATTCTCAAACTCCCATTGGATCTCTCTTATAGCAGGACAATGGTTAAACTAGATTTCCAGCAGGATGTAGTCCAGAAAATGGAAATATGTTGTGTACCCATTTTATTTGCACCAATGGCCCGACACATCCATCCTCTGCAGTATTTGCCATTTCAAAATTTATGGTTGTCTTATGGAGTTTTATGGATACATGTTTAGTCCCTGAATGGAGACATTCCAGTGTGGCAATATCCCTGTATCATCACATCGTTCTAGGAGGGCAGAATTATATGTCTGGGCCAACTAGTTCATCCATTCTTCTATCAGATCTGTTGACCCATTTGCAGTGATGCCACCTAGTCTTCCCCGCCATGTGGGATTGTACCACCTAGTCTTCCCCGCCATGTGGGATTGTACCACCTAGTCTTCCCCGCCATGTGGGATTGTACCACCTAGTCTTCCCCGCCATGTGGGATTGTACCACCTAGTCTTCCCCGCCATGTGGGATTGTACCACCTAGTCTTCTCCGCCATGTGGGATTGTACCACCTAGTCTTCCCCGCCATGTGGGATTGTGCCACAAAGGTGCAATGTTTACTGCATCTCTTCATCATCTATGATGATTTTTCACAGGTTGTCATCCTCGAGACAAGACATGCAGCAGCAATGATGATTTTTCACAGGTTATCATCCTTGAGACAAGACATGCAGCAGCAATGATGATTTTTCATAGGTTATCATCCTCAAGACAAGACATGCAGCAGCAATGATGATTTTTCACATGTCATCCCATCCCCCCAACTTTCTTGTCATCTCTCTATGACATGCCTGAAAAGAAGAGGTCCTATTCTGTGCTCCTTGAGCTAGAAGTCTAGGCCAGGGTTATCACACAAATAAAACCATGAAGGAGTATGAGGTTGCCTAGATTCTTCCTGTGCCGGGTGGTGAAGTTTTGCTTTCATCTCCTGAAGGGTGTTTCTCATAGCATTTTTTAAGGGAAGTTTTCCAGGACTTTTTCAAGTCCCAGATGAATCTTTTACTCTTCATCAGCTGTTATTCTCAAACTCCCACTGGATCTCTCTTGTAGAAGGACAATGGTCCTACCAGATTTGCAGCAGGATGTAGTCAATTATCGGCTGTGTCCCAGATGAGCGTGGTAATGTGTCATTAGCTAGACTATTCTACTCCAGCAGAAATCTCAACAGTTCAAGCATGGATCATATAGACATAGATCTCAGCATGGAGATACTGGTCTCAACAGACTTCATCACAGTGAACACCAATGTTTTCTCTTGATCCTAAAAGAGGAGCAAAGAATAGCAACACTACCTTCCATGCCTGTCATAAGATTCAACTATGGAGGTCATGGGGTGAAGTTGGCTTTTCCATTCCATATAGGGTCAAAGTAACTCAGAAGCCATGCTGAAGTCAGATGTGTCAAGCCAAAAGAAGCAGAAATCAGATCAAAACTACAAACCATGACACAATGCATTCTATATTTCGGACTTCATCCTGCTTATCTGCAGAAATTTGATAACAAATGCAGAAGTTGACTCTTATGACATGCATAGAAGGTAAAAAGTGTTGCTATTCTTTGTTCCCATTTTGGGCCACAACAACAGTGTGGTGGATCGTTCAGACACTGATCTTCTTCGTTCTTTCTCAAACTCCTGCAGATTAGCAGAATGTAGTCCAGAGAAGGGAGTGCGTTGTGTCATGGTTTCCAGCAATGCTGCAATATCTGTGCTTTTTGGCCTGACACATCCAGCTTTAGCATGGTTTTGGGCCATGCTGACCCTATATTGGATGGGACAGCCAACTCCATCCCATAACCTCCTTAGTCGACCCATGACATGCATAGAATATAAACAGTGGTGCTATTCTTTGCTCCAATTTCGGGCCACAACAACACACCACATGTGTAATGGATCGTTCGGACACAGGTCTTAAGCAGAATTCATCGCTGCGAAGATTATGAAGTGGAGGTAAACAAGCCAAAGTTCAGCACCGTAACCACTTATTATGACATACGTACATAGGTAACATTGTTACTATTCTCTGCTCCTCTTTTGTATGTCCTTGTAACATATGGATGTGTGAATCTCATTCATAATCAAATGTATATTAGTTTCCAAACGATATATTTATATCTACCGCTATATGCCATTAAATCCTTTTTATTTTGTAAACTCATGTTGCACAATATAATCTGCATGCATTTTTTATGTCACAATGAAATGTATATCATTATTCTATGCTTTATTTTGGTAATTCAGAAAGTTATATTGAAAAAATTTTTGGTAATTCAGAAAGTTATATTGAAAATTTTTTGGTAATTCAGAAAGTTTTATTGAAAATTTTTTTGGTAATTCAGAATGTTATATTGAAAATTTTTTTGGTAATTCAGAAAGTTTTATTGAAAATTTTTTGGTAATTCAGAATGTTATATTGAAGATTATAGGAGTACCGGATTGATAGCATCAACACACAGAGTCAGGATTATATTTTGAGCAAGTATTTTCTCTGTTTCGAATGAAACATTTCCCGCCAAAGGCGGATGTGTTGGGCTATTGGCGCAAATAAAACGGCAACACAACGCATTTCCATTCTCTGGACTACATAACTGGAAATCTTGTATGATCATTGTCCTGTTACAAGAGAAATCCAGTGGGAATTTGAGAATGAACGCTGAAGAAGAAGAAGAATGAAACATTTGAATATAGCTTCTATTTTGAGCAAATATTTTCTCTGTTTAGAATGAAACCTTTGAATATAGCTGATATTTTGAGCAAATATTTTCTCTGTTTCGAATATTATGTTTATACTTTATTAATAAACAGTTTTCTAATAACATTTGTTATTTGTTTTTCAACTGTGTGTTGCTGGGGGCCTGAAATAGCAGCACAGAATAGAAACACTGTTTACCATTCCATGCGGGATGTAAGAGGCTGTTATGGAGGTTATGGGGTGAAGTTGACTGTCTCATCCCATATAGGGTCAAAGTGATCCAAGCCATGCTGAGGTCAGATGTCGCAGACCGAAAGGAGCATATATCCATTCTCTAGGCTACATTCTGCTAATCTGCAGAAGTTTGAGAAAAATGCAGAAGAAGAAGTACTTGCTTATATCATTTTATTGGCAGGCAATGCAGCAATAGACAGCACAATACTGAGAAGAGATGAAGCAGACTTGATCAAGGCAGTAATAAATTCATTTCAAGATGAAGATGATGTCAATGAGGCTGAGAACGTACACATACAGAGAATGTCAGTAATGGAAGTATCTAGAGGGGAGGGAAGGAAAAGTAAATTTTTTGGAAAGTCCCAAAGGTCTCACAAGCAAGACCTGACTGGGACTCTGAGTCTACATACACTGGGATGGCTGCTGGAACGGAGAGTGGAGCACTTATGGAAGTGCCCCACATGCTGTGATGCTAGATTCTAATCAAGAATCTGGAGACTGCCTTTTTATATGCCTCATATATGTTTGTTTTTGTTGACTCATTTATTTCTGTAATCCATTGTTTGCAAAGGTTTGCCCCTGGTTTGTATCCATCTTGTCGGTATAGTAATGCTTTTTTGAGGGGGCCCTGTCTGATGGTAGTCTGGAAGCATGTGAGAACCTCTTAATCTATTGTCTTCTGGTGTAATCGTGAATTGGCATTGTGTTTGTTACTGATGTTGTCATTTCTGATTCTGTAGTTTATTATTACTGTGAGAATTTCACACGGCACAGAAGCACAGACAAACATCATGATAAATGGGCATAAATTTGAGGACGTGAATATTTTCAAATACCTCGGATCCTGCGTATGCAGCGACGGAAAACGCAAAACAGACTTAAAGATATGCCCCTAAGGCTGGAGAAATATAACTGATATGTCAAGGTTAACTTTAATTTGGAAAAGATAAATCAGTGTTAGTGTGAAAATCTAACATTGAATCTGACTTATGTTGTTTATTGTGTTGTGTTGGTGTGTAAGCTGAACACTCACTGCAGTCATGGAGAAAGGATACAGATCTTTGAATACAAATGTTACAGACAAATTCTGCACATCTCCTATAGAGAGCATGAGACAAATGTGTCAATCAATCAAGTGCCATGCCGAATGGCATAGGCGATCATGTTTCTCCACGACTCTATCTCTCTTGTGTTGTCAATGAGCTCGGTTTGTGAAATTTTACCGTGCCACAATACTAGTCCATCTAGCGACAAATGTGTACATTAGAAATAAAATAGATTCATACAAGAATCATTACTTTCAATAGTAAAGCAACAAATATACCTACTTGCATGGTTTATAGGTCTGTTGCTTAGGTGGAAGTGGGAGGTGGGTGTTCAACTCCCCTCTTCCACCCTTAGGAAATCATGTTTTTTATTTGCTAGGAAATTAGCCAAAAGTTGGGTGAAATCCCTAAATTAACGATTTTTCACAAAAAATTCATCAGCTTTCTCATCAAAAAAGTCATCAGCTTTCTCATTTAAAAAATCAACTTTCTCATCAAAAAAATCATCAGCTTTCTCATAAAAAATCAACTTTCTCATCAAAAAAGTCATCAGCTTTCTCATCAAAAAAATCATCAGCTTTCACATTAAAAAATTCATCAGCTTTCTCATCAAAAAAATCATCAGCTTTCTCATCAAAAAAGTCATCAGCTTTCTCATCAAAAAAGTCATCAGCTTTCTCATCAAAAAAGTCATCAGTTTCTCATAAAAAAGCCATCAGTTTTCTCATCAAAAAAGTCATCAGCTTTCACATAAAAAAAGTCATCAGCTTTCTCATCAAAAAAGTCATCAGCTTTCTCATCAAAAAAGTAATCAGTTTTCGCATCAAAAAAGGTATCAGCTTTCTCATCAAAAAATTCATCAGTTTTCGCATGAAAAAAGTTTTCAGCTTTCTCATTAAAAAAAAGTCATCATCTTTCTCATTCAAAAATTCATCAGTTTTCGCATCAAAAAAGTCATCCGTTTTCACATCTAAAAAGTCATCACCTTTCACATCAAATAATTCATCAGCTTTCTCATAAAAAAAGTCATCAGTTTTCTCATAAAAAGGAAGGAATTACATTAAAAAATTTAATAATTTATTATTTTATAGGTAAATCCCCTTCCTCAATGAAAACTTGTCTGCGGCTCTGATGGTTTTTTTGGATGTGTGATGATATGATTATTCGTTATAAACTATACTACAGGGAACAGTCGTGGTTGGAAGAAGCAGACGAAGACTAAGAAAATCATGGACAGGCAGCATCAAGGGCTGGATAGGTCAAGGTATTTTCACACTCATCTGCGTCACTGAAGAAAGAATTTGCTGGAGAACTCTGGGTGTTGTTTCATCCCATGTGGTACTCCTGTGAACCTGGCAGGTTATAGCAGTTTTACCCAACCTTTTCTTTAAACATTTCCCCACCCTCAATCTTTCAAAAATTCTGATGCCACCCCCCAGTCCTACATTTTTTATAGGTCTATTCAAAAAATGACTTATTCCATAAATGAAACCTAATTATAACTTGTTCAGGACACAAGACTTGCGTTTTAGGAAGAAAACACTAGAAAATTATTTAAAAAAAACAAAACAGTTAAGTAGGCTAAATTTTCAAAACATATAATGGACAACTAAATCTCAAGAACACAATTTTTTTTAAGTGTCCCCAAACAATGAAATTCCCCCCCCCCTTTCACCTTTGGGGCGTGTGCCACAACACCAGGTTATAGGCTTATAGTATGGTGTGATAGCAGAGAGACGAACATGAGGTAAATGGGAACTGTCGCTGACCTTTCGTGCGAAGACGGTACCTCATCTGTAATGAATAGGCTATTGTAATGTTAAACTTCTGTCATGTTTACGGGGAAATGTCACTTTATAAAAAAAAAAAGGAACGTGCCAACTCTGATTAAGAACCTCGAATAAATAGGTCAGACTTAGGCCTGTTCAATCAATCGTCTCATTTTATCCTCACGCTAAACCCCCCCCCCCACCACAAAAACCCAACGACCGAGAAATACAGGAATACTCAAAAACGTATACACTGTAAACTAATAACGATGTACACAGGAGACACAGTCACGTGACATTTACAGTGTATGAATAAATGTCTCCTTAGTTGATGATTGGTCGATAAGGGATTACAACCTTTTGGTTAAGGTATGTTGACATCATGGACTTAGAATATCATGGACTGCCAGAAAAACTAATGTGGAAGTGTTGAAAGAGTCAAATGCGAAACGGACCCTAATAAATAATATAAGAAAAAGACAATCTTCATATTTTTGGCCACTTCATGAGACAAGGAGGTTTGGAGAATATAGTCACAACAGGCAAGATTGAATGCAACAGAGACAGATGGCTACAACGTGAAAATATATTAGACAGTTTGACAACATGGCACGGCAGGGAAACAACAACGAGCTTGATACATAATACTGGAGACAGGGAGATATGGAGAGCCATGGTCGCCTACGCCAGCCGGCATGGCACCTGATGATGATGTTGATATCGTCTTAGCGTAAATAGGCTTCTATTTCTAGCAAGTGTACTTGCGTTACAGCAAACACACACATCGTTAGGCTGCTTGTTTGGTGAAGGCTCTACTGGCTTCGTGAACTGTTATTTCACGTGATCTGGTGGTAAAAGTCCATTCGAACCACTGATTGTGGATTATTTTGATCGTCTGTGTCATGACAATGTTCGGAGATGAACTCCGTGAACACAGCATTCATTCACAGTCATATGTTTATCAATGAACTCTCTAGTGATTGCAAAGATAGCCTTGAAAAGATAATCTATTCTTCACCAAGATCGATGCCTTCTGGTGCACACATCTGTTCAAGATAGATGCCTTCTGGTGTAAATATCTTTTCAACTTCTTGTTTCATCTTCTGTATCCATTCTCAAGCTCCTGCAGATCAGCAGGATATAGTCCAGATAAACGTTGTGCCATAATTGACAGCTTAACTGACAAATCGAACTTCAGCATAGCCTCTAGGTCAATTTGACACTGTGGGGTGAGACCAGTGTTATAAATATGTTATAGGTCATATAAGTAGGAGGAGGGGGGAGGAGTAATTCCCTTTAAAAAGTCATTCGTGTGTTTTCGTGTATCAGATCTTCATGTGATGTTCCTTTTGTGAAAATCTCTACGGGGTGGGGGGGGGGGGGGGGGAAGAGACATTTTACCCGCATTTTGGCCAAATTTCTAATGCTAAAAGGCATAGACCTATTCTGATTTGCTAAAGGACGGGAAACTGAATATCTCAACCCTACGGGCCTTTATGTGACAACAAACTCCACCTTAAATTCCTCTTAGTTGCTGCTTACGATATGCTTGACAGGTAACAGTTTAGCTCCCCATGCTCCCCTTTCAGACCCGCCAACCAAGGACGATTTCTATTGGAAATTAAGTTTATATAACTATCACTACGTTCAGATTTTTGTTTACTAGAAACAGATTCTTGAAGAGATTCTTTCTTTTTAATTATATCAAAGAACATAGGTCAGCTGTGATGGAAATTTAATTTATTTATTGGATAATCTCCGTTCCAGAAGACACATGACAATCACATAATACTATGAATTAATTAATACTTCTACAGAAAATACATTATGACCACTGATCTATGTATAAATAAATCAAAGTCTTCACGCTCTACCGCATTTAGGATTACCAAGCGTGTTTATTCGCTTGAACAAAGCGAGACCAAGTGTGTTGATTTGAACACGTAACACATTTCTTGTATTTGTAAACTGTTATAGAAACTGGGACATAGGCAAAACAGGGCGAGATATAAGTCAGTGTTATAAAACCAAGACAATCTTGGTGAGACCTAGACACATCTTTGCACTCAATACATACAATTACAATACATACGTGCCATTAGTATAAACAAATGTATATTTCCGCAATTTTAGTAAGCAATGTATCAAGTCAAAATATTTTGAGTTTACATTTTTTTTAAACTCAGCTGACACAGGTGGATGTCGTTATATTGTAGAATTGCGTTATTGTTGAAAGTAAATTTTCTCTCAAAAATGAAGCGTTTTAAAACTCACAAATTGCAATCCCATTTTTTTTCTCCTGAATACTAAATTTATTTTCTTGTGTTAACGAAATTATAATTAGATCTTTTAAATTACGAATTAAGAACTATGGCAATAAAAACTGTAAGACTATATTATTACTTTGTATCAAAATTGTTTATTCTTTCCAATAAATAACAGTATCAAAAATACGCTTAAATACAAAAATACGTTTAAACCTTGTAAATACAAATAATACTAAAATTATTTTTTAATAACTAAAATAATTTCATGACAAAAAAGTCGAGTGAAGCACTTTCTAAGCAGCTCTCCTATACCCCCGTAATCCTCTTTCGAGGCGGTATGACATAGCAGGCGCCGACATTCGAAAGCCACTCGGACGCTAAGTATAGCTCACCACTTAGCTGAGCACGTTTATGCTGTTAACATTCCGTACGACCGAAAACTTCACCCCGGTGACTTCGTCCTGTCTTAACATGTCATATGGGGAGGAACCAGCCTAGATCCCAAGCGGTACTGTGACGAGCGAGCTGACTCGACACTGGCTGAACCTTGACCCCGCGGTGGAGTCTAAGACATGTGAACGGACTACTGACACTAGTTCCCATACAAAGTCAAGAGCCAACTTTTGCATGTAAAGTTCCGCGGGGAACTTGAACCTTATACGGACATTATCCCTTAACATCCAAAAGTTTATGTGCCACACTTTTGTTCACCATGTCAACAGTTAGGGAAGAATGTCGTGCATATCGCTTTCAGAAAAACGTTTTTATAAATAGTAGAACGGAGAAGAGTTACATAAAATCACTCAAGATAAATGAGAGTTGTTTATTTAAATGATATTACCACATGATCAGATCAAAATATTTGTGTTCTTATGATTTATTAATACATTTTCACATATTAATACATTTCACATGTATTACATCCCCTTATCTGATAGTATCTGCGGGGTTATGACCCTTAATGAATAATGGAAATGTCCACTCTCTATAGCCCTGCTATCCTAGACAGAGCCTCAAAATATATTTTACAAAATTATTTTTCCATACAGAGCCTCAGTTTTTATCCTATTTTTGCATTGCAATCACGTTTTTATCTTTTTAAAACGTCAAGTTGCAAAAAGAGTCATGTTTTTATGTTGTGAGTTTAATTCAAGTACAATTAGTTTTCTCAAAAACAAAACACATGACATTTGTTTGGACAATCATTCAATCATGACTATTACATTTTTGTTTGTAAGGTGTCTTTTGCTAGGTCATATCGACTTACTGTACCGTGTCTCTCGTCAAATACAGTCACGTGAACTCATTCTTCTAAATGACTTTACTTGACGTTGATTTGTCATTGGCTGTCGACACAATGTATACAAAAGTGACCAATTAAAATCACTGTAATGGTTAAATAATGTGACTTCAGATGGATTATTTTCAAATAGTCCACACAACTAATTGAGAGACAAGATTATACAGTGTAGTAAACAATGTGTAATGGGGAATTTTTGATACCACATCGGTATATTCCGGTCATTTCTATTTGCACTGTGTCGTTCAGCAGACATGGGTTACATGCGATCTGTTGCATTCTTTATCTTTATAATAACTAATGAAACCAGTATTCTGGTTTTCACTCTTTTCTTTTATTAATATATGATATGCAAGTGTTTTGGGAAAATTAGCGGTATATTGCCCTGAATGATAGATGCACAAAATAACCACCATTTAACACGTATTGTGTTTAGGCAAGTGCCACCAACTCGTTCCGTCAAAAGCACTAGACAACACAAATTGTTTTTAAAAAGTCACACACCATTAGTGGTTTTTTTAAATCTCGAGAGGGGAACAAATAATAGCAATACTGTTTGCTTTCCATGTATATTTTAAGAAACGACTAAGGAGGTTATATGGTGGAGTTGGCTGCCCCCTCCTATATAAGGTCACAATGAAACAGTGCCATTATAAAGTCGAATGTGTTAGGTCAAAGGCGAAGATCTCGCATCAATGTTGTGAACAATGACAAAACGCTAATTTGCAGGAGTTTGAGAACAAACGCAGACTCAATTATCCAGAGTGAGAACTAATGATAGATGGAAAGCATCTATGTCTTGTTGACAAGATCTCAATTTTCTTTTTATCTCCTGTTACCAGGGTTGATCACATCATCCGTAATATCACTCCCTTAATAATCACTTGTGTGTGTTCTTCTTTCTCTCCCACTTTTATCATCCCTTGCCTCCCATTTCGTCATACGTGTGTTTCTATTCATTGTTAGTCAGCTATAGTTTGTCCTGGTGATGGTTTCTTTTTCAAAACTTCGTATGTCTTTGCGTCTATTCGCTAGTATGTCGTGTGTATACATATTGACAACATTTGTATCTAAATCCGTTTTTCCTTATATTCCACTGTGTTGCATCAGCCCTCGTATTTCCAGCTGATGTGTTGTTCCCGGCACTAGAGATTAATTCCAATAGACCAGAGAAAAAAGCTTGTCATCTTTCCTCAAGGATTATTACTATCGTATATCTTATGCATCGCATAATTCTTTTCTCCTTCTTCCTCGTTTTCCAGCAGGTCAGATGCTGATATGGATTCCATCAAAGAACTGTTCTGTAGTTAGAAGCTCCAGTGCAGTAGTTAGTGCAGTAGAGCTTTCCGCCAGAATTGTTTCAGATAGCCATCGTTTCTCCCTTGTGATGTGATATAGTGGGCAGTTTTGTAAAAAGAATAGAAGCATTCAAAAACGTATTTTTGTGTCGCAGATCTGGAAGAATCTGCGCCATAGTTTCATTTTTGGGTGAAATTATCCCCCTCCCTTCAAATATATAGCCCCAAACGTGGACCTAATTACATTTTGAGAACCACTGATCTTTATCTGCTTTATCTTTTTATGTGTACGTCCTCAAACTCCTGTATGTTATCAGGATGTAATCCGGAGAATGGAATGTGGTATGTCATGATTTACATCGTGGTTGCGATATCTGCGCCTTTCGATCTGACACACCCTATTCAGCATGATTTCTGGATAGCATGATCCTCTATTGAATAGGAGAGCCAAATCAACCCCCCCCCCAAAAAAAAAACCCCTTCTTAGTCACATTTTACGATGTGCATGGTAGACAACAATAACAGTACCACTAACTTTGCTTCTTTTTCCACACCACATTGGCAACACTGATCTAAACCACATTCACTGATCTAAACCACATATCACAGTACACACCACGCATTGTTTGTGTTTTGGTTTTTCTTACTAGTCCTAATGTTGACATCTTAAGAGCACTCTAACTTTCGTGAACTGTGCTCACGAGATATAAATAGGGCTCTGTTTACTGGAAGAAAACTTGACTATTGTGTCTTAGATAGTCACACTGACTAAACATAATGCTTCATTAATAAAATATAATTTAGTCACAGTAAAACAGTAAACAGAGAACTTCCCACTTTATAGAAAGTGGTTTTCACTTTATAGAAAGTGGTTTTACGTTTGCAATGAAGGGGAGATAATATGTACAGTTGTGAACATATTTGTTTTAATTAATTATTGTGTCAAAACAAAGTTGAGAAATCTATTCCTGATGTACTTTCACTTTAAACTTGCATTTACCAATTAGTGTGTTCTTTTTTTTTAATTGTATGCATCTGTCTAAAATATTTTTAAAAATTATTATGAAACTCTCACACTTAGGCTGACACATTAAGTGTTTCCTATATACAAAAACGATAAATTTGGATGATATCCCCTTGTTCTATCAATTTTTAAAATATCATAGGGTTACTGTTTCATTGTTACAGTTACTCTTACTGTAACTCATTGGAGCACCTGCCATTTGATGTTATCCCCATGATTTAATGTTGAATCATAGATAGTATATATCTTCCTTCATTAGACAAAGGCGTTGGACTTACATCAGCCATGTTCTCAGAATGAACAGCCTAAAAATTCCCCAGCAGTCACTATAATGGGTGCCACCTAGAGTAAGAAGAGGGAGACCTAGAAAAACTCTACGAAGATCCATTAATAGAGAAGGCATGTCAATGAACCTAAACAACACGCAACAATTGAAAGACCTGGCAACAAAGACAGAAATGGAAAGCTATGGTTTCTGCCCTATGCGCCGTCTATGGCCCTGGAGGAACATAACATAACATAGATAGTAATGCTGTATTCTGGCGGTGTGTATTTCTTGAAACAGCCATTACTTCTAGTTTCTTCTTGTTTAGACTGAGAGCTTTGTTTTCACTTTTTTGTACTACCATGCCTAACAAACTTCAAATTTCTTTTTCTCCCCCTGCAATCAGAACTGTATCATCAGCATATGTTAGATTATTCAGATTTTGTAACCTCTAGCTGCTATTCCTAGCATGTTTTCTAAGTTTCATATAATATCCTCTGTATACAGGAAGAAAAGATATGGTTACATTACACATCCTTGTCTGATGCCCATCTCTATCTTTTGAAATTCTCCTACATTGCCGTCAACACTCGACACAGCTGTTTGTTTCCAATACATGTTTCTTACTATCTTTAGATCTTTTCCATCAACATAGCTGTCATCTTATTTTTATATACAGTCATATGTAGTAGAATTTATATGCGTATTCTTATACAGCTTCTGATTTATGAAACAACAGAGAATGAACAACGTAAAAACAAACTCAATAAACTGCTTTTCGCTGACGATAAAAACATCATGTATGATGACGAAGAAAAACTGCAAACTCACATCAACTCACTATCAAGAATATGCAATAAATACAACATGCGGATCAACCGACAAAAGGCAGAAACTATGCAAATAACGATATTAACAGACAAAAAGCAGAAACTGTGCAAATAACGAGATCAACAGAGCATTTAAACATTCAAATAGAGAAAACAAAAATAATACAAGTCAAAGAGTTCAAGTACCTACGAAGTATCTTTACAGAAGACGGATGAGTCAATTGAGAGATAGAAACAAGATGTAAAAAAGGCAAATATTGGGATATACCAGATGTCACTTTTGCTATAACACCCAAAAAACAACACGGAAGTAAAGAAACACATAAGTAAGAGCATCGTTCTGCCAACACTATGCTACCAATGTCAGACTTGGCAACTAACACCTACACATAAATAAGAGCATCTTTGTACCAACACTATGCTACCAATGTCAGACTTGGTAACTAACACAAGTCTGAAAAACTAACAGACTTGAAAAAACTACTTAGCGAATTGTCTTACCAGTATAGGGTAACCATGCAGTGGATACCCTCTCACTATGGAATACCAGGAAATGAAAAAGCAGACCAACTGGCTAAGGAAGGTGCTGCTGAAGACCAACCAGATATACCAATCACCTACCATCAGAAAAAATAGATGATCAAGTCAATAAGAAAGCCACAAACACCAACACAAGATGACTATCATATTATGAACAGACCAGAACAAGTTATAATTCTACGTCTCAGAACAGGACACAACCGACTCCGCAGTCACATGTATACAAAGTTCAAGATTGGCAACACAGCCATGTGTACATGTGGACAGGCAGCACAGAGTGCCAAACATATACTTCAAGAGTGTTCTGAGCATGAAATGCTGAGGCAGACATATTGGCCAGAGGAAACAACACTGGAATCAAAACTCTATGGGACACTGTATGAACTACAAAAGACAGTGAGTTTTATTAAGGAATCAGAATTACAGATATAGACATGTTTCAAGTGAACGAAAGAAGAAGAAGAAGAACTAACACCTACACATAAGAGAAAGATCGAAACATGCGAAATGTCTAAGTAAGACTATTTGAGTCACCAGATTCGACAAGGTGCGCAATTAGAACATCAGACGGATACTAAGTATAACATAGTGCATCAAGTATATAGAGAAACAACCGATAAAATTGTTTGGACGTCTTATGAGGATGAACGGTCCCATTAGAGCGTATAACAAGATTTAACTAATGATAAAAAGCCAAGGGCAGACCAAGGAAAAGATAGACAACATCAAGACCATCCTGAATAAACATGACTACACTACAACCATAGCAACATACCTGGCTCTGGAACACAGACTACATCTTCTATACAAACCTCTACCCTCAGCGGCAAGTGTGGACGTTACGACAATAGACAATTCTTATAAAAACGTCCGCATTAGTAATAATTACTGAAATTTAAACCCCCTCCCTCCATTGTCCAAACTATTTTATCTGTTGTTTCTATATATATTCTATGCATGGTGTTATATCTATTATCTTTCTGATGTTCTCATTGCGCATTTTGTTGAGTCTGGTGATTCCAATGACCTTCTTCAGACATTTCATTTTGCAAGTTTTGATCTTAAATACATCAAAAATCCTGTACACCATTCAACATAACTGCAGAATATTCAGAGTGCTCAATAATTACATACTTGGGTTATACATTATTCACTTTCTCCACCTTGGATTCACTAGACATTTGGGGTGCAAAGGGAACGCATTGCACTAGGCGGACCCAGGGTTAGCAGATAACCAAGACCCCAAATGTACCTCCTCGCGGTGCACCCTGGAAACAGAAATACAGCAGCTCGAGCTGATTCTGGCCAAATAATTTGGGGATCGTGTCCGAGAATGTGGAGGCAGCAGATGGAAAGAGATTTGACTGCATAAGAGACAGACACTATCTCCGACACCACCAGCATCACCACATATAGCGACACTGTCGACATACAGTGAAGCTAGTCAGTCCAGCCCGAACTGCAAATAGAAAGTGAAAAGAACTGCGTGAACTGCAAATAGAAAGTGAAAAGTTTATAGGAAAGGGGAACTACAAGCTCCGTCAGCTCGAGACGAGCTTGTAGTTACCTGTGCTCCTTACAGGCGGAGACCCAGGCCCATTCTTGAATGGATGTTAGAATTGGCGTTCGGAAAAGCAAGAAGACCTAACCCAACTCTAATGTCGAGCCTTCCTAAACCAGAAATATGCTCGCGAAGAGTCACCACATACACGCGTGCCTGGAGACAGATATGGAGGCTGTCACAGGCTAGGGTAGCCCACCCGAATTGTCAAGGCATGCCACAATCGGATATGCTAGGCCTACACTGCGCATAACTGTGGCACAACGTAATCACGCTCCCGGCGGAAATCGCACGGAAATCCGTGCTGGTTACAATGGAGCGAACGCAAAACAAACAAACAAACAAACTAGACATTTATGGATCACATTTATGGATTTAGAAGAAACAAACAAGTTGCATCTGACATTGGACTATTTAACAATCTCAAAAGCATTAATCTATTGTTTCTTTTGAACCCTGTGCTCGCTTTTATTGCGGCGTTCTTTGCCAGAGAAACTTCTACCATTTATTCATTTTAACACAGGTGGAAGAGCTGTAAGGAATATCATTGTACACATGTGGGAGAGTTGTAAGGAATATAATTTTAACAGTGTGTTGTCTAGTATTATTATGTATAAGGGTTAGTCATGGTCGCTGTAAGTTATTAAGTAATGGATGATACGTTTGGGTTTTCTGTAACGTGATACACATGACAAATTATCACTTTCATTTATTCCAAAGACAGTAAGTGAGAAAAGGAAGCGTGGATGTTAGAGTGTGAGGTCTATGGCACCATCTTTGTCCTTAGGTGGTATGCTAGTCATGTTAAGCACCTACGACTCAAAGTACACAGATTGAGTAAACTGTAGATTATAGGAACATCATATATATTGTTAGTTTCTTTGACATTCCTACAATACGAAAGTTATAAATATATTTCTGAATATATAATATATTCACTGTTTACCAAAATAATCACCATTCTTCAGTTTTTCTTTTTTAAAAATAAAGAAAGTATCTTATGGCGAGGTATGCGCCTTTCAGCCACAAAAAAAGGTTATGTTTCAGATCATCCAGTCACCATGATTCCAATATTAACATTGTGATGACAAAAACGTATTGAATATATAACTCGGCGGTTATGGTTTTGCAGCACTCCCTGAAATACATACTCTCGAATTCATGGTGGCTGGATTACCCAAGGGTGGCTCTATTATTATTGTATGGTTAAAAAAAACTATCATATAACCAAATTGGTGCCTGTGTGTTGCCAGAGGACAGAAGGGGGGGGGGTAATGAATTGCAACATTATTACCTTCCAATTATGTTGTAAGAGGTGAGTAAGCAGGTCTTGGGCTCGCGTTGGTTGTTTCATCCCCAAAAAGATCAAAGTAGTAGGATGTGTCAGACCGAAAAGCGCAGATATCGCAGCTAAGATATAAGCTATGACACAATGCACTTCGTTCTCCGAACTACACAATACTAATATTCAGGAGTCTGAGAACGAACGCAGAAGAAGAGGAGAGAAATTGGACCATGTACGCGTTTGAAAGAAGTGCGCCTCACCATAAGGTTACTTTAAATAAAATTAATTATACTAATAACATAGTTTGTAGTACAAACAAGAGTTAGGTAATAACGAAACATGAGGATGACAAAACAGAGATTTATTAAATAAACATATTGTGATCAAAATTATTCCTTGATCACACACACACACACACACACACACACACACACACACGCACGTACGCACACACACACACACACACACACACACACACACACACATATATATATATATATATATATATATATATATATATATATATATATATATATATATATATATATATATATATATATATATATATATATATATATATATATGCGTGCGTGCGTGTGTGTGTATGATGACCATTTTTACATTCACATTTGAAAATTCAATTAGAATTATGACCATGTCTAATAGTTCGTAGATGGCTAATGAGCCCTATTCGAGCTGTAAATATCCGTGCACAGTTCGAACATGGAATTACCACTGTAGACGGATTTTGACCTATCCGTGACTTTCTAGTTACTCTCGGCTGTTAGGCTGCAACATTTCTCCTCTTTTCACAAGATGATGCGCTCTTTTTGACTTTAGAGCGCCATATATATATACATACATACATACATTAAGTGGTTTTTTTTTCTAGGAAAAAAGAAGGGTATACGGCGTTTACAGAAGTGGATGGTCAATACTTTAACATGAATGGCCACCACCCATTCCCCTACCCCCTCCATTTGGCCGTAATAATTTGCATATTGGGAACTTTGAAAAAAAAAAACAAGCTTATGTATGAAATATTTTGAGAAATCATATATTTTCTTATAGTTCTACTGTCATAATATAAAACGGGCGGCGGTGTGGTTTGTTGTGTATTCTCCGTAACGTTAATTATGAGGTTGCGTTACCTAAAGAGGAAGGGTTCAATCATTTCGTGTTTTGACAGTTTCAGAAGGAGGAGCGAAGAATATTAACACTTTGATCTGCCATGCATGTCATAAGAGACTACTAATAGGTTTGCGGTTAGTGTTGAGTATGCGAACGAGCAACAAAAAGAACCACTCAAACCTTTCCATATATATATGGGCCTCACAACCTCCACCCATACAGACATACATACAAAAATACATTAATATAAAACTTGCTGTAGCCAGATTTATCATAAAGGCCATAATTTATTGGCACAATTAAAAGTTATTTTTCGTTTTTGCGATGTCAGGCTCTGTTCAGAGAGCTTTTGAAGTGTATCGCACATCTATCCTAAGTCTAAAATAAACTAAACAATAGTAATCTTCTTCATCAATCCCTCATATGTGCACCTATCTTCTTTTTTTATCTCTGGAATTATCATCTTTAGGATTTATAAAATGACAAACTAAGTCTTTATAATCCTACTAAACTGCAGATACTGAGCGAAAGTTGGATTCTACCCAACGAATGCTTAATATTCGTTGAATTTTCAACAACTTCGCTTCCAGTGAACTGGCACATCCATGGAGTTCGCAATTATTCTTTTGACGATGCGTGATAAAAACGTATCACTTGTCAATAAATTATTTGAATCTATTAATTCCAGAAACATTCTTACCAGCATCGTGGACAGATAATTCCAGATTATGCTTAGCACAGTGTCAAACAATTAATGATGGACATTTATCTTTTAATAACATTTTTTTCTACGAGAACCCAACATTACCGCTGTACCATCACAAAAAAACAAAAATTAAACATTCATTCAAGCACTCCTCTGTCAATCCAATAGAATGAAGACATCTAATCAAAGAGGAGAAGATTACGGCGGATGATATATCCTCTATTTCAGCTAAGTCAATAAATAAATTAACTAGTCTGATCATTTCACAACCTGAAATTATTATATAAAATGACAACAGATTAAGTGGTTTTTACATGCTTCCAGACTACCATCAAACAGTCTTCCTTGAAAAGAATTACTATACGGGATTGAAGACTGATGGTTACAAATCCAGGAGCTGACCATGCAAACGATGAATTACAGAAATAAATGAGTCAACGAAAATAAACATATGAAGCGCACAAAAAGCCACCCCCAGAGAACTATTCTACCTCTGACGCTGCAATGCACAAAGGGGTATACAACGAAAAGGAAAAAATAGACTTATATTGTCGATGGTCACGAACAAATACATTTTTTCTGGGATTTTTGGATTTGTATTTGTATTTGTCTGGTTTAGAGAACATAGTTACAACAGACAAAATTGAAGGCAACAGAGCCACCTCCAGAGAAAATATTAGAAGTTTGACAACCTGGCACGACAAGGAAACAACAACGACTTTGATGCAGCAAGGCACCTGATGATGATTTGTCTTCTGAACAAGTTCTTGTCTAAAATATTGAGTGGTAACCTTGGACAGGAAGAAGAGTTCCGGTTGTTGAAATAGCGCGAAGTTTGCCTACTTTCTGTATAATTCCATTTGCATTTGTTTGTTAGATATTCTGCAGTTTCTAAATAAAATTGCATTGCATATCTTCGTTCGCCATGCCCGGTTCAATTGTGCGGTTGTCTTCTGCCACAGAAGTTATTATTGATGCAGATTGTATGAGCAGGCAAGTCTGATAAAAATGTGAAGATTGGCATAAAATAGGGTAGTATTAGCACTAAATTTTCAAATTGGGTTTATAACATTATAAACACCACAGTTAGATAGCCCTTGAAATTTGCAATTCAACGATACCTCAACCAAGTCTGTAGGTCGATTCTGTGAAAAGTTATGAATTTTTTTTGTCGAAATTTCAGGAAAAGATAATTACATGGGAACATATAATAAAATATGAACGGACTGATGATGAAAGTTGTGACCAAGAATTGAAGCAGAACTAGCATTTTATGAAATATTTCAGTTATTTATGATAATATATGCATAAAACTATACATTTTTGTGTTCGGGAAGGCAAGACGCATCTGTTGAATATACTGTACCAATTGTCAGGCATAATTGGGGCTAATTAATATTCAAAATGGTGGCTAATTTGCATAATTTACTTGTAATTTAATTGTCTAATTATTAATTATTTCACTTATTTATGATAAAACACCATACAAATTATACTTTTTTGTGTTCGGGAAGGCAAGACGCATCTGTTGAATATACTGTACCAATTGCCAGGCATAATTGGGGGCTAATTAATAAGAAAATTCTGGAGGTAAGGTAGGACATAGCGAATGCCAACTGACTAGAGTACAGGAACTGTATGGCGAATAACTAAGTGGGAGGTTTGGAACAGAGGATGAAAAAATGCAGAGGTGGAGAATACAAGAGGAAAAAAGAAAAGAAGAAAAAAAGAAGAAAATATGTGGTGGATAGACGGAAGCCCCGAGACGGAGATACGCCAGCAAGAAAGTAAAGTGTGGGTGGGAGGGATGAGGGAACCCAGATGCCTAAAGCCTTATGCATTAGGTCTCCAGTCATAACATCACTGTCACTATCTGAATTAAATAGAATATCCAATAATGCATCTTAAAAATTATCTTTACGGTAATTCTAATTTATACCTAGACCTACTAATAATGTTTGAATAGAAGCTATCTGAGTTCGATTACAGTGACAGTGAGACACAAACACTTGTCATCGTCATGGTAACATGGGCTGCAAGCATTCTGACGCACTGACATGTTTTTTTTATCTGTACCCTTGAATAATTTAATACAATACTGTTTGAAGACATTTCAATAAACACTAGTACATAGTGTCACATTAAATTAACTAAAGGATGATAAGATGTAGAAATTCATTAAACTGTAACTTAAATTTTTAACATTATACACGAATATCGATAATTAACGGCGCGGCAACATTGATCAGCCGAAAACTAACTCTAAAGTTAGTAGCGTGGTCGGTCGATCACCATAGCATTTTTAAAATTTAATAATAATTAATAGGTACTTCTAGAAATGTTAAAATTTGGTACATAAAGAGAGAAATGGTTGCTGAATATGTTAGACATGGTTTCACATATCACTTAAAATCAAAACTAAAAAATATACGTGTGCAAAGAGAAAAAACACCTACCTCGTCTTGTTTAATTGCTTGGTGTTAATTGTAGATAAGGTATCTCCAACATTTATAATCTTAATACACTGAACAAATGGATGATAAATAGTATACAGTTCACTTTTATATGAACTAAAGCTGCGTGGCGTCACTAAATGACAATTCCATTGGATAGTGCACACGTGGTCCATGAAAAAATGAAAATGTCGGCAAATGGCATGTTTATCAAGGGACATTACTCTAAATATCTTTTTGCGGAAATATTTTGATTAGTGCAAATGCCTACATAAAATATAAAAATAACATTTGATGTGATTTATTATTTAATAATAATTATAATATTTATTAATTATAATAATTATTATTAATAATACTAATTAATAATATTAATAATTATTCTAATTATAACAAAACATGCTTAGGGGCCTTGATAACTAAACTACTACTAGTAATAAATAAATAGGCATGTGTTGGGCATAGTAAGACTGAGGCCTAACGCTCGTTAGTCTATGCTATGCATGCCCCGTTGATTCAGATCGACTAAGTAATTAAATTAATTAGGCCAAAACTGCAAATATGAATTTAAATTATAGTAGGCAAATAAAATGACTTTAGCGAGCACGAAAAGAAGAGCAAAGAGTCAATAATAAATATAAATTGACAATAATGTTGCCACCACCCATGTAACAATACGTTACTCATCATTAGCCTGACCATCATCAGTAACCTGTGAAGTCATCATCACCCATGGTAGGTAATGCAGAGCATGGGGTAATGAGAAGGCAGACCTTGACAGAGAAAAAGTAACCTGTTGATGGAGGACAATGCAGGGAGTGAAAATTCAGTCCGTAAAAGTTGCTTTTGATTCTTCACTGTGCTATAAATAGCACACTGTTCATTCTTGAACTTCTGCAAATTAGCGGGATGTAGTCGAGAAACCAGAGTGCATTGTGTCATGGTTTACAGCTTAACTACAATATCTGCAACTTTTGGCCTGAAACATCCAACTTCAGCATGACTTCTGGGTTGCTTTTATCCTATTTAGGATGAGACAGCCAACTCCATCCCATAACGTCTTTGTTGTTCGTCCATCACAAGTAATTATGACTATTTGTTACATCCACTGAAATTCAGTTAGAGATATGTCCTATGAGTTCCTATGATGGCTAATGAGCCCTTTTCGAGCCGCAAATGAGCTTGAACAGTTTGGACATAGAATAACCACCATAGATGATTTTTGGTCTGTCCGTGACTTTCTAGCTACTCTCCGCTGTGAGCTGCTGCATTTCTCCTATTTTCACAAGATGATGCACCCTTTTTGACAGGCTACCTTGAGATCATGTACCCTTCTCCAGCTGACCATAGAGAAGTATCAGATGCTAATAGAGAAGTATTAGCATACGTACCACATGACCTGCCCAATGAATCTGTGTCTGCATCAGGATAGTGTCAATCCTAGGGATACCAGATCTGTCAAGGACTGTGGTAACCGGAATCTTGTCTTACCATCTGATGTTCATAACTTTTCTGAGAAAGTTGTGTGACAGTGATTGCGTTTCCTCACATGACATCTATACAGAGTCCATGTTTCACTAGCGTATAACAGCACTGGGAGTACCACTGCTCTGTAAACTTTCAGTGTAGTCTGTTGGTTAATGCCATTTCTATGCCACACATTTGCGTACAATCTGCCGAAAGTAATGTTTGCCTTGGCAATCATTGTATACACTTCATCATCAACATTGGCATTTTGTGATAAAGTGCTACCTAGGTATGTGAATCTATTCAAAACTTTCAGGGCTACACCATTTACCTTTATGCAGGTCTCATGATAACTTTTGCCAGGTGCTGGTCAAAGTTGTAACATGGCGTATGTTTTATCCATGTTAATAGAAAGTCCAAAGTTGGTACAAGATTGAAGAATCTGTCTATAATACTTTGTAGATCAGCCTCAGAGTTGGCATTTAGGGCACAGTCATCAGCAAATAAGAGATCCCTGATTGTGTGTGATTTGACTTTTTTTTTTCTCGGAGCCGCCAAAGGTTGAATAATTTTCCATGGATGCGATATATGTCTACTCCCAAGTTTAGATCTCTAAAAGCATCATCCAACATAGCAGAGCACATGATGTTAAGTATTGTAGGGGCTAATACACATCATCTACCACAGCCCCTTCCTACTTACCATGTCAAATGCTTTTGTTAAGTCTATGAATGCTGTGTTACTATATCTACTTTGAAAACAAAAATATCACAGCTATCATTTGTTAACGGTCATGTAAACATTAAACATCATGTTATATGTCGCTAAATGAGTATAGCAACTGGTTGAAAATGTCTGGCGGTCTTTTACCGCAGGAAAACCGCTGGCAACGTTTGCCTTTGGTTTCGTGGTAAAGTTTAAATGTGAAACATTGCAATCGTTTCATTTATTGGAATAATTTTTCTGTTTTCATTCTTAATTGTTTCCTGGTTACTAGAATGTAGTCAGGATAGTAGAATGCATTTTATCATGTTTTACAGCTTGGTTGCAATATCTGCTTTTGGTCTGCCACATCCAATTTCATCATGGATATTTTGGTAAATTCAACCTATGAGGTGAGACTGAAACTCTTTCCCCAAACCTTAGTTGCCCTTTATGACATGCATGGGTCAAGGGTCGTGGTGTTGCTATTCTTTGCTCCCCTTTCGGTTTTAGTAACATGTGCTTAATGTCAATTTAATCATGACATAGTATATTCCGTTGTATGGACTATCTCCTGTATATAAGCAGGAATTTGAGAAAGAATGCAGACAAGACTAAAACTGACATTGTTTTTTATGTTGTTTATATTCTTTCTAAGTCTGCGTTTGTTTTAAAACTCCTGCATGTAAGCAGAATGGAGAATGTAGTGCATTGGTGTCGCAGTTTACAGCTTTGATGTCATATTTGTGACTTCTGTCCTGACACATCTGACTTTAGCAAGAATATTAATATTTTTTGAATTTCAGGCTAAACAAGATTGAGTCAGAGTTCAAAGATGGAGACATAACTACGAAGGTGAGAAGAATTGTTTATAGTTAGTCATATGTCTAAATTGAAGCAGAGGTTAACTTAATATTCTTTTTTTCTTCTGCGTTCGTTCTCAAACTCCTGCAGATTAGCAGGATGTAGTCCGGAGAACGGAATGCGTTGTGCCATGGTTTACAGCATTGCTGCGATATCTGCGCCTTTCAGCCTGACACATTCAACTTTAGCATGGCTTTGGGTCACTGACCCTATATGGGATAGGACAGCCAACTCCATCCCATAACCTCCTTAGTCGCCTTTTACAACATGCGTGAAAGGTAAACAGTGTTGTTATTCTTTGCTCCCCTTTCTGGCCCGGCAACACACAGGCGAACTTAATATTAGAGATGATCGTGTATATGCAGTGCGTTAGTAGAATCAAACAAGAAATGATTGTGTATAGGGAGTGAGTTTGTAGAATCAGACAACAAAAATGATTGCGTGGGGTGGAGGATGTTAGCAGAACCCAACGAAATAAGTTTTCAAAATTTAGAACTTCTATTTGTTGGCATCAATGATCACATAGTTAACTTGACTCCTGACACATCGACATTTCAGCAGACCATGTTTCTGTATTCAGGATTCTTTTGGTTGTGTTAGATCTCCAGGCCAGTGGCCAGGACGAAGCTCCGTCTTCTCCATGTCATAGCGGCTGTTCCAGTTTTTGTTAGATCTGCAGGCCAGTGGCCAGGACGAAGCTCCATCTTCTCCAGGTCATAGCGGCTGCCCTAAAGTTTTTGCCTCAGTTCAGTCTAGTGTGGCTATGTCTTGCCTTGCAGTTCTTTTTATCGACAATCTTTGAGTATGTGTTCAGGGATCTGTATGCCTGCTCGGCATGGACATTCATTTGTATGGGCTACCCTGATCCGGTACAGGTGGCCCTGGAGTCGTGCAGAAGCCTTTCTAAGTCGAAAAATGATGGTCTGTTGTTGCCTATGAAAGTAGACACTGTTTACCAGCTTACAACCTCTCTGTTGAGTATACTCATAATATTTTCTTTATAATCAAAAGAAAATGAAGTTGGTAGGCGCAAATTCAGGGAAAGAAGCATTTATTACTCACTTACCAGATCCCTGTGTCAGGTTGTGGTAGGTCTGTGTTATGTTTGTGTTATAAACAGCTGTGTTATGTCTGTATAAAAGGCGTTAGTGATGGAGGGATTTGCTGGTAACAGGAAATTTGCTAGAAATGTATGAGCTATAGAGGGATTCCACAGTACTTCCACTATTCCATCATCATTACATGTACTACCACAGTTCCATCATCATTACATGTACTACCACAGTTCCATCATCATTACATGTACTACCACAGTTCCATCATCATTACATGTACTACCACAGTTCCATCATCATTACATGTACTACCACAGTTCCATCATCATTACATGTACTACCACAGTTCCATCATCATTACATGTACTACCACAGTTCCATAATCATTACATGTACTACCACAGTTCCATCATTATTACATGTACTACCACAGTTCCATCAGTATTACATGTACTACCACAGTTCCATCATCGTCACATGTACTACCACAGTTCCATCATCATCATCACATGTACTACCACAGTTCCATCATCGTCACATGTACTACCACAGTTCCATCATCGTCACATGTACTACCACAGTTCCATCATCGTCACATGTACTACCACAGTTCCATCATCATATATCTTTGCAAATGTGAGAGCTTTTTAAACTTATTATGTGCTTCAAAACTTTGACAGGGTTACTGGAAAAAGAAGTGTGCCATTCTGGAACATTTGTTTAACGAGGATGTGAAAAGGAAAATTGAAGAGTTGGAGGAGGAGTTAGCCAACGCAGAAATCACTGAGGTAGTTTGCAGATATCGATGTAATAGCATGTCAGTACATTTTGTTTGTCATATTCTTCGTCTTCAAGGTTCATTCTCAAACTCCCCGCATGTTCAGAAAGCTGAAGATTGGCGAGACAGAACAGTGCAACTGTGGACTGAGTTCAGAGACTGCAGAACACATTCTTCATGTGTCAAATCTACCAGGACGAGAGGGAGAAAATATGGCCCACTGAGACTGCACTTCTTCTAGACTTGAGGGGTTCCATGGATGACCTGAAGCGAACCACACAATTCATTGAAGCTATTGGTATCTGATATCTGACTGTAAAATGATGAAGAAGAAACTCCCCGCTGGATTTCCCTTGTAACATGACATTTGTCCTACACAATTTCTAGTTGGATTTAGTCCAGAGAATGGAAATACGCTTTAAAACCATTTTATTTGCGGCAATTGCCCGACACATCTGCCTTTGGTGGAAATTGTGATCTAAGAGAAATATTTATGTTTTATGGCCAATATTTTAGAGCAACCAGCAGTTTCCATACTTAAATTTCATCTTCTGCGATTGTTCTCAAGCTCCTGCAGATCAGCAGGATGTAGTTAGAATATGTTGTCACAGTTTCCATCATTGTTGCGGTATCTGCGCCTTTCAACCGAACATATTTAACTTCAGTATCACTTTGTATCTCTTTGATCATATGTGGGATGGGACAGCCAACTCCACCTAACCTCCTTAGTCGCCTATTACAATTTGTATGGAAGGTAAATGTGTTTTTATTCTTTGCTCTCATTTTGGTTCCCAGGTAACACTTGGGTGAGGGACTTAATATAAAACGAGTCGATGTTCTGTTAGTCGTGAAATGTCGTCATTATAAGAGAGGGAAGCACAGTGCTAGAGGACAGCAGTACGTGCAAAGAGAATGAAAAACGTTTCAAGGAAATCAGAACTATTGTTTTGTTTATTCGAGACAAGCTCCTAGATACCGGTGATCCCAGCCCAACTCTACTGTTGAGTTTTTTCTATAACGGAATCATGCTTGCGGAGAGAAATGATTCAGTGCCTGATGGGCGCAGGCACAGCCATCCAGGGTGACAGCACTGTTCAGCCGTTCTAGAACAAATGCTAGTCGCTGACGCTCATAAAAATGTGTATAGACTCGGACTTAGGATGAGTGGTTCATGAAGTTGGTGAACAACACTTCGGCTAAGAGGGTGAACGAGTCCGAGTCCATTTCTTCTGTCAAGTTCTTACTAAACCGGAACCAGGCTTGAGGATGAGAAAAGGTTCAGTACCCAATGGGCCCAGTCACAATACGTCAAATTACATGAGACAAGTTCACTGGTGACGGAACACCTCGTGCAAGATAGATGTGAAGGACAAACAGTTTCGGCGTAGAATAAGTACACATTCACTGCCTGACGACAGATAGGAAGGCTGTCACAGGCTAGGGCAGTCCACCCGAAATGTCAAGGCATGTCGAAATCAGATGTGCTGGGCCTGCAAGGCACATAACGGTAGCACAAATGTAACTACGCTCCTGGCGGAAATCACATGAATATCTGTGCTGATTACAATGGAGCGAACGCAAAACAAACAAACAAGATTAAATGTTTTTCTTGTCTCTGCTGCTAACTTTATTTATGTTTAGAATAATGCCTGTGTGTTATTGGCACAGAAAGGGAAATAACACTTGCCACATGTTGTAAGAGGTACTAAGGAGGTTTAGAATAATGCCTCGCCCGTGTGTTGCCAGGGCCCAAAAGGGGAGTAAAGAATAGCAACACTGTTTACCTTCTACGCATGTCGTAAAAGGCGACTAAGGAGGTTATGGGATGGAGTTGGTATTGCACTGGATCTGTTGTTGCTGGTTGTTGATTTCCTGGTGGGAGAAATCCATTTTGTTTATATTCGTTATGGTTTTTTTGTTCTTAACTGTTTTTGTTGTCTTGATAAAGATCCCAATTGGACCACCACGTTGACAATTGTATTTGTTCTTTTTTAAAGAAAATTTCTTAGTGTTATTTTCTATATTTTATTATTTTATATTGATTGTTTTCTAGTAACCTATTTACTTTATTTGCATTTACTCATATAGGGTCAGTGACCCAAAGCCATGCTGAAGTCGGATGTGTCCGACCAAAAGGTGCAGATATCGCAGCAATGCTGTAAACTATGACACAACACATTCCGTTCTCCGGACTGCATCCTGCTAATCTGCATGAGTTTGAGAACGAACGCAGAAGAAGAATACTGCCTGTGTGTTATTGGCACCAGAAAGGGAAATAACACTAGTCACATGTCGTAAGGAGATATGAGCTATTTCATCCAATGATCTTCTCTGAGCTGAAGTCTGCTGAAAACCCATTCCTGTACCTATGGGAGAAAATTAACCCTTTTATCTGCAGGATGCTTTGAGAGTGCCAGAAAATCTCATCTAGAAATAATATGTCCATTTTGTAGCATTGCAACCCACAGGTACATTGAGTACAGCAGTCATCTGGTGCTTGCATAAACTGTGGAAAACCTTAGATAATAACAATAACAATAAGACCCAAAAACATTTAGATCGTAGGGGTGCCACACTGGTGACATCAGTAAAAGAACGCTCTCCAAATATCTCTATCCATAGCCACTTGGAGGGGTGTAGACAAAATCATGCCCAGACCATTCCTTGATGTTGTCAATCCAGGATTTTTTTTAGTATAAAGGTAAGGCAGATCCCATAACAGTGACCTGCCATCGGAGATGAAGATAACTTTTCGTTTGCCAAGCTGCATCAACTACAGTATTAGATGGGATGGCCAGTTTCCTTCCTTGCTGTGTTTACCTTCCCCAACTCATGCGTCAGGTATCCATTTACAGCTGGAGGAGCTGTATGGAGATAAATCTAGCCCCGATTGTTTTGTCCAGATGTTGTTTGGAACCCGGCACTGGCACGCTGTAATCCAGTAAGCAAGCTCACTATCAGCTAGGCCACCGCGTTTCTCTTTAGTATAACCTCATAAAGAATGTCAGATAAACACCATCCTAGCAGGTTTTTATCATCTTTGAACTGAATAAACCCAGTTTAAAAGTATTTTTGAAATACTTTTTTTCTTTTTAATAGAAAGGTTTTTACAAGAAGATTGATGCCATCATTGGCGGTTTCCTGTTGGCAAGTGTTAACACAAACGGAACTAGCAATGGTACAAGTAGCATCGACATTGAGCATGCTCACAATGGTGAATTTTCATCAGCGACAGTAGCCAGTGGGCATATCACTAACGGATCCTCTGTTGCTGTGACATTGTCTAAATTTGCATTGGGCTCTAACATTGAAAATAACGTAGAAAATAATTTACAAACGAGAATACAGATGACAGAAGCAAGGTCAACTGCAAAGTGGTAAGATAAATGTTTTATTTTTGTGTTTATTTTTCTTCTGCGTTCGTACTCAAACTCCTAAAGTTTAGCAGGATGTAGTTCGGAGAATGGAATGCATTTGGTCATGGTTTACAGCTTAGCTGTGATGTCTGCGCCTTTCAACCTAACACATCAGATTTAAGAATGGATTCTGGGTCACTATGATGGGAAGGGACAGCTAACTCCACACCAAAACCTCCTTAGTTGACTCTTATGACATGATTGGCAGATAAGTGTTTCTAATATGGGACATTGTCTGGAGAGGCGAATAAATTGTGTCATGGTTTACAGCTAGGCTGTATTATCTGCGCCTTCCAGCTCGGCACGTTTGACTTCAGCATGGTTTTTGGGTCACTATGGACTGTGACTGCCAAATCTCTCTCACACACACATGACCCCCCCCCCCCCCCCCTTCCCCCCCCCTCCATGCATGGAAGATTAGTAATGCTATTCTTTGTTTTCTTTTTGGGAAAGGCAACACGTGTGTACATTTAACACACTGTGTACAAGATCTAGGAATATTAGTCTAAAAAATGTACTCAGTGACTACACCAAAAGAATTGTGTTCATACAGGCCCATATCTGCCCAAACCACTGTCTGGCACATGCAGGTCAGTAGCTGCCATAATCATTGGTTTTTAAATTCAGGTCTGTAGTTGCCCAAACTCTGGTCTAATTTGCACATACATATCCGTATCTGCCCAAACCGCTGTGGTATGCATATCTATAGCTTCCCACACCACTGTCTGGTTTGCACATGCAGATGCTGAACGCAGAAGAAGAAGCTTTTTCAGAGGCTCATAGCTTTCATCTTGTCTTTACTTACGTACAGTGTGCAGTTCTATAAAATATGTTTTGTGTTTTCTGGAACTTGTCCAAAAGGGTACATATCAGTGACACCAACTCCAAACTTCCCGTACATATGTTAGAGTATTTTCTCAATCTAAACATAGTTTGTTCCTTTCTTCCAAGCTTGTAGATAGCATTGTCCTTTTGGCTGCCATGGATGAGGTGAGCTCCATTCCATGTTAATGGATCTTTTGATGATGGACTTCATTTTCAGATTTAAAAATTGTTTGTTTATAACAATTACTACAAAATATGTAAAAATAATCCGACCCTATTTGAAATTGTTTTATATACTATATTACTTTATGTCATCAGGATATCGCGGAGACACAGAATGGTAACCAACTATTGAACGGCGTAGGGGAAGTTGATCTGATTGAAGCAGAGATTGACACTAACGGAGCAGACAATGGGGATGAAGATGACTTCTCACCACCGGTTAAAAAAATTAAAAGGAGGTAGAAAATCCGTAGAGACACCCACTCGAAGTAAGTATAGAGGATTAATTTAATAAACAACAAATTTGTTCTCATAAGTTGTAGAAGAAATGGTTATCGTTTCTTCTTTTTCGGCGTTAATTTT
This sequence comes from Meghimatium bilineatum, assembly GCA_034231615.1. Classification (NCBI taxonomy): domain Eukaryota; kingdom Metazoa; phylum Mollusca; class Gastropoda; order Stylommatophora; family Philomycidae; genus Meghimatium; species Meghimatium bilineatum. The sequence goes on from CM067309.1 coordinate 16,472,064, forward strand.
CAAACTCCCACTGGGTCACTCTTGTAGCAGGACAATGGTCCTACTAGATTTCTAACACGATGTAGTTCAGAGAATGGAAATAAGCTGTGTCGCCTTTTTATGCGTTCCAATGGCCCGACACATTTGTCTTTGGCAGTTTGTTTTGGTTCCAAGAAATTTACAGGCCATTGCGCTCGGGTGTTGCTGGGGCCCAAAAGAGGAGCAAAGAATAACAACACTTAAATTGTTGCAGGATGTTTGTACAAAATGTTTGATCCTATGTACAGTGATGTGGTTTCTCTCCTACTTCCTATGTTCAGTGATGTGGTTTCTCTCCTACTTCCTATGTACAATGATGTGGTTTCTCTCCTACTTCCTATGTACAGTGGTTTCTCTCCTACTTCCTATGTACAATGATGTGGTTTCTCTCTTACTTCCTATGTACAATGATGTGGTTTCTCTCCTACTTCCTATGTTCAGTGATGTGGTTTCTCTCTTACTTCCTATGTACAGTGATGTGGTTTCTCTCTTACTTCCTATGTACAGTGATGTGGTTTCTCTCTTACTTCCTATGTACAGTGATGTGGTTTCTCTCTTTCCTCTCTATGTACAATGATGTGGTTTCTCTCCTACTTCCTATGTACAGTGATGTGGTTTCTCTCTTACTTCCTATGTACAATGATGTGGTTTCTCTCCTACTTCCTATGTACAGTGATGTGGTTTCTCTCCTACTTCCTATGTACAATGATGGGGTTTCTCTCCTACTTCCTATGTACAATGATGTGGTTTCTCTCCTACTTCCTGTGTACAGTGATGTGGTTTCTCTCCTACTTAATCACCCCTTTCCCCGGGCGCATGAGAAAAAAAAATACACAAAAACGCTCCACCAGATCTGAGTTATTTTGACACAAATACGGCATAAAATTATGTTTTGTTATATCATTAACTTACCTTATGCTGTACGCTGTTCTTGCAAGTCGAAATACCAAAAAATTGGTTTCTGGGGTAACCATATTTAGTGTAAATCCTAAAGTATCGAGCTACTGGGTTCTAAGGGTAAGCATGGCATCTGGGTCACTTTGACCCCATATGAGATGGGACAACCAACTCCTAAGTGTTTAATCACTTTTTTTAAATATCGTTTCATTTCCAGACTAATGTAATATGGACTGAACAAACTAATCAAACGTGAAGAAATCACATACAATGTCCGCTCGTTTAAGACTATGGACATACAATGTTTTTATTTTAAATGCTGACACGTGACACCTCTGATACATATTGTTTTTGTGTTTTTCAATGAATAAACGAACATTCTATAACATAACAACTAAAACATAAAAACATGTAGATATCACTTTCTATGATGTTCACTTGCCAATGCTGTACTACATTTGATCACTTGCCAATGCTACACTACATTTGATCACTTGTCAATGCTACACTACATTTGATAGTAAAATATGTGGTAGAAAATGGACAGTGATTTCAGAAATTTGTTGTCAAAAATTAGCCGGCTTTTTCCTTCTTGCAATCGTAATGTGTAAAGGAATTTGACCTTTAGGCTGTGACATATTTCTTTCTAGCTTCGTGTGCCGGGAATTCTACATCATATAAGCTTTACTTCGTGTGATTCCGTGCTGATGATTTGGGGCATAGCAATGGGGGTGAATGGAGACGCCTACCGACCCAAGTTACATAATGACGTCGGGACTATAACCACCTATAGAGCCTGTAAGGTTAATTAGGTGTAATTGCTTAGTGGCATCAGTAAATATGTATATGTTTTATCTATACTCTACAGCACCTGCTCGGACTTCAGGTCGTCTCGCCTCTAAGACTCCTGATGACAAACAGCCCACAATTATGTCATTGTTTTCTGGAAGGTGAGTTACTAGAACGTACATGATTATTATTGACTTTCTTTACTGCCAAAACATGTTTGCATTAGTTTGATTAAAAATATTCAAGTAAATAGAAAACTGCAGTAAAATTGTGCACCAATAGGTAAGTAAATATATAAAAAAAAATTTAAATAGCAGTTTACGTGGAACAATCACTGTTTGATTTGGTGGTTCCTATTCTGTTTGATTGATTGATTTGGAGGTTCCTATTCTGTTTGTTTGATTGATTTGGTGGTTTCTATTTTATCAAATATTTTCACTTGATCAGGTTGTACTTTACCCTTTTGTCTGCTTTCAGTAGACAATCAGACGGCAGGTGGGTATAACACGAGTGCAGAACTTCATCAGAAAACAGCAAGTCAAATGGTTCTGACATGCTACTAGTTACTAATACCATCCGAAAAGTGACGCTGTTTAAATACAGTGGGCTTAAAGTTAGAGAGGCACCCATAAAAATATGGACAGCATAAATAGAAGAGGTTTTTTAAACAACTTGTTTTTAGAAAGCTCACGGGTCTGTTCCAGATCTCGTCTGTTCCTGTATATCAGGGCTCCATTGAGGCAACAAGAAATTAAGGTTATATGAAAATATAAATGATTGGGATATATTATGAATAGCATTAATTGAGTTACATTCTTCCCAAAATGCAGTATTACTTATGAGCACTAAACTTCCTCACAATTCTGAGTAAGTTGACATGATGCTGCCATGGGCACCTCTAAAGACTCTGAAATGTCTCTCGTCCGTTGTTATCGTTGCCTTGTTACCAGCAACTATGCCTTCCATTACTAGTTTTCTCATGCTATTACGTCTCTTTATATAACCAAAATAAACTTCAGCTTTCATGTTGTGATGTTGTTCAAGATTCGACCCTTATCTACATTTAATGTTCTTTACATTGATTTGTCTTTCTCTGTGCATGGACCAAGAAGACGATGGATCAGCGACATCGAAGAATGTATGCACATGTCTCTGGCCAATGCAGTCCTGCTTGCCCGGGATAGAGAAGCGCTCAGAGTATCCACGATGAACACATCGTTCTGAGAAGAATATCTCACTTGATAAATAATATGCTTGCTCTGTCCAGATGTAATTTAGCTTGACTGCTTTTGCATTGATATTTTATTATTGATATTACTTGTTTGAAACTACTTTCCACGGAAACATTCATAATTTCCAAGCAGGCTCAAGTTGGAACCAAAGAAAGGTCAAGAAATAGTTGCTAATGATGTTCAAGCCAAGGAGATGACTGAATGTGACAAGTGTCCTGATGAGAACGATGATAAGGAAAACAGTCCCAAGAGGGCCAAACTAGAAGATGAAAATAATATCTACCAACAAGAAAGGTAAGCTGATTTTTAAATTAATTACAATCTGACATATGACTCGGCATAGATTATGTTAACTGCATGTAGAGTGCCTGGTCTCGCCAGTGACATACCAGAACAACCACCATGCAACAACAAATCCCTAGTAGATAACGTGTATGTCGTGAATAGTATTATTTTTCTCGAATAATAATAAATGCTTCCTTTTGGGAAAAACATAAACCTATAAGCCCCCTTAACACAACCATGCTTATACTCACCAGTATCACCTTAGTTGAGGAAGACCTGTACTTTTGTCAGAAAATCTGTCAATTTATCAGTGGAATGTCGAGCTATCTGCTTACAGCTAAAGGTATTATTTCATCATCATCATGTATCAAGAGGTATATGCTCGCAGCTAAAGGTATTATTTCATCATCATCATGTGTCAAGAGCTATCTGCTCGCAGCTATAGGTATTATTTCATCATCATCATGTGTCAAGAGCTATCTGCTCGCAGCTATAGGTATTATTTCATCATGTATCAAGAGGTATATGCTCGCAGCTAAAGGTATTATTTCATCATATCATGTGTCAAGAGCTATCTGCTCGCAGCTATAGGTATTATTTCATCATCATCATCTGTTTGTTTCCCCTCCCACTTGTAATCTTTTACTTCATGTTATGAACTGTTTCTTATTTACAGAAATTCCACAGTGTTGACTTTGTCATACGAAAGCTCTCCCAGAAAGATGTAACGAATGTTTGAAGTACATGGACGATCAGGAACTGAAGTTATTTCCTGGTGATTCTGAAGATGCTGTAAGTTGTGTTGCTCATTTGTTTGTATCTGTGGTCAGTTAAGAAAAATTTGTCTCTTCCTTTTTTTCCTTGCATCGTTCCTTGAAGGATCATTGTAGCAAGGTTAGTAGGTAATAGTCACGTCCATAAAAGTATTTTTTTTTCCATTGTGCACACATTAGGCCTGCTGTCCACTAGAAGCGACTTTTGTGTAAACGAGAGACGGATCTGAATGTAAAGAATGCTACAGAACAGTGTCCTTTGTAAGTGACCGTGAGCGACCAATTTCTTACTTTTCCAAAGGCCATGGTTTCATAACACGCTTTGCATTTGGCTCAGTTATGGGTGTACTCTAGTAATTGCTTGATCTCATTGCTTTCATTAGACGGCAGGCCTTACTTAAGCTAAAATGATTATTTGTAGTCGGGCAAGTGTTGCCAGACTCAAAAGGGGAACAGAGAGTACCAACACTAAGGCCTGCCATGCATGTTGTAGGAAGTGACTAAGAGGATTTTGTGAGTTGAATTTACTGTTTCATAAACGATACAATGTTATACTGAAGTTGGATGTGCTGGGCTGACGGGCACAGATATTGTAGTCAAGCTGCAAACTATGGTACAACTCATTCCATCCTCTGAACTGCAGCCTGTTATATGCAGGAGTTTGAGAACAAGCTCAGAAAAAATTTTGTAGTTGTGACATACAGTCTTCTTCTTCTTTCAAACTCTGGTAACCAACACAAAAGTGCATGTGATTTCCGCCGGAAGCATGAAGTACGTTGTAGTACTAATTTACGGCATAACTGAGTTATTTGCACCTTGGAAGGTCCTGCACATCCGATTTCGGCATGTACCATGCAGTGAATTTTTCATTTTCTCTCTTAATTAATAATTGCATCCCTAGAATTCCTGAAAACTGTCTCTAATTTTTTACTTGGTATATGCTGAAGTTGGATGTGTCAGGCCAAAAGGTGCAGTAAACCATGACAACATTATTTTCTCCAGAGTACATGCTACTAATCTGCAGTTCACTTGCTATTATATTTTTGTTGGCCTATGTGTATTTGACGCCAACAGGAACATCTCACGGCAGTGGTGAGACATCACAAAACTTGTGTGGTTTGGCCATGAGGCATGATTTCCTTTCCAAAATTATCTTGCAGGGAACAGCTGATGGTTGATGAAGAAGAGGTGGTAAGAGGAAAGTATGGATTGATAATATTAAAGACTGGACAAGATTAAGATTCTTCACCTAAACAAAGAACAGAGAGGCAAGGCAAAATTTTTCTGTTGACATTTCAAAATTATTTGTCTCCTTCCTCGTTCTCCTATCGGAGTCAGAAGCTGATATCTTCTTTTTTCAGCGTTCATTTTAACTCATGCTGGTTCTCTCTTATAGCAGGACAATGATCCTACAAGATTTCCAGCAGGGTGTAGTCTGGAAAATGAAAATGCATTGTGTCGCCGTTTTATTTGCGCCAATGGCAGACACATCCCGTCTTCGGCGGAGGACACACATTAAGAAAGCTAACAGAAAGCATAGCAAACTACAGAAGATGGATGTGTTGGGCCATTGGTGCAAATACAATGGCGACAACACAATTTAATTCTCCATTTTCATATCCATTCTCTGGACTACATCCTTCTGGAAATCTAGTAGGACCATTGTCCTAACAAGAGAGATTCAATAGGAATTTGAGAATGAACGTTGAAGAAGAAAGCATAATAATACAGGCATTACTCTAGAACCCACAGGAAACGAGAAATAACAAGTATTATCTAGAGGAAAGAATTAGATGCAGAGACGCAAAAGTAGTTTGGTGTGGTAGAGCATGGAAAGAACTGGAAGCAAGCTAAAAATAGGACAAGATAGAGGAGTTTGTTTAAGACCTATATTCCATGAGGTGCAAATAGTTGTATAGCCAGATAGATAGACAATAGATGATTGATTGAGTATTTGATTGATAGATTCATCTGCATGCACTTTAATCTTTAAAACTGTGTTCCCTTCCAGTGTTTATGATAAGAACACACTTGTGTGCATTTGACACCGGCCTGATTGAACGTAACAAGTATCTGTACTTCAGCGGAGTCTTGAAACCCATATTTGAAGAGGATGCCAGCCCAGAAGGTATGGATGTGAAGTTAGGTTGTTTATATAGAGTTTCTGTAAAAGATGCCAGCAGCAAATAACTTCCATATTTTTTCTGTTATTAGTTCTTCAGTGTAACATTTTTCTTCTATCGATTGTGTTTTCTCTGCTGTTACTGTTAGCTGTAGCATGGTTGAATGCTGGTCGGTTTTTGGGCAATATTACGTTTGGTCGCTTGATATGCAGTAATATTGTGAGGTCTCAGAGCGTTTGTAACTCCTTTATTCCACCTTCTTCTTGGTCTTCCTTTGCTGTTTGATGTCTTCATTTATGTTGTATGCTCTGTTGTTGGCCAATACTGGTTCATTCTCATTAAGTGGCGGAACCATTTCAGTCTCTGATTTTCAATATATTTGACCGCAGATGTTCCAGCAATTTTTTTAATCTTTATATTCCCCATATGATCACTTCTTGTTTTGTTTGCTTTTTTTTTCTTAGGCATCACATTAGAAGATTTTCTTATCACAACAGGCAAGATTGAAGGCACCAGAGACAGAGGGCGACAATGTGAGAAAATATTAGACAGTTTGACAACCTGGCACGGCACAGAAACAATAACGACTTTGATACATAATACTGTGGACAGAGAGCTGTGGAGAGCCATGACCGCCTACACCACCCGGCATGGCACCTGATGATGATGATATTAATTTCACATTCCAGGATTAGCAGTTGGAGGTTACAATCTGAATAATCTAAGATATGCTGACGATACAATTCTGATTGAAGGGAGCGAACAACAACTTCAAGCCCTGTTGGACATGGTAGTATAAGCAAGTGAAGACAAAGGAATTAGTCTAAAAAAGAAGAAAACAGAAGGAATGGCTGTTTCAAAGAAATACATAAAGTTAAAATTCAGACAAACAAACATGCCAGTTTTAGCATGCAGGTTTGAAGGTCTCACTAGTGTCCCATTAGACAAACTTGCTATGCAACAGCACAGATTCCCTAGTAGATCTTCTACAGTGTTCATTCTCAAACTCCCGCTGGATCTCCCTTATAGCAGGACAATGGTCCTACTAGATTTCCAGCATGATGTAGTCCAGAGAATGGAAATGCGCTGTGTCACCGTGTTATTTGTGCCAATGGTCTAACACATCCATCTTCTGCGTGGCCATAGTAAATTATATGACTACACAGGAAGCTTTTTACCTTCTGAGTGGTACATTTCTTCTCAAAGCATTGCATGCCTATAGGGAGTTGGGAGTCTATCTACACAGTATGAAATACATCTCTGGAGAAACCTCAATTGCACAAAAGGATGCAAATCCTGTATTGCTCATTATTTCCAGGGATCGAAACAAAAATGGCAACATCTTTTAGTCGTAGTACAGATATGTATTAAAGTCCCATGGTAGCAACTATTAGGTGGTGTGGCCAGTTTCCTTCCTTGCGGTGTTTACCTTCCTCAACACATACTCCTGGTACCCAACTACAACCCCTGAACTGGAGGAATGACCGTATTAAGTGAGAAATCACGACCATGATTTTTTTATCTGGATTTGGTTTCAAACAAATCACATTTTCTGGTGATAGTAAACCTGGCACGCTGTAACCTGGTGACAGTAAGCAAACTCACTATCAACTAGGCTAGAACCTGGTACCTCTGTAACTCAGTTACAGTAGGCAAGTTACTATCAACTAGCCTACAAGGCTTCTCATGTGTAGAAGAAAATAAAGTGTTTTCAATGTTTGGTAGTTTTTTTTCTTTAATGTGATTGTTCTATTCCAGGTGGAGTACCTTGCCGCAACATGGGTCCAATAAATGAATGGTTTGTTGCTGGCTTTGATGGAGGAGAAAATGCCTTGATTGGGTTTTCAACAGGTTTGTCATTATTTAAATTAGCCTTTATTTGATTGTTTCAAGTAAGGGAAACTCTTTATATCTCATGAACACATGCAGGAGAACATAATTTGTATTAAATATTTTAAATAGTGAAAATTGAAATCTGCTAAGGAACAGAATGTGATTGAATTACTTAAAAACACTTGGTTATATCACAGTTGTATACATTGTATCACTTGCAATTAATCGAATGATTGGTTGGTTGCTAATCCATCTTTCCATGGCTCATGCACTTTGACCCACGTTTGAATGCATATCTTATTTATCTTTGGGGAGGGGGGGGGAGTTTTGTGTGTAAATAGGTCAAATCATAATTCTGTACAGGAAAATTTTAAAGGTTGTAGAATTTTGTTCCCTAACCAGTTTGTCCACCGCATTCTTGCAACAATTTGAGTGTATTATTACTGCATACTCATGAATTTACAAGCATAATGCTTCTTTATATTATGGATGAGACGTAAAAACCTTGTATGTACATTCATCTGACAAAGTGAAACATTATTTCAAACAAATAATCCGTTTTATTCCAGACACAAGTTTTTCCGGTTAACCTCTAGAGCCCTCAATTAAAATTACACAATATCCCCCTGGGGCCTGAATTGTTTTTTGGAAAATTTGCGTTTTGGACGATGGGTGTTTTGAAAACACGATAACATTTTTGTTTTAAAAGGTATCAAAATAATTTTTACATATCTAAATAAAGGAATGAATAGTGAATATAGTCATGTTTTTGTTGTTGTTGTATGTGTGATATGACAGTTGTGAGCAAGATGTGAAGTTGAAAATTCGGGGGGGAAACTGCAAAACACCATTTTCAAAATCGCCCATATAACTTCTTAACGACCCTAATACTTGAGCAATGTGTGGAAACATTGATAAAATCCTCCCTAATACCTAAACTTGTTGTATATATATTGTTTCATATACAAACTAATATAATATGGCCTAAAAAACGAATACAACGTGAAGAAATCTCATAATGTCCATCCGGTCAACACTAGGTCTAGGCCGACACACAGCGTAATTATTGTCCATGCACACACGTGGCACCCCACTTACATATTATTTTTGTGTTTTTGAATGAATACACATACATTCTTAACAAATAACAACATATTAAACACAAAAAACAACAATTAGAACATGTAGTCGCGATTACTTACCCATGGCAGGCGGTACTCAATTTGATAGTAAAATACGGCACCGAAAATAGCTAAAGTCGCTCCAGAAATGCGTTACAAAACCAACTGGCTTTCCCCTTCTTACAATGGTAATGTGTAATGATCTTTAGACTGACGTATTCCTAGCTTCGTGTGGTGGGAATTTCTACGTCATATAAGCTTTACTTTGTGAAGTTCCGTACTCGCGATTTGGGCACTATCTGTTAAGTTGCTGCGCAATATTGCGCCAATAAGCAAGATGGGGGACACACTTTTGTTGCAAAATTGCGCCTGTAGAGTCCTAAAGGTTAAGTAAAATGTACCTCTTATAGTACATTCTTTCAACCTTAGATGTTAGTCCAATTTGGTTATATAAAAGCTTTACAACCATAAAAAAATTGTGGTTCTGGTAATCCAGTTACTACGACCTCTGGTTTGATTACAGTTACACATAATTTTTTTTTTCTGACTACAGGTTTTGCCGAGTACATATTGATGCAACCCAGCGAGGCTTACGGTCCTTTCATTGAGCAGATGAGGGTCAAAGTTCATATGTCCAAGATTGTTATTGAATTTCTCATCAACAATCCAGATGCTAGTTATGAGGATTTGTTGAATAAAATTCAGGTATTATGAATAAATTAATTATTGGAAAAATAACAGTTCTTTTCTGTCAGGTATTCGTATTCACATAAAACTTCTTGTGCCCCCAGGTATCCTTCTTGTGTATTTTTCATTCCTCTGTGTCCCTTTCATCCCCCCTGTTTAGCACTGCAGCATCAATCCTAGCTCCTGGGAGACTGCAACCCTTGATCGATCAGCTTGGCACACCCAGATCACTGCTGACATCATTAAATTTGAAAAAGAATGAACAATGCGGGCAATTTACTAGAGACGGAAGCGAAAGGAAAAATCTTATATCTGTCCTGCTCTGGACCCTCTGCAAGTACTGAAATAGAACTTTCCTGACACAAATCGGACTCATTGGACGTCTGCAAACTCACAAACCAAAACTAAATTAGACAATCACAAATTATTTTTTGTTCTATTTGTTCACACCACATTTTATTATTATTTTTCTATGCCATGCCCATCTTTGCTTGCAAAGGAGGAACATTACCATCGTCTTCTTCATCCCCCCGTGTACTTTTCGTCCGCCCTGTGTGCCTTTTCACATGTGTGCGCTCACGCACATACCAGTGGGTTTCATCCCCATGCACCTTTGATCTTCCTTGTGTACCTTCTTTTCCCCTTGTGCACCTTCCATCCCCATTGTGCACCTTCCACCCCCCTTGTCTTTCCACAGTCATAAAAGTGTCATTTTGGCTTTCTTTGCACTAAATCAGTGAGCTTAGAAATGGCACGAACCCGATGATTATGCATTATTAAGTTACGGAAAGTGCCAGTAATCAAATTATCAACAGTGATTGCAAGAAGCAAGCAGTCACTTTCCAGAAGTGTATTAATGCTATACATTTGAACATTTTAAAACTTATGGAAGTTTACATGTGTATTTAGGTCTAGACATATTGATACAATAATTAAGTTCATGTGGTTCTTCAGCGATCATTTTCAAACTCCCGCTGCATCTCCCTTGTAGCAGGATCATTGTCTTACTAGATTTCTAGCAGGATGTAGTCCAGAGAATGAAAACGCGTTGTGTTGCTGTTTTATTTGCGCCAATGGCCCGACACATCCGTCTTTGGCGGGATGTGGTTCTAAACCAGGTTTGAAATATGCACTTAAATTACTATTTTAGGTGCACTGTGGGGTAGTAGTTGCGATTTTTGTTTTGGCGCTGGATGAGATGGGTTGGTGGGCCGAGTCCAGGCTGTAGGTTACCAACCCCTTCTGTAAACCATGACACAGCATTCCGTTCTCTTGACTGCATCCTGCTAATCTGCAGGAGTTTGAGAACGAATGCGGAAGAATAATCTGGTATAACATTAATTGACTACAATTCAAGAGAATTTTTGATAGTTAAATTTGTCAAAATTTGAGCAGATTTTAAAATACTTTATATTTCTATAAATATTCAAGATTCTATATTTACACATGGCATAACTATATGTTCCTCAGACTACTGTACCTCCAGCTGGGCTGACAAGTTTATCAGAAGATAGCGTGCTACGACATGCCCAATTTGTGGTGGATTAAGTTCAGAGTTTTGATGATGCAGCAGAGGAGGATGAGTCTCTACTCATTACTACACCTTGCATGAGGGCACTAATCACACTGGCTGGCGTTACTTTGGGTAAAAGGTGGGTGAAGCACAATAAATATCTTCGCAGTCAGCTGGTGTTATATCATTTGTTTGTTTCCTTTCGCTTTCTAACTCCCCACTGGATCTTCTTGATTAGAAACTGGCCTCACAGCATGTGGTGCATTCCCATAAGTGCACTCCCTCTGTTCCAGCAGTTATCCGATTTGATGGTGTTTCGAGTCTTATGCAGCCGAAACTGACGTCGACATCAGGGCACAACTCAGGACCTTGCGACAGGTTTCTTAGTTCCGCTCACCTACACCGTGCCCGTCCTAGTTCAAGCACAACATCGGCATGTCGGAACAACATGATAACTGTTATCGCAGGTTACGACTACGGGATCCCCACTGGATCTCCCTTGTAGCAGGAAAATGATCCGACTAGATTTCCAGAAGGATGTCCAGAGAAAAGATGCGTGATGTCATAATTTTATTAGCTTCAGTTGCTCATCACATACAACTAACGAGGCAGCGTTATATTATTTTGCTAGCAGTATTTTATAACTGATAAATGTTTATATAGCACACTCACTCGAGGCGTGTGTGTAAATGTGTTTAGAGAGTGTGTGAGATAATAAATATGCATGTACTTAAGAAAGAAAATCATATAATTTTAAATTAAATGTGGATTGGATTAATTTTAACTTTTACAATTTAAAGACTTCATTTTCTGTTTTGTGTCCTTCCTGTAATTTTTCTAATATAAATATTTATGTAATGGAGTCACTCTCGTTCTCAGGAGGCAGTTGAGAAAAGAGGTGGCCAGAGTAAAGGCTAAAAAATAAAAACCCAAGGACACAAAAGCCACTGTGACTCCTCTTGTCCGAAGAATCTTTGACTCCATTTTCCAAGGTCAGATTGATGAGACTTCCAAGACTAAGAGACAGCGTTGTGGCATATGTGAGGTAGGCTTGGTGGCATATATGAGGTAGGCTTGATGGCATATGTGAGGTAGGCTTGGTGGCATATGTGAGGTAGGCTTGATGGCATATGTGAGGTAGGCTTGGTGGCATATGTGAGGTAGGCTTGGTGGCATATGTGAGGTAGGCTTGGTGGCATATGTGAGGTAGGCTTGGTGGCATATGTGAGGTAGGCTTGATTGTGGCATATGTGAGGTAGGCTTGATTGTGGCATATGTGAGGTAGGCTTGATTGTGGCATATGTGAGGTAGGCTTGATTGTGGCATATGTGAGGTAGGCTTGATTGTGGCATATGTGAGGTAGGCTTGGTGGCATATGTGAGGTAGGCTTGATTGTGGCATATGTGAGGTAGGCTTGATTGTGGCATATGTGAGGTAGGCTTGATTGTGGCATATGTGAGGTAGGCTTGGTGGCATATGTGAGGTAGGCTTGGTGGCATATGTGAGGTAGGCTTGGTGGCATATGTGAGGTAGGCTTGGTGGCATATGTGAGGTAGGCTTGGTGGCATATGTGAGGTAGGCTTGGTGGCATATGTGAGGTAGGCTTGATTGTGGCATATGTGAGGTAGGCTTGATTGTGGCATATGTGAGGTAGGCTTGATTGTGGCATATGTGAGGTAGGCTTGTTTGTGGCATATGTGAGGTAGGCTTGTTTGTGGCATATGTGAGGTAGGCTTGTTTGTGGCATATGTGAGGTAGGCTTGTTTGTGGCATATGTGAGGTAGGCTTTGTGGCATATGTGAGGTGGGCTTTGTGGCATATGTGAGGTGGGCTTTGTGGCATATGTGAGGTGGGCTTTGTGGCATATGTGAGGTGGGCTTTGTGGCATATGTGAGGTAGGCTTGATTGTGGCATATGTGAGATAGGCTTGATTGTGGCATATGTGAGGTAGGCTTGATTGTGGCATATGTGAGGTAGGCTTGATTGTGGCATATGTGAGGTAGGCTTGATTGTGGCATATGTGAGGTAGGCTTGATTGTGGCATATGTGAGGTAGGCTTGATTGTGGCATATGTGAGGTAGGCTTGATTGTGGTATATGTGAGGTAGGCTTGATTGTGGTATATGTGAGGTAGGCTTGATTGTGGTATATGTAAGGTAGGCTTTATTTGGCATATGTAAGGTAGGCTTGTTTGTGGTATATGTGAGGTAGGCTTTATTTGGCATATGTCATTTAGGCTATGATTGTGGTATATATGAGGTAGGCGTGATTGTGGTAGGTAGGCATGTTTGTGGCATATGTGAGGTAGGCTTTATTTGGCATATGTAAGGTAGACTATGATTGTGGTATATATGAGGTAGGCGTGATTGTGGTATATGTGAGGTAGGCGTGATTGTGGTATATGTGAGGTAGGCTTGATTGTGGTATATATGAGGTAGGCTTGATTGTGGTATATGTGAGGTAGGCGTGATTGTGGTATATGTGAGGTAGGCTTTATTTGGCATATGTAAGGTAGACTATGATTGTGGTATATATGAGGTAGGCGTGATTGTGGTATATGTGAGGTAGGCTTGATTGTGGTATATGTGAGGTAGGCTTGATTGTGGTATATGTGAGGTAGGCGTGATTGTGGTATATGTGAGGTAGGCTTGATTGTGGTATATATGAGGTAGGCGTGATTGTGGTATATGTGAGGTAGGCTTGATTGTAGTATATATGAGGTAGGCGTGATTGTGGTATATGTGAGGTAGGCTTGATTATGGTATATATGAGGTAGGCTTGATTATGGTATATGTGAGGTAGGTTTGATTGTGGTATATGTGAGGTAGGCTTGATTGTGGTATATGTGAGGTAGGCTTGATTGTGGTATATGTGAGGTATGCTAGATTGTGGCATATGAAAACTACGACAACTCCACCACCTGAGGATAGACAATAGTGAAATGAATGAATATTGATAATTTGAGAGAGCTAAAATAAATTTATAAAACAGTAACATTCTTGAAAATTCAATAACCATCAAATGAAAATTCAGCATGTTTTTATTAGTTTATGCGCAATTTTGGCCAGTTTGTAACCAACAATTTGGCCATAAACAACTCATTTTGTTTATGCTTTCAAATAACAGATTGGGTATTTCAGCTTATCGGATGGTAGTTATCGAAGACTAAACCATCAGTTGTTATACCCTGAGAGATTTAATGAAGCAGAGAACTAAGCACCTATCGATATGTCCAGTGTGCAACGATGATAATCAACCAGATTGTGGTAAATGTGCTGCATGCCGTGACATGACCAAGTTTGGGGGCTCAGGCCGAGCCAAACAAGCTGGTAAGGAACGCAGGTAAATGTGTTTATTTGTGACTATTTAAAATAATTCTGTCCCTCCTTGGCTCATCTTGACCGCTAGCGATTCAAAGTGATTTTTTTCAACGCTTTATAGTGACATCCTTATAAATGAGAAACACTATCTCATCATGAATTTGTTGTGCAGATTTACCCTGCTACAAGTGCAGGAATTTGATTACACAACCCGCCGAAGACGGATGTATTGGGCCATTGGCGCAAATAAAACGGCGACACAATGCATTTCCATTCTCTGGACTACATTCTGCTGGAAATTTAGAGGACATGTCCTGCTACAAGAGAATTCAGCAGGAGTTTGAGAATGTACGCTGAAGAAGAAGAAGATTACACAACAAGGCTCTGTTCTATCCGTGACACAGTTTCATACACAACTGAACTAGTTTTCCGCTAATTTCTCTTTCACGCACCGCAGCATTCGAGCTATGCACGCGCGGGAATTGTCAACTAGTAGTGTGTCTTTAGAATGATACACAGCAAAGTCTGCCCGTCTTTACGATTACTTAGTAAAGTGCACAACTTTTCAACCACCCCTCGTATACTTGCCTTAAGTGAGAAAGAAACGTCTAAATGGTACCATTGGGTAGTTGGATAGAGAAAAACGATGTTAGCTATACTCTAGACAGAATAGATGATTATCTGTTGGTAAGAAAAAATGGCTACGGTTACCTCATATATACTCCGCCCTTCTCGGCACCAGCATGCCAGCTGCTGAGAGTACCACATATAACACATAACCTCATACCTTCAAGCGATAATGTCCAGGGATTCTCTCCCCCCCCCCCAAATGCACTTGCAATGAAGATGTCGCAGGATATCAAACCCATGGCACTTACTGCAAATGGCTTAACCACTATGCCACCAGATAGTGGCACAGAGAGAGGAAGAATGGTATTAAATTTAATTTTGAGTTGTCCGTGTGTTATTGGGGGGCCAGAAGGAGAGCAAAGAATAGCAACACTGTACCTACATGAATGTTGTAAGTGGTGACTAAGAAGGTTTTGGGGTGGATGGGCGTGTCTCATCCTACGTAGATTCAGTGAACCAGAAGCCATGCTGAAGTCGGATGTGTCAGATCATAAGGCACATATATCGCAGCAAAGCTGTAAACCATGACACCACATTATGTTCTCAGGACTACATCCTGCTATTCTGCAGAATTAATGCAAAAGAAGATTAATGCAGAAGATACTTTTGAAAAAAAAAAATATTGTTAGGAATATAAAAAAAACTTTCCTTACTGCATGTTTTCATGTTTTCCTGTGAAGGAGTGCAGGGAAGTTTTCTATGGACTGTGAAAATAAAGGCTGCTTTGCCATAGCAGACGCCGCAACATGTACAAGAAGAATTTTGATTGTTAGGAATATAAAGGAAAAAAACAACATTAACAAACTTTATCACTTGTTCACGTTTGCTTAAAGTTCACATACTTTTTATTTTTTGTATTTTCCATTAGGTGTCCAAATATGGCCATTAAGACGGCAGAAGAAGATGATGTTAGAGGAATCCGAAATTGAAAAAGAGGATAAAGAAAGCAAAAACTTGGTGGCAGTGACTAAACATAAATCTGCTACAAATGTCAAGACCAAAGTAGTTTGGCCAGGTCTACCAACACATGAAGAAAACAAGAGGAAATATTATACAGCAGCCAGGATTAATGACGTCGAGGTCAGTCAGAAAATCGTTTATGTCGTAGATGTGATATAATCTGAGATGTCTTAGTCTCTCTCTCTATCTCTCTTGTCTGTGGAGGGATGTTTGCATGTTCTAGCTGAGAGCTGTCTCCAACCATGATTGTAGATTTGTTAACATGGAAACTAGTTCTCTCACAAGAACTAGTCTAAAAAGAATATCTGAAAGTAAATGAAACATTAGAATACCAAAAACTATATGGAGGAGATCTGAAGATTTCACAAACTATATGGAGGAGATCTGAAGATTTCACAAACTATATGGAGATCTGAAGATTTCACATGATGTGAAATAATGTAGCCGTGTCTGTAGCATGGTAAGAAAATAACCAATGATATTCTTAGCGTCCAGTTATAAAAATGGAAACTGGAAGGAATCACTATCAGAATACTGTTCTTTGTTCGGTGGCAGGAGAACATTACTAACACTGATGCATTGAAACGAACAGGCAATACCGCAGTATTTTCTATGCTCAGTTTGCATAGACTCAGATGGCTGGGACAATCTAAGAGGATGAAAGATGGCAGAATACAGGAGGATCCACTTTATGCAACAATCTGGGAATTATGGGACAAACTGGAAAAAAAATCTGGGAATTATGGGACAATCTGGAGGAAAAAAAAGGAGTCAACTTCTACTTTGATTCAAATACGTATGAAAATGTGATATGTATGATACAAGTATTGATACAGAATCATGGGTAACGACAAAATATTCCTAGGACAAAATATACCCAAGACAAAATATTCCAAGATAAAATATTCCCAGGCAAAATATCCCCAAGACAAAATACAAAGGTAATATATAAAATATTTCATACAAACTGTAATAAACACAAATGAACAATATAGCTAGTAAATAATTATAATAAAATCTTCAAATGATATGAATTGTCTCATAAATGATAGACATGAAATGAAGTTCTACACAACATTCATGTTCAAAACACGTGCTGTTTTTCAAGAAGTTGATAGGCTCTTCTGGATCTTACCTGTTCAACCATTGTTTTAATAGCATCATTGAGATGTTGGTCAACTTTTTGTTTCTTTGTTGTTGGTTGACCAGTGGCAATCTGACTTCTCAAAAGTGCAGATGTATGTTGTTGTTGCTGTAACTTCCGGGCAAGTCGTGCTGCTGTTTTAAATGCATTGTGCATTATGATTACTTGTTATAAATAACAATGATTATGTCATATGTATTGTTATTTGTATGATTTTAGCTTGTTTTGTGTGTATTATTTCATGTGAGCTTCAGATAATGAAAGTGTGTTAATCGTCGTACAGTAAAACTTCATCACCTGTTTTTTAAGTACTATTTTCATACAGTTTTATTACAGTATTACCGTTTATTGATTGTCAAGATTTTCTAGTATAACTGGAATAGTTTTAAACCACAAACAACTTCTAGATCAACCCAGCATAAGGAAATGGGTACCAGATGGCAAAGCATGATTCTGACCACATCCCTATGTACGCAATTTACAGGCAAAAATGTGGGCACAACGTAAAATTCCCTAAAATGCCTCAGTGATATGGAATGTTACCTTTGAAAAAATGTTTATGTAATCTTGTCTTTCACCAGATAACCAAGGGAGACTATGTTTCCATCTCACCTGCAGACCCAACTCAGCCGTTCTACATTGCTCAAGTTCAGTACCTGTTTGAAGAAGGTGGCTGCAAGCAGGCACATGTCCACTGGTACTACAGAGGATGTGAAACTGTCCTAGGAGAGGCATCCGATCCTCTGGAGCTATTTTTTGTCGACGAGTGCGATGACAATGAGCTTGTTGCAGTACACAGCAAAGTGCAGGTATGGTTTGTTTTGTCTTGGCAACTGTAGGAATTATGATTCAGTCTTCTCATGTGTTCATTGTTTTTCAGCATTCATTCGCAACCTCCTGCATGTTAAAGCAACCTCCTGCATGTTAGAGCAACCTCCTGCATGTTAGAGCAACCTCCTGCATGTTAGAGCAACCTCCTGCATGTTAGAGCAACCTCCTGCATGTTAGCAGAATATAGCCTGGAGAACAGAATATGTTGTGGCATGATTTTCAGGTTGCAAAAGGGAAGTCTGTTCAAGGATGGGAACCCCTAGCACCAAATTACCATGCTTAAGTTACAAGTCTCATTCTTCTAGCTGCAAACTAGAATGGAATGTCCATTCTCAAATTTCTTCTATTTAGTAGTCTTGAGAATGGAATGCATTATGGTACAGTTTATAGTTCAGCTGCGATATCTGCACCTTTCATCGTAACACATTTGACTTCATCTTGATTTTTGGGTCACCTTGACCTACCATGGGAAGAGAAGAGTTGAGATTGGGTTGTGCCATTATATATCTCAAAGAGATCCAAAAACTGTGCTGAGGTCTTCTTCTTCAGCGTTCATTCTCAAACTCCCACTGGATCTCTCTTGTAGCAGGACAATGGTCCAACTAGATTTCCAACAGCATGTTGTCCAGAAAATGGAAATGCGTTGTCATCATTTGCGCCAATGGTGCGACACATCCGTCTTCAGTGGTATGCTGAGGTCTAATGTGCCAAGCTGTAAGCTATGCTGAGGTCAAATGTGCCAAGCTGTAAGCTATGCTGAGGTCTAATGTGTCAAGCTGTAAGCTATGCTGAGGTCTAATGTGCCAAGCTGTAAGCTATGCTGAGGTCTAATGTGCCAAGCTGTAAGCTATGCCGAGGTCTAATGTGCCAAGCTGTAAGCTATGCCGAGGTCTAATGTGCCAAGCTGTAAGCTATGCCGAGATCTAATGTGTCAAACTGTAAGCTATGCTGGGGTCTAATGTGTCAAATTGTAAGCTATGCTGAGGTCTAATGTGCCAAGCTGTAAGCTATGCTGAGGTCTAATGTGTCAAGCTGAAGGACTGCATCCATGTAACCAAGAAGAGTGTGAAAACAATAAATAAACTTTGTTTTGGTTACTTTCTATAAAAATACATTATTCTTCTGTTCTAGGTCATCCAGAAAGTTGTTCCTGAAGACTGGAATATGAAAGGTGGCATTGACAACCCAGATGAAGACAATGTCATTTCTGAGGATGATGGCAAGACATTCTATTTTCAGAAGTTTTATGAACCCAATTTTGGCAGGTTTGAGGATCCTCCTGATATAGATGTTCTTTTGGACAGTGAGAACCAGAATTGCTGCATTAGCTGTTAGAGGTTGGAGAAGAAGAGATTGATAGAGGAGACAGTCCTAGGGGAAGTTACTCGAGTAAGTAGTGGATAATTTGACCTTTTCCGACATTATAACAAAAAGTAAAGTTTAAAAATAAACTAAATGTAGATTAGGCTCTATAAGCAAGCATTATTTGTTTATAATCTCATTATGATTTTAGTATTCTTGAATACATTTATTTGTAAACTGTGGTTTAATACTTCATTCTTGATTAGGAACCCCCGCCGAAGACGGATGTGTCGGGCTATTGGCGCAAATAAAACGGCGACACAACTCATTTCCATTTTCTGGACTTCATCCTGCTGGAAATCTAGCAGGACCATGATCCAGCTAGATCCAGTTGGAGTTTGAGAATGAACGCAGAAGAAGAAGAAGATTAGGAACCAACATCATGCATGTGGGGACATTCCCATAAAGGCTTAGATTGCTGGTTCAATCATCAATGTACTTCTTTGTCAGCGTTCATTCTCAAACTCCCGCTGGTTCTCTCCTCTAGCAGGACCATGGCTCTATTAGATTTCCAGCAGGATGTAGTCCAGAGAATGGTAATGCGCTTTGTCACCGTTTTATTTGCATCACAAGTAAATTCAAGTAGGAAATTCAATTCCCATCAACTTTAAGAATTATTTGCGTCAGTAACCTGACACATCCATCTTCAGCGGGATCATCCATCTAAGGGTGTATACGCTGCGTACCAGTCAGTTTGTTGTTGTCAGCGAGGATGTACTATCTTCCCTCTCCCTTTGTCACTCCCGTTTCTATTATTCTATGGGAGCATGAACAGTCTCTTTGTGTCTAATCACTCATTGTCTAACATTGTTAAAGATTACTCCTGTGGTTCACCTAGCCACCAGGAAATAGGGTACCAGGACTAATGCTCTGGGGAGATTGAGAAATGGCACCATCGCTACTGAGCAAGTGTGGTAGGTGATGCTAGTCAGGTGGTTTCTGATCAACCAATGATTAGCCTGCTGAGCACTTATGGGAAGCCCCGTCCTATGTTGCTGGTTCATAACTCATGTTACTTTTACGTTTACTTTAGGTTGCAGTTTTAAATCTGACTATGACATGTTCTTTACAAAGTGAATTTTTATCAAAGATTACTGGTGATTAGCATTTGAGCTACAGAGTTAAGTGCTATGAATGGTACTGTCTACAGATGGTGTTCTACTTCGGTGAACGAAATGACTGAAAGTATATTTATTCAGCAGAAATCGGATAATGGCAACACATTTGTTGAAAGGAATGGAGGGAAATGTACTGTGAAACCAGTACAAAGGGCTTATCATTGCTCTCATGCAGACCTAGGGGTAACAGATAACCAAAATATGGATTAGAAAGTCATCACATGTAGATGAGGCAAGTGTGTGAGAAATTAACAGGCCAAATCCCAGATTCTGAAGTTTTTTGGCAAAGTAGCACCTTGTCTAGGAAGGTATATCAACCCTGAGTCAATTCAACTGTCACATTGTCCAACACGACTCAAACAGAAATCTAGGTCTAGGCCTAGGGACACAAAGGGAGGTAATGGAATGGTCTTCCTACACAAGGGATAACTCGCTGGTTGTGAAGTGCCTAGTCAGAAGAAAGATGCATGTTGGGTGACCCAGGCAAATTATCAGCTCGTCTAGTGACATATGCCCCTCTAGGTTCCTTCAATAGGCACTTGTATTAAGCCAAAAGCTTAAGTCTCCTGGGTATGAAAGAAAGCTAAAAAAACCACCCCACTACACATAGGAAGTGAGAGCTAATTGCTCGCAATTCCTGGGGTTATTGACAAACAAACAAACATAGGCAGAGTCAGGAGTGTGTTTATTCCGTGAGGGGTTAGAACCAGAAGCAGACATACCCTAAGTCATTTGCCAGGGATACTGAGCACATGCATGCATTAAATGCGGAGACGTCAGTTCATAACCAATTTTGCGTTGTTGACATCTTAGCATCTATTTTAATTATTCTGTTTGTTGCAGGCAGACGGTGGATCGTCCAGCTGTCTGTATTACACAAGTGTCAGAACCAATGGTCTAGAATATTCTATAGGTGATTGTTGTTACATTGATCCGGCGGCGTATGACTTCAAGATAGTACACGAGAAGATCTCAACTGCAAGAAAATCACAGTCCAAAGTAAGTCCAGGCATTTACTGGTAGATACAATAAATTGTTATTAACACTATCTCTGTAGGTCTCTTTATCTCTAATATCAGCTATTTACACCCACTAAAGCTGATAAATCCTGCCTCTATTATCAGCTATTTACACCCACTAAATGCTGATAAATCCTGCCTCTAATATCAGCTATTTACACCCACTAAATGCTGATAAATCCTGCCTCTAATATCAGCTATTTACACCCACTAACTGCTGATAAATCCTGCCTCTATTATCAGCTATTTACACCAACTGCTGATAAATCCTGCCTCTATTATCAGCTATTTTGACCCACATTACATTCTTAATTTTAGTGACTTTGAAAAGGGAGTTGTCAGTGCATAGCCAGGGTCTGAGAACGGAGCAAAGAATAGCTACACTATTGCTTGCCAAGCATGTTATAACAGGCAACTAAGGAAGTTTTGAGGTAAAGTTGGCTATCCCATATACGGTCAAAGTGACCCAGAAGCCATGTATCAGGCAGAAAGTGTTTTCCTTATTCTTCTACATATCTACATCTCAAAGACATTAATTCTGTCTTCTAATTGTTCATTGTCCATGTTTTTGAGGTATATCAACCCTGAGTCAATTCAACTGTCACATTGTCCAACACGACTCAAACAGAAATCTAGGTCTAGGCCTAGGGACACAAAGGGAGGTAATGGAATGGTCTTCCTACACAAGGGATAACTCGCTGGTTGTGAAGTGCCTAGTCAGAAGAAAGATGCATGTTGGGTGACCCAGGCAAATTATCAGCTCGTCTAGTGACATATGCCCCTCTAGGTTCCTTCAATAGGCACTTGTATTAAGCCAAAAGCTTAAGTCTCCTGGGTATGAAAGAAAGCTAAAAAAACCACCCCACTACACATAGGAAGTGAGAGCTAATTGCTCGCAATTCCTGGGGTTATTGACAAACAAACAAACATAGGCAGAGTCAGGAGTGTGTTTATTCCGTGAGGGGTTAGAACCAGAAGCAGACATACCCTAAGTCATTTGCCAGGGATACTGAGCACATGCATGCATTAAATGCGGAGACGTCAGTTCATAACCAATTTTGCGTTGTTGACATCTTAGCATCTATTTTAATTATTCTGTTTGTTGCAGGCAGACGGTGGATCGTCCAGCTGTCTGTATTACACAAGTGTCAGAACCAATGGTCTAGAATATTCTATAGGTGATTGTTGTTACATTGATCCGGCGGCGTATGACTTCAAGATAGTACACGAGAAGATCTCAACTGCAAGAAAATCACAGTCCAAAGTAAGTCCAGGCATTTACTGGTAGATACAATAAATTGTTATTAACACTATCTCTGTAGGTCTCTTTATCTCTAATATCAGCTATTTACACCCACTAAAGCTGATAAATCCTGCCTCTATTATCAGCTATTTACACCCACTAAATGCTGATAAATCCTGCCTCTAATATCAGCTATTTACACCCACTAAATGCTGATAAATCCTGCCTCTAATATCAGCTATTTACACCCACTAACTGCTGATAAATCCTGCCTCTATTATCAGCTATTTACACCCACTAACTGCTGATAAATCCTGCCTCTATTATCAGCTATTTTGACCCACATTACATTCTTAATTTTAGTGACTTTGAAAAGGGAGTTGTCAGTGCATAGCCAGGGTCTGAGAACGGAGCAAAGAATAGCTACACTATTGCTTGCCAAGCATGTTATAACAGGCAACTAAGGAAGTTTTGAGGTAAAGTTGGCTATCCCATATACGGTCAAAGTGACCCAGAAGCCATGTATCAGGCAGAAAGTGTTTTCCTTATTCTTCTACATATCTACATCTCAAAGACATTAATTCTGTCTTCTAATTGTTCATTGTCCATGTTTTTGAGGTATATCAACCCTGAGTCAATTCAACTGTCACATTGTCCAACACGACTCAAACAGAAATCTAGGTCTAGGCCTAGGGACACAAAGGGAGGTAATGGAATGGTCTTCCTACACAAGGGATAACTCGCTGGTTGTGAAGTGCCTAGTCAGAAGAAAGATGCATGTTGGGTGACCCAGGCAAATTATCAGCTCGTCTAGTGACATATGCCCCTCTAGGTTCCTTCAATAGGCACTTGTATTAAGCCAAAAGCTTAAGTCTCCTGGGTATGAAAGAAAGCTAAAAAAACCACCCCACTACACATAGGAAGTGAGAGCTAATTGCTCGCAATTCCTGGGGTTATTGACAAACAAACAAACATAGGCAGAGTCAGGAGTGTGTTTATTCCGTGAGGGGTTAGAACCAGAAGCAGACATACCCTAAGTCATTTGCCAGGGATACTGAGCACATGCATGCATTAAATGCGGAGACGTCAGTTCATAACCAATTTTGCGTTGTTGACATCTTAGCATCTATTTTAATTATTCTGTTTGTTGCAGGCAGACGGTGGATCGTCCAGCTGTCTGTATTACACAAGTGTCAGAACCAATGGTCTAGAATATTCTATAGGTGATTGTTGTTACATTGATCCGGCGGCGTATGACTTCAAGATAGTACACAAGAAGATCTCAACTGCAAGAAAATCACAGTCCAAAGTAAGTCCAGGCATTTACTGGTAGATACAATAAATTGTTATTAACACTATCTCTGTAGGTCTCTTTATCTCTAATATCAGCTATTTACACCCACTAAAGCTGATAAATCCTGCCTCTATTATCAGCTATTTACACCCACTAAATGCTGATAAATCCTGCCTCTAATATCAGCTATTTACACCCACTAAATGCTGATAAATCCTGCCTCTAATATCAGCTATTTACACCCACTAACTGCTGATAAATCCTGCCTCTATTATCAGCTATTTACACCCACTAACTGCTGATAAATCCTGCCTCTATTATCAGCTATTTTGACCCACATTACATTCTTAATTTTAGTGACTTTGAAAAGGGAGTTGTCAGTGCATAGCCAGGGTCTGAGAACGGAGCAAAGAATAGCTACACTATTGCTTGCCAAGCATGTTATAACAGGCAACTAAGGAAGTTTTGAGGTAAAGTTGGCTATCCCATATACGGTCAAAGTGACCCAGAAGCCATGTATCAGGCAGAAAGTGTTTTCCTTATTCTTCTACATATCTACATCTCAAAGACATTAATTCTGTCTTCTAATTGTTCATTGTCCATGTTTTTGAGCCATACATTAATATTGAATAGATGTAACACTTTATAATTCTCATATTTAGCTTGTTTGTAATTTGTTTAGATGTTAATATTTTCCTCATTTCATTGAAATCACTTTTCTGCTTATTAAGCACATTTTAAAAATTGCAACTTTGATGAAATATGGTTTTATTTTCTGAAATTGTTTCAAATTTGATGAAATATGGATTTATTTTCTGAAATTGTTTCAAATTTGTTGAAATATGGATTTATTTTCTGAAATTGTTGATGCAGGTTGATGAAGATGTTTACCCAGAGGCCTATCGCAAGTCGGAATACGTGAAAGGGTCAAATGACAAGTGCCCGGAACCGTTTCGTGTTGCCAGGATTATGGAAATCTTTACCAAAAAAGTCTCAGGAAAACAACCTGAACTTTCTGAGGTCAAGGTGAAGGTCAATAAGTTTTATAGGTCAGTTTTTTTATGTGGTGTTATTTATATGAGAATTTATATGGCAAATAAATAAACAGGATAGTGGCAACATTGGAGACAACAGAGAATATGGAATGCCGAGAGTAATTTGGACAGCTAGAAAAACTAACGAGGATGTTCTAAATGTGAGATTAGGGGTTATTTAATAATAGAAAAAGACAATATTTGTTTATTGTGGTCACATTATGAGACAGGGAGGTCTGGAGAAGAGTAACAACAGGCATGATAGAAGGTCAGATAGATTGACAGAGAAAATATTCATTTGACATCGTGGGGTGGCAGAAAAACAACTACTATCCTGATAAGTTATACTGAATATAAACAGTTGTGGAGATCTGTGATCACCTACGTCAGTCTGCATGACACTTGATGATGATATGACACAGGTTCACATGTAGGTCTCCGGTGTCCTACCAGACAAAAATTCCATCCAATAACAAACCACTAATAGAGAGATTTTCTTCTTGTGTAAAGAACACACTGGTTTCTTTTTAACAAAGCAAGTCCTAAACTGGAACCAGTTTATGCTTACTCACTTCTGACTTAGAGTAAACAACTAAGAGTGGGTGGTTTTTTTGGACTGAATAGATCCTTCAGGTAGCAACTTTACGCATAATTATAAGAGTGGGTGTTTTTTTTGACTGAATAGATCCTACACAGACCTGATAGAAACTTTACACATAATTATAAGAGTGGGTATTTTTTTTTTACTGAATAGATCCTACACAGACCTGATAGAAACTTTACGCATAATTATAAGAGTGGGTATTTTTTTTGACTGAATAGATCCTACACAGACCTGATAGAAACTTTACACATAATTATAAGAGTGGGTATTTTTTTTGACTGAATAGATCCTACACAGACCTGATAGAAACTTTACGCATAATTATAAGAGTGGGTATTTTTTTTTTACTGAATAGATCCTACACAGACCTGATAGAAACTTTACACATAATTATAAGAGTGGGTGTTTTTTGTTGACTGAATAGATCCTCCTTAGGTAGAAATTATACACATAATATTATAAGAATGTTTATAGGGAAATTCATCACTATATTTCTGTTTAACTTTCTAATAAATGTGTAATCATTTGTTCCTCAGAATTGAGAACACACATAAGGGGTCACAGTCTGTCTTATCACACAGACCTCAATGCCTTGTTTTGGAGTGATGAGGAAGACCACTCTGGGTTTCTCGCATATCCGTGGAAAAAGGACAGTTGTTTACAGAGAGAACTTGACAGAAGATGTTGACAGTTACTTCATTGGAGGGACTGACCGCTTCTATTTTGCGGAGTCTTACAGTGCAGACACTCGACAATTTGATGACCCTCCAGCAAAGGCTCGGCTCATGGGCAATACTGGGAAGGTGAGATGCTCTAAAATTCTTCATATTAAATTAAATGTTGTCAGATTTTTATCTTTCATATCTTCTTCTTTCGTTCACTTGAATACATGTCTATATCTGTAATTCTGTCTCCTTAATAAAACTCACTGTCTTTTGTAGTTCATAAAGTGTCCCATAGAGTTTTGATTCCAGTGTTGTTTCCTCTGGCCAATATGTCTGCCTCCGCGTTTCATGCTCAGAACACTCTTGAAGTATATGTTTGGCACTCTGTGCTGCCTGTCCACATGTACACATGGCTGTGTTGCCAATCTTGAACTTTGTATACATGTGACTGTGGAGTCGGTTGTGTCCTGTTCTGAGACGTAGAATTATAACTTGTTCTGGTCTGTTCATAATATGATAGTCATCTTGTGTTGGTGTTTGTGGCTTTCTTATTGACTTGATCATCTGTTTTTTCTGATGGTAGGTGATTGGTATATCTGGTTGGTCTTCGGCAGCACCTTCCTTAGCCAGTTGGTCTGCTTTTTCATTTCCTGGTATTGCACAGTGAGAGGGTATCCACTGCATGGTTACCCTATACTGGTAAGACAATTCGCGAAGTAGTTTTTTCAAGTCTGTTAGTTTTTCAGACTGGAGAGCTTGAAGCATTGACCTTGCATCTGTCAGGAATACCACAGGCTGTAGGTCAGAGTTGGAGTTCAGCAGTTTTTTAGCTGCCACACTAATTGCCTGGATTTCTGCATCATAATTATTGCAGAATTTTCCTGTCTGTGTTCTGATTGTATCTCTAGGCTTGTGTGGATATTCTATATATACACCTGCACCTCCATTCCTCACAGCATTCTGTGCTGACCCATCTGTGTATACTCTGACCCATATATCTTGTGGATATTCCTCATCCAGGAAACTGAGGGTGACTGTCCTTCGCTGCACACTGTTCTGTTCGTCATCGCTTAGTATTCCTTTCACATGGGTCTGAATGTATATTGGCATTCCATGGCTTTCACTCCACGGGGTTTGTTCTGGTACAGACCTTAAGGGGCTGTCAACTTCAGGTAGGTCTGTAAGTTGTCAGGTAGGTCTGTAAGTTGTCTACGGAGTCGTTTAGCTTGATGGATAAAGCTGCTCCTTTTCAGTCGTCCCATTGCTAGATTTTGGAATCTTTCCTTCATTGGATGACTTGGCATACACTGAAACTTTTCTGCCTGAATTAGTACTTTTGTGTCTCTGCGTTCGCCAAGTGTTTGCATTCTTCCCATTTTCTGCATCTCTGCTATGGGTGTTGATTTCATTGCTCCCCATCTTTATCCTAAGTGCCTGGTTTTGCACTTTATCTAGATCTTGTAATGTGGTGTTTGATGCAGGACACCATGCTGCTGAACCATATTCCAGGTGTGGTCTTATGCCTTGCTGGTAAACTTTACTGAGTATATTCCCACTGGCTCCCCATGTGGTTCCACTTAGTTTTCTCATGATAGCTAACTTCCTTCTGGCTTTTGTTGTTGCTTTGTTTATGTGTTAATTCCATGTCAGTTTATCATCAAAAGTAACTCCGACTATGTGGGTTGTTTGTCTTCTTTCAAGAGCTCTCCATCTATTTTGATATGACCGGCTTTTTGTTTTGGTGAGAGGGTAAAAAGTGTAGTGCTGCACTTATCTGTGTTAATGCTGACGCACCATCTATTAGCCCATAAGGTTAGGACATCGATAGCTCTTTGTATTTGTTTAGTGGCCACTGTCGCATGTTCTTCTGTGCACCAGGTCGTCAGCATACATTGCCACTTTGATCCCGTGTGGTAGTTCAGCAACTAGGTCATTGATGTAAACCAAGAAAAGTGTGGGCGACAGGACTCCTCCCTGGGGGACTCCATGACGCAGTAGAACTTTCTTGCTCTTGCGACCATCTAATTGTACCCTGGCTCTTCTATTATGCAGGTATGTTTTTACCCATTTGTACATTCTTGAGCTAACCCTGCAATTTCGCAATTTCTTTAGGAGCCCTTCTTTCCAGACCTTATCAAATGCTTTCCTGAGGTCTATCCATGCTGCTAGTACCAGTTTCTTTTCTTGGAAGGCATCCTCAATCTTTTGGGAGAGGTAGGTTGCCTGATCTTCAGTAGAGTAGCACTGTCTGAAACCTGCTTGCTGTGATACCAGAAGGTTTTCACTTTCAAGGTACCACTGCATCCTAAGATTGATAATGCGTTCCATTGTTTTGCATAGACAGCTTGTGAGGCTGATGGGCCTGTAGTTGGAGACTGTGTTGCCATCTTTTCCTGATTTGAGGAGTGGTATCATTATTGCTTCTCTCCACGCCTGTGGTACATTACCTGTGGACCAGCTTGTGTTAAAGATCTGCAGTAGCTTTGCTCTTGCTGCAATTCCCAGGTTTCTAATCATTTCATTGGACACTCCATCAGCTCCAGGGGACTTTTTCATTTTCAATTTGGATATTGCATGCTCCAGTTCTCTCATTGTGATTGGTGCCTCCATGACTTCAGGTATAGGTTCGCCTTGTCCAATGTTTTGC
This sequence comes from Meghimatium bilineatum, assembly GCA_034231615.1. Taxonomy (NCBI): domain Eukaryota; kingdom Metazoa; phylum Mollusca; class Gastropoda; order Stylommatophora; family Philomycidae; genus Meghimatium; species Meghimatium bilineatum. Next base: position 16,501,205 of record CM067309.1, read on the forward strand.
TGGTTCTCTCGAACCTCCTGTTGTTTGTCTGGGCTGACTTTGACGTTATTGTCTTCTGCAAAGGAATCTGCAAAGTAATCAGCTGCATGTTTACCTGTTAAAATGTTTTTATCTTTATAAAGTGTGATCCTGGTATTTCTCCCTGTACCTTCATCATTTAGTTGTTTTACCATTTTCCATAATTTCCTAATATCTCTTTCTAGGTTCAGCGACTCTGTTTTTTCTTTCCAGCTGCTCTGTCTGGCTTGTAACTTGGCTCTTTGAAATTTAGCCTTTGTTTGCTGATATTTGTTGTGATGTTCTAGGCTAGGTCTGTTCTCAGCCTGCTGTCTAGATGTTTCCATCTCATTTTGCAGCTTTTCCAGTTCATCATTCCAGTAGGGTTTGTAGTTTTTGCGTGCTCCCCTGGGTATGGTTTTACTAGCAGCATGTAGTATACATCTATTAAATTCACTCACTGCTCTATTGATGTCTTTGTCCAAGTTCATGTCCTTAGCTAGAACACTGGTTAAATGCTGGTACATTTTCCAGTATGCCCTCTTATAGTTCCACCTAGTGAGCGTGCTGCTGTCCTTGGTAAATTCATTGTGGATTTCCAGAAATACTGGTCTGTGGTCACTACCCCCAAGCTGCTTTCCAACGACACGTGTGATGTTCCATTCCAGGCCTGGTGAGTGGAATGCCAGATCTGGTGTAGAGGTGGTGTGCCATGCTCTCGAGTAGAAGGTTGGTGAGTCAGCTGGCTGGTTAATAAGGATGAGATTATTTTCATCCTGCCAGCTCTCAAGTTCCTCACCTCTCTTGTCGATATGATCGTAGCCCCAGCTCTGAGAGTGGCTGTTGAAGTCACCACACACCATAAGTCTCTCTTTATCTGGAATTGTGTCTAGTGCCAATGGTTTATCATTTGGGCAGTAGTAGTTCAGGAGATGGAATTCTGCACTGTCTGTTTTTAGGTGGAGCATCTGGTATTCTGCCCCTTCCATATATGCTGACATGCGCTGATATTGTTTTTAACAAGTGTCAGAATTCCACCCTATCGCCTGTCCTTTCGGTCAGATCGGTAGCACTGGTAGCCTCTGATTTTGAAGGCTATGTCGCTGCTGATGTGTGTTTCTTGGATACAGCATATACTAACTTGTTCTTCACTGAGGACATTTTCAAGTTCCAATTTTTTGCTGTATCCATCTCTTTTACTGTTGACACCCTCAGCATTCCAGTGCATTATTTTTATTGGTAGTTTGTTTGTTTGGCCAGTAGCTCTATTCCCTTGCCTCCTGGCTCCTCGAGGCAATTGAGGAGGACTTTCAGTAACTGAGGTTGGGCCCTTTCGAGGTATAGGGCCCGGCACCGTCCCTGCCTGAACGTCCGCCACAGGGCAGGCACCATAACTTTTTATAGATACAGACATGTTTCCATTGTGTTTTGTGCGTGGCATCCTGATTATCTGTGCGCCTTTTGGCTGGATGCCTCCGTCTTCAGCACTCTGCTTACTTGGGCAGGACTATGGTCCTGCTCGAATGGGACTGCCCGACCAGTCTTAGTTTCCAGCCCCTGATGGCTGAACTAAGCCCCATCACCACGGCACTGTGCTGGCCTTGATGGGGTCAAACTCCTTCAGGTCAGCAGGCTGTAATCTGGAGAACGGAGTGTGTTGCATCATGGTTTAGAGCTTTGATGTAATATTTGTACCTTTTTGGTCTGGCACATCCAATTTCGGCATGGTTTTTGGGTCACTTTAACCCCATATGGGACGGGACAACCAACTCCCAAAAGCTCCAACTCTTACTCATGACAGAAAAAGTATTGCTATTCTTTGCTCCCCTTTCAGACCTCGGCAACATGCGGGTAAAATATTTCATTTGGCTTATTTCTATTTATACTGCTTGTTAACCCTGGATTACTACAGTCCATGTGTTTCTATTTTGTCAGATTACTTCTGACATCTTGTGAATCTTACTAACTCCAGAAACAGAAGACCTAGTGCTGATATGAGAACATTTTTTTTATAAACCTGGGGATGTTTACCGAACAGATTCTACATATGTACAAACTGCAGCAAAACTGAAATCCAGAAAGGAAAAAAAACTTGGAACAGGGCAATGAAGTTTTGTTAGTAACACATAAGTTAGTTACACAATGACTAGTAACACACATAAATCAACATTTTGACAAAAAGGCCTTCATCAAGAACACATTAATAACATAATATAAGTTAGAGCGGCACCATTGAAATTGATGTTATTTTGAACATCAGTGGTGCCGTACCTTGCTCGTCATATTATGTTGTGAATGTGTTTTTGTATAAAGATCTTTTATTGATTCAAATTGTCAGTTTGTGTTTTATTATGTACGTTACCAGTGATTAACAAAACTTCATTAACTTGTTTAAAGTTGCGTCTGTCTGATTCTATATAGAAGAGTCCATCAATGGATACAGAATATGTGAGAAAGTTGAGATGTGGCCTGAAAGAGTTTAAGACTGATTCCAGCAAAATAAATTATCATAATCGCCTTGTACATCCTTAGACTATAATGATTGGATCACTGGTAATTCAATGATTGGATCGGTGGTAATTAATTAATTGGATCACTGGTAATTCGATGATTGGATCTGTGGTAATTCAATGATTGGATCAGTGGTAATTCAATGATTGGATCACTGGTAATTCAATGATTGGATCTTTGGTAATTCAATGATTGGATCAGTGGTAATTCAATGATTTGATTTGTGGTCATTCAATGATTGGATCACTGGTAATTCAATGATTGGATCACTGGTAATTCAATGATTGGATCACTGGCAATTCAATGATTTGATTTGTGGTCATTCAATGATTGGATCTGTGGTAATTCAATGATTGGATCTGTGGTAATTCAATGATTGGATCTGTGGTAATTCAATGATTGGATCTGTGGTCATTCAATGATTGGATCTGTGGTAATTCAATGATTGGATCTGTGGTAATTCAATGATTGGATCGGTGGTAATTCAATGATTGGATCACTGGTAATTCAATGATTGGATCACTGGTAATTCAATGATTGGATCACTGGTCATTCAATGATTGGATCTGTGGTAATTCAATGATTGGATCTGTGGTCATTCAATGATTGGATCTGTGGTCATTCAATGATTGGATCACTGGTAATTCAATGATTGGATCACTGGTCATTCAATGATTGGATCAGTGGTAATTCAATGATTGGATCAGTGGTAATTCAATGAATGGAAAGATTGGAGAAGTGGTGCTCCTGTGTGTTCCTGGGCCCAAAAGGGGAGCAAAGAATAGCAACACTATTTATCTTCCATGCATGTCATAAGACAACTAAGGAAGTTATGGAATGGATTTGACTGTCCTATACTACATATAGTCAAAGTAACCCAGAAACCATACTCAAGCCGGTGTGTCAGGTCGAAAGGTGCAGATATTTGCAGCAAAACTGTAGATCATGACACAAAACTTTGTTCTCAGGACTGCACCCTGCTAATCTGCAGGAGTTTGAGAATGAACGCAGAAGAGCAGTGGTAATTCAGTGATTGAAAAGATTTGATTACCTATTAGCGAAAGAAAGGATGAGAGTAGAAATGCCAGTCTCTAGCTGATAACCAAACTCAACTAATCGTCATAAGCTGCAAAACATAATACAACGTTCTTCAATCTCCGGACTACATCCTGCTAATCTGTGAGAGCTTGGAAACGAATGCAAAAGACTACTCGTCATCAAGATTAAGAAAGATATTGTCATAATTTCTCATGGTCGCAATAAGCAAACATAGTTATTGTTAACATTATTCTCTTTTCTTCTATTGTAGGGTAAGGGAAAAGGCAAAGGAAAGTCTAGTAAAGATGAGTTAGAACAGGAGAATGCTGTGAAACATTTTTCAGTACATCAGCTGCGAACACTGGATGTCTTTGCTGGTTGTGGAGGTACGTGTCTCACGTTTTCAAACATATTCATTACTTTCATATCACAATATCATGTCAGCACGTAGTCTTCCATCAATCACAATATCATATGTCAACACGTAGTCTTCCATCAATCACAATATCATATGTCAACACGTAGTCTTCCATCAATCACAATATCATATGTCAACACGTAGTCTTCCATCAATCACAATATCATGTCAACACATAGTCTTCCATCAATCACAATATCATATGTCAACACGTAGTCCTCCATGAATCACAATGTCATATATCAGCACGTAGTCCTCCAGCAGTTTCTACCTTTGGAGATGCAGACGAGTGTGGAAAGATCTTGATTTTAGGATGGGGTTGTTTTTTTTTAGTATTTTTTTAGATGGATTTATTATGGTTTTGGGTTACGATTAGGCTGTATTAGTTGTAGAATAAACTATTTGGGTTATGGTTAGTATACTTTATTTCTCTGTAACGATACTGCTAGTAGCCCTGCCACGAGAGAGAGAGAAAGAGAGATCTGGTTCCCAAGTCACCAACCTCAAAGCTAACCAAAATCACACTTGCTGGACATTTTTGTCGTTATCAACATAGCCACAGACTTTCCTTTTATAAAATTGGGTCCAGACACAAAAAAGTTGAGAATCTGTGCTTAGATGTGGTGTACACAGTTTAAAATATTGAGAAACCCTGATGTTCCATATAATTCCATTTGTTTTGTTTGTTTTCTCAGTTTGACTGTTAGTACTACAACATATTGCAATGGAGGCTGCGGGGCCATAGCTGATACTGGCACCTCGTTGCTCGCTGGACCCAGCAGTGAGATAGAAAAGTTGAATGCTCAGATTGGAGCTATCAAGTTTGTAGAAGGAGAGGTGGGTTGATTTGTGTAGCTCATTTTTTATGTTTACCTAGAACAAGCAGAGGTATTATGAAATCTACAGGGAAAGGAGGAAAGTGAAAGACAGCACATGGGGAAAGAAGGAAAGACCAAGACAACCTACAGGGAAAGAGAAAGATGGTCCACAAGGAGAAGGAAAGATAACAGCCCACAGGGAAAGAAGGAAAGAGAGAGGCAGCCCACTGGGAAAGAAGGAAAGCAAAAACAGCCCACATGGAAAGAAGTAAAGAAACAGTTCACAGGGAAAAAAGGATAGCAAAAATCAGCCCACATGGAAAGAAGGAAAGAGAAAGACGGCCCACAAGGAAAAAAAGGAATGAGAAAGACATCCCACAGGAAAAAGAGGGAAAGAAAAAAATAACCCACACGGAAAAGAAGGAAAGAGAAAGATAACCAACAAAGAAAGAAGGAAACTGCAAAATAACAGGCATGGAAAGAGGAAGATAACATTCATAGAGGAAAGAATGACACATTCAAAATGGTAAAACATGGAAAGAAATCAAAGCAATGGATTAAGATAAGCAGATATGGAAGAAATGTGTTAAGATTGTTTATTTAATTTATTTATGCTTTGTTTTGCCGGCCAATGAAAAGTACAGCAGTAGTCAGATTGGCATTCTTCAGTGATGTAAAGTTAGTGAGCACTCTGGCCTGTTATAATGAAGGTCACGGTTATATGCTACCCTTTCCTTACCAAATAAGTACCTTTCTGGTATTCACACGTATCAGAGTAATTTTCATCATGGCATACAAGGGACCCATTTTGCCTTTCCTCTTCAGCCCCAATTCACTTTGCCATACTTCAGCATATAGCCTGTTACCAGGACACATCACATAAAACAAAAGTGGATGTGGAGTTTTTCTGGATCATTTGTGGTTTAGTGATTTTCTGAATAGACTGATGGCAGCTGCGAAGACGGATGTGTCGGGCCATTGACACAAATAACACACAGACAGTGTATTTCCATTCTCTGGAATACATCCAACTGGAAATCTTGTAGAACTATTGTCCTGTTACAAGAGAAATCCACGAGAGTTCGAGAACGAACGCTGAAGAAGAAGACTGATGTGCATCACCGTAGGAGTTTCATCTCTTTTATCAGATATGGAAGAGCATGTACGCTGATAGTTCCCATAACTCATTCACTGTATATCTTCCTCATTCTACTTCTCTGTCTATGAGTTGTTCGGTCCGAAAGGGGGGCAAAGAATAGTGACACTCTTTAACTTTTATGCATGTCATAAGAGGCGACTAAGAAAGTTGTAGGGTGGAGTTGGCTGTCACATCCCATATAGGGTCAAAGTGACCCAAGCGCATACTGAAGTCAGATGTTTCATGTTGAAAGGCGTAGACATCACAGCAAAGCTGTAAACCATGACACAATGCATTCCATTTGCCGGACTATAACCGGCTAATCTACAGGAATGTGAGAAATAATGCAGAAGAAGAAAAAATCTTTACCCTTTACTGTAACCCCAAGCAATTTCGAACTCGTTCAATCTCTTAATAATAGTCTCTTCTCTCATGGTGTTCCAACCACCTGGACCTAGACTTCTAGTTCAGAAAAAAATCACATTGCAGCAAACAGGATTTGAACCAGATCTGCTCAGATGGCATCTACTCACCTCGCAACTTGATTCAACATGTTTTCCGTCTACTGCCACACCACCCACTGAAGTTTTGCAGGTGTGAAACCACAACATACTTCATCGGATCATGGATTGAGAGTCCTATACAGTAACTGACCTAGCCATTTGTCCAAACCAGTGATTGTCAAGTTGGGCCATTAGGCCCCTCAGGAGACCACAGCATATTGCTGGGACCATAAATAAATACTGCCCAACATAGAAAGAGCAGAGACAGCAGACCTGGCCAGAGGATATAGATGTGAGGCAAAAGCTATGGGGCAGCCGCTCTGACCTGGAGAAGACAGTGGACTTCTTGACGACAGGCCTGACGGTATAGCATAACCACAGATGCTGAACGCAGAAGAAGAAGAGTGTTGTAATATTTGTTTGGTACATCAAACAACATTTATGAAGATGATGCTAATGGTTTCCTGTAACTGCTGGTAGGATGATGATGGCCTTTTGGATCTTTACAGATTGTCAGAAAGCAGGCCAGTGTAAATTGCAGAGACACATAGTTAATACGTTTCACACGACTGCTTGCCTGGACAGGTTTCACATGACTGCTTTCCTGGACAGGTTTCATACGACTGCTTGCCTGTACAGGTTTTATGGAAAATGTGCCTTGCCATCTACACTGGACCTTCCCCCCCTCTTGATTAGTTAAAAGAAAAAGCAATGTCAATAGACTTGGAAACAAGCAGGTCATGCCAGAAGATGGTTTAATACAACATTGACTGCCTTAGAGTCTCCCCTCTGTATAATAATAGTAGGGTGTGGTCGAATTATATTCATAATTACTGCAGATGTGCTGGACCATTGGCGCAAATAAAACGGTGACACCGCACATTTTCAATTTCTGGATTACATCCTGCTGGAAATCTAGTAGGACCATAATCCTACTTCAAGATAGATCCATTGAAAAATTAAGAATGAAAACTGAAGGAGAAGAAGAAGAAATTCATAATTCTATAAATATAAACAATTATTTTTAATGTCTTACTTCAGGTCACAACGATGGGGCAGACTGAGTGTCTCAGTGGTTTCATTGGCTTGGATGTGCCTGCACCAGCTGGACCTTTATGGATCCTGGGAAATGTGTTTATTGGACCCTACTACACTGAATTTGATATGGGAAACAATCGCGTTGGATTTGCTCGTACTAAAGATATCTCCACCAAGGCTAATGTTAAAACTCTTAAAGAGGCAGTCTATGAGAAACCCCGATGGTTTGGGATCCACGAGTCTGGAAAGAACACTTTCAAAATGGAGGTTGATGTTGAGGAAGAAATAAACATTGTAAATTAATTGTCTTTGGAAATTTTAATCATGAATATTTTACAATACACAGTAATCTGTGTATCTATTTTTGTTTCTTGTTTTTGGTAAGTCAAAAATAAGAATTTACTGCTTCAAAAATGGGATGGTCATTTTCTTAATGATAAATTTATTAGATTTGGTTAGTTTTAGTGAAATTTTGATCACTGGAAACTTGGGATTTTGTTGACAATATTTTATTTTGTTATTATTGTTAACTGTTGTGAAGTATGACATTTATTTGGAAAAAAAATGTGTTTGTTGTGTATTTACATCTGAGCTGTGGGAGCTCAGTAGATTGTGCATTGGCTTCGGGATGAGTTAGCTAAATCTTGAGACTCAATTGGATTATTTTTTAGATCACTAATGACTCTTCAGGCAACCCATGATACAACTTAAGAAAATCAGAGAAAGTAAAGGCTTCAGGAATGGTAGTAATGACATCATCTCTAGGTATTTCATAGGAGCTGTAATAGTCAGACTCTCAGTCCATGCTTAGAAAGGTTCATAATGGGTGGCTCAGATGAGTGGATGGAGTACATTTCATATTCTTATCTGTGGATAATTCTGTAGATTTATACTCCTGGACATGTGGGAGTCTGCGGCAATGAAAAAGCCGGCTCATTGTTATTTCTTGTTGTGAAGATAGTTATCTGGTCATGTTGCATGATACCGTGGTTGCTGGTGCACCTCTCAACCTGGTATCTCTGACTTCAGCACCTGTGCTTGCTTGGGCAGGACTATTCTTCTTCTTTCGTTCACTTGAAACATGTCTATATCTGTAATTCTGTCTCCTTAATAAAAACTCACTGTTTTTTGTAGTTCATACATTGTCCCATAGAGCTTTGATTCCAGTGTTGTTTCCTCTGGCCAATATGTCTGCCTCAGCATTTCATGCTCAGAACACTCTTGAAGTATATGTTTGGCACTCTGTGCTGCCTGTACACATGACCGTGTTGCCAATCTTGAACTTTGTATACATGTGACTGCGGAGTCGGTTGTGTCCTGTTCTGAGACGTAGAATTAGAACTTGTTCTGATCTGTTCATAATGTGATAGTCATCTTGTGTTGGCGTTTGTGGCTTTCTTATTGACTTGATCATCTGTTTTTTCTGATGGTAGGTGATTGGTATATCTGGTTGGTCTTCGGCAGCACCTTCCTTAGCCAGTTGGTCTGCTTTTTCATTTCCTGGTATTCCACAGTGAGAGGGTATCCACTGCATGGTTACCCTATACTGGTAAGACAATTCGCTAAGTAGTTTTTTCAAGTCTGTTAGTTTTCCAGACTGGAGAGCTTGAAGCACTGACCTTGCATCTGTCAGGAATACCACAGGCTGTAGGCCAGAGTTGGAGTTCAGCAGTTTTTTTAGCTGCCACACTAATTGCCTGGATTTCTGCATCATAATTATTGCAGAATTTTACTGTTGGTGTTCTGATTGTATCTCTAGGCTTGTGTGGATATTCTATATATACACCTGCACCTCCATTCTTCACAGCATTCTGTGCTGACCCATCTGTGTACACTCTGACCCATATATCTTGTGGATATTCCTCATCCAGGAAACTGAGGGTGACTGTCATTCGCTGCACACTGTTCTGTTCATCCTCGCTTAGTATTCCTTTCACATGGGTCTGAATGTATATTGGCATTCCATGGCTTTCACTCCACGGGGTTTGTTCTGGTACAGACCTTAAAGGGCTGTCAACTTCAGGTAGGTCTGTAAGTTGTCTACAGAGTCGTTTAGCTTGATGGATAAAGCTGCTCCTTTTCAGTCGTCCCATTGCTAGATTTTGGAATCTTTCCTTCATTGGATGACTTGGCATACACTGCAACTTTTCTGCTTGAATTAGTACTTTTGTGTCTTTGCGTTCGCCAAGTGTTTGCATTCTTCCCATTTTCTGCATCTCTGCTATGGGTGTTGATTTCATTGCTCCCAACATTATTCTAAGTGCCTGGTTTTGCACTTTATCTAGATCTTGTAATGTGGTGTTTGATGCAGGACACTACACAGCTGAACCATATTCCAGGTGTGGTCTTATGCCTTGCTGGTAAACTTTACTGAGTATATTTCCACTGGCTCCCCATGTGGTTCCGCTTAGTTTTCTCAGGATAGCTAACTTCCTCCTGGCTTTTGTTGTTGCTTTGTTTATGTGCTGCTTCCATGTCAGCTTATCATCAAAAGTAACTCCGAGGTATGTGGGTTGTTTGTCTTCTTTCAAGAGCTCTCTATCTATCTTGATATGACCAGCTTTTTGTTTTGGTGAGAGGGTAAAAAGTGTAGTGCTGCACTTATCTGTGTTAATGCTGACGCACCATCTATTTGCCCATAAGGTTAGGGCATCGATAGCTCTTTGTATTTGTTTAGTGGCCACTGTTGCATGTTCTTCCGTGCACCAGATCACCAGCATACATTGCCACTTTGATCCCGTGTGGTAGTTCAGCAACTTGGTCATTGATGTAAACCAAGAAAAGTGTGGGTGACAGGACTCCTCCCTGGGGGACTCCATGACGCAGTAGAACTTTCTTGCTCTTGCGACCATCTAATTGTACCCTGGCTCTTCTATTATGCAGGTATGCTTTTACCCATTTGTACATTCTTGAGCTAACCCTGCAATTTCGCAATTTCTTTAGGAGCCCTTCTTTCCAGACCTTATCAAATGCTTTCCTGAGGTCTATCCATGCTGCTAGTACCAATTTCTTTTCTTGGAAGGCATCCTCAATCTCTTGGTAGAGGTAGGTTGCCTGATCTTCAGTAGAGTAGCACTGTCTGAAACCTGCTTGCTGTGATACCAGAAGGTTTTCACTTTCAAGGTACCACTGCATCCTAAGATTGATAATGCGTTCCATTGTTTTACATAGACAGCTTGTGAGGCTGATGGGCCTGTAGTTGGAGACTGTGTTGCCATCTTTTCCTGATTTGAGGAGTGGTATCATTATTGCAAATGTGTCATAATGAAAAGTTACCTGCCTCAATGCAAGACGACTAAAGGCCAGTGGTACGTTGATCTCCATACCAAACTTAAAAAGACTGACCAGAAAACGAGGGATAACTCGCACTCAAATTATGCTCTTGCTTCAAAACAATGCACCTTCCCATAAGCATGGCTTGCGTTGCAAACAGTCAACGATTTGAATATTTAAATTATTCCACACCCATCATATTCTCTAGATTTGAATATTGAAATTATTCCACACCCATCATATTCTCCAGATTTGGCTCTATATGTCTTTTTCCTTTTAGAAAATCTTACCGGTGAAAGAAAATAATTTTGATAGTTAAGATGTCGTACTGGCTTGTCTTCTTCTTCTCGTTCGGAGTTTGACATGTCTACACAGCAAGTCCTGTTTTCTTAATAAATGCTGCTGTATTTGAAAGCTCCTCAGTGCTCCCATACATGTTTCTGTGGATATCCATCTCTGTAGGCCAGTGTTCTTCCTTTAACTGGTTTAGTGTATTGCAGTCTTGCAGGATATGTTCAGCTGTCTGCCCACAAAGGCACAATGGTAATGGGATCAATCTTAGTCAATTTAAGTGGCTGTTTAATCTGTTGTGTCCTGTTCTGAGGCGGAAGATAATAACCTGCTCTGCTCTGTTGAGATAGTGGTAATTGTCTTTTGGGTGGTCGACTTTCCTGATGGCTTTGATGAGGGTCTTCTTTTCTTGGTAGGTGATTTCTTGGTCTTTTTGTTCCTGTGTTGTTCCATCCTTTGCCATGCCTGGAGAAGAAGCCGCAGATGCCGGGTTAAGCTACAGAAATGAACTTTGGTTGGAAATATGCGCTTCCATGGACAGAGTGAATCAAGAATTGCACAAATGCATGAGGTTGCTGACAAGTTTGGCTTTCTTTCTCCAAAGCAACTGTTAGATGATCGAGTCGACATTGATCTTCATAACGCTCCTTTATGATGACATCGACAAGGATGAATTTTTACTCGAGAGAAAGTGACTAATGAATTTTGTCGCAACATCTTCGGTCTTGAACTTAAAGGACCAAGGGCCTCTGGAATTACTTGTCTTTATTCACAAATATCAGCTTTCCCATTCAGTACCCAACATTGTCATCTTACTGTGTATGTTCCTAACTCTAGGAGTTAGTATAGCTACATGTGAAAGAAGTTTCTCCAAACACAAATTAATCAAAAACTATCGCAGGTCAACTATGAACAACTTGAGATTATACAACCTCGCAATTATATCAATCGAACATGAGCTGGTCAATGATGTGAGCTTCGACACAGTCATTAATAACTTCTCTAGTCAAAAAGCTCGCAAAGTGAATTTGTAATTTTAAATTTACATTTTAAAATTTATTTCTTTGTTAAATGTGGATAAAATCGATAATATTAATAAACTTGTAAAATTTTACTCTGAATTTTTAAAATCAATTTCAGGCAGGTGGGGGGTCAAAATATTCATCGCATCGGGCTGCAATTACCCTATGCACGCCGCTGTCCAGAGGTGAGAGAAGGAAAAGTAAATGTTTTGGAAAGTCACGAAGATCACACAATCAACATCTGACCGGGACTCTGAGTCTACATACACTGGGATGTCTACTGGAGCGGAGCATTTATGGGAATGTCCCGCCTGCTGTGAAGCCAATTTCTAATCAAGAACTAAAATCGACTGGTTCGCAGAAATGCATAGACTTGTACATCCCTTGTGACATGAAAAAAATTTGTCAGTGATTGTGAAAGACTGGACGAAAATAAATTTTCCGCCCTCCCGATGTCCGCCCCCGCCTCGCTACGCCACTGTGTTTTTGAGATCCCCAGGAATTGTGAGAACTCTTGCTTCCTATAGTTAGTTAGTTAGTCGTTGGATCATCATCACTGCACCCCGGACAAGTCCATAGATGCTCAGATCTCTCCATGATTGTAGCCGCCATTACACGCTGACTGACGGTCCCAGTACGCAGTTGATTGACCATCATTCTTTCTTTCCCACGAAAACTGCTCCTTTCTAGCGACACCATTTCAAACCAAATTTCTTGCTTCCTATGTGCAGTGGGATGGTTTTTCTGAGCTTTCTTTCATACCAATGAGATTTCAGCTTTCGGCTTAGTGCAGTGACTATTTAAAGAGACCTACTCAGAGAGGGTCTATAATTGTATAGATGACATGCTACAAAGCTTCCATAAGAGTCTCAATATAACGGCATGTCATCTACTAAGGATTTCTGTTGCATTGGTGGTACTCTTATGGTAATGGTGCTCTTCTTTCATCCGCGGACATGATCCAATTTCGCTCTTGTTCTTCTGCGTTCGTTCTCAGACTCCTGATCAGCTTTATGTAGTTCGGAGAACGAAGTTCATTGTGTTATAGCGTACATCTTAGCTGCGATATTGTGTTTTGTGCGTGGCATCCTGATTATCTGTGCGCCTTTTGGCTGGATGCCTCCGTCTTCAGCACTCTGCTTACTTGGGCAGGACTATGGTCCTGCTCGAGTGGGACTGCCCGACCAGTCTTAGTTTCCAGCCCCTGATGGCTGAACTAAGCCCCATCACCACTTCACGGTGCTGGCCACGATACCAAGTCATCCAATGAAGGAAAGATTCCAAAATCTAGCAATGGGGCGACTGAAAAGAAGCAGCTTTATCCATCAAGCTAAACGACTCCGTAGACAACTTACAGACCTACCTGAAGTTGACAGCCCTTTAAGGTCTGTACCAGAACAAACCCTGTGGAGTGAAAGGCATTGAATGTAAATATACATTCAGACCCACGTGAAAGGAATACTAAGCGAGGACGAACAGAACAGTGTGCAGCGAAGGACCTCAGTTTCCTGGATGAGGAATATCCACAAGATATATGGGTCAGAGTACACACAGATGGGTCAGCACAGAATGCTGTGAGGAATGGAGGTGCAGGTGTATATATATAGAATATCCACACAAGCCTAGAGATACAATCAGAACACTGATAGGAAAATTCTGCAATAATTATGATGTAGAAATCCAGGCAATTAGTGTGGCAGCTAAAAAACTGCTGAACTCCAACTCTGGCCTACAGCCTGTGGTATTCCTGACAGATGCAATGTCAGTGCTTCAAGCTCTCCAGTCTGGAAAACTAACAGACTTGAAAAAACTACTTAGCGAATTGTCGTACCAGTATAGGGTAACCATGCAGTGGATACCCGCTCACTGTGAAATACCAGGAAATGAAAAAGCAGACCAACTGGCTAAGGAAGGTGCTGCCGAAGACCAACCAGATACACCAATCACCTGCCATCAGAAAAAACAGATGATCAAGTCAATAAGAAAGCCACAAACACCAACACAAGATGACTATCATATTATGAACAGATCAAAAAAAAAGTTATAATTCTACGTCTCAGAACAGGACACAATTGACTCCGCAGTCACATGTATACAAAGTTCAAGATTGGCAACACGGCCATGTGGACAGGCAGCACAGAGTGCCAAACATATACTTCAAGAGTGTTCTGAGCATGAAACGCTGAGGCATGCATATTGGCCAGAGGAAACAATACTGGAATCAAAACTCTATGGGACACTGTATGAACTACAAAAGACAGTGAGTTTTATTAAGGAGACAGAGTTACAGATATAGACATGTTTCAAGTGAACGAAAGAAGAGGAAGCTGCGATATATGCGCTTTTCGGCCTTCCAGATGCTACTTCAGCATAGCTTCTGTGTCCCTTTGGTTATTTTTGGGATGAAACAACCAACGCGAGCCCAAGACCTGCTTAGTCGCCTCTTACAACATGATTGGCACGTAGCAATTTCTCCTTTCTTTACTCCAATTTATGACTCCGGAAACACTCAGGCGACAATTTGGTTGTATCTTCAACGTTTTTAACCATCAGCTTATAATAATAGAGGTCGTGTTCTGGTAATCCAGTCACCGCGAATTCAAGAGTATGTGTTTAAGAGTGTTGCTGAACCAAAACTGCCTGGGTATATAATACATCACGTTTTTATCATACCAATTTTATTATTGTAGCACCTTAAGGGGATCAACACGTGATATATTCTACCCAGAACGTGGTCTTCCTTATGACTCTATTGAATTCTCCTTGGTCTTGAGCAAGGTGTACCGCCTCCTTTAGAGCAGTCACTCCCATATGTCTTCTGTCTAAGGGCGTCTTGGTTGGCCTTTACACCTGTTACCTTCTATCGTCCCTCAAATATCACTATCTCCATACCGTCATGTCTCTTAACATGACCGAAAAAAGCTAGTTGTTAAATTAATATGGTTTTCAGAAGCCAGCCCTCTTGGGCGATGATTGTGCTTTGTACCTCCTGGTTTTGTTTTCCTTGCTGTCCATGGTTTTCTCAGAACTATTCTGTAGAATTGTAATTTAAATGATGTTGTTATATTGGACAATGTTTTATTAGTACCCATGTTTCGCATGCTTTGCATTCGTCGTTACTGGAAACACACGTTTGTAATAAGCACAATTAGGTTCTTATTCGGTTCACAAGGGATATAATTCTAATTTCCAGTTTTTGTACACAGGAATCATGGTCAACCTACATATGAGTTTTTCATAATAATATTTTTAACATTTTAGACAGATGCATACAACAAAAAAAAAGAACAAACTATTTGTTTAAATTCAAGATGTCGCATGAGTACATTTCTTCTCTTTTTTTTGGACACAATAGTCTTCCACTTCTTCTAAGTCCTGTTTTCTTAATAAATTCTGCTGTATTTGAAAGCTCCTCAGTGCTCCCATACATCTTTATGTGGATATCCAATCCATCTCCATGGGCCAGTTTTCTTACCATAACTGGTTTAGTGTATTGCAGTTTTGCAGAATATGTTCAGTGGTTTGTGCTGCCTGCCCACAAGGGCGCAGAGGTGATGAGACTAGTCTCAGTTTATTTAAGTTCCTGTTTAATCTGTTGTGTTCTGTTCTGAGGCGAAAGGTAATAACCTGTTCTGCTCTGTCGAGATAGTGGTAATTGTCTTTTGGGTGGTCAACTTTCCTGATGGTTTTAATGAGTGTCCTTTTTCTTGGTAGGCGATTTCTTGGTCTATTTGTCCCTGTGTTGCTCCATCCTTTGCCAGTCTGTCTGCCTTTTCAATTTCCTGGTATGCCACAGTGGGATGATAACTAATAAGGGGAGAATAATTAGTTGAAACAAATTTATTGACAATTGTTCTTATTATCTCCCTTTGATTGTAAACGGAAAACCGCCTTTTATAAAATGTCAAGTTCTCGGTTGACGGTGATTAAATTAGTGGGTATTTAAAAAAAAAAAAAAGCATTATATTAAATCAAAGTGACAATCTAAGACACAATAGTCACGTTTTCTTCCTGTAAACAGAGCCCTTTTTCTATCTCGTACAGTTCACGAAAGTAAGATTGCTGCTAAGATGTCAAAATTAGGACCTATAAGAAAAGACAAAAACATTTCGTGGTGTTGACTGTGTATGTGTTTTAGATCAGTGGTCAGTAATGTATACTAATCTGTGTATTGTAGATTTATGATCAGCCCGTATAATGTAGACTGTGCTATGTATTATAGATCAGTGGTCAGTCCGTGTGGTGCGGAAACCAGAAATTGGAGCACATATTAGTTGCACTATTACCTGACATGCACATCGTAAATGGTGACTAAGAAAGTTTTGAGGGTTGAGTTGGCTGACACATTCCATTGATGGTCTAGTGATCCAGAAGTCACAGGATTTCCTAGAAATTGTTCACTAGAAACAAATTGTCAAAGATATTCTTTCTTTTTAATTGTATCAAAGAACACAGGTTAGCTGTGTTGGAAATCTAATTTATTCATTGGATGATCCCCTGACAGACTCCTGACAATCACATAATATTTTGAAATAATTTAATACGTCTACAGAAAATACATTATGACCACTGATCTATGTATAAATTAATTTAAGCCTTTACAATCACCTGCGCTTAGTGTTACCATGCCCCCGTGTCAAAAAGCGTGCAAAACTCGTAAACATGATCACACTTCTCTTGTTTTCACGAAGCTATACCAAGTGTGTTGATTCGAACACGTGACACATTCGTTATATGCATATTATTAAACTGATAGAAACCGGGACATGTCACAACCGGGCGAGATCAGACAGCGATATAAAACCAAGACAATCCCTGTGAGACCGTGACTAGCACACATATTTGCCATTCACATAAACAAATGAATATTTCTGCTATTATAGTGAGAAATATATTTATCAGGTCAAAATATTTTAAGTTTACATTTTTTTTAAACTCAACCGTCACAATATATGTTTTTATATTGTGAATTTGCGTTATTTTTGAAAGTATATGCTCCCTCAACCATTAAGTTTTTATCTCATAACTGCAATTCCGCCCCCTCCACCAGAAACGTGACAATGTACATATTCAGAGAATTGCAGAAATGGTATTGACTAGATGTGATGGGAGAAGGTGCTCCCTCTCCGGAAAGATCAGAAGAACGCATGATTAGCAACTGACTGGGACACTGAGCTTATACACTTTTAGATGGCTGACGGAACGGCAAACAGAGCATATATAGGAATGCCCCTAGTGCTGTGACACTTGTTCCTAACCAAAAATCAATAATCCACAGAAATAAAAAAATCATTTTCTTGTAAAATGTGACGTTTGAGAATTTAAGTCATTAAAAACTATACATTATCACTATGTATCAAAATATTTTTTCTTTATTTAAAAAAAAAAAAATGTATTCTTTACAATAAAACAAAATGAAATCATTTGACTAAACATTTTTTTTTAATCAGAGGTAATTACAAAAGTAAAAAAAATGACAAAAAAGTTGAGTGAAGCACTTTCTACGCAGCTCTCCTATACCCTCGTAATCCTCTGTCTCTCGAGGCGGTATGACATAGCAGGCGCCGCAATCGAAAGCCACTCGGACACTGAATTTGCCATCACTCAGCTGAGCACATTTATGCTGTTAACATTCCGTACGACCGAAAACTTCAACCCGGTGACTTCGTCCTCTTAACATGTCATATGGGGAACCAGCCTTGATCCCAATATGTACTGTGACGAGCGAGCTGACTCGACACTGGCTGAACCTTGACCCAGCGGTGGAGTCTAAGACATGAAATGACTAAGACTGGTTCCAATACAAGTTAAGAGTCAACTTGTAAAGTTACGCGGGGAACTTGAAACTCATACAGACATCCTCCCTTAAAGTCTATAAGCTTATGTACCACACATTTTGTTTACCATGTCAACAGTTAGGGAAGAATGTCGCGCATATTGCTTTTAAAATAACGTTTTTATAAATAGGAGAACAGGGAATAGTAACATAAAATTTCTCAAAATAAATTAGAGTTGTTTATTTAAATGATATTGCCAATTCCCCATCGAGACCAGCACCGTACAGAGGTGATGGGACTTAGTTCAGCCATCAGGGGCTGGAAACTAAGACTGATCGGGCAGTCCCACAGTCCTGCCCAAGTAAGCAGAGTGCTGAAGACGGAGACATCCAGCCAAAAGGCGCACAGATAATCAGGATGCCACGCACAAAACACAATGGAAACATGTCTACATCTATAAATAGTTATGGTGCCTGCCCTGTGGCGGACGTTCAGGCAGGGATGGGTCCGGGCCCTATACCTCGAAAGGGCCCAACCTCAGTTACTGGAAGTCCTTCTCAATTGCCTCGAGGAGCCAGGAGGCAAGGGAATAGAGCTACTGGCCAAACAAACAAACGACCAATAAAAATAATGCACTGGAATGCTGAGGGTGTCAACAGTAAAAGAGATGGATACAGCAAAAAATTGGAACTTGAAAATGTCCTGAGTGAAGAACAAGTTAGTATATGCTGTATCCAAGAAACACACCTCAGCAGCGACATAGCCTTCAAAATCAGAGGCTACCAGTGCTACCGGTCTGACAGAAAGGACAGGCGAAAGGGTGGAATTCTGACACTTGTTAAAAACAATATCAGCGCATGTCAGCTGGAAGTATATATGGAAGGGGCAGAATACCAGATGCTCCACCTAAAAACAGACAGTGCAGAATTCCATCTCCTGAACTACTACTGCCCAAATGATAAACCATTGGCACTAGACACAATTCCAGACAAAGAGAGACTTATGGTGTGTGGTGACTTCAACAGCCACTCTCAGAGCTGGGGCTACGATCATATCGACAAGAGAGGTGAGGAACTTGAGAGCTGGCAGGATGAAAATAATCTCATCCTTATTAACCAGCCAGCAGACTCACCAACCTTCTACTCGAGAGCATGGCACACCACCTCTACACCAGACCTGGCATTCCACTCACCAGGCTTGGAATGGAACATCACACGTGTTGTTGGAAAGCAGTTTGGAGGTAGTGACCACAGACCAGTATTTCTGGAAATCCACAATGAATTTACCAAGGACAGCAGCACGCTCACTAGGTGGAACTATAAAAGGGCAGACTGGAAAATGTACCAGCATTTAACCAGTGTTCTAGCTAAGGACATGAACTTGGACAAAGACATCAATAGAGCAGTGAGTGAATTTAATAGATGTATACTACATGCTGCTAGTAAAACCATACCCAGGGGGGCACGCAAAAACTACAAACCCTACTGGAATGATGAACTGGAAAAGCTGCAAAATGAGATGGAAACATCTAGACAGCAGGCTGAGAACAGACCTAGCCAAGAACATCATAACAAATATCAGCAAACAAAAGCTAAATTTCACAGAGCCAAGTTACAAGCCAGACGAAGCAGCTGGAAAGAAAAAAACAGAGTCGCTGAACCTAGAAAGAGATATTAGGAAATTATGGAAACTTGTAAAACAACTAAATGATGAAGGTACAGGGAGAAATACCAGGATCACACTTTATAAAGATAGAAACATTTTAACAGGTAAACATGCAGCTGATTACTTTGCAGATTCCTTTGCAGAAGACAATAACGTCAAAGTCAGCCCAGACAAACAACAGGAGGTTCGAGAGAACCAGCAAAACATTGGACAAGGCGAACCTATACCTGAAGTCAAGGAGGCACCAATCACAATGAGAGAACTGGAGCATGCAATATCCAAATTGAAAAAGTCCCCTGGAGCTGATGGAGTGTCCACTGAAATGATTAGAAACCTGGGAATTGCAGCAAGAGCAAAGCTACTGCAGATCTTTAACACAAGCTGGTCCACGAGTAATGTACCACAGGCGTGGAGAGAAGCAATAATGATACCACTCCTCAAATCAGGAAAAGATGGCAACACAGTCTCCAACTACAGGCCCATCAGCCTCACAAACTGTCTATGTAAAACAATGGAACGCATTATCAATCTAAGATCAGGCAACCTACCTCTCCCAAAAGATTGAGGATGCCTTCCAAGAAAAGAAATTGGTACTAGCAGCATGGATAGACCTCAGGAAAGCATTTGATAAGGTCTGGAAAGAAGGGCTCCTAAAGAAATTGCGAAATTGCAGGGTTAGCTCAAGAATGTACAAATGGGTATAAGCATACCTGCATAATAGAAGAGCCAGGGTACAATTAGATGGTCGCAAGAGCAAGAAAGTTCTACTGCGTCATGGAGTCCCCCAGGGAGGAGTCCTGTCACCCACACTTTTCTTGGTTTACATCAATGACCTAGTTGCTGAACTACCACACGGGATCAAAGTGGCAATGTATGCTGACGACCTGGTGCACGGACGAACATGCAACAGTGGCCACTAAACAAATACAAAGAGCTGTCGATGCCCTAACCTTATGGGCAAATAGATGGTGCGTCAGCATTAACACAAATAAGTGCAGCACTACACTCTTTACCCTCTCACCAAAACAAAAAGCTGGTCATATCAAGATAGATAGAGAGCTCTTGAAAGAAGACAAACAACCCACATACCTCGGAGTTACTTTTGATGATAAGCTGACATGGAAGGAGCACATAAACAAAGCAACAACAAAAGCCAGGAGGAAGTTAGCTATCCTGAGAAAACTAAGTGGAACCACATGGGGAGCCAGTGGAAATATACTCAGTAAAGTTTACCAGCAAGGCATAAGACCACACCTGGAATATGGTTCAGCTGTGTAGTGTCCTGCATCAAACACCACATTACAAGATCTAGATAAAGTGCAAAACCAGGCACTTAGAATAATGTTGGGAGCAATGAAATCAACACCCATAGCAGAGATGCAGAAAATGGGAAGAATGCAAACACTTGGCGAACGCAGAGACACAAAAGTACTAATTCAAGCAGAAAAGTTGCAGTGTATGCCAAGTCATCCAATGAAGGAAAGATTCCAAAATCTAGCAATGGGGCGACTGAAAAGGAGCAGCTTTATCCATCAAGCTAAACGACTCCGTAGACAACTTACAGACCTACCTGAAGTTGACAGCCCTTTAAGGTCTGTACCAGAACAAACCCCGTGGAGTGAAAGCCATGGAATGCCAATATGCCATGTGAAAGGAATACTAAGCGAGGACGAACAGAACAGTGTGCAGCGAAGGACAGTCACCCTCAGTTTCCTGGATGAGGAATATCCACAAGATATATGGGTCAGAGTGTACACAGATGGGTCAACACAGAATGCTGTGAGGAATGGAGGTGCAGGTATATATATAGAATATCCACACAAGCCTAGAGATACAATCAGAACACCGAGAGGAAAATTCTGCAATAATTATGATGCAGAAATCCAGGCAATTAGTGTGGCAGCTAAAAAAACTGCTGAACTCCAACTCTGGCCTACAGCCTGTGGTATTCCTGACAGATGCAAGGTCAGTGCTTCAAGCTCTCCAGTCTGGAAAACTAACAGACTTGAAAAAACTACTTAGCGAATTGTCTTACCAGTATAGGGTAACCATGCAGTGGATACCCTCTCACTGTGGAATACCAGGAAATGAAAAAGCAGACCAACTGGCTAAGGAAGGTGCTGCCGAAGACCAACCAGATATACCAATCACCTACCATCAGAGAAAACAGATGATCAAGTCAATAAGAAAGCCACAAACGCCAACACAAGATGACTATCACATTATGAACAGATCAGAACAAGTTCTAATTCTACGTCTCAGAACAGGACACAACCGACTCCGCAGTCACATGTATACAAAGTTCAAGATTGGCAACACGGTCATGTGTACAGGCAGCACAGAGTGCCAAACATATACTTCAAGAGTGTTCTGAGCATGAAATGCTGAGGCAGACATATTGGCCAGAGGAAACAACACTGGAATCAAAGCTCTATGGGACACTGTATGAACTACAAAAGACAGTGAGTTTTATTAAGGAGACAGAATTACAGATATAGACATGTTTCAAGTGAACGAAAGAAGAAGAAGAATAGTCCTGCCCAAGCAAGCACAGGTGCTGAAGTCAGAGATACCAGGTTGAGAGGTGCACCAGCAACCACGGTATCATGCAACATGACCAGATAACTATCTTCACAACAAAAAATAACAATGAGTCGGCTTTTTCATTGCCGCAGACTCCCACATGTCCAGGAGTATAAATCTACAGAATTATCCACAGATAAGAATATGAAATGTACTCCATCCACTCATCTGAGCCACCCATTATGAACCTTTCTAAGCATGGGCTGAGAGTCTGACTATTACAGCTCCTATGAAATACCTAGAGATGATGTCATTACTACCATTCCTGAAGCCTTTACTTTCTCTGATTTTCTTAAGTTGTATCATGGGTTGCCTGAAGAGTCATTAGTGATCTAAAAAATAATCCAATTGAGTCTCAAGACTTAGCTAACTCATCCCGAAGCCAATGCACAATCTACTGATCTCCCACATCTCAGATGTAAATACACAACAAACACATTTTTTTCTCCAAATAAATGTCATACTTCACAACAGTTAACAATAATAACAAAATAAAATATTGTCAACAAAATCCCAAGTTTCCAGTGATCAAAATTTCACTAAAACTAACCAAATCTAATAAATTTATCATTAAGAAAATGACCATCCCATTTTTGAAGCAGTAAATTCTTATTTTTGACTTACCAAAAACAAGAAACAAAACTAGATACACAGATTACTGTGTATTGTAAAATATTCATGATTAAAATTTCCAAAGACAATTTACAATATTTATTTCTTCCTCAACATCAACCTCCATTTTGAAAGTGTTCTTTCCAGACTCGTGGATCCCAAACCATCGGGGTTTCTCATAGACTGCCTCTTTAAGAGTTTTAACATTAGCCTTGGTGGAGATATCTTTAGTACGAGCAAATCCAACGCGATTGTTTCCCATATCAAATTCAGTGCAGTAGGGTCCAATAAACACATCTCCCAGGATCCATAAAGGTCCAGCTGGTGCAGGCACATCCAAGCCAATGAAACCACTGAGACACTCAGTCTGCCCCATCGTTGTGACCTGAAGTAAGACATTAAAAATAATTGTTTATATTTATAGAATTATGAATTTCTTCTTCTTCTTCAGGGTTAGGGTTAGGGCAGTCAATGTTTATTAATCCATCTTCTGGCATGACCTGCTTGTTTCCAAGTCTATTGACATTGCTTTTTCTTTTAACTAATCAAGAGGGGGGGAAGGTCCAGTGCAGATGGCAAGGCACATTTTCCATAAAACCTGTACAGGCAAGCAGTCGTATGAAACCTGTCCAGGAAAGCAGTCATGTGAAACCTGTCCAGGCAAGCAGTCGTGTGAAACGTATTAACTATGTGTCTCTGAAATTTACACTGGCCTGCTTTCTGACAATCTGTAAAGATCCAAAAGGCCATCATCATCCTGCCAGCAGTTACAGGACACCATTAGCATCATCTTCATAAATGTTGTTTGATGTACCAAACAAATATTACAACACTCTTCTTCTTCTGCGTTCAGCATCTGTGGTTATGCTATACCGTCAGGCCTGTCGTCAAGAAGTCCACTGTCTTCTCCAGGTCAGAGCGGCTGCCCCATAGCTTTTGCCTCACATCTATATCCTCTGGCCAGGTCTGCTGTCTCTGCTCTTTCTATGTTGGGCAGTCTTTATTTATGGTCCCAGCAATATGCTGTGGTCTCCTGAGGGGCCTAATGGCCCAACTTGACAATCACTGGTTTGGACAAATGGCTAGGTCAGTTACTGTATAGGACTCTCAATCCATGATCCGATGAAGTATGTTGTGGTTTCACACCTGCAAAAACTTTGGTGGGTGGTGTGGCAGCAGACGGAAAACATGTTGAATCAAGTTGCGAGGTGAGTAGATGCCATCTGAGCAGATCTGGTTCAAATCCTGTTTGCTGCAATGTGATTTTTTTCTGAACTAGAAGCCTAGGTCCAGGTGGTTGGAACACCATGAGAGAAGAGACTATTATTAAGAGATTGAACGAGTTCGAAATTGCTTGGGGTTACAGTAAAGGGTAAAGATTTTTTCTTCTTCTGCATTATTTCTCACATTCCTGTAGATTAGCAGGTTATAGTCCGGCAAATGGAATGCATTGTGTCATGGTTTACAGCTTTGCTGTGATGTCTACGCCTTTCAACATGAAACATCTGACTTCAGTATGCGCTTGGGTCACTTTGACCCTATATGGGATGTGACAGCCAACTCCACCCTACAACTTTCTTAGTCGCCTCTTATGACATGCATAAAAGTTAAAGAGTGTCACTATTCTTTGCCCCCCTTTCGGACCGAACAACTCATAGACAGAGAAGTAGAATGAGGAAGATATACAGTGAATGAGTTATGGGAACTATCAGCGTACATGCTCTTCCATATCTGATAAAAGAGATGAAACTCCTACGGTGATGCACATCAGTCTTCTTCTTCAGCGTTCGTTCTCGAACTCTCGTGGATTTCTCTTGTAACAGGACAATAGTTCTACAAGATTTCCAGTTGGATGTATTCCAGAGAATGGAAATACACTGTCTGTGTGTTATTTGTGTCAATGGCCCGACACATCCGTCTTCGCAGCTGCCATCAGTATATTCAGAAAATCACTAAACCACAAATGATCCAGAAAAACTCCACATCCACTTTTGTTTTATGTGATGTGTCCTGGTAACAGGCTATATGCTGAAGTATGGCAAAGTGAATTGGGGCTGAAGAGGAAAGGCAAAATGGGTCCCTTGTATGCCATGATGAAAATTACTCTGATACGTGTGAATACCAGAAAGGTACTTATTTGGTAAGGAAAGGGTAGCATATAACCGTGACCTTCATTATAACAGGCCAGAGTGCTCACTAACTTTACATCACTGAAGAATGCCAATCTGACTACTGCTGTACTTTTCATTGGCCTGCAAAACAAAGCATAAATAAATTAAATAAACAATCTTAACACATTTCTTCCATATCTGCTTATCTTAATCCATTGCTTTGATTTCTTTCCATGTTTTACCATTTTGAATGTGTCATTCTTTCCTCTATGAATGTTATCTTCCTCTTTCCATGCCGGTTATTTTGCAGTTTCCTTCTTTCTTTGTTGGTTATCTTTCTCTTTCCTTCTTTTCAGTGTGGGTTATTTTTTTCTTTCCCTCTTTTTCCTGTGGGATGTCTTTCTCTTTCCTTCTTTCCATGTGGGCTGATTTTTGCTATCCTTCTTTCCCTGTGAACTGTTTCTTTACTTCTTTCCATGTGGGCTGTTTTTTGCTTTCCTTCTTTCCCAGTGGGCTGCCTCTCTCTTTCCTTCTTTTCCGTGTGGGTTATTTTTTTCTTTCCCTCTTTTTCCTGTGGGATGTCTTTCTCATTCCTTTTTTTCCTTGTGGGCCGTCTTTCTCTTTCCTTCTTTCCATGTGGGCTGATTTTTGCTATCCTTTTTTCCCTGTGAACTGTTTCTTTACTTCTTTCCATGTGGGCTGTTTTTTGCTTTCCTTCTTTCCCAGTGGGCTGCCTCTCTCTTTCCTTCTTTCCCTGTGGGCTGTTATCTTTCCTTCTCCTTGTGGACCATCTTTCTCTTTCCCTGTAGGTTGTCTTGGTCTTTCCTTCTTTCCCCATGTGCTGTCTTTCACTTTCCTCCTTTCCCTGTAGATTTCATAATACCTCTGCTTGTTCTAGGTAAACATAAAAAATGAGCTACACAAATCAACCCACCTCTCCTTCTACAAACTTGATAGCTCCAATCTGAGCATTCAACTTTTCTATCTCACTGCTGGGTCCAGCGAGCAACGAGGTGCCAGTATCAGCTATGGCCCCGCAGCCTCCATTGCAATATGTTGTAGTACTAACAGTCAAACTGAGAAAACAAACAAAACAAATGGAATTATATGGAACATCAGGGTTTCTCAATATTTTAAACTGTGTACACCACATCTAAGCACAGATTCTCAACTTTTTTGTGTCTGGACCCAATTTTATAAAAGGAAAGTCTGTGGCTATGTTGATAACGACAAAAATGTCCAGCAAGTGTGATTTTGGTTAGCTTTGAGGTTGGTGACTTGGGAACCAGATCTCTCTTTCTCTCTCTCTCGTGGCAGGGCTACTAGCAGTATGGTTACAGAGAAATAAAGTATACTAACCATAACCCAAATAGTTTATTCTACAACTAATACAGCCTAATCGTAACCCAAAACCATAATAAATCCATCTAAAAAAATACTAAAAAAAAAAAACCCCATCCTAAAATCAAGATCTTTCCACACTCGTCTGCATCTCCAAAGGTAGAAACTGCTGGAGGACTACGTGCTGATATATGACATTGTGATTCATGGAGGACTACGTGTTGACATATGATATTGTGATTGATGGAAGACTATGTGTTGACATGATATTGTGATTGATGGAAGACTACGTGTTGACATATGATATTGTGATTGATGGAAGACTACGTGTTGACATATGATATTGTGATTGATGGAAGACTACGTGCTGACATGATATTGTGATTGATGGAAGACTACGTGCTGACATGATATTGTGATTGATGGAAGACTACGTGCTGACATGATATTGTGATTGATGGAAGACTACGTGCTGACATGATATTGTGATTGATGGAAGACTACGTGCTGACATGATATTGTGATTGATGGAAGACTACGTGTTGACATATGATATTGTGATTGATGGAAGACTATGTGTTGACATATATGTGATTGATGGAAGACTATGTGTTGACATATGATATTGTGATTGATGGAAGACTATGTGCTGACATGATATTGTGATTGATGGAAGACTATGTGTTGACATATGATATTGTGATTGATGGAAGACTATGTGTTGACATATGATATTGTGATTGATGGAAGACTATGTGTTGACATATGATATTGTGATTGATGGAAGACTACGTGCTGACATGATATTGTGATTGATGGAAGACTATGTGTTGACATATGATATTGTGATTGATGGAAGACTGTGTGTTGACATATGATATTGTGATTGATGGAAGACTATGTGTTGACATATGATATTGTGATTGATGGAAGACTACGTGCTGACATGATATTGTGATTGATGGAAGACTACGTGTTGACATATGATATTGTGATTGATGGAAGACTACGTGTTGACATATGATATTGTGAATGATGGAAGACTGTGTTGACATATGATATTGTGATTGATGGAAGACTACGTGTTGACATATATGTGATTGATGGAGGACTAGGTGTTGACATATGATATTGTGATTGATGGAAGACTACGTGTTGACATATGATATTGTCATTGATGGAGGACTAGGTGTTAACATATGATATTGTGATTGATGGAAGACTACGTGTTGACATGATATTGTGATTGATGGAAGACTACGTGTTGACATATGATATTGTGATTGATGGAGGACTAGGTGTTGACATATGACATTGTGATTGATGGAAGACTACGTGCTGACATATGATATTGTGATTGATGGAAGACTACTTGCTGACACATGATATTGTGATTGATGGAGGACTAGGTGTTGACATATGATATTGTGATTGATGGAAGACTACGTGCTGACATATGATATTGTGATTGATGGAAGACTACTTGCTGACATATGATATTGTGATTGATGGAGGACTAGGTGTTGACATATGATATTGTGATTGATGGAAGACTACGTGCTGACATATGATATTGTGATTGATGGAAGACTACTTGCTGACATATGATATTGTGATTGATGGAAGACTACTTGCTGACATATGATATTGTGATTGATGGAAGACTACGTGCTGACATATGATATTGTGATTGATGGAAGACTACTTGCTGACATATGATATTGTGATTGATGGAAGACTACGTGCTGACATATGATATTGTGATTGATGGAAGACTACTTGCTGACATATGATATTGTGATTGATGGAAGACTACGTGCTGACATGATATTGTGATTGATGGAAGACTATGTGTTGACATATGATATTGTGATTGATGGAAGACTATGTGTTGACATATGATATTGTGATTGATGGAAGACTATGTATTGACATATGACATTGTGATTGATGGAAGACTGTGTGCTGACATATGACATTGTGATTGATGGAAGACTACGTGTTGACATATATTGCGATATGAAAGTAATGAATATGTTTGAAAACGTGAGACACGTACCTCCACACCCAGCAAAGACATCCAGTGTTCGCAGCTGATGTACTGAAAAATGTTTCACAGCATTCTCCTGTTCTAACTCATCTTTACTAGACTTTCCTTTGCCCTTGCCTTTTCCCTTACCCTACAATAGAAGAAAAGAGAATAATGTTAACAATAACTATGTTTGCTTATTGCGACCATGAGAAATTATGACAATATCTTTCTTAATCTTGATGACGAGTAGTCTTTTGCATTCGTTTCCAAGCTCCCACAGATTAGCAGGATGTAGTCCGGAGATTGAGGAACGTTGTATTATGTTTTGCAGCTTATGACGATTAGTTGAGTTTGGTTATCAGCTAGAGACTGGCATTTCTACTCTCATCCTTTCTTTCGCTAATAGGTAATCAAATCTTTTCAATCACTGAATTACCACTGCTCTTCTGCGTTCATTCTCAAACTCCTGCAGATTAGCAGGGTGCAGTCCTGAGAACAAAGTTTTGTGTCATGATCTACAGTTTTGCTGCAAATATCTGCACCTTTCGACCTGACACACCGGCTTGAGTATGGTTTCTGGATTACTTTGACTATATGTAGTATAGGACAGTCAAATCCATTCCATAACTTCCTTAGTTGTCTTATGACATGCATGGAAGATAAATAGTGTTGCTATTCTTTGCTCCCCTTTTGGGCCCAGGAACACACAGGAGCACCACTTCTCCAATCTTTCCATTCATTGAATTACCACTGATCCAATCATTGAATTACCACTGATCCAATCATTGAATGACCAGTGATCCAATCATTGAATTACCAGTGATCCAATCATTGAATGACCACAGATCCAATCATTGAATGACCACAGATCCAATCATTGAATTACCACAGATCCAATCATTGAATGACCAGTGATCCAATCATTGAATTACCAGTGATCCAATCATTGAATTACCAGTGATCCAATCATTGAATTACCACCGATCCAATCATTGAATTACCACAGATCCAATCATTGAATGACCACAGATCCAATCATTGAATGACCACAGATCCAATCATTGAATTACCACAGATCCAATCATTGAATTACCACAGATCCAATCATTGAATTACCACAGATCCAATCATTGAATGACCACAGATCCAATCATTGAATGACCACAAATCAAATCATTGAATTACCAGTGATCCAATCATTGAATTACCAGTGATCCAATCATTGAATGACCACAAATCAAATCATTGAATTACCACTGATCCAATCATTGAATTACCAAAGATCCAATCATTGAATTACCAGTGATCCAATCATTGAATTACCACTGATCCAATCATTGAATTACCACAGATCCAATCATCGAATTACCAGTGATCCAATTAATTAATTACCACCGATCCAATCATTGAATTACCAGTGATCCAATCATTATAGTCTAAGGATGTACAAGGCGATTATGATAATTTATTTTGCTGGAATCAGTCTTAAACTCTTTCAGGCCACATCTCAACTTTCTCACATATTCTGTATCCATTGATGGACTCTTCTATATAGAATCAGACAGACGCAACTTTAAACAAGTTAATGAAGTTTTGTTAATCACTGGTAACGTACATAATAAAACACAAACTGACAATTTGAATCAATAAAAGATCTTTATACAAAAACACATTCACAACATAATATGACGAGCAAGGTACGGCACCACTGATGTTCAAAATAACATCAATTTCAATGGTGCCGCTCTAACTTATATTATGTTATTAATGTGTTCTTGATGAAGGCCTTTTTGTCAAAATGTTGATTTATGTGTGTTACTAGTCATTGTGTAACTAACTTATGTGTTACTAACAAAACTTCATTGCCCTGTTCCAAGTTTTTTTTCCTTTCTGGATTTCAGTTTTGCTGCAGTTTGTACATATGTAGAATCTGTTCGGTAAACATCCCCAGGTTTATAAAAAAAATGTTCTCATATCAGCACTAGGTCTTCTGTTTCTGGAGTTAGTAAGATTCACAAGATGTCAGAAGTAATCTGACAAAATAGAAACACATGGACTGTAGTAATCCAGGGTTAACAAGCAGTATAAATAGAAATAAGCCAAATGAAATATTTTACCCGCATGTTGCCGAGGTCTGAAAGGGGAGCAAAGAATAGCAATACTTTTTCTGTCATGAGTAAGAGTTGGAGCTTTTGGGAGTTGGTTGTCCCATCCCATATGGGGTTAAAGTGACCCAAAAACCATGCTGAAATTGGATGTGCCAGACCAAAAAGGTACAAATATTACAGCAAAGCTCTAAACCATGATGCAACACACTCCGTTCTCCAGATTACAGCCTGCTGACCTGAAGGAGTTTGACCCCATCAAGGCCAGCACAGTGCCGTGGTGATGGGGCTTAGTTCAGCCATCAGGGGCTGGAAACTAAGACTGGTCGGGCAGTCCCATTCGAGCAGGACCATAGTCCTGCCCAAGTAAGCAGAGTGCTGAAGACGGAGGCATCCAGCCAAAAGGCGCACAGATAATCAGGATGCCACGCACAAAACACAATGGAAACATGTCTGTATCTATAAAAAGTTATGGTGCCTGCCCTGTGGCGGACGTTCAGGCAGGGACGGTGCCGGGCCCTATACCTCGAAAGGGCCCAACCTCAGTTACTGAAAGTCCTTGTCAATTGCCTCGAGGAGCCAGGAGGCAAGGGAATAGAGCTACTGGCCAAACAAACAAACGACCAATAAAAATAATGCACTGGAATGCTGAGGGTGTCAACAGTAAAAGAGATGGATACAGCAAAAAATTGGAACTTGAAAATGTCCTCAGTGAAGAACAAGTTAGTATATGCTGTATCCAAGAAACACACCTCAGCAGCGACATAGCCTTCAAAATCAGAGGCTACCAGTGCTACCATCTGACCGAAAGGACAGGCGAAAGGGTGGAATTCTGACACTTGTTAAAAACAATATCAGCGCATGTCAGCATATATGGAAGGGGCAGAATACCAGATGCTCCACCTAAAAACAGACAGTGCAGAATTCCATCTCCTGAACTACTACTGCCCAAATGATAAACCATTGGCACTAGACACAATTCCAGATAAAGAGAGACTTATGGTGTGTGGTGACTTCAACAGCCACTCTCAGAGCTGGGGCTACGATCATATCGACAAGAGAGGTGAGGAACTTGAGAGCTGGCAGGATGAAAATAATCTCATCCTTATTAACCAGCCAGCTGACTCACCAACCTTCTACTCGAGAGCATGGCACACCACCTCTACACCAGATCTGGCATTCCACTCACCAGGCCTGGAATGGAACATCACACGTGTCGTTGGAAAGCAGCTTGGGGGTAGTGACCACAGACCAGTATTTCTGGAAATCCACAATGAATTTACCAAGGACAGCAGCACGCTCACTAGGTGGAACTATAAGAGGGCATACTGGAAAATGTACCAGCATTTAACCAGTGTTCTAGCTAAGGACATGAACTTGGACAAAGACATCAATAGAGCAGTGAGTGAATTTAATAGATGTATACTACATGCTGCTAGTAAAACCATACCCAGGGGAGCACGCAAAAACTACAAACCCTACTGGAATGATGAACTGGAAAAGCTGCAAAATGAGATGGAAACATCTAGACAGCAGGCTGAGAACAGACCTAGCCTAGAACATCACAACAAATATCAGCAAACAAAGGCTAAATTTCAAAGAGCCAAGTTACAAGCCAGACAGAGCCGCTGGAAAGAAAAAACAGAGTCGCTGAACCTAGAAAGAGATATTAGGAAATTATGGAAAATGGTAAAACAACTAAATGATGAAGGTACAGGGAGAAATACCAGGATCACACTTTATAAAGATAAAAACATTTTAACAGGTAAACATGCAGCTGATTACTTTGCAGATTCCTTTGCAGAAGACAATAACGTCAAAGTCAGCCCAGACAAACAACAGGAGGTTCGAGAGAACCAGCAAAACATTGGACAAGGCGAACCTATACCTGAAGTCATGGAGGCACCAATCACAATGAGAGAACTGGAGCATGCAATATCCAAATTGAAAATGAAAAAGTCCCCTGGAGCTGATGGAGTGTCCAATGAAATGATTAGAAACCTGGGAATTGCAGCAAGAGCAAAGCTACTGCAGATCTTTAACACAAGCTGGTCCACAGGTAATGTACCACAGGCGTGGAGAGAAGCAATAATGATACCACTCCTCAAATCAGGAAAAGATGGCAACACAGTCTCCAACTACAGGCCCATCAGCCTCACAAGCTGTCTATGCAAAACAATGGAACGCATTATCAATCTTAGGATGCAGTGGTACCTTGAAAGTGAAAACCTTCTGGTATCACAGCAAGCAGGTTTCAGACAGTGCTACTCTACTGAAGATCAGGCAACCTACCTCTCCCAAGAGATTGAGGATGCCTTCCAAGAAAAGAAACTGGTACTAGCAGCATGGATAGACCTCAGGAAAGCATTTGATAAGGTCTGGAAAGAAGGGCTCCTAAAGAAATTGCGAAATTGCAGGGTTAGCTCAAGAATGTACAAATGGGTAAAAGCATACCTGCATAATAGAAGAGCCAGGGTACAATTAGATGGTCGCAAGAGCAAGAAAGTTCTACTGCGTCATGGAGTCCCCCAGGGAGGAGTCCTGTCACCCACACTTTTCTTGGTTTACATCAATGACCTAGTTGCTGAACTACCACACGGGATCAAAGTGGCAATGTATGCTGACGACCTGGTGATCTGGTGCACGGAAGAACATGCAACAGTGGCCACTAAACAAATACAAAGAGCTATCGATGCCCTAACCTTATGGGCTAATAGATGGTGCGTCAGCATTAACACAGATAAGTGCAGCACTACACTCTTTACCCTCTCACCAAAACAAAAAGCTGGTCATATCAAGATAGATGGAGAGCTCTTGAAAGAAGACAAACAACCCACATACCTCGGAGTTACTTTTGATAATAAGCTGACATGGAAGCAGCACATAAACAAAGCAACAACAAAAGCCAGGAGGAAGCTAGCTATCCTGAGAAAACTAAGTGGAACCACATGGGGAGCCAGTGGAAATATACTCAGTAAAGTTTACCAGCAAGGCATAAGACCACACCTGGAATACGGTTCAGCTGCGTGGTGTCCTGCATCAAACACCACATTACAAGATCTAGATAAAGTGCAAAACCAGGCACTTAGAATAATGTTGGGAGCAATGAAATCAACACCCATAGCAGAGATGCAGAAAATGGGAAGAATGCAAACACTTGGCGAACGCAGAGACACAAAAGTACTAATTCAAGCAGAAAAGTTTCAGTGTATGCCAAGTCATCCAATGAAGGAAAGATTCCAAAATCTAGCAATGGGACGACTGAAAAGGAGCAGCTTTATCCATCAAGCTAAACGACTCCGTAGACAACTTACAGACCTACCTGAAGTTGACAGCCCCTTAAGGTCTGTACCAGAGCAAACCCCGTGGAGTGAAAGCCATGGAATGCCAATATACATTCAGACCCATGTGAAAGGAATACTAAGCGAGGACGAACAGAACAGTGTGCAGCGAATGACAGTCACCCTCAGTTTCCTGGATGAGGAATATCCACAAGATATATGGGTCAGAGTGTACACAGATGGGTCAGCACAGAATGCTGTGAGGAATGGAGGTGCAGGTGTATATATAGAATATCCACACAAGCCTAGAGATACAATCAGAACACCGACAGGAAAATTCTGCAATAATTATGATGCAGAAATCCAGGCAATTAGTGTGGCAGCTAAAAAACTGCTGAACTCCAACTCTGACCTACAGCCTGTGGTATTCCTGACAGATGCAAGGTCAGTGCTTCAAGCTCTCCAGTCTGGAAAACTAACAGACTTAAAAAAACTACTTAGCGAATTGTCTTACCAGTATAGGGTAACCATGCAGTGGATACCCTCTCACTGTGGAATACCAGGAAATGAAAAAGCAGACCAACTGGCTAAGGAAGGTGCTGCCGAAGACCAACCAGATATACCAATCACCTACCATCAGAAAAAACAGATGATAAAGTCAATAAGAAAGCCACAAACACCAACACAAGATGACTATCACAATATGAACAGATCAGAACAAGTTATAATTCTACGTCTCAGAACAGGACACAACCGATTCCGCAGTCACATGTATACAAAGTTCAAGATTGGCAACACGGCCATGTGTACATGTGGACAGGCAGCACAGAGTGCCAAACATATACTTCAAGAGTGTTCTGAGCATGAAACGCTGAGGAAGACATATTGGCCAGAGGAAACAACACTGGAATCAAAGCTCTATGGGACACTGTATGAACTACAAAAGACTGAGTTTTATTAAGGAGACAGAATTACAGATATAGACATGTTTCAAGTGAACGAAAGAAGAAGAAGAAAATTGAATGACCAGTGATCCAATCATTGAATTACCAGTGATCCAATCATTGAATGACCACAGATCCAATCATTGAATGACCACAGATCCAATCATTGAATTACCACAGATCCAATCATTGAATGACCAGTGATCCAATCATTGAATTACCAGTGATCCAATCATTGAATTACCAGTGATCCAATTAATTAATTACCACCGATCCAATCATTGAATTACCAGTGATCCAATCATTATAGTCTAAGGATGTACAAGGCGATTATGATAATTTATTTTGCTGGAATCAGTCTTAAACTCTTTCAGGCCACATCTCAACTTTCTCACATATTCTGTATCCATTGATGGACTCTTCTATATAGAATCAGACAGACGCAACTTTAAACAAGTTAATGAAGTTTTGTTAATCACTGGTAACGTACATAATAAAACACAAACTGACAATTTGAATCAATAAAAGATCTTTATACAAAAACACATTCACAACATAATATGACGAGCAAGGTACGGCACCACTGATGTTCAAAATAACATCAATTTCAATGGTGCCGCTCTAACTTATATTATGTTATTAATGTGTTCTTGATGAAGGCCTTTTTGTCAAAATGTTGATTTATGTGTGTTACTAGTCATTGTGTAACTAACTTATGTGTTACTAACAAAACTTCATTGCCCTGTTCCAAGTTTTTTTTCCTTTCTGGATTTCAGTTTTGCTGCAGTTTGTACATATGTAGAATCTGTTCGGTAAACATCCCCAGGTTTATAAAAAAAATGTTCTCATATCAGCACTAGGTCTTCTGTTTCTGGAGTTAGTAAGATTCACAAGATGTCAGAAGTAATCTGACAAAATAGAAACACATGGACTGTAGTAATCCAGGGTTAACAAGCAGTATAAATAGAAATAAGCCAAATGAAATATTTTACCCGCATGTTGCCGAGGTCTGAAAGGGGAGCAAAGAATAGCAATACTTTTTCTGTCATGAGTAAGAGTTGGAGCTTTTGGGAGTTGGTTGTCCCGTCCCATATGGGATTAAAGTGACCCAAAAACCATGCCGAAATTGGATGTGCCAGACCAAAAAGGTACAAATATTACAGCAAAGCTCTAAACCATGATGCAACACACTCCGTTCTCCAGATTACAGCCTGCTGACCTGAAGGAGTTTGACCCCATCAAGGCCAGCACAGTGCTGTGGTGATGGGGCTTAGTTCAGCCATCAGAGCTACACATTTGAGCTACACAAATCAACCCACCTCTCCTTCTACAAACTTGATAGCTCCAATCTGAGCATTCAACTTTTCTATCTCACTGCTGGGTCCAGCGAGCAACGAGGTGCCAGTATCAGCTATGGCCCCGCAGCCTCCATTGCAATATGTTGTAGTACTAACAGTCAAACTGAGAAAACAAACAAAACAAATGGAATTATATGGAACATCAGGGTTTCTCAATATTTTAAACTGTGTACACCACATCTAAGCACAGATTCTCAACTTTTTTGTGTCTGGACCCAATTTTATAAAAGGAAAGTCTGTGGCTATGTTGATAACGACAAAAATGTCCAGCAAGTGTGATTTTGGTTAGCTTTGAGGTTGGTGACTTGGGAACCAGATCTCTCTTTCTCTCTCTCTCGTGGCAGGGCTACTAGCAGTATGGTTACAGAGAAATAAAGTATACTAACCATAACCCAAATAGTTTATTCTACAACTAATACAGCCTAATCGTAACCCAAAACCATAATAAATCCATCTAAAAAAATACTAAAAAAAAACAACCCCATCCTAAAATCAAGATCTTTCCACACTCGTCTGCATCTCCAAAGGTAGAAACTGCTGGAGGACTACGTGCTGATATATGACATTGTGATTCATGGAGGACTACGTGTTGACATATGATATTGTGATTGATGGAAGACTATGTGTTGACATATGATATTGTGATTGATGGAAGACTACGTGTTGACATATGATATTGTGATTGATGGAAGACTACGTGCTGACATGATATTGTGATATGAAAGTAATGAATATGTTTGAAAACGTGAGACACGTACCTCCACACCCAGCAAAGACATCCAGTGTTCGCAGCTGATGTACTGAAAAATGTTTCACAGCATTCTCCTGTTCTAACTCATCTTTACTAGACTTTCCTTTGCCTTTTCCCTTACCCTACAATAGAAGAAAAGAGAATAATGTTAACAATAACTATGTTTGCTTATTGCGACCATGAGAAATTATGACAATATCTTTCTTAATCTTGATGACGAGTAGTCTTTTGCATTCGTTTCCAAGCTCCCACAGATTAGCAGGATGTAGTCCGGAGATTGAAGAACGTTGTATTATGTTTTGCAGCTTATGACGATTAGTTGAGTTTGGTTATCAGCTAGAGACTGGCATTTCTACTCTCATCCTTTCTTTCGCTAATAGGTAATCAAATCTTTTCAATCACTGAATTACCACTGCTCTTCTGCGTTCATTCTCAAACTCCTGCAGATTAGCAGGGTGCAGTCCTGAGAACAAAGTTTTGTGTCATGATCTACAGTTTTGCTGCAAATATCTGCACCTTTCGACCTGACACACCGGCTTGAGTATGGTTTCTGGGTTACTTTGACTATATGTAGTATAGGACAGTCAAATCCATTCCATAACTTCCTTAGTTGTCTTATGACATGCATGGAAGATAAATAGTGTTGCTATTCTTTGCTCCCCTTTTGGGCCCAGGAACACACAGGAGCACCACTTCTCCAATCTTTCCATTCATTGAATTACCACTGATCCAATCATTGAATTACCACTGATCCAATCATTGAATGACCAGTGATCCAATCATTGAATTACCAGTGATCCAATCATTGAATGACCACAGATCCAATCATTGAATGACCACAGATCCAATCATTGAATGACCACAGATCCAATCATTGAATGACCAGTGATCCAATCATTGAATTACCAGTGATCCAATCATTGAATTACCAGTGATCCAATCATTGAATTACCACCGATCCAATCATTGAATTACCACAGATCCAATCATTGAATGACCACAGATCCAATCATTGAATTACCACAGATCCAATCATTGAATGACCACAGATCCAATCATTGAATTACCACAGATCCAATCATTGAATTACCACAGATCCAATCATTGAATTACCACAGATCCAATCATTGAATGACCACAAATCAAATCATTGAATTGCCAGTGATCCAATCATTGAATTACCAGTGATCCAATCATTGAATTACCAGTGATCCAATCATTGAATGACCACAAATCAAATCATTGAATTACCACTGATCCAATCATTGAATTACCAAAGATCCAATCATTGAATTACCAGTGATCCAATCATTGAATTACCACTGATCCAATCATTGAATTACCACAGATCCAATCATCGAATTACCAGTGATCCAATTAATTAATTACCACCGATCCAATCATTGAATTACCAGTGATCCAATCATTATAGTCTAAGGATGTACAAGGCGATTATGATAATTTATTTTGCTGGAATCAGTCTTAAACTCTTTCAGGCCACATCTCAACTTTCTCACATATTCTGTATCCATTGATGGACTCTTCTATATAGAATCAGACAGACGCAACTTTAAACAAGTTAATGAAGTTTTGTTAATCACTGGTAACGTACATAATAAAACACAAACTGACAATTTGAATCAATAAAAGATCTTTATACAAAAACACATTCACAACATAATATGACGAGCAAGGTACGGCACCACTGATGTTCAAAATAACATCAATTTCAATGGTGCCGCTCTAACTTATATTATGTTATTAATGTGTTCTTGATGAAGGCCTTTTTGTCAAAATGTTGATTTATGTGTGTTACTAGTCATTGTGTAACTAACTTATGTGTTACTAACAAAACTTCATTGCCCTGTTCCAAGTTTTTTTTCCTTTCTGGATTTCAGTTTTGCTGCAGTTTGTACATATGTAGAATCTGTTCGGTAAACATCCCCAGGTTTATAAAAAAAATGTTCTCATATCAGCACTAGGTCTTCTGTTTCTGGAGTTAGTAAGATTCACAAGATGTCAGAAGTAATCTGACAAAATAGAAACACATGGACTGTAGTAATCCAGGGTTAACAAGCAGTATAAATAGAAATAAGCCAAATGAAATATTTTACCCGCATGTTGCCGAGGTCTGAAAGGGGAGCAAAGAATAGCAATACTTTTTCTGTCATGAGTAAGAGTTGGAGCTTTTGGGAGTTGGTTGTCCCGTCCCATATGGGGTTAAAGTGACCCAAAAACCATGCCGAAATTGGATGTGCCAGACCAAAAAGGTACAAATATTACATCAAAGCTCTAAACCATGATGCAACACACTCCGTTCTCCAGATTACAGCCTGCTGACCTGAAGGAGTTTGACCCCATCAAGGCCAGCACAGTGCCGTGGTGATGGGGCTTAGTTCAGCCATCAGGGGCTGGAAACTAAGACTGGTCGGGCAGTCCCATTCGAGCAGGACCATAGTCCTGCCCAAGTAAGCAGAGTGCTGAAGACGGAGGCATCCAGCCAAAAGGCGCACAGATAATCAGGATGCCACGCACAAAACACAATGGAAACATGTCTGTATCTATAAAAAGTTATGGTGCCTGCCCTGTGGCGGACGTTCAGGCAGGGACGGTGCCGGGCCCTATACCTCGAAAGGGCCCAACCTCAGTTACTGAAAGTCCTTCTCAATTGCCTCGAGGAGCCAGGAGGCAAGGGAATAGAGCTACTGGCCAAACAAACAAACTACCAATAAAAATAATGCACTGGAATGCTGAGGGTGTCAACAGTAAAAGAGATGGATACAGCAAAAAATTGGAACTTGAAAATGTCCTCAGTGAAGAACAAGTTAGTATATGCTGTATCCAAGAAACACACATCAGCAGCGACATAGCCTTCAAAATCAGAGGCTACCAGTACTACCGATCTGACCGAAAGGACAGGCGAAAGGGTGGAATTCTGACACTTGTTAAAAACAATATCAGCGCATGTCAGCATATATGGAAGGGGCAGAATACCAGATGCTCCACCTAAAAACAGACAGTGCAGAATTCCATCTCCTGAACTACTACTGCCCAAATGATAAACCATTGGCATTAGACACAATTCCAGATAAAGAGAGACTTATGGTGTGTGGTGACTTCAACAGCCACTCTCAGAGCTGGGGCTACGATCATATCGACAAGAGAGGTGAGGAACTTGAGAGCTGGCAGGATGAAAATAATCTCATCCTTATTAACCAGCCAGCTGACTCACCAACCTTCTACTCGAGAGCATGGCACACCACCTCTACACCAGATCTGGCATTCCACTCACCAGGCCTGGAATGGAACATCACACGTGTCGTTGGAAAGCAGCTTGGGGGTAGTGACCACAGACCAGTATTTCTGGAAATCCACAATGAATTTACCAAGGACAGCAGCACGCTCACTAGGTGGAACTATAAGAGGGCATACTGGAAAATGTACCAGCATTTAACCAGTGTTCTAGCTAAGGACATGAACTTGGACAAAGACATCAATAGAGCAGTGAGTGAATTTAATAGATGTATACTACATGCTGCTAGTAAAACCATACCCAGGGGAGCACGCAAAAACTACAAACCCTACTGGAATGATGAACTGGAAAAGCTGCAAAATGAGATGGAAACATCTAGACAGCAGGCTGAGAACAGACCTAGCCTAGAACATCACAACAAATATCAGCAAACAAAGGCTAAATTTCAAAGAGCCAAGTTACAAGCCAGACAGAGCAGCTGGAAAGAAAAAACAGAGTCGCTGAACCTAGAAAGAGATATTAGGAAATTATGGAAAATGGTAAAACAACTAAATGATGAAGGTACAGGGAGAAATACCAGGATCACACTTTATAAAGATAAAAACATTTTAACAGGTAAACATGCAGCTGATTACTTTGCAGATTCCTTTGCAGAAGACAATAACGTCAAAG
Source organism: Meghimatium bilineatum (assembly GCA_034231615.1). Taxonomy (NCBI): domain Eukaryota; kingdom Metazoa; phylum Mollusca; class Gastropoda; order Stylommatophora; family Philomycidae; genus Meghimatium; species Meghimatium bilineatum. Next base: position 16,541,737 of record CM067309.1, read on the forward strand.
TCAGCCCAGACAAACAACAGGAGGTTCGAGAGAACCAGCAAAACATTGGACAAGGCGAACCTATACCTGAAGTCATGGAGGCACCAATCACAATGAGAGAACTGGAGCATGCAATATCCAAATTGAAAATGAAAAAGTCCCCTGGAGCTGATGGAGTGTCCAATGAAATGATTAGAAACCTGGGAATTGCAGCAAGAGCAAAGCTACTGCAGATCTTTAACACAAGCTGGTCCACAGGTAATGTACCACAGGCGTGGAGAGAAGCAATAATGATACCACTCCTCAAATCAGGAAAAGATGGCAACACAGTCTCCAACTACAGGCCCATCAGCCTCACAAGCTGTCTATGCAAAACAATGGAACGCATTATCAATCTTAGGATGCAGTGGTACCTTGAAAGTGAAAACCTTCTGGTATCACAGCAAGCAGGTTTCAGACAGTGCTACTCTACTGAAGATCAGGCAACCTACCTCTCCCAAAAGATTGAGGATGCCTTCCAAGAAAAGAAACTGGTACTAGCAGCATGGATAGACCTCAGGAAAGCATTTGATAAGGTCTGGAAAGAAGGGCTCCTAAAGAAATTGCGAAATTGCAGGGTTAGCTCAAGAATGTACAAATGGGTAAAAACATACCTGCATAATAGAAGAGCCAGGGTACAATTAGATGGTCGCAAGAGCAAGAAAGTTCTACTGCGTCATGGAGTCCCCCAGGGAGGAGTCCTGTCGCCCACACTTTTCTTGGTTTACATCAATGACCTAGTTGCTGAACTACCACACGGGATCAAAGTGGCAATGTATGCTGACGACCTGGTGCACAGAAGAACATGCGACAGTGGCCACTAAACAAATACAAAGAGCTATCGATGTCCTAACCTTATGGGCTAATAGATGGTGCGTCAGCATTAACACAGATAAGTGCAGCACTACACTTTTTACCCTCTCACCAAAACAAAAAGCTGGTCATATCAAAATAGATGGAGAGCTCTTGAAAGAAGACAAACAACCCACATAGTCGGAGTTACTTTTGATGATAAACTGACATGGAATTAGCACATAAACAAAGCAACAACAAAAGCCAGAAGGAAGTTAGCTATCATGAGAAAACTAAGTGGAACCACATGGGGAGCCAGTGGGAATATACTCAGTAAAGTTTACCAGCAAGGCATAAGACCACACCTGGATTATGGTTCAGCAGCATGGTGTCCTGCATCAAACACCACATGACAAGATCTAGATAAAGTGCACAACCAGGCACTTAGGATAAAGATGGGGAGCAATGAAATCAACACCCATAGCAGAGATGCAGAAAATGGGAAGAATGCAAACACTTGGCGAACGCAGAGACACAAAAGTACTAATTCAGGCAGAAAAGTTTCAGTGTATGCCAAGTCATCCAATGAAGGAAAGATTCCAAAATCTAGCAATGGGACGACTGAAAAGGAGCAGCTTTATCCATCAAGCTAAACGACTCCGTAGACAACTTACAGACCTACCTGACAACTTACAGACCTACCTGAAGTTGACAGCCCCTTAAGGTCTGTACCAGAACAAACCCCGTGGAGTGAAAGCCATGGAATGCCAATATACATTCAGACCCATGTGAAAGGAATACTAAGCGATGACGAACAGAACAGTGTGCAGCGAAGGACAGTCACCCTCAGTTTCCTGGATGAGGAATATCCACAAGATATATTGGTCAGAGTATACACAGATGGGTCAGCACAGAATGCTGTGAGGAATGGAGGTGCAGGTGTATATATAGAATATCCACACAAGCCTAGAGATACAATCAGAACACAGACAGGAAAATTCTGCAATAATTATGATGCAGAAATCCAGGCAATTAGTGTGGCAGCTAAAAAACTGCTGAACTCCAACTCTGACCTACAGCCTGTGGTATTCCTGACAGATGCAAGGTCAATGCTTCAAGCTCTCCAGTCTGAAAAACTAACAGACTTGAAAAAACTACTTCGCGAATTGTCTTACCAGTATAGGGTAACCATGCAGTGGATACCCTCTCACTGTGCAATACCAGGAAATGAAAAAGCAGACCAACTGGCTAAGGAAGGTGCTGCCGAAGACCAACCAGATATACCAATCACCTACCATCAGAAAAAACAGATGATCAAGTCAATAAGAAAGCCACAAACACCAACACAAGATGACTATCATATTATGAACAGACCAGAACAAGTTATAATTCTACGTCTCAGAACAGGACACAACCGACTCCACAGTCACATGTATACAAAGTTCAAGATTGGCAACACAGCCATGTGTACATGTGGACAGGCAGCACAGAGTGCCAAACATATACTTCAAGAGTGTTCTGAGCATGAAACGCTGAGGCAGACATATTGGCCAGAGGAAACAACACTGGAATCAAAACTCTATGGGACACTTTATGAACTACAAAAGACAGTGAGTTTTATTAAGGAGACAGAATTACAGATATAGACATGTATTCAAGTGAACGAAAGAAGAAGATATGAAAGATAAAATCTGACAACATTTAATTTAATATGAAGAATTTTAGAGCATCTCACCTTCCCAGTATTGCCCATGAGCCGAGCCTTTGCTGGAGGGTCATCAAATTGTCGAGTGTCTGCACTGTAAGACTCCGCAAAATAGAAGCGGTGAGTCCCTCCAATGAAGTAACTGTCAACATCTTCTGTCAAGTTCTCTCTGTAAACAACTGTCCTTTTTCCACGGATATGCGAGAAACCCAGAGTGGTCTTCCTCATCACTCCAAAACAAGGCATTGAGGTCTGTGTGATAAGACAGACTGTGACCCCTTATGTGTGTTCTCAATTCTGAGGAACAAATGATTACACATTTATTAGAAAGTTAAACAGAAATATAGTGATGAATTTCCCTATAAACATTCTTATAATATTATGTGTATAATTTATACCTAAGGAGGATCTATTCAGTCAACAAAAAACACCCACTCTTATAATTATGCGTAAAGTTTCTATCAGGTCTGTGTAGGATCTATTCAGTCAAAAAAAATACCCACTCTTATAATTATGTGTAAAGTTGCTACCAGGTCTGTGTAGGATCTATTCAGTCAACAAAAAAATACCCACTCTTATAATTATGTGTAAAGTTTCTATCAGGTCTGTGTAGGATCTATTCAGTCAAAAAAAATACCCACTCTTATAATTATGTGTAAAGTTTCTATCAGGTCTGTGTAGGATCTATTCAGTCAAAAAAAATACCCACTCTTATAATTATGTGTAAAGTTGCTACCAGGTCTGTGTAGGATCTATTCAGTCAACAAAAAAATACCCACTCTTATAATTATGTGTAAAGTTTCTATCAGGTCTGTGTAGGATCTATTCAGTCAAAAAAAATACCCACTCTTATAATTATGTGTAAAGTTTCTATCAGGTCTGTGTAGGATCTATTCAGTCAAAAAAAATACCCACTCTTATAATTATGTGTAAAGTTTCTATCAGGTCTGTGTAGGATCTATTCAGTAAAAATAAATACCCACTCTTATAATTATGTGTAAAGTTTCTATCAGGTCTGTGTAGGATCTATTCAGTAAAAAAAAATACCCACTCTTATAATTATGTGTAAAGTTTCTATCAGGTCTGTGTAGGATCTATTCAGTCAAAAAAAATACCCACTCTTATAATTATGCGTAAAGTTTCTATCAGGTCTGTGTAGGATCTATTCAGTCAACAAAAATACCCACTCTTATAATTATGCGTAAAGTTTCTATCAGGTCTGTGTAGGATCTATTCAGTCAAAAAAAATACCCACTCTTATAATTATGTGTAAAGTTGCTACCAGGTCTGTGTAGGATCTATTCAGTAAAAAAAAAAACCCACTCTTATAATTATGTGTAAAGTTTCTATCAGGTCTGTGTAGGATCTATTCAGTAAAAAAAAATACCCACTCTTATAATTATGTGTAAAGTTTCTACCAGGTCTGTGTAGGATCTATTCAGTCAACAAAAAAATACCCACTCTTATAATTATGCGTAAAGTTTCTATCAGGTCTGTGTAGGATCTATTCAGTCAACAAAAAAATACCCACTCTTATAATTATGCGTAAAGTTTCTATCAGGTCTGTGTAGGATCTATTCAGTCAACAAAAATACCCACTCTTATAATTATGTGTAAAGTTTCTATCAGGTCTGTGTAGGATCTATTCAGTCAAAAAAAATACCCACTCTTATAATTATGTGTAAAGTTTCTATCAGGTCTGTGTAGGATCTATTCAGTCAAAAAAAATACCCACTCTTATAATTATGTGTAAAGTTTCTATCAGGTCTGTGTAGGATCTATTCAGTAAAAAAAAAACACCCACTCTTATAATTATGCGTAAAGTTGCTACCAGGTATGTGTAGGATCTATTCAGTCAAAAAAAATACCCACTCTTATAATTATGTGTAAAGTTGCTACCAGGTCTGTGTAGGATCTATTCAGTCAAAAAAAATACCCACTCTTATAATTATGTGTAAAGTTTCTATCAGGTCTGTGTAGGATCTATTCAGTAAAAAAAAAACACCCACTCTTATAATTATGCGTAAAGTTGCTACGAGGTATGTGTAGGATCTATCCAGTAAAAAAACACCCACTCTTATAATTATGTGTAAAGTTGCTACCTGAAGGATCTATTCAGTAAAAAAAAACACCCACTCTTAGTTGTTTACTCTAAGTCAGAAGTGAGTAAGCATAAACTGGTTCCAGTTTAGGACTTGCTTTGTTAAAAAGAAACCAGTGTGTTCTTTTCACAAGAAGAAAATCTCTCTATTAGTGGTTTGTTATTGGATGGAATTTTTGTCTGGTAGGACACCGGAGACCTACATGTGAACCTGTGTCATATCATCATCAAGTGTCATGCAGACTGACGTAGGTGATCACAGATCTCCACAACTGTTTATATTCAGTATAACTTATCAGGATAGTAGTTGTTTTTTTGCCACTCCACGATGTCAAATGAAGTTCTTCTCTGTCAATCTATCTGACCTTCTATCATGCCTGTGGTTACTCTTCTCCAGACCTCCCTGTCTCATAATGTGACCACAATAAACAAATATTGTCTTTTTCTATTATTAAATAACCCCTAATCTCACATTTAGAACATCCTCGTTAGTTTTTCTAGCTGTCCAAATTACTCTCGGCATTCCATATTCTCTATTGTCTCCAATGTTTAATCCAATGCCACTATCCTGTTTATTTATTTGCCATATAAATTCTCATATAAATAACACCACATAAAAAAACTGACCTATAAAACTTATTGACCTTCACCTTGACCTCAGAAAGTTTAGGTTGTTTTCCTGAGACTTTTTTGGTAAAGATTTCCATAATCCTGGCAACACGAAACGGTTCCGGGCGCTTGTCATTTGACCCTTTCACGTATTCCGACTTGCGATAGGCCTCTGGGTAAACATCTTTATCAACCTGCATCAACAATTTCAGAAAATAAATCCATATTTCAACAAATTTGAAACAATTTCAGAAAATAAAACCATATTTCATCAAATTTGAAACAATTTCAGAAAATAAAACCATATTTCATCAAAGTTGCAATTTTTAAAATGTGCTTAATAATTATAAGCAGAAAAGTGATTTCAATGAAATGAGGAAAATATTAACATCTAAACAAATTACAAACAAGCTAAAAATGAGAATTATAAAGTGTTACATCTATTCTATATTAATGTATGGCTCAAAAACATGGACAATGAACAATTAGAAGACAGAATTAATGTCTTTGAGATGTAGATATGTAGAAGAATAAGGAAAACACTTTCTGCCTGATACATGGCTTCTGGGTCACTTTGACCTTATATGGGATAGCCAACTTTACCTCAAAACTTCCTTAGTTGCCTGTTATAACATGCTTGGCAAGCAATAGTGTAGCTATTCTTTGCTCCGTTCTCAGACCCTGGCTATGCACTGACAACTCCCTTTTCAAAGTCACTAAAATTAAGAATGTAATGTGGGTCCAAATAGCTGATAATAGAGGCAGGATTTAATGTGGGTGTAAATAGCTGGTATTAGAGGCAGGATTTATCAGCAGTTAGTGGGTGTAAATAGCTGATTATAGAGGCAGGATTTATCAGCAGTTAGTGGGTGTAAATAGCTGATTATAGAGGCAGGATTTATCAGCAGTTAGTGGGTGTAAATAGCTGATATTAGAGGCAGGATTTATCAGCAGTTAGTGGGTGTAAATAGCTGGTATTAGAGGCAGGATTTATCAGCAGTTAGTGGGTGTAAATAGCTGATATTAGAGGCAGGATTTATCAGCAGTTAGTGGGTGTAAATAGCTGATATTAGAGGCAGGATTTATCAGCAGTTAGTGGGTGTAAATAGCTGGTATTAGAGGCAGGATTTATCAGCAGTTAGTGGGTGTAAATAGCTGATATTAGAGGCAGGATTTATCAGCAGTTAGTGGGTGTAAATAGCTGGTATTAGAGGCAGGATTTATCAGCTTTAGTGGGTGTAAATAGCTGGTATTAGAGATAAAGAGACCTACAGAGATAGTGTTAATAACAATTTATTGTATCTACCAGTAAATGCCTGGACTTACTTTGGACTGTGATTTTCTTGCAGTTGAGATCTTCTCGTGTACTATCTTGAACTCATACGCCGCCGGATCAATGTAACAACAATCACCTATAGAATATTCTAGACCATTGGTTCTGACACTTGTGTAATACAGACAGCTGGACGATCCACCGTCTGCCTGCAACAAACAGAATAATTAAAATAGATGCTAATATGTCAACAACGCAAAATTGGTTATGAACTGACGTCTCCGCATTTAATGCATGCATGTGCTCAGTATCCCTGGCAAATGACTTAGGGTATGTCTGCTTCTGGTTCTAACCCCTCACGGAATAAACACACTCCTGACTCTGCCTATGTTTGTTTGTTTTGTTTGTCAATAACCCCAGGAATTGCGAGCAATTAGCTCTCACTTCCTATGTGTAGTGGGGTGGTTTTTTTTAGCTTTCTTTCATACCCAGGAGACTTAAGCTTTCGGCTTAATACAAGTGCCTATTGAAGGAGCCTAGAGGGGCATATGTCACTAGACGAGCTGATAATTTGCCTGGGTCACCCAACATGCATCTTTCTTCTGACTAGGCACTTCGCAACCAGCGAGTTATCCCTTGTGTAGGAAGACCATTCCATTACCTCCCTTTGTGTCCCTAGGCCTAGACCTAGATTTCTGTTTGAGTCGTGTTGGACAATGTGACAGTTGAATTGACTCAGGGTTGATATACCTTCCTAGACAAGGTGCTACTTTGCCAAAAAACTTCAGAATCTGGGATTTGGCCTGTTAATTTCTCACACACTTGCCTCGTCTACATGTGATGACTTTCTAATCCATATTTTGGTTATCTGTTACCCCTAGGTCTGCATGAGAGCAATGATAAGCCCTTTGTACTGGTTTCCCAGTACATTTACCTCCATTCCTTTCAACAAATGTGTTGCCATTATCCAATTTCTGCTGAATAAATATACTTTCAGTCATTTCGTTCACCGAAGTAGAACACCATCTGTAGACAGTACCATTCATAGCACTTAACTCTGTAGCTCAAATGCTAATCACCAGTAATCTTTGATAAAAATTCACTTTGTAAAGAACATGTCATAGTCAGATTTAAAACTGCAACCTAAAGTAAACGTAAAAGTAACATGAGTTATGAACCAGCAACATAGGACGGGGCTTCCCATAAGTGCTCAGCAGGCTAATCATTGGTTGATCAGAAACCACCTGACTAGCATCACTTACCACACTAGCTCAGTAGCGATGTGCCATTTCTCAATCTCCCCAGAGCATTAGTCCTGGTACCCTATTTCCTGGTGGCTGGGTGAACCACAGGAGTAATCTTTAACAATGTTAGACAATGAGTGATTAGACACAAAGAGACTGTTCATGCTCATAGAATAATAGAAACGGGAGTGACAAGATAGTACATCCTCGCTGACAACAACAAACTGACTGGTACGCAGCGTATACACCCTTAGATGGATGATCCCGCTGAAGATGGATGTGTCAGGTTACTGACGCAAATAATTCTTAAAGTTGATGGGAATTGAATTTCCTACTTGAATTTACTTGTGATGCAAATAAAACGGTGACAAAGCGCATTACCATTCTCTGGACTACATCCTGCTGGAAATCTAATAGAGCCATGGTCCTGCTAGAGGAGAGAACCAGCGGGAGTTTGAGAATGAACGCTGACAAAGAAGTACATTGATGATTGAACCAGCAATCTAAGCCTTTATGGGAATGTCCCCACATGCATGATGTTGGTTCCTAATCTTCTTCTTCTTCTGCGTTCATTCTCAAACTCCAACTGGATATAGCTGGATCATGGTCCTGCTAGATTTCCAGCAGGATGAAGTCCAGAAAATGGAAATGAGTTGTGTCGCCGTTTTATTTGCGCCAATAGCCCGACACATCCGTCTTCGGCGGGGGTTCCTAATCAAGAATGAAGTATTAAACCACAGTTTACAAATAAATGTATTCAAGAATACTAAAATCATAATGAGATTATAAACAATGCTTGCTTATAGAGCCTAATCTACATTTAGTTTATTTTTAAACTTTACTTTTTGTTATAATGTCGGAAAAGGTCAAATTATCCACTACTTACTCGAGTAACTTCCCCTAGGACTGTCTCCTCTAGCAATCTCTTCTTCTCCAACCTCTGACAGCTAATGCAGCAATTCTGGTTCTCACTGTCCAAAAGAACATCTATATCAGGAGGATCCTCAAACCTGCCAAAATTGGGTTCATAAAACTTGAGAAAATAGAATGTCTTGCCATCATCCTCAGAAATGACATTGTCTTCATCTGGGTTGTCAATGCCACCTTTCATATTCCAGTCTTCAGGAACAACTTTCTGGATGACCTAGAACAGAAGAATAATGTATTTTTATAGAAAGTAACCAAAACAAAGTTTATTCATTGTTTTCACACTCTTCTTGGTTACATGGGTGCAGTCCTTTCAGCTTGACACATTAGACCTCGGCATAGCTTACAGCTTGGCACATTAGACCTCAGCATAGCTTACAATTTGACACATTAGACGTCAGCATAGCTTACAGTTTGACACATTAGATCTCGGCATAGCTTACAGCTTAGCACATTAGACCTCGGCATAGCTTACAGCTTGGCACATTAGACCTCGGCATAGCTTACAGCTTGGCACATTAGACCTCAGCATAGCTTACAGCTTGGCACATTAGACCTCAGCATAGCTTACAGCTTGACACATTAGACCTCAGCATAGCTTACAGCTTGGCACATTAGACCTCAGCATAGCTTACAGTTTGACACATTAGACCTCGGCATAGCTTACAGCTTGGCACATTAGATCTCGGCATAGCTTATAGTTTGACACATTAGACCTCAGCATAGCTTACAGCTTGGCACATTAGACCTCAGCATACCACTGAAGACGGATGTGTCGTACCATTGGCGCAAATGATGACAACGCATTTCCATTTTCTGGACAACATGCTGTTGGAAATCTAGTTGGACCATTGTCCTGCTACAAGAGAGATCCGGTGGGAGTTTGAGAATGAACGCTGAAGAAGAAGACCTCAGCACAGTTTTTGGATCTCTTTGAGATATATAATGGCACAACCCAATCTCAACTCTTCTCTTCCCATGGTAGGTCAAGGTGACCCAAAAATCAAGATGAAGTCAAATGTGTTACGATGAAAGGTGCAGATATCGCAGCTGAACTATAAACTGTACCATAATGCATTCCATTCTCAAGACTACTAAATAGAAGAAATTTTAGAATGGACATTCCATTCTAGTTTGCAGCTAGAAGAATGAGACTTGTAACTTAAGCATGGTAATTTGGTGCTAGGGGTTCCCATCCTTGAACAGACTTCTCTTTTGCAACCTGAAAATCATGCCACAACATATTCTGTTCTCCAGGCTATATTCTGCTAACATGCAGGAGGTTGCTCTAACATGCAGGAGGTTGCTCTAACATGCAGGAGGTTGCTCTAACATGCAGGAGGTTGCGAATGAATGCTGAAAAACAATGAACACATGAGAAGACTGAATCATAATTCCTACAGTTGCCAAGACAAAACAAACCATACCTGCACTTTGCTGTGTACTGCAACAAGCTCATTGTCATTGCACTTGTCGACAAAAAATAGCTCCAGAGGATCAGATGCCTCTCCTAGGACAGTTTCACATCCTCTGTAGTACCGGTGGACATGTGCCTGCTTGCAGCCACCTTCTTCAAACAGGTACTGAACTTGAGCAATGTAGAACGGCTGAGTTGGGTCTGCAGGTGAGATGGAAACATAGTCTCCCTTGGTTATCTGGTGAAAGACAAGATTACATAAACATTTTTTCAAAGGTAACATTCCATATCACTGAGGCATTTTAGGGAATTTTACGTTGTGCCCACATTTTTGCCTGTAAATTGCGTACATAGGGATGTGGTCAGAATCATGCTTGGCCATCTGGTACCCATTTCCTTAGGCTGGGTTGATCTAGAAGTTGTTTGTGGTTTAAAACTATTCCAGTTATACTAGAAAATCTTGACAATCAATAAACGGTAATACTGTAATAAAACTGTATGAAAATAGTACTTAAAAAACAGGTGATGAAGTTTTACTGTACGACGATTAACACACTATCATTATCTGAAGCTCACATGAAATAATACACACAAAACAAGCTAAAATCATACAAATAACAATACACATGACATAATCATTGTTATTTATAACAAGTAATCATAATGCACAATGCATTTAAAACAGCAGCACGACTTGCCCGGAAGTTACAGCAACAACAACATACATCTGCACTTTTGAGAAGTCAGATTGCCACTGGTCAACCAACAACAAAGAAACGAAAAATTTACCAACATGTCAATGATGCTATTAAAACAATGGTTGAACAGGTAAGATCCAGAAGAGCCTATCAACTTCTTGAAAAACAGCACGTGTTTTGAACATGAATGTTGTGTAGAACTTAATTTCATGTCTATCATTTATGAGACAATTCATATCATTTGAAGATTTTATTATAATTATTTACTAGCTATATTGTTCATTTGTGTTTATTACAGTTTGTATGAAATATTTTATATATTACCTTTGTATTTTGTCTTGGGGATATTTTGCCTGGGAATATTTTATCTTGGAATATTTTGTCTTGGGTATATTTTGTCTGAGAATATTTGTCTGGAATATTTTGTCCTAGGAATATTTTGTCGTTACCCATGATTCTGTATCAATACTTGTATCATACATATCACATTTTCATACGTATTTGAATCAAAGTAGAAGTTGACTCCTTTTTTTTCCTCCAGATTGTCCCATAATTCCCAGATTTTTTTTCCAGTTTGTCCCATAATTCCCAGATTGTTGCATAAAGTGGATCCTCCTGTATTCTGCCATCTTTCATCCTCTTAGATTGTCCCAGCCATCTGAGTCTATGCAAACTGAGCATAGAAAATACTGCGGTATTGCCTGTTCGTTTCAATGCATCAGTGTTAGTAATGTTCTCCTGCCACCGAACAAAGAACAGTATTCTGATAGTGATTCCTTCCAGTTTCCATTTTTATAACTGGACGCTAAGAATGTCATTGGTTATTTTCTTACCATGCTACAGACACGGCTACATTATTTCACATCATGTCGGAAAACATCATGTGAAATATTCAGATCTCCATATAGTTTGTGAAATCTTCAGATCTCCTCCATATAGTTTTTGGTATTCTAATGTTTCATTTACTTTCAGATATTCTTTTTAGACTAGTTCTTGTGAGAGAACTAGTTTCCATGTTAACAAATCTACAATCATGGTTGGAGACAGCTCTCAGCTAGAACATGCAAACATCCCTCCACAGACAAGAGAGATAGAGAGAGAGAGAGAGAGAGACTAAGACATTTCAGATTAGATCACATCTACGACATAAATGATTTTCTGACTGACCTCGACGTCATTAATCCTGGCTGCTGTATAATATTTCCTCTTGTTTTCTTCATGTGTTGGTAGACCTGGCCAAACTACTTTGGTCTTGACATTTGTAGCAGATTTATGTTTAGTCACTGCCACCAAGTTTTTGCTTTCTTTATCCTCTTTTTCAATTTCTGATTCCTCTTCAACATCATCTTCTTCTGCCGTCTTAATGGCCATATTTGGACACCTAATGGAAAATACAAAAAATAAAAAGTATGTGAACTTTAAGGTCAAGGCAAACGTGAACAAGTGATAAAGTTTGTTAATGTTGTTTTTTTCCTTTATATTCCTAACAATCAAAATTCTTCTTGTACATGTCGCGGCGTCTGCTATGGCAAAGCAGCCTTTATTTTCACAGTCCATAGAAAACTTCCCTGCACTCCTTCACAGGAAAACATGAAAACATGCAGTAAGGAAAGTTTTTTTTATATTCCTAACAATATTTTTTTTTTTCAAAAGTATCTTCTGCATTAATCTTCTTTTGCATTAATTCTGCAGAATAGCAGGATGTAGTCCTGAGAACATAATGTGGTGTCATGGTTTACAGCTTTGCTGCGATATATGTGCCTTATGATCTGACACATCCGACTTCAGCATGGCTTCTGGTTCACTGAATCTACGTAGGATGAGACACGCCCACTCCACCCCAAAACCTTCTTAGTCACCACTTACAACATTCATGTAGGTACAGTGTTGCTATTCTTTGCTCTCCTTCTGGCCCCCCAATAACACAAGGACAACTCAAAATTAAATTTAATACCATTCTTCCTCTCTCTGTGCCACTATCTGGTGGCATAGTGGTTAAGCCATTTGCAGTAAGTGCCATGGGTTTGATATCCTGCGACATCTTCATTGCAAGTGCATTTGGGGGGGGGGGAAGGAGAGAATCCCTGGACATTATCGCTTGAAGGTATGAGGTTATGTGTTATATATGGTACTCTCAGCAGCTGGCATGCTGGTGCCGAGATGGGCGGAGTATATATGTGGTAACCGTAGCCATTTTTTCTTACCAACAGATAATCATCTATTCTGTCTCCAAGAGTATAGCTAACATCGTTTTTCTCTATCCAACTACCCAATGGTATCATTTAGACGTTTCTTTCTCACTTAAGGCAAGTATACGAGGGGTGGTTGAAAAGTTGTGCACTTTACTAAGTAATCGTAAAGACGGGCAGACTTTGCTGTGTATCATTCTAAAGACACACTACTAGTTGACAATTCCCGCGCGTGCATAGCTCGAATGCTGCGGTGCGTGAAAGAGAAATTAGCGGAAAACTAGTTCAGTTGTGTATGAAACTGTGTCACGGATAGAACAGAGCCTTGTTGTGTAATCTTCTTCTTCTTCAGCGTACATTCTCAAACTCCTGCTGAATTCTCTTGTAGCAGGACATGTCCTCTAAATTTCCAGCAGAATGTAGTCCAGAGAATGGAAATGCATTGTGTCGCCGTTTTATTTGCGCCAATGGCCCAATACATCCGTCTTCGGCGGGTTGTGTAATCAAATTCCTGCACTTGTAGCAGGGTAAATCTGCACAACAAATTCATGATGAGATTTTGTTTCTCATTTATAAGGATGTCACTATAAAGCGTTGAAAAAAATCACTTTGAATCGCTAGCGGTCAAGATGAGCCAAGGAGGGACAGAATTATTTTAAATAGTCACAAATAAACAAGTTTACCTACGTTCCTTACAAGCTTGTTTGGCTCAGCCTGAGCCCCCAAACTTGGTCATGTCACGGCATGCAGCACATTTACCACAATCTGGTTGCTGACACACCTACAATTAAATTTAAATAAATCGTACAAGTCAATCTGTCAATCAAGTTGAGGTTTAAGTTTGTTGATTATCATCGATGCACACTGGACATATCGATAGGTGCTTAGTTCTCTGCTTCATTAAATCTCTCAGGGTATAACAACTGATGGTTTAGTCTTCGATAACTACCATCCGATAAGCTGAAATACCCAATCTGTTATTTGAAAGCATAAACAAAATGAGTTGTTTATGGCCTAATTGTTGGTTACAAACTGGCCAAAATTGTGCATAAACTAATAAAAACATGCTGAATTTTCATTTGATGGTTATTGAATTTTCAAGAATGTTACTTTTTTATAAATTTATTTTAGCTCTCTCAAATTATCAATATTCATTCATTTCACTATTGTCTATCCTCAGGTGGTGGAGTTGTCGTAGTTTTCATATGCCACAATCTAGCATACCTCACATATACCACAATCAAACCTACCTCACATATACCACAATCAAACCTACCTCACATATACCACAATCAAGCCTACCTCATATATACAATAATCAAGCCTACCTCACATATACCACAATCAAGCCTACCTCACATATACCACAATCACGCCTACCTCACATATACCACAATCACGCCTACCTCACATATACCATAATCAAGCCTACCTCACATATACCATAATCACGCCTACCTCACATATACCACAATCAAGCCTACCTCACATATACCACAATCACGCCTACCTCACATATACCACAATCAAGCCTACCTCACATATACCACAATCAAGCCTACCTCACATATACCACAATCAAGCCTACCTCACATATGCCAAAATCAAACCTACCTCACATATACCACAATCACGCCTACCTCACATATACCACAATCACGCCTACATCATATATACCACAATCAAGCCTACCTCACATATACCACAATCAAGCCTACCTCACATATACCACAATCACGCCTACCTCATATATACCATAATCACGCCTACCTCATATATACCACAATCAAGCCTACCTCACATATGCCACAATCAAGCCTACCTCACATATGCCATCAAGCCTACCTGACATATGCCATCAAGCCTACCTCACATATGCCATCAAGCCTACCTCACATATGCCACCAAGCCTACCTCACATATGCCACCAAGCCTACCTCACATATGCCATCAAACCTACCTCACATATGCCACCAAGCCCACCTCACATATGCCAAATAATGCCTACCTCACATATGCCACAATAAAGCCCACCTCACATATGCCACAACCAAGCCCACCTCACATATGCCACAACCAAGCCCACCTCACATATGCCACCAAGCCCACCTCACATATGCCACCAAGCCCACCTCACATATGCCACCAAGCCTACCTCACATATGCCACCAAGCCTACCTCACATATGCCACCAAGCCTACCTCACATATGCCACCAAGCCTACCTCACATATGCCACAACGCTGTCTCTTAGTCTTGGAAGTCTCATCAATATGACCTTGGAAAATGGAGTGAAAGATTCTTCGGACAAGAGGAGTCACAGTGGCTTTTGTGTCCTTGGGTTTTTCTTTTTTAGCCTTTACTCTGGCCACCTCTTTTCTCAACTGCCTCCTGAGAACGAGAGTGACTCCATTACATAAATATTTATATTAGAAAAATTACAGGAAGGACACAAAACAGAAAATGAAGTCTTTAAATTGTAAAAGTTAAAATTAATGCCACTCCAGAACACCCAATCCAAATTTAATTTAAAATTATATGATTTTCTTTCTTAAGTACATGCATATTTATTATCTCACACACTCTCTAAACACATTTACACACACGCCTCGAGTGAGTGTGCTATATAAACATTTATCAGTTATAAAATGCTGCTAGCAAAATAATATAACGCTGCCAAAGTTGTATGTGATGAGCAACTGAAGCTAATAAAATTATGACATCACGCATCTGTTCTCTGGACATCCTTCTGGAAATCTAGTCGGATCATTTTCCTGCTACAAGGGAGATCCAGTGGGGATCCCGTAGTCGTAACCTGCGATAACAGTTATCATGTTGTTCCGACATGCCGACGTTGTGCTTGAACTAGGACGGGCACGGTGTAGGTGAGCGGAACTAAGAAACCTGTCGCACGGTCCTGAGTTGTGCCCTGATGTCGACGTCAGTTTCGGCTGCATAAGACTCGAAACACCATCAAATCGGATAACTGCTGGAACAGAGGGAGTGCACTTATGGGAATGCACCACGTGCTGTGAGGCCAGTTTCTAATCAAGAAGATCCAGTGGGGAGTTAGAAAGCGAAAGCAAACAAACAAATGATATAACACCAGCTGACTGCGAAGATATTTATTGTGCTTCACCCACCTTTTACCCAAAGTAACGCCAGCCAGTTTGATTAGTGCCCTCATGCAAGGTGTAGTAATGAGTAGAGACTCATCCTCCTCTGCTGCATCATCAAAACTCTGAACTTGATCCACCACAAATTGGGCATGTCGTAGCACGCTATCTTCTGATAAACTTGTCAGCCCAGCTGGAGGTACAGTAGTCTGAGGAACATATAGTTATGCCATGTGTAAATATAGAATCTTGAATATTTATAGAAATATAAAGTATTTTAAAATCTGCTCAAATTTTGACAAATTTAACTATCAAAAATTCTCAAGTCAATTAATGTTATACCAGATTATTCTTCCGCATTCGTTCTCAAACTCCTGCAGATTAGCAGGATGCAGTCAAGAGAACGGAATGCTGTGTCATGGTTTACAGAAGGGGTTGGTAACCTACAGCCTGGACTCGGCCCACCAACCCATCTCATCCAGCGCCAAAACAAAAATCGCAACTACTACCCCACAGTGCACCTAAAATAGTAATTTAAGTGCATATTTCAAACCTGGTTTAGAACCACATCCCGCCAAAGACGGATGTGTCGGGCCATTGGCGCAAATAAAACAGCAACACAACGCATTTTCATTCTCTGGACTACATCCTGCTAGAAATCTAGTAAGACAATGATCCTGCTACAAGGGAGATGCAGCGGGAGTTTGAAAATGATCGCTGAAGAACCACATGAACTTAATTATTGTATCAATATGTCTAGACCTAAATACACATGTAAACTTCCATAAGTTTTAAAATGTTCAAATGTATAGCATTAATACACTTCTGGAAAGTGACTGCTTGCTTCTTGCAATCACTGTTGATAATTTGATTACTGGCACTTTCCGTAACTTAATAATGCATAATCATCGGGTTCGTGCCATTTCTAAGCTCACTGATTTAGTGCAAAGAAAGCCAAAATGACACTTTTATGACTGTGGAAAGACAAGGGGGGTGGAAGGTGCACAATGGGGATGGAAGGTGCACAAGGGGAAAAGAAGGTACACAAGGAAGATCAAAGGTGCATGGGGATGAAACCCACTGGTATGTGCGTGAGCGCACACATGTGAAAAGGCACACAGGGCGGACGAAAAGTACACGGGGGGATGAAGAAGACGATGGTAATGTTCCTCCTTTGCAAGCAAAGATGGGCATGGCATAGAAAAATAATAATAAAATGTGGTGTGAACAAATAGAACAAAAAATAATTTGTGATTGTCTAATTTAGTTTTGGTTTGTGAGTTTGCAGACGTCCAATGAGTCCGATTTGTGTCAGGAAAGTTCTATTTCAGTACTTGCAGAGGGTCCAGAGCAGGACAGATATAAGATTTTTCCTTTCGCTTCCGTCTCTAGTAAATTGCCCGCATTGTTCATTCTTTTTCAAATTTAATGATGTCAGCAGTGATCTGGGTGTGCCAAGCTGAGCGATCAAGGGTCGCAGTCTCCCAGGAGCTAGGATTGATGCTGCAGTGCTAAACAGGGGGGATGAAAGGGACACAGAGGAATGAAAAATACACAAGAAGGATACCTGGGGGCACAAGAAGTTTTATGTGAATACGAATACCTGACAGAAAAGAACTGTTATTTTTCCAATAATTAATTTATTCATAATACCTGAATTTTATTCAACAAATCCTCGTAACTAGCATCTGGATTGTTGATGAGAAATTCAATAACAATCTTGGACATATGAACTTTGACCCTCATCTGCTCAATGAAAGGACCGTAAGCCTCGCTGGGTTGCATCAATATGTATTCGGCAAAACCTGCAGTCAGAAAAAAAAAAAATTATGTGTAACTGTAATCAAACCAGAGGTCATAGTAACTGGATTACCAGAACCACAATTTTTTTTATGGTTGTGAAGCTTTTATATAACCAAATTGGACTAACATCTAAGGTTGAAAGAATGTACTATAAGAGGTACATTTTACTTAACCTTTAGGACTCTACAGGCGCAATTTTGCAACAAAAGTGTGTCCCCCATCTTGCCTATTGGCGCAATATTGCGCAGCAACTTAACAGATAGTGCCCAAATCGCGAGTACGGAACTTCACAAAGTAAAGCATATATGACGTAGAAATTCCCGCCACACGAAGCTAGGAATACGGCAGTCTAAAGATCAAATTCCTTTACACATTACCATTGTAAGAAGGGGAAAGCCAGTTGGTTTTAAACGCATTTCTGGAGCGACTTTAGCTATTTTCGGTGCCGTATTTTACTATCAAATTGAGTACCGCCTGCCATGGGTAAGTAATCGCGACTACATGTTCTAATTGTTGTTTTTTTGTGTTTAATATGTTGTTATTTGTTAAGAATGTATGCGTATTCGTTCAAAAACACAAAAATAATATGTACGTGGGGTGCCACGTGTGTGCATGGACAATAATTACGCTGTGTGTCGGCCTAGACCTAGTGTTGACCGGACGGACATTATGAGATTTCTTCACGTTGTATTCGTTTTTTAGGCCATATTATATTAGTTTGTATATGAAACAATATATATACAACAAGTTTAGGTATTAGGGAGGATTTTATCAATGTTTCCGGGGTGCAAAGGGAACGCATTGCTCTAGGCGGACCCAGGGTTAGCAGATAACCAAGATCCCAAATGTACCTCCACGTGGTGCACCCTGGAAACAGAAATACAGCAGCTCGTGCTGATTCTGGCCAAATCTTTTGGGGATCGTGTCCGAGAATGTGGAGGTAGCAGATGGAAAGAGATTTGACTGCACAAGAGACAGACAATATCTCCGACACCACCAGCATCACCACATATAGCGACATTGTCGACATACAGTGAAGCTAGTCAGTCCAGTCCGAACATTGGAGGGGCGGCCAATGTAAAATGCACGTAAAGGTAAATGCATGGCGAGAGACAAATGTTTCATACAGAGTACAATGAAACAATGAAAGGGCAGAACAGCGCTAGAGGGCAGCGCGAACTGCAAATAGAAAGTGAAAAGTCCCTAGGAAAGGGAACTACAAGCTCCGTCAGCTCGAGACGGGCTTCTAGTTACCAGAGTTCCTAACAGGCAGAGACCCAGACCAATCCATCGGCTTTTGGTAAAGCAAAAGAACTAACCCAACTCTAATGTCGAGCCTTCCTAAACCGGAAATATGCTTGCAAAGAGAAAGGGTTCTGTACCCGATGGGTGTAGGCAAGAAAGGGACAACGATGGCAGTCCTGGCCCAACTCTACTGTCAAGGTCTCCTATACCGGAAGTAACTTGCAGAGAGAAAGGGTTCCGTACTCGATTCGCTCAGGCACAAAAGGGACAACGATTTAGCCCTGGCCCAACTCTACTGTCAGGTTTTCCTACACCGGAAATACACTTGAAGAGAGAAAGGGTTCAGTACCTGATGGGCTCAGGCGCTATTGGGACAAGGACGCTCAGCTCGAGAACGCCTTGCTCTCAAACGCGTGGTGTGAGACTCGAACTTGGACAAGGGGTACACGATGTCGGTGAATGACACCTCGGCTAAGAGGGCGAAAGAGCCATGGCCCAACTCCTCTGTTGAGTTCTTCCCCTTAAGGAACCAGGCTCATGGATGAGAAACGGTTCAGTACCCAATGGGCACAGGCACAGCACGTCAATTACACGAGGCAAGTTCATAGACTGTGGAACACCGTTCGAGTGAGACGAGAGCAAGAAAATCGTCTGGGCGAAGAGTCTTCACTACGCGTGCCTGGAGACAGATATAGAGGCTGTCACAGGCTAAGGGTAGCCCACCCGAATTGTCAAGGCATGCCGAAATCGGATGTGCTAGGCCTACAAGGCGCATAACGGTGGCACAACGTAATCACGCTCCCGGCGGAAATCGCACGGATATCCGTGATGGTTACAATGGAGTGAACGAAAAACAAACACAAACATCAATGTTTCCACACATTGCTCAAGTATTAGGGTCGTTAAGAAGTTATATGGGTGATTTTGAAAATGGTGTTCTGCAATTTTTCCCCCGAATTTTCAACTTCACATCTTGCTCACAACTGTCATATCACACATACAACAACAACAAAAACATGACTATATTCACTATTCATTCCTTTATTTAGATATGTAAAAATTATTTTGATACCTTTTAAAACAAAAATGTTATCGTGTTTTCAAAACACCCATCGTCCAAAACGCAAATTTTCCAAAAAACAATTCAGGCCCCAGGGGGATATTGTGTAATTTTAATTGAGGGCTCTAGAGGTTAACCGGAAAAACTTGTGTCTGGAATAAAACAGATTATTTGTTTGAAATAATGTTTCACTTTGTCAGATGAATGTACATACAAGGTTTTTACGTCTCCTCCATAATATAAAGAAGCATTATGCTTGTAAATTCATGAGTATGCAGTAATAATACACTCAAATTGTTGCAAGAATGCGGTGGACAAACTGGTTAGGGAACAAAATTCTACAACCTTTAAAATTTTCCTGTACAGAATTATGATTTGACCTATTTACACACAAAACTCCCCCCCTCCCCAAAGATAAATAAGATATGCATTCAAACGTGGGTCAAAGTGCATGAGCCATGGAAAGATTGATTAGCAACCAACCAATCATTCGATTAATTTCAAGTGATACAATGTATAAAACTGTGATATAATAAAGTGTATTTAAGTAATTCAATCACATTCTGTTCCTTAGCATATTTCAATTTTCACTATTTAAAATATTTAATACAAATTATGTTCTTCTGCATGTGTTCATGAGATATAAAGAGTTTCCCTTACTTGAAACAATCAAATAAAGGCTAATTTAAATAATGACAAACCTGTTGAAAACCCAATCAAGGCATTTTCTCCTCCATCAAAGCCAGCAACAAACCATTAATTTATTGGACCCATGTTGCGGCAAGGTACTCCACCTGGAATAGAACAATCACATTAAAGAAAAAAAACTACCAAACATTGAAAACACTTTATTTTCTTCTACACATGAGAAGCCTTGTAGGCTAGTTGATAGTGAGCTTGCCTACTGTAACTGAGTTACAGAGGTACCAAGTTCTAGCCTAGTTGATAGTGAGTTTGCTTACTGTCACCAGGTAACAGCGTGCCAGGTTTACTATCACCAGAACATGAGATTTGTTTGAAACCAAGTCCAGATAAAAAATCATGGTCGTGATTTCTCACTTAATACGGTCATTCCTCCAGTTCAGGGGTTGTAGTTGGGTACCAGGAGTATGTGTTGAGGAAGGTAAACACCGCAAGGAAGGAAACTGGCCACACCACCTAATAGTTGCTACCA
Organism: Meghimatium bilineatum; assembly: GCA_034231615.1. Taxonomy (NCBI): domain Eukaryota; kingdom Metazoa; phylum Mollusca; class Gastropoda; order Stylommatophora; family Philomycidae; genus Meghimatium; species Meghimatium bilineatum. The sequence goes on from CM067309.1 coordinate 16,563,107, forward strand.
TGGGACTTTTAACACATATCTGTACTACGACTAAAAGATGTTGCCATTTTTGTTTCGATCCCTGGAAATAATGAGCAATACAGGATTTGCATCCTTTTGTGCAATTGAGGTTTCTCCAGAGATGTATTTCATACTGTGTAGATAGACTCCCAACTCCCTATAGGCATGCAATGCTTTGAGAAGAAATGTACCACTCAGAAGGTAAAAAGCTTCCTGTGTAGTCATATAATTTACTATGGCCACGCAGAAGATGGATGTGTTAGACCATTGGCACAAATAACACGGTGACACAGCGCATTTCCATTCTCTGGACTACATCCTGCAGGAAATCTATACAAGTAAATTTAAGTAGGAAGCCAGAGGATAATATTTTAAAAATTCTTGAGACTAACGGGAATTGAACCAGTCCGTTCTACGGCACCAAATCGCCTAGCAACAATTGCACACGCGTTTTTCAGTACTTGACTAACCGCATCTCCAATAAAAGATGCGATTTCATCAAGCCATTCAAATCGTGCACACAAAGTCACCCGAACGGACCAATCGAGACAAGGACTATTACAACAACAACAAACATCCCGTACAGGTATTGAAATATCCTCAGTAACAACAAACACATCTAGTAGGAAATCTAGTAGGACCATTGTCCTGCTATAAGGGAGATCCAGCGGGAGTTTGAGAATGAACACTGTAGAAGATCTACTAGGGAATCTGTGCTGTTGCATAGCAAGTTTGTCTAATGGGACACTAGTGAGACCTTCAAACCTGCATGCTAAAACTGGCATGTTTGTTTGTCTGAATTTTAACTTTATGTATTTCTTTGAAACAGCCATTCCTTCTGTTTTCTTCTTTTTTAAACTAATTCCTTTGTTTTCACTTGCTTGTACTACCATGTCCAACAGGGCTTGAAGTTGTTGTTCGCTCCCTTCAATCAGAATTGTATCGTCAGCATATCTTAGATTATTCAGATTGTAACCTCCAACTGCTAATCCTGGAATGTGAAATGAATATCATCATCATCAGGTGCCATGCCGGGTGGTGTAGGCGGTCATGGCTCTCTGTCCACAGTATTACGTATCAAAGTCGTTATTGTTTCTGTGCCGTGCCAGGTTGTCAAACTGTCTAATATTTTCTAACGTTGTCGCCCTCTGTCTCTGGTGCCTTCAATCTTGCCTGTTGTGATAAGAAAATCTTCTAATGTGATACCTAAGAAAAAAAAAGCAAACAAAACAAGAAGTGATCATATGGGGAATATAAAGATAAAAAAAATTGCTGGAACATCTGCGGTCAAATATATTGAAAATCAGAGACTGAAATGGTTCCGCCACTTAATGAGAATGAACCAGTATTGGCCAACAACAGAGCATACAACATAAATGAAGACATCAAACCAAGAAGAAGGTGGAATAAAGGAGTTACAAACGCTCTGAGACCTCACAATATTACTGCATATCAAGCGACCAAACGTAATATTGCCCAAAAACCGACCAGCATTCGACCATGCTACAGCTAACAGTAACAGCAGAGAAAACACAATCGATAGAAGAAAAATGTTACACTGAAGAACTAATAACAGAAAAAATATGGAAGTTATTTGCTGCTGGCATCTTTTACAGAAACTCTATATAAACAACCTAACTTCACATCCATACCTTCTGGGCTGGCATCCTCTTCAAATATGGGTTTCAAGACTCCGCTGAAGTACAGATACTTGTTACGTTCAATCAGGCCGGTGTCAAATGCACACAAGTGTGTGTTCTTATCATAAACACTGGAAGGGAACACAGTTTTAAAGATTAAAGTGCATGCAGATGAATCTATCAATCAAATACTCAATCAATCATCTATTGTCTATCTATCTGGCTATACAACTATTTGCACCTCATGGAGTATAGGTCTTAAACAAACTCCTCTATCTTGTCCTATTTTTAGCTTGCTTCCAGTTCTTTCCATGCTCTACCACACCAAACTACTTTTGCGTCTCTGCATCTAATTCTTTCCTCTAGATAATACTTGTTATTTCTCGTTTCCTGTGGGTTCTAGAGTAATGCCTGTATTATTATGCTTTCTTCTTCAACGTTCATTCTCAAATTCCTATTGAATCTCTCTTGTTAGGACAATGGTCCTACTAGATTTCCAGAAGGATGTAGTCCAGAGAATGGATATGAAAATGGAGAATTAAATTGTGTTGTCGCCATTTTATTTGCACCAATGGCCCAACACATCCATCTTCGGTAGTTTGCTATGCTTTCTGTTAGCTTTCTTAATGTGTGTCCTCCGCCGAAGACGGGATGTTTCTGCCATTGGCGCAAATAAAACGGAGACACAATGCATTTTCATTTTCCAGACTACACCCTGCTGGAAATCTTGTAGGATCATTGTCCTGCTATAAGAGAGAACCAGCATGAGTTAAAATGAACGCTGAAAAAAGAAGATATCAGCTTCTGACTCCGATAGGAGAATGAGGAAGGAGACAAATAATTTTTGAACGTTCAAAAAAAAAAAGAGGGAGACTTACCTGAAGTTTGTGATTTTATGTTGTGGCCGGTCTTCCGTTATTTTATCAAAGTCTTCGTTACCAGTAAACAATGACAACTTTGGATCAGTGAGGGCAATGAACTCTTCAACCTAGAAATAGTAAAACCAACATTAGCCTGACATTTCCCACTACAGACATTACAATAGATCTATTATGTGTATGAGAGACAAAATTAGCTATAAACATCAATCTTCGGGATTCGTTTTTAAATTACTAGATGAAATATATCACATCATGGTTTAAAGCTACACTATCCATGCATTTTTGGCCCAACACATCAAACTTCCGCATGACATTTTTGGTCAAAGACAACTTATTGAATGAGGAAGTCAGTCCATACCAAAACATCCTTAGTCACCACTTACACTATGCATGGTAAGTGGCAGTGTTATTTCTTTGATCCCTTTTTCAGACCTGGCAATACACATCATGATCATATCCATAACCCTTCAGGGTCGTAGAGTTGAGACTCTTGAAATATAGCTGTGCCACTCTTGAAATGTCAACAGAAAAATTTTGCCTTGCCTCTCTATTCTTTGTTTAGGTGAAGAATCTTAATCTTGTCCAGTCTTTAATATTATCAATCCATACTTTCCTCTTACCACCTCTTCTTCATCAACCATCAGCTGTTCCCTGCAAGATAATTTTGGAAAGGAAATCATGCCTCATGGCCAAACCACACAAGTTTTGTGATGTCTCACCACTGCCGTGAGATGTTCCTGTTGGCGTCAAATACACATAGGCCAACAAAAATATAATAGCAAGTGAACTGCAGATTAGTAGCATGTACTCTGGAGAAAAGAATGTTGTCATGGTTTACAGATTGAATGCACCTTTCGGCCTGACACATCCAACTTCAGCATATACCAAGTAAAAAATAAGAGACAGTTTTCAGGAATTCTAGGGATGCAATTATTAATTAAGAGAGAAAATGAAAAATTCACTGCATGGTACATGCCGATATCGGATGTGCAGGACCTTCCAAGGTGCAAATAACTCAGTTATGCCGTAAATTAGTACTACAACGTACTTCATGCTTCCCAGCGGAAATCACATGCACTTTTGTGTTGGTTACCAGAGTTTGAAAGAAGAAGAAGACTGTATGTCACAACTACAAAATTTTTTCTGAGCTTGTTCTCAAACTCCTGCATATAACAGGCTGCAGTTCAGAGGATGGAATGAGTTGTACCATAGTTTGCAGCTTGACTACAATATCTGTGCCCGTCAGCCCAGCACATCCAACTTCAGTATAACATTGGATCGTTTATGAAACAGTAAATTCAACTCACAAAATCCTCTTAGTCACTTCCTACAACATGCATGGCAGGCCTTAGTGTTGGTACTCTCTGTTCCCCCTTTGAGTCCGGCAACACTTGCCCGACTACAAATAATCATTTTAGCTTAAGTAAGGCCTGCCGTCTAATGAAAGCAATGAGATCAAGCAATTACTAGAGTACACCCATAACTGAGCCAAATGCAAAGCGTGTTACGAAACCATGGCCTTTGGAAAAGTAAGAAATTGGTCGCTCACGGTCACTTACAAAGGACACTGTTCTGTAGCATTCTTTACATTCAGATCCGTCTCTCGTTTACACAAAAGTCGCTTCTAGTGGACAGCAGGCCTAATGTGTGCACAATGGAAAAAAAAATACTTTTATGGACGTGACTATTACCTTCTAACCTTGCTACAATGATCCTTCAAGGAACGATGCAAGAAAAAAAAAGGAAGAGACAAATTTTTCTTAACTGACCACAGATACAAACAAATGAGCAACACAACTTACAGCATCTTCAGAATCACCAGGAAATAACTTCAGTTCCTGATCGTCCATGTACTTCAAACATTCGTTACATCTTTCTGGGAGAGCTTTCGTATGACAAAGTCAACACTGTGGAATTTCTGTAAATAAGAAACAGTTCATAACATGAAGTAAAAGATTACAAGTGGGAGGGGAAACAAACAGATGATGATGATGAAATAATACCTTTAGCTGCGAGCATATACCTCTTGACACATGATGATGATGAAATAATACCTTTAGCTGTAAGCAGATAGCTCGACATTCCACTGATAAATTGACAGATTTTCTGACAAAAGTACAGGTCTTCCTCAACTAAGGTGATACTGGTGAGTATAAGCATGGTTGTGTTAAGGGGGCTTATAGGTTTATGTTTTTCCCAAAAGGAAGCATTTATTATTATTCGAGAAAAATAATACTATTCACGACATACACGTTATCTACTAGGGATTTGTTGTTGCATGGTGGTTGTTCTGGTATGTCACTGGCGAGACAAGGCACTCTACATGCAGTTAACATAATCTATGCCGAGTCATATGTCAGATTGTAATTAATTTAAAAATCAGCTTACCTTTCTTGTCGGTTGATATTATTTTCAGCTTCTAGTTTGGCCCTCTTGGGACTGTTTTCCTTATCATCGTTCTCATCAGGACACTTGTCACATTCAGTCATCTCCTTGGCTTGAACATCATTAGCAACTATTTCTTGACCTTTCTTTGGTTCCAACTTGGGCCTGCTTGGAAATTATGAATGTTTCTGTAGATAGTAGTTTCAAACAAGTAATATCAATAATAAAATATCAATGCAAAAGCAGTGAAGCTAAATTACATCTGGACAGAGCAAGCATATTATTTATCAAGTGAGATATTCTTCTCAGAACGATGTGTTCATCGTGGATACTCTGAGCGCTTCTCTATCCCGGGCAAGCAGGACTGCATTGGCCAGAGACATGTGCATACATTCTTCGATGTCGCTGGTCCATCGTCTTCTTGGTCCATGCACAGAGAAAGACAAATCAATGTAAAGAACATTAAATGTAGATAAGGGTCGAATCTTGAACAACATCACAACATGAAAGCTGAAGTTTATTTTGGTTATATAAAGAGACGTAATAGCATGAGAAAACTAGTAATGGAAGGCATAGTTGCTGGTAACAAGGCAACGATAACAACGGACGAGAGACATTTCAGAGTCTTTAGAGGTGCCCATGGCAGCATCATGTCAACTTGCTCAGAATTGTGAGGAAGTTTAGTGCTCATAAGTAATACTGCATTTTGGGAAGAATGTAACTCAATTAATGCTATTCATAATATATCCCAATCATTTATATTTTCATATAACCTTAATTTCTTGTTGCCTCAATGGAGCCCTGATATACAGGAACAGACGAGATCTGGAACAGACCCGTGAGCTTTCTAAAAACAAGTTGTTTTAAAAACCTCTTCTATTTATGCTGTCCATATTTTTATGGGTGCCTCTCTAACTTTAAGCCCACTGTATTTAAACAGCGTCACTTTTCGGATGGTATTAGTAACTAGTAGCATATCAGAACCATTTGACTTGCTGTTTTCTGATGAAGTTCCGCACTCGTGTTATACCCACCTGCCGTCTGATTGTCTCATTACTGATTATATCTATTTTTGTGACCGTGTGAAAAAAAACTACAGAAAGCAGACAAAAGGGTAAAGTACACCCTGATCAAGTGAAAATATTTGATAAAATAGAAACCACCAAATCAATCAAACAAACAGAATAGGAACCACCAAATCAATCAATCAAACACAGAATAGGAACCACCAAATCAATCAATCAAACACAGAATAGGAACCACCAAATCAAACAGTGATTGTTCCACGTAAACTGCTATTTAAATTTTTTTAATATATTTACTTATATATTGGTGCACAATTTTACTGCAGTTTTCTATTTACTTGAATATTTTTAATCAAACTAATGCAAACATGTTTTGGCAGTAAAGAAAGTCAATAATAATCATGTACGTTCAAGTAACTCACCTTCCAGAAAACAATGACATAATTGTGGGCTGTTTGTCATCAGGAGTCTTAGAGGCGAGACGACCTGAAGTCCGAGCAGGTGCTGTAGAGTATAGATAAAACATATACATATTTTCTGATGCCACTAAGCAATTACACCTAATTAACCTTACAGGCTCTATAGGTGGTTATAGCCCCAACGTCATTATGTAACTTGGGTCGGTAGGCGTCTCCATTCACCCCCATTGCTATGCCCCAAATCATCAGCACGGAATCACGAAGTAAAGCTTATATGATGTAGAATTCCCGCCACACGAAGTTAGAAAGAAATATGTCACAGCCTAAAGGTCAAATTCCTTTACACATTACGATTGCAAGAAGGAAAAAGCCGGCTAATTTTTGACAACAAATTTCTGAAATCATTGTCCATTTTCTACCACATATTTTACTATCAAATGTAGTGTAGCATTGACAAGTGATCAAATGTAGTGTAGCATTGGCAAGTGATCAAATGTAGTGTAGCATTGACAAGTGATCAAATGTAGTGTAGCATTGACAAGTGATCAAATGTAGTGTAGCATTGACAAGTGATCAAATGTAGTGTAGCATTGGCAAGTGAACATCATAGAAAGTGATATCTACATGTTTTAATTGCTGTTTTTATGTTTTAGTTGTTGTTATGTTATAGAATGTTCGTTTATTCATTGAAAAATACAAAAACAATATGTATCAGAGGTGTCACGTGTCAGCATTTAAAATAAAAACATTGTATGTCCATAGTTTTAAACGAGCGGACATTGTATGTGATTTCTTCACGTTTGATTAGTTTGTTCAGTCCATATTACATTAGTCTGGAAATGAAACGATATTTAAAAAAGTGATTAAACACTTAGGAGTTGGTTGTCCCATCTCATATGGGGTCAAAGTGACCCAGATGCCATGCTTACCCTTAGAACCCAGTAGCTCGATACTTTAGGATTTACACTAAATATGGTTACCCCAGAAACCAATTTTTTGGTATTTCGACTTGCAAGAACAGCGTACAGCATAAGGTAAGTTAATTGATATAACAAAACATAATTTTATGCCGTATTTGTGTCAAAATAACTCAGATCTGGTGGAGCGTTTTTGTGTATTTTTTTTTTCTCATGCGCCCGGGGAAAGGGGTGATTAACTAGGAGAGAAACGACATCACTCACTGTACACAGGAAGTAGGAGAGAAACCACATCATTGTACATAGGAAGTAGGAGAGAAACCACATCATTGTACATAGGATCAAACATTTTGTACAAACATCCTGCAACAATTTAAGTGTTGTTATTCTTTGCTCCTCTTTTGGGCCCCAGCAACACCTGAGCGCAATGGCCTGTAAATTTCTTGGAACCAAAACAAACTGCCAAAGACAAATGTGTCTGGCCATTGGAACGCATAAAAAGGCGACACAGCTTATTTCCATTCTCTGAACTACATCGTGTTGGAAATCTAGTAGGACCATTGTCCTGCTACAAGAGTGACCGAGTGGGAGTTTGAAAATTAACGCCGAAAAAGAAGAAACGATAACCATTTCTTCTACAACTTATGAGAACAAATTTGTTATTTATTAAATTAATCCTCTATACTTACTTCGAGTGGGTGTCTCTACGGATTTTCAAACCTCCTTTAAATTTTTTAACCGGTGGTGAGAAGTCATCTTCATCCCCATTGTCTGCTCCGTTAGTGTCAATCTCTGCTTCAATCAGATCAACTTCCCCTACACCGTTCAATAGTTGGTTACCATTCTGTGTCTCCGCGATATCCTGATGACATAAAGTAATATAGTATATAAAACAATTTCAAATATGGTCGGATTATTTTTACATATTTTGTAGTAATTGTTATAAACAAACAATTTTTAATTCTGAAAATGAAGTCCATCATCAAAAGATCCATTAACATGGAATGGAGCTCACCTCATCCATGGCAGCCAAAAGAACAATGCTATCTACAAGCTTGGAAGAAAGGAACAAACTATGTTTAGATTGAGAAAATACTCTAACATATGTACGGGAAGTTTGGAGTTGGTGTCACTGATATGTACCCTTTTAGACAAGTTCCAGAAAACACAAAACATATTTTACAGAACTGCACACTGTACGTAAGTAAAGACAAGATGAAAGCTATGAGCCTCTGAAAAAGCTTCTTCTTCTGCGTTCAGCATCTGCATGTGCAAACCAGACAGTGGTGTGGGAAGCTATAGATATGCATACCACAGCGGTTTGGGCAGATACGGATATGTATGTGCAAAATAGACCAGAGTTTGGGCAACTACAGACCTGAATTTAAAAACCAATGATTATGGCAGCTACTGACCTGCATGTGCCAGACAGTGGTTTGGGCAGATATGGGCCTGTATGAACACAATTCTTTTGGTGTGGTCACAGAGTACATTTTTTAGACTAATATTCCTAGATCTTGTACACAGTGTGTTAAATGTACACACGTGTTGCCTTTCCCAAAAAGAAAACAAAGAATAGCATTACTAATCTTCCATGCATGGAGGGGGGGGGGTCATGTGTGCGTGAGAGAGAGTTGGCAGTCCCATTCCATAGGTCATAGTGACCCAAAAACCATGCTGAAGTCAAACGTGCCGAGCTGGAAGGCGCAGATAATACAGCCTAGCTGTAAACCATGACACAATTTATTCGCCTCTCCACACAATGTCCTGCTAACCAGCAGGACTTTAGGAATGAATGCTGGAAAAGGCAATGTACCATATTAGAAACACTTATCTGCCAATCATGTCATAAGAGTCAACTAAGGAGGTTTTGGTGTGGAGTTAGCTGTCCCTTCCCGTCATAGTGACCCAGAATCCATTCTTAAATCTGATGTGTTAGGTTGAAAGGAGAAAACATCACAGCTAAGCTGTAAACCATGACCAAATGCATTCCATTCTCCGAACTACATCCTGCTAAACTTTAGGAGTTTGAGTACGAACGCAGAAGAAAAATAAACACAAAAATAAAACATTTATCTTACCACTTTGCAGTTGACCTTGCTTCTGTCATCTGTATTCTCGTTTGTAAATTCTTTATTTTCTACGTTATTTTCAATGTTAGAGCCCAATGCAAATTTAGACAATGTCACAGCAACAGAGGATCCGTTAGTGATATGCCCACTGGCTACTGTCGCTGATGAAAATTCACCATTGTGAGCATGCTCAATGTCGATGCTACTTGTACCATTGCTAGTTCCGTTTGTGTTAACACTTGCCAACAGGAAACCGCCAATGATGGCATCAATCTTCTTGTAAAAACCTTTCTATTAAAAAGAAAAAAAGTATTTCAAAAATACTTTTAAACTGGGTTTATTCAGTTCAAAGATGATAAAAACCTGCTAGGATGGTGTTTATTTGGCATTCTTTATGAGGTTATACTAAAGAGAAACGCGGTGGCATAGCTGATAGTGAGCTTGCTTACTGGATTACAGCGTGCCAGTGCCGGGTTCCAAACAACATCTGGACAAAACAATTGGGGCTAGATTTATCTCCTTACAGCTCCTCCAGCTGTAAATGGATACCTGACGCATGAGTTGGGGAAGGTAAACACAGCAAGGAAGGAAACTGGCCATCCCATCTAATACTGTAGTTGCTGCAGCTTAGCAGACGAAAAGTTATCTTCATCTCCGATGGCAGGTCACTGTTATGGGATCTGCCTTACCTTTATACTAAAGAAAATCCTGGATTGACAACATCAAGGAATGGTCTGGGCATGATTTTATCTACACCCCTCCAAGTGGCTATGGATAGAGATATTTGGAGAGCGTTCTTTTACTGATGTCACCAGTGTGGCACCCCTACGATCTAAATGTTTTTGGGTCTTATTGTTATTGTTATTATCTAAGGTTTTCCACAGTTTATGCAAGCACCAGATGACTGCTGTACTCAATGTACCTGTGGGTTGCAATGCTACAAAATGGACATATTATTTCTAGATGAGATTTTCTTGCACTCTCAAAGCATCCTGCAGATAAAAGGGTTAATTTTCTCCCAGAGGTACAGGAATGGGTTTTCAGCAGACTTCAGCTCAGAGAAGATCATTGGATGAAATAGCTCATACCTCCTTAGTACCTTCTTACGACATGTGACTAGTGTTATTTCCCTTTCTGGTGCCAATAACACACAGGCAGTATTCTTCTTCTGCGTTCGTTCTCAAACTCATGCAGATTAGCAGGATGCAGTCCGGAGAATGGAATGTGTTGTGTCATAGTTTACAGCATTGCTGCGATATCTGCACCTTTCGGCCGGACACATCCGACTTCAGCATGGCTTTGGGTCACTGACCCTATATGGGTAAATGCAAATAAAGTAAATAGGTTACTAGAAAACTATCAATATAAAATAATAAAATATAGAAAATAACACTAAGAAATTTTCTTTAAAAAAGAGCAAATACAATGGTCAACGTGGTGGTCCAATTGGGATCTTTATCAAGACAACAAAAACAGTTAAGAACAAAAAAACCATATGAATATAAACAAAATGGATTTCTCCCACCAGGAAATCAACAACCAGCAACAACAGATCCAGTGCAATACCAACTCCATCCCATAACCTACTTATTCGCCTTTTACGACATGCGTAGAAGGTAAACAATGTTGCTATTCTTTACTCCCCTTTTGGGCCCTGGCAACAAACGGGCGAGGCATTATTCTAAACCTCCTTAGTACCTCTTACAACATGTGGCAAATGTTATTTCCCTTTCTGTGCCAATAACACACAGGCATTATTCTAAACATAAATAAAGTTAGCAGCAGAGACAAGAAAAACATTTAATCTTGTTTGTTTGTTTTGCGTTCGCACCATTGTAATCAGCACAGAAATTCATGTGATTTCCGCCAGGAGCGTAGTTACATTTGTGCCACCGTTATGTGCCTTGCAGGCCCAGCACATCTGATTTCGACATGCCTTGACATTTCGGGTGGACTGCCCTAGCCTGTGACAGCCTTCCTATCTGTCGTCAGGCAGTGAATGTGTACTTATTCTACGCCAAACTGTTTGTCCTTCACATCTATCTTGCACGAGGTGTTCCGCCACCAGTGAACTTGTCTCATGTAATTTGACGTATTGTGACTGGGCCCATTGGGTACTGAACCTTTTCTCATCCTCAAGCCTGGTTCCGGTTTAGTAAGAACTTGACAGAAAAAATGGACTCGGACTCGTTCACCCTCTTAGCCGAAGTGTTGTTCACCAACTTCATGAACCACTCATCCTAAGTCCGAGTCTATACACATTTTTATGAGCGTCAGGGACTAGCATTTGTTCTAGAACAGCTGAACAGTGCTGTCACCCTGGATGGCTGTGCCTGCGCCCATCAGGCACTGAATCTTTTCTCTCCGCATGATTCCGTTATAGAAAAAACTCAACAGTAGAGTTGGGCCTGGGCTGTGATCACCGGTATCTAGGAGCTTGTCTCGAATAAACAAAACAATAGTTCTGATTTCCTTGAAACGTTTTTCATTCTCTTTGCACGTACTGCTGTCCTCTAGCGCTGTGCTTCCCTCTCAGTGTACACATTGTGCTATTATTTTTATTGTGACTAATGTGCCATTCTTTATATTTCTCATAACATCTGCCGCCCCATCAAGGCCAGCACCGTGCCGATGGGGCTTAGTTCAGCCATCAGGGGCTGGAAACTAAGACTGGTCGGGCAGTCCCATTCGAGCAGGACCATAGTCCTGCCCAAGTAAGCAGAGTGCTGAAGACGGAGGCATCCAGCCAAAAGGCGCACAGATAATCAGGATGCCACGCACAAAACACAATGGAAACATGTCTACATCTATAAATAGTTATGGTGCCTGCCCTGTGGCGGACGTTCAGGCAGGGACGGTGCCGGGCCCTATACCTCGAAAGGGCCCAACCTCAGTTACTGAAAGTCCTTCTCAATTGCCTCGAGGAGCCAGGAGGCAAGGGAATAGAGCTACTGGCCAAACAAACTTTAAACGACCAATAAAAATAATGCACTGGAATGCTGAGGGTGTCAACAGTAAAAGAGATGGATACAGCAAAAAATTGGAACTTGAAAATGTCCTCAGTGAAGAACAAGTTAATATATGCTGTATCCAAGAAACACACCTCAGCAGCGACATAGCCTTCAAAATCAGAGGCTACCAGTGCTACCGATCTGACCGAAAGGACAGGCGAAAGGGTGGAATTCTGACACTTGTTAAAAACAATATCAGCGCATGTCAGCGGGAAGTATATATGGAAGGGGCAGAATACCAGATGCTCCACCTAAAAACAGACAGTGCAGAATTCCATCTCCTGAACTACTACTGCCCAAATGATAAACCATTGGCACTAGACACAATTCCAGATAAAGAGAGACTTATGGTGTGTGGTGACTTCAACAGCCACTCTCAGAGCTGGGGCTACGATCATATCGACAAGAGAGGTGAGGAACTTGAGAGCTGGCAGGATGAAAATAATCTCATCCTTATTAACCAGCCAGCTGACTCACCAACCTTCTACTCGAGAGCATGGCACACCACCTCTACACCAGATCTGGTATTCCACTCACCAGGCCTGGAATGGAACATCACACATGTCGTTAGAAAGCAACTTGGGGGTAGTGACCACAGACCAGTATTTCTGGAAATCCACAATGAATTTACCAAGGACAGCAGCACGCTCACTAGGTGGAACTATAAGAGGGCAGACTGGAAAATGTACCAGCATTTAACCAGTGTTCTAGCTAAGGACATGAACTTGGACAAAGACATCAATAGAGCAGTGAGTGAATTTAATAGATGTATACTACATGCTGCTAGTAAAACCATACCCATGGGAGCACGCAAAAACTACAAACCCTACTGGAATGATGAACTGGAAAAGCTGCAAAATGAGATGGAAACATCTAGACAGCAGGCTGAGAACAGACCTAGCCAAGAACATCACAACAAATATCAGCAAACAAAGGCTAAATTTCAAAGAGCCAAGTTACAAGCCAGACAGAGCAGCTGGAAAGAAAAAACAGAGTCGCTGAACCTAGAAAGAGATACTAGGAAATTATGGAAAATGGTAAAACAACTAAATGATGAAGGTACAGGGAGAAATACCAGGATCACACTTTATAAAGATAAAAACATTTTAACAGGTAAACATGCAGCTGATTACTTTGCAGATTCCTTTGCAGAAGACAATAACATCAGTCAGCCCAGACAAACAACAGGAGGTTCGAGAGAACCAGCAAAACATTGGACAAGGCGAACCTATACCTGAAGTCATGGAGGCACCAATCACAATGAGAGAACTGGAGCATGCAATATCCAAATTGAAAATGAAAAAGTCCCCTGGAGCTGATGGTGAGGTGTCCAATGAAATGATTAGAAACCTGGGAATTGCAGCAAGAGCAAAGCTACTGCAGATCTTTAACACAAGCTGGTCCACGGGTAATGTAGCACAGGCGTGGAGAGAAGCAATAATGGTACCACTCCTCAAATCAGGAAAAGATGGCAACACAGTCTCCAACTACAGGCCCATCAGCCTCACAAGCTGTCTATGCAAAACAATGGAACGCATTATCAATCTTAGGATGCAGTGGTACCTTGAAAGTGAAAACCTTCTGGTATCACAGCAAGCAGGTTTCAGACAGTGCTACTCTACTGAAGATCAGGCAACCTACCTCTCCCAAGAGATTGAGGATGCCTTCCAAGAAAAGAAACTGGTACTAGCAGCATGGATAGACCTCAGGAAAGCATTTGATAAGGTCTGGAAAGAAGGACTCCTAAAGAAATTGTGAAATTGCAGGGTTAGCTCAAGAATGTACAAATGGGTAAAAACATACCTGCATAATAGAAGAGCCAGGGTACAATTAGATGGTCGCAAGAGCAAGAAAGTTCTACTGCGTCATGGAGTCCCCCAGGGAGGAGTCCTGTCACCCACACTTTTCTTGGTTTACATCAATGACCTAGTTGCTGAACTACCACACGGGATCAAAGTGGCAATGTATGCTGACGACCTGGTGCACAGAAGAACATGCGACAGTGGCCACTAAACAAATACAAAGAGCTATCGATGCCCTAACCTTATGGGCTAATAGATGGTGCGTCAGCATTAACACAGATAAGTGCAGCACTACACTTTTTACCCTCTCACCAAAACAAAAAGCCGGTCATATCAAAATAGATGGAGAGCTCTTGAAAGAAGACAAACAACCCACATACCTCGGAGTTACTTTTGATGATTGAAATGGAAGCAGCACATAAACAAAGCAACAACAAAAGCCATGAGGAAGTTAGCTATCCTGAGAAAACTAAGTGGAACCAGATGGGGAGCCAGTGGGAATATACTCAGTAAAGTTTACCAGCAAGGCATAAGACCACACCTGGAATATGGTTCAGCAGCATGGTGTCCTGCATCAAACACCACATTACAAGATCTAGATAAAGTGCAAAACCAGGCACTTAGAATAATGTTGGAGCAATGAAATCAACACCCATAGCAGAGATGCAGAAAATGGGAAGAATGCAAACACTTGGCGAACGCAGAGACACAAAAGTACTAATTCAGGCAGAAAAGTTTCAGTGTATGCCAAGTCATCCAATGAAGGAAAGATTCCAAAATCTAGCAATTGGACGACTGAAAAGAAGCAGCTTTATCCATCAAGCTAAACGACTCTGCAGACAACTTACAGACCTACCTGAAGTTGACAGCCCCTTAAGGCCTGTACCAGAACAAACCCCGTGGAGTGAAAGGCATGGAATGCCAATATACATTCAGACCCATGTGAAAGGAATACTAAGCGAGGACGAACAGAACAGTGTGCAGCAAAGGACAGTCACCCTCAGTTTCCTGGATGAGGAATATCCATAAGATATATGGGTCAGAGTATACACAGATGGGTCAGCACAGAATGCCGTGAGGAATGGAGGTGCAGGTGTATATATAGAATATCCACACAAGCCTAGAGATACAATCAGAACACAGACAGGAAAATTCTGCAATAATTATGATGCAGAAATCCAGGCAATTAGTGTGGCAGCTAAAAAACTGCTGAACTCCAACTCTGACCTACAGCCTGTGGTATTCCTGACAGATGCACGGTCAGTGCTTCAAGCTCTCCAGTCTGAAAAACTAACAGACTTGAAAAAACTACTTAGCGAATTGTCTTACCAGTATAAGGTAACCATGCAGTGGATACCCTCTCACTGTGGAATACCAGGAAATGAAAAAGCAGACCAACTGGCTAAGGAAGGAGCTGCCGAAGACCAACCAGATATACCAATCACCTACCATCAGAAAAAACAGATGATCAAGTCAATAAGAAAGCCACAAACACCAACACAAGATGACTATCATATTATGAACAGACCAGAACAAGTTATAATTCTACGTCTCAGAACAGGACACAACTGACTCCGCAGTCACATGTATACAAAGTTCAAGATTGGCAACACAGCCATGTGTACAGGCAGCACAGAGTGCCAAACATATACTTCAAGAGTGTTCTGAGCATGAAACGCTGAGGCAGACATATTGGCCAGAGAAAACAACACTGGAATCAAAACTCTATGGGACACTGTATGAACTACAAAAGACAGTGAGTTTTATTAAGGAGACAGAATTACAGATATAGACATGTTTCAAGTGAACGAAAGAAGAAGAAGAATAACATCTGCCCACTTTGTAACAACTGCATTGGTCGCCCTTCTGATGCTTCTGCAGAACTGACTAGCTTCACTGTGTGTCGACAGTGCTGCTGCATGTGTTGATGCAGAGGTGTCTGAGATATTGCCTGTCAAATCTCTTTCCAACTGCTACCTCCACTTTCACGGACACAATCCCCAAAAGTTTTAGCCAGAATCAGCATGAGCAGCTGTATTTCTGTTTCCAGGGTGCACCATGAGGAGGTAATTATGGGATCTTGGTTATCTGCAAACCCTGGGTCCGCCGAGAGCAATGCTGTACCCTTTGCACCCAACATCTTATCTTGATAAAGACCTTTTTGGTCAAAACATCAATTCTGAGAATTGTTTCACGTAAAACTGTTATACAACAATTTTTTATTCAATCAAATATCATGTGCCTACCCACTTTTTTCAGAATTGTGAACGAAATGTGCAGCTTCATTCCAAGTTTGTTATAGTACGAGCAGTAAAGGTCACCAGCAGACAATGTTGCCAAAAAAACAAAACGGTTAATTTAATCGGAGATATCTGTTTAGTGAGCTTGCCAGCTACAGTACAGATAAAGATGTGTGTTTGTTACAAACTCCTGCCAAGGTCATGAGGGGAGCTCTTAGTGTGTAGCGCACAGTTTGATTACAGCTTGGCTGCGATATCTGTGCCTTTTGGCCTGCCATTTAACTTTTGGATCATTAGCCTGTGTAATGGAATAGCCAACTCAATCCCCAAATCTCCTTAATGGCCTCATATAACATGCATGGAAGGTGATTGATGCTATTCTTTGTCCATATGTGACTCCGAGCAACACACGAGGTCCTACACTCAATTCAGCAGCCACTGCTCCTAACTAAGTGTTGAAATAATGACGACATTTCACGACTAACAGAACATCGACTCGTTTTATATTAAGTCCCTCACCCAAGTGTTACCTGGGAACCAAAATGAGAGCAAAGAATAAAAACACATTTACCTTCCATACAAATTGTAATAGGCGACTAAGGAGGTTAGGTGGAGTTGGCTGTCCCATCCCACATATGATCAAAGAGATACAAAGTGATACTGAAGTTAAATATGTTCGGTTGAAAGACGCAGATACCGCAGCAATGATGGAAACTGTGACAACACATTCTAACTACATCCTGCTGATCTGCAGGAGCTTGAGAACAATCGCAGAAGATGAAATTTAAGTATGGAAACTGCTGGTTGCTCTAAAATATTGGCCATAAAACATGAATATTTCTCTTAGATCACAATTTCCACCAAAGGCAGATGTCGGGCAATTGCTGCAAATAAAATGGTTTTAAAGCGTATTTCCATTCTCTGGACTAAATCCAACTAGAAATTGTGTAGGACAAATGTCATGTTACAAGGGAAATCCAGCGGGGAGTTTCTTCTTCATCATTTTTCAGTCAGATATCAGATACCAATAGCTTCAATGAATTGTGTGGTTCGCTTCAGGTCATCCATGGAACCCCTCAAGTCTAGAAGAAGTGCAGTCTCAGTGGGCCATATTTTCTCCCTCTCTTCTTGGCAGATTTCACACATATGAAGAATGTGTTCTGCAGTCTCTGAACTCAGTCCACAGTTGCATAGTTCTGTCTCGCCAATCTTCAGCTTTCCGAACATGCGGGGAGTTTGAGAATGAACCTTGAAGACGAAGAATATGACAAACAAAATGTACTGACATGCTATTACATCGATATCTGCAAACTACTTCAGTGATTTCTGCATTGGCTAACTCCTCCTCCAACTCTTCAATTTTCCTTTTCACATCCTCGTTAAACAAATGTTCCAGAATGGCACACTTCTTTTTCCAGTAACCCTGTCAAAGTTTTGAAGCACATAATAAGTTTAAAAAGCTCTCACATTTGCAAAGATATATGATGATGGAACTGTGGTAGTACATGTGACGATGATGGAACTGTGGTAGTACATGTGACGATGATGGAACTGTGGTAGTACATGTGACGATGATGGAACTGTGGTAGTACATGTGACGATGATGGAACTGTGGTAGTACATGTGACGATGATGGAACTGTGGTAGTACATGTGACGATGATGGAACTGTGGTAGTACATGTGACGATGATGGAACTGTGGTAGTACATGTGACGATGACAGAACTGTGGTAGTACATGTAATGATGATGGAACTGTGGTAGTACATGTGACGATGACAGAACTGTGGTAGTACATGTAATACTGATGGAACTGTGGTAGTACATGTAATGATGATGGAACTGTGGTAGTACATGTAATGATGATGGAATAGTGGAAGTACTGTGGAATCCCTCTATAGCTCATACATTTCTAGCAAATTTCCTGTTACCAGCAAATCCCTCCATCACTAACGCCTTTTATACAGAAATAACACAGCTGTTTATAACACAAACATAACACAGACCTACCACAACCTGACACAGGGATCTGGTAAGTGAGTAATAAATGCTTCTTTCCCTGAATTTGCGCCTACCAACTTCATTTTCTTTTGATTATAAAGAAAATATTATGAGTATACTCAACAGAGAGGTTGTAAGCTGGTAAACAGTGTCTACTTTCATAGGCAACAACAGACCATCATTTTTCGACTTAGAAAGGCTTCTGCACGACTCCAGGGCCACCTGTACCGGATCAGGGTAGCCCATACAAATGAATGTCCATGCCGAGCAGGCATACAGATCCCTGAACACATACTCAAAGATTGTCCAGGATACAAAGAACTGCAAGGCAAGACATAGCCACACTAGACTGAACTGAGGCAAAAACTTTAGGGCAGCCGCTATGACCTGGAGAAGATGGAGCTTCGTCCTGGCCACTGGCCTGAAGATCTAACAAAAACTTTAGGGCAGCCGCTATGACCTGGAGAAGATGGAGCTTCGTCCTGGCCACTGGCCTGAAGATCTAACACAACCAAAAGAATCCTGAATACAGAAACATGGTCTGCTGAAATGTCGATGTGTCAGGAGTCAAGTTAACTATGTGATCATTGATGCCAACAAATAGAAGTTCTAAATTTTGAAAACTTATTTCGTTGGGTTCTGCTAACATCCTCCACCCCACGCAATCATTTTTGTTGTCTGATTCTACAAACTCACTCCCTATACACAATCATTTCTTGTTTGATTCCACTAACCCACTGCATATACACGATCATCTCTAATATTAAGTTCGCCCGTGTGTTATAACAACACTGTTATAACAACAAAGAATAACAACACTTTACCTTTCACGCATGTTGTAAAAGGCGACTAAGGAGGTTATGGGATGGAGTTGGCTGTCCTATCCCATATAGGGTCAGTGACCCAAAGCCATGCTAAAGTCGAATGTGTCAGGCTGAAAGGCGCAGATATCGCAGCAATGCTGTAAACCATGGCACAACGCATTCCGTTCTCCGGACTACATCCTGCTAATCTGCAGGAGTTTGAGAACGAAACGTTTGCTGGTAAACAGTGTCTACTTTCATAGGCAACAACAGACCATCATTTTTCGACTTAGAAAGGCTTCTGCACGACTCCAGGGCCACCTGTACCGGATCAGGGTAGCCCATACAAATGAATGTCCATGCCGAGCAGGCATACAGATCCCTGAACACATACTCAAAGATTGTCCAGGATACAAAGAACTGCAAGGCAAGACATAGCCACACTAGACTGAACTGAGGCAAAAACTTTAGGGCAGCCGCTATGACCTGGAGAAGATGGAGCTTCGTCCTGGCCACTGGCCTGAAGATCTAACAAAAACTTTAGGGCAGCCGCTATGACCTGGAGAAGATGGAGCTTCGTCCTGGCCACTGGCCTGAAGATCTAACACAACCAAAAGAATCCTGAATACAGAAACATGGTCTGCTGAAATGTCGATGTGTCAGGAGTCAAGTTAACTATGTGATCATTGATGCCAACAAATAGAAGTTCTAAATTTTGAAAACTTATTTCGTTGGGTTCTGCTAACATCCTCCACCCCACGCAATCATTTTTGTTGTCTGATTCTACAAACTCACTCCCTATACACAATCATTTCTTGTTTGATTCCACTAACCCACTGCATATACACGATCATCTCTAATATTAAGTTCGCCCGTGTGTTATAACAACACTGTTATAACAACAAAGAATAACAACACTTTACCTTTCACGCATGTTGTAAAAGGCGACTAAGGAGGTTATGGGATGGAGTTGGCTGTCCTATCCCATATAGGGTCAGTGACCCAAAGCCATGCTAAAGTCGAATGTGTCAGGCTGAAAGGCGCAGATATCGCAGCAATGCTGTAAACCATGGCACAACGCATTCCGTTCTCCGGACTACATCCTGCTAATCTGCAGGAGTTTGAGAACGAACGCAGAAGAAAAAAAGAATATTAAGTTAACCTCTGCTTCAATTTAGACATATGACCAACTACAAACAATTCTTCTCACCTTCGCAGTTATGTCTCCATCTTTGAACTCTGACTCAATCTTGTTTAGCCTGAAATTTAAAAAATATTAATATTCTTGCTAAAGTCAGATGTGTCAGGACAGAAGTCACAAATATGACATCAAAGCTGTAAACTGCGACACCAATGCACTACATTCTCCAGACTACATTCTGCTTACATGCAGGAGTTTTAAAACAAACGCAGACTTAGAAAGAATATAAACAACATAAAAAACAATGTCAGTTTTAGTCTTGTCTGCATTCTTTCTCAAATTCCTGCTTATATACAGGAGATAGTCCATACAACGGAATATACTATGTCATGATTAAATTGACATTAAGCACATGTTACTAAAACCGAAAGGGGAGCAAAGAATAGCAACACCACGACCCTTGACCCATGCATGTCATAAAAGGCAACTAAGGTTTGGGGAAAGAGTTTCAGTCTCACCTCATAGGTTGAATTTACCAAAATATCCATGATGAAATTGGATGTGGCAGACCAAAAGCAGATATTGCAACCAAGCTGTAAAACATGATAAAATGCATTCTGCTATCCTGACTACATTCTAGTAACCAGGAAATGTTTAAGAATGAAAACAGAAAAATTATTCCAATAAATGAAACGATTGCAATGTTTCACATTTAAACTTTACCACGAAACCAAAGGCAAACGTTGCCAGCGGTTTTCCTGCAGTAAAAGACCGCCAGACATTTTCAACCAGTTGCTATACTCATTTAGCGACATATAACATGATGTTTAATGTTTACATGACCGGAATTAACAAATGATAGCTAGTGATATTTTTGTTTTCAAAGTAGATATAGTAACACAGCATTCATAGACTTAACAAAAGCATTTGACATGCTAAGTAGGAAGGGGCTGTGATAGATGATGTGTATTAGCCCCTACAATACTTAACATCATGTGCTCTGCTATGTTGGATGATGCTTTTAGAGATCTAAACTTGGGAGTAGACATATATCGCATCCATGGAAAATTATTCAACCTTTGGCGGCTCCGAGAAAAAAACAAAGTCAAATCACACACAATCAGGGATCTCTTATTTGCTGATGACTGTGCCCTAAATGCCAACTCTGAGGCTGATCTACAAAGTATTATAGACAGATTCTTCAATCTTGTACCAACTTTGGACTTTCTATTAACATGGATAAAACATACGCCATGTTACAACTTTGACCAGCACCTGGCAAAAGTTATCACGAGACCTGCATAAAGGTAAATGGTGTAGCCCTGAAAGTTTTGAATAGATTCACATACCTAGGTAGCACTTTATCACAAAATGCCAATGTTGATGATGAAGTGTATACAATGATTGCCAAGGCAAACATTACTTTCGGCAGATTGTACGCAAATGTGTGGCATAGAAATGGCATTAACCAACAGACTACGCTGAAAGTTTACAGAGCAGTGGTACTCCCAGTGCTGTTATACGCTAGTGAAACATGGACTCTGTATAGATGTCATGTGAGGAAACGCAATCACTGTCACACAACTTTCTCAGAAAAGTTATGAACATCAGATGGCAAGACAAGATTCCGGTTACCACAGTCCTTGACAGATCTGGTATCCCTAGGATTGACACTATCCTGATGCAGACAGATTCATTGGGCAGGTCATGTGGTACGTATGCTAATACTTCTCTATTAGCATCTGATACTTCTCTATGGTCAGCTGGAGAAGGGTACATGATCTCAAGGTAGCCTGTCAAAAAGGGTGCATCATCTTGTGAAAATAGGAGAAATGCAGCAGCTCACAGCGGAGAGTAGCTAGAAAGTCATGGACAGACCAAAAATCATCTATGGTGGTTATTCTATGTCCAAACTGTTCAAGCTCATTTGCGGCTCGAAAAGGGCTCATTAGCCATCATAGGAACTCATAGGCAAGGACATATCTCTAACTGAATTTCAGTGGATGTAACAAATAGTCATAATTACTTGTGATGGACGAACAACAAAGACGTTATGGGATGGAGTTGGCTGTCTCATCCTAAATAGGATAAAAGCAACCCAGAAGTCATGCTGAAGTTGGATGTTTCAGGCCGAAAGGTGCAGATATCGTAGCAAAGCTGTAAACCATGACACAATGCACTCTGGTTTCCCGACTACATCCCGCTAATTTGCAGAAGTTCAAGAATGAACAGTGTGCTATTTATAGCACAGTGAAGAATCAAAAGCAACTTTTACGGACTGAATTTTCACTCCCTGCATTGTCCTCCATCAACAGGTTACTTTTTCTCTGTCAAGGTCTGCCTTCTCATTACCCCATGCTCTGCATTACCTACCATGGGTGATGATGACTTCACAGGTTACTGATGATGGTCAGGCTAATGATGAATAACGTATTGTTACATGGGCGGTGGCAACATTATTGTCAATTTATATTTATTATTGACTCTTTGCTCTTCTTTTCGTGCTCGCTAAAGTCATTTTATTTGCCTACTATAATTTAAATTCATATTTGCAGTTTTTTAAATTATGGGCCTAATTAATTTAATTACTTAGTCGATCTGAATCAACGGGGCATGCATAGCATAGACTAACTTGAGCGTTAGGCCTCAGTCTTACTATGCCCAACACATGCCTATTTATTTATTACTAGTAGTAGTTTAGTTATCAAGGCCCCTAAGCATGTTTTGTTATAATTAGAATAATTATTAATATTATTAATTAGTATTATTAATAATTATTATTATAATTAATAAATATTATAATTATTATTAAATATTAACCTTTACGACTCTGCGGGCGAGGTCACGCACCCGTAGGACACGCCCCCTTGTGCCTGAGGGCGCTGTCACTCACCAAACGATATCGCCTGATTCCTGAGTACGGAACTTCACGAAGTAATGAACAGATGACGTATAAAGCCCGCCAAACGAAGCTAGGAATACGTCAAAGTTTATAGGTCAAATTCCTTTACTCATTATGATTGTAAGAGAGAGAAAGCCGGTTGAATTTGTCAATGTATTTCTAGAGCGACTTTAGCCATTTTCGGCCGTATTTTACTATCAAATTGAGTACCGCGTGGCATGGGTAAGTGATCGTGACTACATGTTCTAATTGTTGTTTTTGTGTTTAATATGTTGTTATTTGATAAGAATGTTTGTGTATTCATTCAAAAACACAAAAATAATATGTATCAGGGGTGCCACATGTGTGCATGGACAATAATTATGTTGCGTGTCGGCATAGACCTAGTGTTGACCGGACGGACATTATATGCGATTTCTTCACGTTTTATTCGTTTCTTTTAGTTCATATTATATTAGTTTGGATATAAAACAATACATATACAATAAGTATAGGTATTTATGAGGATTTTACCAATGTTGCCACACATTGCTCATGTATTAGGGTTGTCAAGAAGATATATTTGCGATTTTGAAAATGGCGTTTTCCGTTTTTCACCCGAATTTTCAACTTCACAACTTGTTCACAACTGTCATATCATACAACAACAACAAAAACACGATTATATTCACTATTCATTCATTTATTTACATGTGCAAAAATTATTTAAATATCTTCTAAAACAAAAAAGTTATTGCGTTTTCAAAACACTCACCATCAACAACGAAAATTTTCCAAAAAGAATCCAGGCCCAGGGGAGAAATTTCTCAATTTAATTCAGGGCTCTAAAGGTTAAATCACATCAAATGTTGTTATTTTTATATTTTATGCCAATCTTCACATTTTTATCAGACTTGCCTGCTCATACAATCTGCATCAATAATAACTTCTGTGGCAGAAGACAACCGCACAATTGACCCGGGCATGGCGAACGAAGATATGCAATGCAATTTTATTTAGAAACTGCAGAATATCTAACAAACAAATGCAAATGGAATTATACAGAAAGTAGGCAAACTTCGCGCTATTTCAACAACCGGAACTCTTCTTCATGTCCAAGGTTACCACTCAATATTTTAGACAAGAACTTGTTCAGAAGACAAATCATCATCAGGTGCCTTGCTGCATCAAAGTCGTTGTTGTTTCCTTGTCGTGCCAGGTTGTCAAACTTCTAATATTTTCTCTGGAGGTGGCTCTGTTGCCTTCAATTTTGTCTGTTGTGACTATGTTCTCTAAACCAGACAAATACAAATACAAATCCAAAAAGCCAAGAAAAAATGTATTTGATCGACAATATACGTCTTTTTTTTTCTTTTCGTTGTATACCCCTTTGTGCATTGCAGCGTCAGAGGTAGAATAGTTCTCTGGGGGTGGCTTTTTGTGCGCTTCATATGTTTATTTTCGTTGACTCATTTATTTCTGTAATTCATCGTTTGCATGGTCAGCTCCTGGATTTTTAACCATCAGTCTTCAATCCTGTATAGTAATTCTTTTCAAGGAAGACTGTCTGATGGTAGTCTGGAAGCATGTAAAAACCACTTAATCTGTTGTCATTTTATATAATAATTTCAGGTTGTGAAATGATCAGACTACGGGTAGTTAATTTATTTATTGACTTAGCTGAAATAGAGGATATATCATCCGCCGTAATCTTCTCCTCTTTGATTAGATGTCTTCATTCTATTGGATTGACAGAGGAGTGCTTGAATGAATGTTTAATTTTTTTATTTTTTTTTGTGATTGTACAGCGGTAATGTTGGGTTCTCGTAGAAAAAAATGTTATTAAAAGATAAATGTCCATCATTAATTGTTTGACACTGTGCTAAGCGTTATCTGGAATTATCTGTCCACGATGCTGGTAAGAATGTTTCTGGAATTAATAGATTCAAATAATTTATTGACAAGTGATACGTTTTTATCACGCATCGCCAAAAGAATAATTGCGAACTCCATGGATGTGCCAGTTCACTGGAAGCGAAGTTGTTGAAAATTCAACGAATATTAAGCATTCGTTGGGTAGAATCCAACTTTCGCTCAGTATCTGCAGTTTAGTAGGATTATAAAGACTTAGTTTGTCATTTTAGAAATCCTAAAGATGATAATTCCAGAGATAAAAAAAGAAGATAGGTGCACATATGAGGGATTGATGAAGAAGATTACTATTGTTTAGTTTATTTTAGACTTAGGATAGATGTGCGATACACTTCAAAAGCTCTCTGAACAGAGCCTGACATCGCAAAAACGAAAAATAACTTTTAATTGTGCCAATAAATTATGGCCTTTATGATAAATCTGGCTACAGTAAGTTTTATATTACTGTATTTTTGTATGTATGTCTGTATGGGTGGAGGTTGTGAGGCCCATATATATATATATGGAAAGGTTTAAGTGGTTCTTTTTGTTGCTCGTTCGCATACTCAACACTAACCGCAAACCTATTAGTAGTCTCTTATGACATGCATGGCAGATCAAAGTGTTAATGTTCTTCGCTCCTCCTTCTGAAACTGTCAAAACACGAAATGATTGAACCCTTCCTCTTTAGGTAACGCAACCTCATAATTAACGTTACGGAGAATACACAACAAACCACACCGCCGCCCGTTTTATATTATGACAGTAGAACTATAAGAAAATATATGATTTCTCAAAATATTTCATACATAAGCTTGTTTTTTTTTTTCAAAGTTCCCAATATGCAAATTATTACGGCCAAATGGAGGGGGTAGGGGAATGGGTGGTGGCCATTCATGTTAAAGTATTGACCATCCACTTCTGTAAACGTCGTATACCCTTCTTTTTTCCTAGAAAAAAAAACCACTTAATGTATGTATGTATGTATATATATATGGCGCTCTACAGTCAAAAAGAGCGCATCATCTTGTAAAAAGAGGAGAAATGTTGCAGCCTAACAGCCGAGAGTAACTAGAAAGTCAAGGATAGGTCAAAATCCGTCTACAGTGGTAATTCCATGTTCTAACTGTGCACGGATATTTACAGCTCGAATAGGGCTCATTAACCATCTACGAACTATATATATATTAGACATGGTCATAATTCTAATTGAATTTTCAAATGTGAATGTAAAAATAGTCATCATACACACACACACACACGCATATATATATATATATATATATATATATATATATATGTGTGTGTGTGTGTGTGTGTGTGTGCGTGCGTGTGTGTGTGTGTGATCAAGGAATAATTTTGATCACAATATGTTTATTTAATAAATCTCTGTTTTGTCATCCTCATGTTTCGTTATTACCTAACTCTTGTTTGTACTACAAACTACGAGGCGCACTTCTTTCAAACGCGTACATGGTCCAATTTCTCTCCTCTTCTTCTGCGTTCGTTCTCAGACTCCTGAATATTAGTATTATGTAGTTCGGAGAACGAAGTGCATTGTGTCATAGCTTATATCTTAGCTGCGATATCTGCGCTTTTCGGTTTGACACATCCTACTACTTTGACCTTTTTGGGGATGAAACAACCAACGCGAGCCCAAGACCTGCTTACTCACCTCTTACAACATAATTGGCAGGTAATAATGTTGCAATTCATTACCCCCCCCCCCTTCTGTCCTCTGGCAACACACGGGCACCGATTTGATTATATAATAGTTTTTTTTAACCATAAAATAATAATAGAGCCACCCTTGGGTAATCCAGCCACCATGAATTCGAGAGTATGTATTTCAGGGAGTGCTGCAAAACCATAACCGCCGAGTTATATATTCAATACGTTTTTGTCATCACAATGTTAATATTGGAATCATGGTGACTGGATGATCTGAAACATAACCTTTTTTTTGTGGCTGAAAGGCGCATACCTCGCCATAAGATACTTTCTTTATTTTTTTGAAAAGAAAAACTGAAGAATGGTGATTATTTTGGTAAACAGTGAATATATTATATATTCAGAAATATATTTATAACTTTCGTATTGTAGGAATGTCAAAGAAACTAACAATATATATGATGTTCCTATAATCTACAGTTTACTCAATCTGTGTACTTTGAGTCGTAGGTGCTTAACATGACTAGCATACCACCTAAGGACAAAGATGGTGCCATAGACCTCACACTCTAACATCCACGCTTCCTTTTCTCACTTACTGTCTTTGGAATAAATGAAAGTGATAATTTGTCATGTGTATCACGTTACAGAAAACCCAAACGTATCATCCATTACTCAATAACTTACAGCGACCATGACTAACCCTTATACATAATAATACTAGACAACACACTGTTAAAATTATATTCCTTACAACTCTCCCACATGTGTACAATGATATTCCTTACAACGCTTCCACCTGTGTTAAAATGAATAAATGGTAGAAGTTTCTCTGGCAAAGAACGCCGCAATAAAAGCGAGCACAGGGTTCAAAAGAAACAATAGATTAATGCTTTTGAGATTGTTAAATAGTCCAATGTCAGAAGAAACTTGTTTGTTTCTTCTAAATTCATAAATGTGATCCATAAATGTCTAGTTTGTTTGTTTGTTTCTTTGTTTTGCATTCGCTCCATTGTAACCAGCACGGATATCCGTGCGATTTCCGCCGGGAGCGTGATTACGTTGTGCCACAGTTATGCGCCGTGTAGGCCTAGCATATCCGATTTTGGCATGCCCTGACAATTCGGGTAGGCTACCCTAGCCTGTGACAGCCTCCATATGTCTCCAGGCACGCGTGTATGTGGGGACTCTTCGCCAAGACGATTTTTGCTCTCGTCTGACTCGTACGAGGTGTTCCACTGTCTATGAACTTGCCTCGTGTAATTGGACGTATTGTGCCTGTGCCTATCGGGTACTGAACCGTTTCTCATCCGTGAGCCTGGCTCCTTAAGGGGAAGAACTCAACAGAAGAGTTGGACCCTGGCTCTTTCGCCTTCTTAGCCGAGGTGTCATTCACCGACATCGTGTACCCCTTGTCCAAGTTCGAGTCTCACACCACGCGTTTGAGAGCAAGGCGTTCTCGAGCTGAGCGACCTTGTCCCAATAGCGCCTGAGCCCATCAGGTACTGAACCCTTTCTCTCTGCCAGTGTAGTTTTGGTGTAGGAAAACCTGATAGTAGAGTTGGGCCAGGGCTAAATCGTTGCCTCTTTTGTGCCTGAGCTCATCGGGTACGGAACCATTTCTTTCTGCATGTGTACTTCCGGTATAGGAAAACTTGACAGTAGAGTTGGGCCAGGACATCCATCGGTGTCCCTTTCTTGCCTAAGCCCATCGGGTACGGGACCATTTCTCTTCGCGAGCATATTTCTGGTTTAGGAAGGCTCGACATTAGAGTTGGGTTAGGTCTTCTTGCTTTTCCGAACGCCAATTCTAACATCCATTCAAGAATGGGCCTGGGTCTCCGCCTGTAAGGAGCACAGGTAACTACAAGCTCGTCTCGAGCTGACGGAGCTTGTAGTTCCCCTTTCCTAGAAACTTTTCACTTTCTATTTGCAGTTCACGCAGTTCTTTTCACTTTCTATTTGCAGTTCGGGCTGGACTGACTAGCTTCACTGTATGTCGACAGTGTCGCTATATGTGGTGATGCTGGTGGTGTCGGAGATAGTGTCTGTCTCTTATGCAGTCAAATCTCTTTCCATCTGCTGCCTCCACATTCTCGGACACGATCCCCAAATGATTTGGCCAGAATCAGCTCGAGCTGCTGTATTTCTGTTTCCAGGGTGCACCGCGAGGAGGTACATTTGGGGTCTTGGTTATCTGCTAACCCTGGGTCCGCCTAGTGCAATGCGTTCCCTTTGCACCCCAAATGTCTAGTGAATCCAAGGTGGAGAAAGTGAACAATGTATAACCCAAGTATGTAATTATTGAGCACTCTGAACATTATGCAGTTATGTTGAATGGTGTACAGGATTTTTGATGTATTTAAGATCAAAACTTGCAAAATGAAATGTCTGAAGAAGGTAATTGGAATCACCAGACTCAACAAAATGCGCAATGAGAACATCAGAAAGATAATACGAGTAGATATAACATCATGCATAGAATATATATAGAAACAACAGATAAAATAGTTTGGACAATGGAGGGAGGGGGTTTAAATTTCAGTAATTATTACTAATGCGGACGTTTTTATAAGAATTGTCTATTGTCGTAACGTCCACACTTGCCGCTGAGGGTAGAGGTTTGTATAGAAGATGTAGTCTGTGTTCCAGAGCCAGGTATGTTGCTATGGTTGTAGTGTAGTCATGTTTATTCAGGATGGTCTTGATGTTGTCTATCTTTTCCTTGGTCTGCCCTTGGCTTTTTATCATTAGTTAAATCTTGTTATACGCTCTAATGGGACCGTTCATCCTCATAAGACGTCCAAACAATTTTATCGGTTGTTTCTCTATATACTTGATGCACTATGTTATACTTAGTATCCGTCTGATGTTCTAATTGCGCACCTTATCGAATCTGGTGACTCAAATAGTCTTACTTAGACATTTCGCATGTTTCGATCTTTCTCTTATGTGTAGGTGTTAGTTGCCAAGTCTGACATTGGTAGCATAGTGTTGGCAGAACGATGCTCTTACTTATGTGTTTCTTTACTTCCGTGTTGTTTTTTTGGGTGTTATAGCAAAAGTGATGTAAAACAAGATGTAAAAAAGGCAAATATTGGGATATACCAGAGTATATCCCAATATTTGCCTTTTTTACATCTTGTTTCTATCTCTCAATTGACTCATCCGTCTTCTGTAAAGATACTTCGTAGGTACTTGAACTCTTTGACTTGTATTATTTTTGTTTTCTCTATTTGAATGTTTAAATGCTCTGTTGATCTCGTTATTTGCACAGTTTCTGCTTTTTGTCTGTTAATATCGTTATTCGCATAGTTTCTGCCTTTTGTCGGTTGATCCGCATGTTGTATTTATAGCATATTCTTGATAGTGAGTTGATGTGAGTTTGCAGTTTTTCTTCGTCATCATACATGATGTTTTTATCGTCAGCGAAAAGCAGTTTATTGAGTTTGTTTTTACGTTGTTCATTCTCTGTTGTTTCATAAATCAGAAGTTGTATAAGAATACGCATATAAATTCTACTACATATGACTGTATATAAAAATAAGATGACAGCTATGTTGATGGAAAAGATCTAAAGATAGTAAGAAACATGTATTGGAAACAAACAGCTGTGTCGAGTGTTGACGGCAATGTAGGAGAATTTCAAAAGATAGAGATGGGCATCAGACAAGGATGTGTAATGTAACCAGATCTTTTCTTCCTGTATACAGAGGATATTATATGAAACTTAGAAAACATGCTAGGAATAGCAGCTAGAGGTTACAAAATCTGAATAATCTAACATATGCTGACGATACAGTTCTGATTGCAGGGGGAGAAAAAGAAATTTGAAGTTTGTTAGACATGGTAGTACAAAAAAGTGAAAACAAAGCTCTCAGTCTAAACAAGAAGAAACTAGAAGTAATGGCTGTTTCAAGAAATACACACCGCCAGAATACAGCATTACTATCTATGTTATGTTATGTTCCTCCAGGGCCATAGACGGCGCATAGGGCAGAAGCCATAGCTTTCCATTTCTGTCTGTGTTGCCAGGTCTTTCAATTGTTGCGTGTTGTTTAGGTTCATTGACATGCCTTCTCTATTAATGGATCTTCGTAGAGTTTCTCTAGGTCTCCCTGTTCTTACTCTAGGTGGCACCCAATATAGTGACTGCTGGGGAATTTTTAGGCTGTTCATTCTGAGAACATGGCTGATGTAAGTCCAACGCCTTTGTCTAATGAAGGAAGATATATACTATCTATGATTCAACATTAAATCATGGGGATAAAGTCAAGTATCTTGGCACCATTTTAACATCAGATGGCAGGTGCTCCAATGAGTTACAGTAAGAGTAACTGTAACAATGAAACAGTAACCCTATGATATTTTAAAAATTGATAGAACAAGGGGATCTCATCAAATTTATCGTTTTTGTATATAGGAAACACTTAATGTGTCAGCCTAAGTGTGAGAGTTTCATAATAATTTTTAAAAATATTTTAGACAGATGCATACAATTTTAAAAAAAGAACACACTAATTGGTAAATGCAAGTTTAAAGTGAAAGTACATCAGGAATAGATTTCTCAACTTTGTTTTGACACAATAATTAATTAAAACAAATATGTTCACAACTGTACATATTATCTCCCCTTCATTGCAAACGTAAAACCACTTTCTATAAAGTGAAAACCACTTTCTATAAAGTGGGAAGTTCTCTGTTTACCGTTTTACTGTGACTAAATTATATTTTATTAATGAAGCATTATGTTTAGTCAGTGTGACTATCTAAGACACAATAGTCAAGTTTTCTTCCAGTAAACAGAGCCCTATTTATATCTCGTGAACACAGTTCACGAAAGTTAGAGTGCTCTTAAGATGTCAACATTAGGACTAGTAAGAAAAACCAAAACACAAACAATGCGTGGTGTGTACTGTGATATGTGGTTTAGATCAGTGAATGTGGTTTAGATCAGTGTTGCCAATGTGGTGTGGAAAAAGAAGCAAAGTTAGTGGTACTGTTATTGTTGTCTACCATGCACATCGTAAAATGTGACTAAGAAGGTTTTTTTTTTTTGGGGGGGGGGGTTGATTTGTCTCTCTCATTCAATAGAGGATCATGCTATCCAGAAATCATGCTGAATAGGGTGTGTCAGATCGAAAGGCGCAGATATCGCAATCACGATGTAAATCATGACATACCACATTCCATTCTCCGGATTACATAAAAATGATGACGAACACATAAAAAGATAAAGCAGATAAAGATCAGTGGTTCTCAAAATGTAATTAGGTCCACATTTGGGGCTATATATTTGAAGGGAGGGGGATAATTTCACCCAAAAATGAAACTATGGCACAAAAATAAGTTTTTGAATGCTTCTATTCTTTTTACAAAACTGCCCACTATATCACATCACAAGGGAGAAACGATGGCTATCTGAAACAATTCTGGCGGAAAGCTCTACTGCACTAACTACTGCACTGGAGCTTCTAACTACAGAACAGTTCTTTGATGGAATCCATATCAGCATCTGACCTGCTGGAAAACGAGGAAGAAGGAGAAAAGAATTATGCGATGCATAAGATATACGATAGTAATAATCCTTGAGGAAAGATGACAAGCTTTTTTCTCTGGTCTTTTGGAATTAATCTCTAGTGCTGGGAACAACACATCAGCTGGAAATACGAGGGCTGATGCAACACAGTGGAATATAAGGAAAAACGGATTTAGATACAAATGTTGTCAATATGTATACACACGACATACTAGCGAATAGACGCAAAGACATACGAAGTTTTGAAAAAGAAACCATCATCAGGACAAACTATAGCTGACTAACAATGAATAGAAACACACGTATGACGAAATGGGAGGCAAGGGATGATAAAAGTGGGAGAGAAAGAAGCACACGCACAAGTGATTATTAAGGGAGTGATATTACGGATGATGTGATCAACCCTGGTAACAGGAGATAAAAGGAAAATTGAGATCTTGTCAACAAGACATAGATGCTTTCCATCTATCATTAGTTCTCACTCTGGATAATTGAGTCTGCGTTTGTTCTCAAACTCCTGCAAATTAGCGTTTTGTCATTGTTCACAACATTGATGCGAGATCTTCGCCTTTGACCTAACACATTCGACTTTATAATGGCACTGTATCATTGTGACCTTATATAGGAGGGGGCAGCCAACTCCACCATATAACCTCCTTAGTCGTTTCTTAAAATATACATGGAAAGCAAACAGTATTGCTATTATTTGTTCCCCTCTCGAGATTTAAAAAAACCACTAATGGTGTGTGACTTTTTAAAAACAATTTGTGTTGTCTAGTGCTTTTGACGGAACGAGTTGGTGGCACTTGCCTAAACACAATACGTGTTAAATGGTGGTTATTTTGTGCATCTATCATTCAGGGCAATATACCGCTAATTTTCCCAAAACACTTGCATATCATATATTAATAAAAGAAAAGTGTGAAAACCAGAATACTGGTTTCATTAGTTATTATAAAGATAAAGAATGCAACAGATCGCATGTAACCCATGTCTGCTGAACGACACAGTACAAATAGAAATGACCGGAATATACCGATGTGGTATCAAAAATTCCCCATTACACATTGTTTACTACACTGTATAATCTTGTCTCTCAATTAGTTGTGTGGACTATTTGAAAATAATCCATCTGAAGTCACATTATTTAACCATTACAGTGATTTTAATTGGTCACTTTTGTATACATTGTGTCGACAGCCAATGACAAATCAACGTCAAGTAAAGTCATTTAGAAGAATGAGTTCACGTGACTGTATTTGACGAGAGACACGGTACAGTAAGTCGATATGACCTAGCAAAAGACACCTTACAAACAAAAATGTAATAGTCATGATTGAATGATTGTCCAAACAAATGTCATGTGTTTTGTTTTTGAGAAAACTAATTGTACTTGAATTAAACTCACAACATAAAAACATGACTCTTTTTGCAACTTGACGTTTTAAAAAGATAAAAACGTGATTGCAATGCAAAAATAGGATAAAAACTGAGGCTCTGTATGGAAAAATAATTTTGTAAAATATATTTTGAGGCTCTGTCTAGGATAGCAGGGCTATAGAGAGTGGACATTTCCATTATTCATTAAGGGTCATAACCCCGCAGATACTATCAGATAAGGGGATGTAATACATGTGAAATGTATTAATATGTGAAAATGTATTAATAAATCATAAGAACACAAATATTTTGATCTGATCATGTGGTAATATCATTTAAATAAACAACTCTCATTTATCTTGAGTGATTTTATGTAACTCTTCTCCGTTCTACTATTTATAAAAACGTTTTTCTGAAAGCGATATGCACGACATTCTTCCCTAACTGTTGACATGGTGAACAAAAGTGTGGCACATAAACTTTTGGATGTTAAGGGATAATGTCCGTATAAGGTTCAAGTTCCCCGCGGAACTAATACAAAAGTTGGCTCTTGACTTTGTATGGGAACTAGTGTCAGTAGTCCGTTCACATGTCTTAGACTCCACCGCGGGGTCAAGGTTCAGCCAGTGTCGAGTCAGCTCGCTCGTCACAGTACCGCTTGGGATCTAGGCTGGTTCCTCCCCATATGACATGTTAAGACAGGACGAAGTCACCGGGGTGAAGTTTTCGGTCGTACGGAATGTTAACAGCATAAACGTGCTCAGCTAAGTGGTGAGCTATACTTAGCGTCCGAGTGGCTTTCGAATGTCGGCGCCTGCTATGTCATACCGCCTCGAAAGAGGATTACGGGGGTATAGGAGAGCTGCTTAGAAAGTGCTTCACTCGACTTTTTTGTCATGAAATTATCTAAATTTTAGTATTATTTGTATTTACACGGTTACCACTTAAACGTATTTTTGATACTGTTATTTATTGGAAAGAATAAACAATTTTGATACAAAGTAATAATATAGACTTACAGTTTTTATGGCCATAGTTCTAAATTCGTAATTTAAAAGATCTAATTATAATTTCGTTAACACAAGAAAATAAATTTAGTATTCACGAGAAAAAAAATGGGATTGCAATTTGTGAGTTTTAAAACGCTTCATTTTTGAGAGAAAATTTACTTTCAACAATAACGCAATTCCACAATATAACGACATCCACATGTGTCAGCTGAGTTTTAAAAAAATGTAAACTCAAAATATTTTGACTTATCAAGTCAAGTCTTATCTTGACTTATCAATATTTTGACTTATCAAGTCTTATCAAAGTCATGATATTTTGACTTATCATTGCTTACTAAAATTGCGGAAATATACATTTGTTTATATTAATGGCACGTATGTATTGTAATTGTATGTATTGAGTGCAAAGATGTGTCCAGGTCTCACCAAGATTGTCTTTGTTTTATAACACTGACTTATATCTCGCCCAGTTTTGCCTATGTCCCAGTTTCTATAACAGTTTACAAATACAAGAAATGTGTTACGTGTTCAAATCAACACATTTGGTCTCGCTTTGTTCAAGCGAATAAACACGCTTGGTAATCCTAAATGCGGTAGAGCGTGAAGACTTTGATTTATTTATACATAGATCAGTAGTCATAAGGTATTTTCTGTAGAAGTATTAATTAATTCATAGTATTATGTGATTGCCATGTGTCTTCTGTCACGGAGATTATCCAATAAATAAATTAAATTTTCATCACAGCTGACCTATGTTCTTTGATATAATTAAAAAGAAAGAATCTCTTCAAGAATATGTTTCTAGTAAACAAAAATCTGAACGTAGTGATAGTTAGATAAACTTAATTTCCAATAGAAATCGTCCTTGGTTGGCGGGTCTGAAAGGGGAGCATGGGGAGCTAAACTGTTACCTGTCAAGCATATCGTAAGCAGCAACTAAGATGAATTTAAGGTGGAGTTTGTTGTCCCATAACGGCCCGTAGGGTTGAGATATTCAATTTCCCGTCCTTTAGCAAATCAGAATAGGTCTATGCCTTTTAGCATTAGAAATTTGGCCAAAATGCGGGTAAAAAGTCTCCCCCCCCCCACCCCGTAGAGATTTTCACAAAAGGAACATCACATGAAGATCTGATACACGAAAACATACGAATGACTTTTTAAAGGGAATTACTCCTCCCCCCTCCCCCTACTTATATGACCTGTAACATATTTATAACACTGGTCTCACCCCACAGTGTCAAATTGACCTAGAGGCTATGCTGAAGTTCGATTTGTCAGTTAAGCTGTCAATTATGGCACAACGTTTATCTGGACTATATCCTGCTGATCTGCAGGAGCTTGAGAATGGATACAGTAGATGAAACAAGAAGTTGAAAAGATGTTTACACCAGAAGGTATCTATCTTGAACAGATGTGTGCAACAGAAGGCATCGATCTTGGTGAAGAATGGATTATTTTTTCAAGACTATCTTTGCAATCACTAGAGAGTTCACTGATAAACATATGACTGTGAATGAATGCTGTGTTCACGGAGTTCATCTCCGAACATTGTCATGACACAGACAATCAAAATAATCCACAATCAGTGGTTCGAATGGACTTTTACCACCAGATCACGTGAAATAACAGTTCACGAAGCCAGTAGAGCCTTCACCAAACAACAAGCAGCCTAATGGTGTGTGTGTTTGCTGTAACGCAAGTACACTTGCTAGAAATTGAAGCCTATTTACGCTAAGACGATATCAACATCATCATCAGGTGCCATGCCGGCTGGCGTAGGCGACCATGGCTCTCCATATCTCCCTGTCTCCAGTATTATGTATGAAGCTCGTTGTTGTTTCCCTGCCGTGCCATGTTGTCAAACTGTCTAATATATTTTCACGTTGTAGCCATCTGTCTCTGTTGCCTTCAATCTTGCCTGTTGTGACTATATTCTCCAAACTCCTTGTCTCATGAAGTGGCCAAAAATATGAAGATTGTCTTTTTCTTATATTATTTATTAGGGTCCGTTTCGCATTTGACTCTTTCAACACTTCCACATTAGTTTTTCTGACAGGCCATGATATTCTAAGTCCATGATGTCAACATACCTTAACCAAAAGGTTGTAATCCCTTATCGACCAATCATCAACTAAGGAGACATTTATTCATACACTGTAAATGTCACGTGACTGTGTCTCCTGTGTAGATCGTTATTAGTTTACAGTGTATACGTTTTTGAGTATTCCTGTATTTCTCGGTCGTTGGGTTTTTGTGGTGGGGGGAGGGGGGGTTAGCGTGAGGATAAAATGAGACGATTGATTGAACAGGCCTAAGTCTGACCTATTTATTCGAGGTTCTTAATCAGAGTTGGCACGTTCCTTTTTTTTTTTATAAAGTGACATTTCCCCGTAAACATGACAGAAGTTTAACATTACAATAGCCTATTCATTACAGATGAGGTACCGTCTTCGCACGAAAGGTCAGCGACAGTTCCCATTTACCTCATGTTCGTCTCCCTGCTATCACACCATACTATAAGCCTATAACCTGGTGTTGTGGCACACGCCCCAAAGGTGAAAAGGGGGGGGATTTCATTGTTTAGGGGACACTTAAAAAAAATTGTGTTCTTGAGATTTAGTTGTCCATTATATGTTTTGAAAATTTAGCCTACTTAACTGTTTTATTTTCTTTTAATAATTTTCTAGTGTTTTCTTCCTAAAACGCAAGTCTTGTATCCTGAACAAGTTATAATTAGGTTTCATTTATGGAATAAGTCATTTTTTGAATAGACCTATAAAAAATGTAGGACTGGGGGGGGTGGCATCAGAATTTTTGAAAGATTGAGGGTGGGGAAAGGTTTAAAGAAAAGGTTGGGTAAAACTGCTATAACCTGCCAGGTTCACAGTAGTACCACATGGTATGAAACAACACCCAGAGTTCTCCAGCAAATTCTTTCTTCAGCGACGCAGATGAGTGTGAAAATATCTTGACCTATCCAGCCCTTGATGCTGCCTGTCCATGATTTTCTTAGTCTTCGTCTGCTTCTTCCAACCACGACTGTTCCCTGTAGTATAGTTTATAACGAATAATCATATCATCACACATCCAAAAAAAACCATCAGAGCCGCAGACAAGTTTTCATTGAGGAAGGGGATTTACCTATAAAATAATAAATTATTAAATTTTTTAATGTAATTCCTTCCTTTTTATGAGAAAACTGATGACTTTTTTTATGAGAAAGCTGATGACTTATTTGATGTGAAAGGTGATGACTTTTTAGATGTGAAAACGGATGACTTTTTTGATGCGAAAACTGATGAATTTTTGAATGAGAAAGATGACGACTTTTTTAAATGAGAAAGCTGAAAACTTTTTTGATGCGAAAACTGATGACTTTTTTGATGAGAAAGCTGATGACTTTTTTTATGTGAAAGCTGATGACTTTTTTGATGAGAAAACTGATGGCTTTTTTATGAGAAAACTGATGACTTTTTTGATGAGAAAACTGATGGCTTTTTTGATGAGAAAGCTGATGACTTTTTTGATGAGAAACCTGATGACTTTTTGATGAGAAAGCTGATGATTTTTTTGATGAGAAAGCTGATGATGTTTTTGATGAGAAAGCTGATGACTTTTTTGATGAGAAAGCTGATGACTTTTTGATGAGAAAGCTGATGATTTTTTTTGATGAGAAAGCTGATGAATTTTTTTATGTGAAAGCTGATGATTTTTTTGATGAGAAAGCTGATGACTTTTTTGATGAGAAAGCTGATGACTTTTTTGATGAGAAAGTTGATTTTTTATGAGAAAGCTGATGATTTTTTTGATGAGAAAGTTAATTTTTTAAATGAGAAAGCTGATGACTTTTTTGATGAGAAAGCTGATGAATTTTTTGTGAAAAATCGTTAATTTAGGGATTTCACCCAACTTTTGGCTAATTTCCTAGCAAATAAAAAACATTATTTCCTAAGGGTGGAAGAGGGGAGTTGAACACCCACCTCCCACTTCCACCTAAGCAACAGACCTATAAACCATGCAAGTAGGTATATTTGTTGCTTTACTATTGAAAGTAATGATTCTTGTATGAATCTATTTTATTTCTAATGTACACATTTGTCGCTAGATGGACTAGTATTGTGGCACGGTAAAATTTCACAAACCGAGCTCATTGACAACACAAGAGAGATAGAGTCGTGGAGAAACATGATCGCCTATGCCATTCGGCATGGCACTTGATTGATTGACACATTTGTCTCATGCTCTCTATAGGAGATGTGCAGAATTTGTCTGTAACATTTGTATTCAAAGATCTGTATCCTTTCTCCATGACTGCAGTGAGTGTTCAGCTTACACACCAACACAACACAATAAACAACATAAGTCAGATTCAATGTTAGATTTTCACACTAACACTGATTTTTCCAAATTAAAGTTAACCTTGACATATCAGTTATATTTCTCCAGCCTTAGGGGCATATCTTTAAGTCTGTTTTGCGTTTTCCGTCGCTGCATACGCAGGATCCGAGGTATTTGAAAATATTCACGTCCTCAAATTTATGCCCATTTATCATGATGTTTGTCTGTGCTTCTGTGCCATGTGAAATTCTCACAGTAATAATAAACTACAGAATCAGAAATGACAACATCAGTAACAAACACAATGCCAATTCACGATTACACCAGAAGACAATAGATTAAGAGGTTCTCACATGCTTCCAGACTACCATCAGACAGGGCCCCCTCAAAAAAGCATTACTATACTGACAAGATGGATACAAACCAGGGGCAAACCTTTGCAAACAATGGATTACAGAAATAAATGAGTCAACAAAAACAAACATATATGAGGCATACAAAAAGGCAGTCTCCAGATTCTTGATTAGAATCTAGCATCACAGCACGTGGGGCACTTCCATAAGTGCTCCACTCTCCGTTCCAGCAGCCATCCCAGTGTATGTAGACTCAGAGTCCCAGTCAGGTCTTGCTTGTGTGACCTTTGGGACTTTCCAAAAAATTTACTTTTCCTTCCCTCCCCTCTAGATACTTCCATTACTGACATTCTCTGTATGTGTACGTTCTCAGCCTCATTGACATCATCTTCATCTTGAAATGAATTTATTACTGCCTTGATCAAGTCTGCTTAATCTCTTCTCAGTATTGTGCTGTCTATTGCTGCATTGCCTGCCAATAAAATGATATAAGCAAGTACTTCTTCTTCTGCATTTTTCTCAAACTTCTGCAGATTAGCAGAATGTAGCCTAGAGAATGGATATATGCTCCTTTCGGTCTGCGACATCTGACCTCAGCATGGCTTGGATCACTTTGACCCTATATGGGATGAGACAGTCAACTTCACCCCATAACTTCCATAACAGCCTCTTACATCCCGCATGGAATGGTAAACAGTGTTTCTATTCTGTGCTGCTATTTCAGGCCCCCAGCAACACACAGTTGAAAAACAAATAACAAATGTTATTAGAAAACTGTTTATTAATAAAGTATAAACATAATATTCGAAACAAAGAAAATATTTGCTCAAAATAGAAGCTATATTCAAATGTTTCATTCTTCTTCTTCTTCAGCGTTCATTCTCAAATTCCCACTGGATTTCTCTTGTAACAGGACAATGATCCTACAAGATTTCCAGTTATGTAGTCCAGAGAATGGAAATGCGTTGTGTTGCCGTTTTATTTGCGCCAATGGCCCAACACATCCGCTTTTGGCGGGAAATGTTTCATTCGAAACAGAGAAAATACTTGCTCAAAATATAATCCTGACTCTGTGTGTTGATGCTATCAATCCGGTACCCCTATAATCTTCAATATAACATTCTGAATTACCAAAAAAAATTTTTCAATTAACATTCTGAATTACCAAAAACATTTTCAATATAATTTTCTGAATTACCAAAATATTTTCAATATAACATTCTGAATTACCAAAAACATTTTCAATATAACATTCTGAATTACCAAAAAAATTTTCAATATAACTTTCTGAATTACCAAAATATTTTCAATATAACTTTCTGAATTACCAAAAATTTTTTCAATATAACTTTCTGAATTACCAAAATAAAGCATAGAATAATGATATACATTTCATTGTGACACAAAAAATGCATGCAGATTATATTGTGCAACATGAGTTTACAAAATAAAAAGTATTTAATGGCATATAGCGGTAGATATAAATATATCGTTTGGAAACTAATATACATTTGATTATGAATGAGATTCACACACCCATATGTTACAAGGACATACAAAAGAGGAGCAGAGAATAGTAACAATGTTACCTACGTACGTATGTCATAATAAGTGGTTACGGTGCTGAACTTTGGCTTGTTTACCTCCACTTCATAATCTTCGCAGCGATGAATTCTGCTTAAGACCTGTGTCCGAACGATCCATTACACATGTGGTGTGCTGTTGTGGCCCGAAATTGGAGCATAGAATAGCACCACTGTTTATATTCTATGCATGTCATGGGTCGACTAAGGAGGTTATGGGATGGAGTTGGCTGTCCCATCCAATATAGGGTCAGCATGGCCCAAAACCATGCTAAAGCTGGATGTGTCAGGCCAAAAAGCACAGATATTGCAGCATTGCTGGAAACCATGACACAACGCACTCCCTTCTCTGGACTACATTCTGCTAATCTGCAGGAGTTTGAGAAAGAACGAAGAAGATCTGTGTCTGAACGATCCACCACACTGTTGTTGTGGCCCAAAATGGGAACAAAGAATAGCAACACTTTTTACCTTCTATGCATGTCATAAGAGTCAACTTCTGCATTTGTTATCAAATTTCTGCAGATAAGCAGGATGAAGTCTGAAATATAGAATGCATTGTGTCATGGTTTGTAGTTTTGATCCGATTTCTGCTTCTTTTGGCTTGACACATCTGACTTCAGCATGGCTTCTGAGTTACTTTGACCCTATATGGAATGGAAAAGCCAACTTCACCCCATGACCTCCATAGTTGAATCTTATGACAGGCATGGAAGGTAGTGTTGCTATTCTTTGCTCCTCTTTTAGGATCAAGAGAAAACATTGGTGTTCACTGTGATGAAGTCTGTTGAGACCAGTATCTCCATGCTGAGATCTATGCCTATATGATCCATGCTTGAACTGTTGAGATTTCTGCTGGAGTAGAATACTGTCTAGCTAATGACACATCACCACGCTCATCTGGGACACAGCCGATGATTGACTACATCCTGCTGCAAATCTGGTAGGACCATTGTCCTTCTACAAGAGAGATCCAGTGGGAGTTTGAGAATAACAGCTGATGAAGAGTAAAAGATTCATCTGGGACTTGAAAAAGTCCTGGAAAACTTCCCTTACAAAA
Organism: Meghimatium bilineatum; assembly: GCA_034231615.1. NCBI lineage: Eukaryota > Metazoa > Mollusca > Gastropoda > Stylommatophora > Philomycidae > Meghimatium > Meghimatium bilineatum. The sequence goes on from CM067309.1 coordinate 16,605,169, forward strand.
TGCTATGAGAAACACCCTTCAGGAGATGAAAGCAAAACTTCACCACCCGGCACAGGAAGAATCTAGGCAACCTCATTCTCCTTCATGGTTTTATTTGTGTGATAACCCTGGCCTAGACTTCTAGCTCAAGGAGCACAGAATAGGACCTCTTCTTTTCAGGCATGTCATAGAGAGAAAGTTGGGGGGATGGGATGACATGTGAAATATCATCATTGCTGCTGCATGTCTTGTCTCGAGGATGATAACCTGTGAAAAATCATCATTGCTGCTGCATGTCTTGTCTCGAGGATGACAACCTGTGAAAAATCATCATAGATGATGAAGAGATGCAGTAAACATTGCACCTTTGTGGCACAATCCCACATGGCAGGGAAGACTAGGTGGTACAATCCCACATGGCGGGGAAGACTAGGTGGTACAATCCCACATGGCGGGGAAGACTAGGTGGTACAATCCCACATGGCGGGGAAGACTAGGTGGTACAATCCCACATGGCGGGGAAGACTAGGTGGTACAATCCCACATGGCGGGGAAGACTAGGTGGTACAATCCCACATGGCGGGGAAGACTAGGTGGTACAATCCCACATGGCGGGGAAGACTAGGTGGTACAATCCCACATGGCGGGGAAGACTAGGTGGTACAATCCCACATGGCAGGGAAGACTAGGTGGTACAATCCCACATGGCGGGGAAGACTAGGTGGTACAATCCCACATGGCGGGGAAGACTAGGTGGTACAATCCCACATGGCGGGGAAGACTAGGTGGTACAATCCCACATGGCGGGGAAGACTAGGTGGTACAATCCCACATGGCGGGGAAGACTAGGTGGTACAATCCCACATGGCAGGGAAGACTAGGTGGTACAATCCCACATGGCGGGGAAGACTAGGTGGTACAATCCCACATGGCGGGGAAGACTAGGTGGTACAATCCCACATGGCAGGGAAGACTAGGTGGTACAATCCCACATGGCAGGGAAGACTAGGTGGCATCACTGCAGATGGGTCAACAGATTTGATAGAAGAATGGATGAACTAGTTGGCCCAGACATATAATTCTGCCCTCCTAGAATGATGTGATGATACAGGGATATTGCCACACTGGAATGTCTCCATTCAGGGACTAAACATGTATCCATAAAACTCCATAAGACAACCATAAATTTTGAAATGGCAAATACTGCAGAGGATGGATGTGTCGGGCCATTGGTGCAAATAAAACGGGTACACAACATATTTCCATTTTCTGGACTACATCCTGCTGGAAATCTAGTTTAACCATTGTCCTGCTATAAGAGAGATCCAATGTGAGTTTGAGAATAAATGCTGAAGAAGAAGAAACAGTAAATCTTATGCGAATTTGTGTATCACCTCAGTTACTCAACCGATGAGGACATGTGGTTTTTCTAGAAGGACTGTCGAAAGCTACCTGCGTACATCTAAAGCTACCTGCGTACATCTAAAGCTACCTGCGTACATATAAAGCTACCTGCGTACATCTAAAGCTACCTGCGTACATCTAAAGCTACCTGCGTACATCTAAAGCTACCTGCGTACATCTAAAGCTACCTGCGTACATCTAAAGCTACCTGCGTACATCTAAAGCTACCTGTGTACATCTAAAGCTACCTGCGTAAATTTAAAGCTACCTGCGTACATCTAAAGCTACCTGCGTATATCTAAAACTACCTGCGTACATCTAAAGGGATTATTTCATCATCATCTTTAATGAATGAGATTAGTCAGTTGGAAAAAACATTTAACTCATGGAAATATTGTTCAATAAGGCAGGGTGATACTGAACTCCTCTTCTGCTTTGACTCTTTAACTACTCCTGAAGATCACCAGGGTACACTCCGGATAATGGAATAAATTGTCAAAATGTATATCTTAGCTGTGATATCTGATATTTTCATCCCACTTCAGTATGACTTCTGAGCCAATACGACTTTCTATAGAATGTGACCAGCCATCAAATGCCCTCACGACCGAGGAAGTGTATCCATGAGATACCCAGGGGGATGGATGAGCTTATCATGTCTGGGGAAGTATATCCATGAGATACCCAAGAGGATGGAAGAGCTTATCATGTCCGGAGAAGTATATCCATGAGATACCCTACCCAAGAGGTTGGAAGAAACTAGAGATATCAATGACTCACAGCAGCATCAGCCATTTATAATCTCTCAATGCATGTACACATTCTTTACTTCATCCTCTTCAGAGTTCATTCTCAAACTCCCGCTGGTTCTCTCTTGTAGCAGGACAATAGTCTTATATTTCCAGCAGGGTGTAGTCCAGAAAATGGAAATAAATTATGTCGCCGTTATTTTTCCGCAATGGCTCGACACATCCATCTTTGGTGGGACTTTTTTTAAAGTCCTGTTACAAAGTCATTATTTTACACTTCAATTTCCCTTCATAAAGATCATTCAAAGACTCGACACGTTTTAAGCAAGTCGAACTGTTCTGTCATTACCACCAGCACTATCATGTGCAGGGAAGAGATCCCTGTGATATCCAAGAGGTTGGAAGAAACTAAAGATACGAATCACATGGCAACACTGGTCATTCATAAACTTTCAAAGTATGTAGATTGGCAGTCTGTTAATTACTGTTATAAAGCAAATATTTGACACAGCAAAATTTGTAGAGATAAATCATCAGGAAACCACACAATGTGCTGAAAATTTCCCTTAGTACATGGATAATATAATATAGAGCACTGAGACAAATGTGTTGGGCCATTGGTACAAATAAAACACTTGGCACAATGCATTTCCATTCTCTAGACTACATCCTCTTGAAAATCTAGGACCATTGTCCTGCTACAAGAGATATAAAATCTAGGACCATTGTCCTGCTACAAGAGATATAAAATCTAGGACCATCCATTGTCCTGCTACAAGAGAGATAAAATCTAGGACCATTGCCCTGCTACAAGAGAGATAAAATCTAGGACCATCCATTGTCCTGCTACACGAGAGATAAAATCTAGGACCATCCATTGTCCTGCTACAAGAGAGATAAAATCTAAGACCATCCATTGTCCTGCTACAAGAGAGATAAAATCTAGGACCATCCATTGTCCTGCTACAAGAGAGATAAAATCTAGGACCATCCATTGTCCTGCTACAAGAGAGATCCAGTGGAAGTTTGATTTAAAAAATGCTGAAGATGAAACATTGAGGATTTATTTTAGAAACAATCAGGATCTGTCCCCGAATGCGTGCCTACCCAATAAAATTGTATTTTGATTATTTCCTTGATTATGTTTATACATTTGTTTATCTATGTTTATTAACTTAAATATTTATTTATTTAAGATGATCATATGAGTGGTTAGGAGAGTTGTATGAGTTAGGGTTAGCATTTGGGCTAATAAATACCCATTATCTGACAAACATAACCAAGAGAAATAATAAAAATATTTTGGTAGGCACACATTCAGGGAAAGCTCCAAAAATCATAATGAATTGTTTGTACACTCCTACAATAAAAAAATATTTGATGTCTGCTCAAAAGATTTCTATCTTCATTAGTGAAGCACAAATATATTTAAATGATTACAATGTTGATATATCAAATATGAATATATTGTTTAGTCTGCAGCTCTGTACACGACTAAATAGCACCAATTAATATCAAAATATATGTTTGTGAAAATATATTACATAATCTGCAGCTCTGTACATGACTAATTAGCACCAATTAGTATCACATAATATGAAAAATCATTAAGTGAAAAAACATATTTATAATACAAAAACAAATGACAACATCGCTGATGTAAAGTTCTTCATCTGCATTCATTCTAAAACTCTGTGGTGTGTCTGTGGCTATGACAACAAGTATGACAACCAGTTCTTTCGTACGTCTGGCGTATAATAATAATGACCCATAACCTATCAGGGTTGTAGGGATTCCACTCTGGCGATGTTAGAAAAAAAAGCACACCAAAAAACCCTATCACAAAAATCCCTCCTAACACCCTATCATAAAAAGTCCTCCTAACACCCTATCACAAAAAGCTCTCCCAATACCCCTATCACAAAAAGCCCTTCAAAGCCCTCCATATGCCTGTCCTCCATCATTCGGACGAGTGTAGAAAAATCACACCCTTTGCTTACTATACTATCAATACAGTTACAGACATTTACTGTTCAGTCACAGTAGTAAAAATAATGAATGTATTAGTTACTAACGCCGAAGTCGGATTTATTGGCGCAAATACAATTGCGACACAATGTATTTGTGTTCTCTAAATTACATCCTGCTGGAAATCTAGTAAGACCAGTGTTCTGCTATACAAGAGATAAAGTGAGAGTTTGAGAATGAATGCCCCCAAAACTACTGATGGTTATCTAGAAGTAGTCTGGAGAATAGATTCTGTTGTTTTGGCTTACAGCATGACTGCAATATCTGTACCTTTTGACCTGAAAGATCCAGATTGAGCATGGTTGATTTACTTTTGAGTCAGGCCACTGATGCAAATAAAATGGGGACACAATGAATTTCCTTTCTCTGGATTACGTCCTGCTGGAAATCTAGTAGTACCATTGTCTTGCTACAAGAGAGATTCAGCAGAAGTTTGAGAATGGACGCTGAAGAAGAAGAGTCACTTTGACCTATGGGTTGGAAATGTCAATAACACCCACAAACCTCCTTAGTTGCCACTTACTACATGGCAGGTAAGTTGTTGTCTTTGCTCCCCTTTCGTGCCCTGGCAACACACCGGTGAGAGGAAGACAATGATATATATTGGGGACATGCAGAAAAATGGATATACCAAGTTGAAAGTACAAATATTTCAGCTGTACTGCAAACTAACAGAACAACATTACACAGAGAAATTCCAGTCAACAATATACGTAAGAAGCAAACCCTAAGATAAAACATGGGCTGAAGTTCACAATCTTAACCCTAGGATAAAACGTGATGAAGTTCACAATCTTAATCTTCGGATAAAACATGTACTTGAAAACTACAGGGAGCTGGGTAGGGCAGTGGTTAGCGGGCTGGTTTCGCATATGAGTGGTCTTGGGTTCATTCCCCAGTTTGAGGCGGAAACATTTTTCAAATCACAAAGGCTCCCGGGTCAACCCAGCCTTAATTGGGTACCGGATTAATCCAGGAAGTAAAGACTGCAAGGGAGAGGAGATGGCTACCACCCTCATATAGCAGAGCCACTGAAATGTGAGGTCATTAACATCTTACACCCCTACGGCATTTAATAAATGCTATGGTTAACTTTAACATTACTACTTGAAAACTAGCTCCAATAATGGCATAGCACCAGATCTGTAAATAAGGAAGTATGGGGTGGTGGTTTAGAAATTCAAACACAGCTATTTTCCCTTTCAGCTAAATAGAGTATTTAGAAAAAGTAAAGATATTGTACAAATATAAAGAATAATTAGATGCTAAAAAAATGCCTGAAAGCAAAGACGAATTGTCAAAAATGGCAGATAATCTCCCTCAATCCCACATACTTCAAAATTTCAGGGAAGTAGCGTCTCCGCTAAAATAATCTGAGACTTTAGTGGAGAGAACTAAATGGAAACTACAGCCCCGAGCAAGACAGCATGAACAAATTCAACTGACAGGAACAAGTCAGGGTATTTCGACTGAGAATGGAACATTGCCATCTAAAAGCACACTTACCCCGAATCGGTATTAGCGACTCTGCAACCAACATGTGCAGAATAACAACACCTACCCAGAATATATACTACAGTATTAACCCAGAGAATTTGTTGACAGAGCAATATCCTGGTCCACAGGAATATCTCTACAAAACAAACTGTGGGAGACTCATGGCAACCTAAACAAACTATTCTATACAGGACCAATCGCCCATATAGTAACTTGGGCCTGGACTGCTGGTTCCGGGTACAAAGAATAAGGATACTGTCTTCTTTCCAGGAATGTTGTAATAGGTTACTAAGGAAAGTTGAGTGAAAAAAATCATCTTGTTTCAATTTCTTACTTTTGTTTTCTATCAAATAATCTTTGATCATGGATGCTGAAGAGCTACCGACCAGCAGACATTGCACCATTGTCCAGTTGTGGCAGAGGAATACTTGATGTGCATCACTGCGGATGTGTCAACAAATCTGACAGAAGAATGATGAGATTGTTGGCTCAGATGTGCGTGCTATGCTCCTAGCAGGATGTGATAATCCTAAGATACTGCCACAGTAGAATGCCTCCCTTTGGGGACAAAACATATGCATCTATAAACTCCCCCTAACCATCCATACCTTTGAGACAACCTTACGTGAGTCTGGCAGGCACCTCAGTTACACAACTGAGAAGAACCTGTGCTTATGTCAAAAAAGGCTATGGACTTTCAAGAGCTACCTGCTCACAGGTAACGGGATGCATCATCATCATGTGTCAAGAGCTATCTGTTCACAGGTAACGGGATGCATCATCATCATCATGTGTCAAGAGCTACCTGCTCACAGATAACGGGATGCATCATCATCATGTGTCAAGAGCTACCTGCTCACAGATAACGGGATGCATCATCATCATGTGTCAAGAGCTACCTGTTCACAACTAAAGGGATTATTTCATCATCACCATGTGTAAAGAGCTACCTGTTCACAGCTAAAGGGATTATTTCATCATCACCATGTGTAAAGAGCTACCTGTTCACAGCTAAAGGGATTATTTTATCATCATCAAGTGTCAAGAGCTACTTGCTCATGGGTAAAGGGATTATGTCATCATTATCATCCGTGAACAATATCAAACTGGATGTATAATAATTGATCGCAGAAAAATGCTCGAGATACAAATAGCATGTCTATATCAACAATATTGCGACATAAAATTAAATATACCAGGCCAAAATGCATACATATTGCAGCTTTTCTGTAAACTAGACAGCTAATGTAGTTTTACTCAACTACATTATGTCACAATAAGAAATATAAATGGTCAGCTGGAACAACAAAGTAAATCAACAATATTACAGAAAACATAAATCTATTTCAAATAGTTCATGATAAAAAAACACAGAAAATAAAACACACAAATAATACAGGATTCAGATAATAAACTCCATGCAGTGTAATCCCTCTATCCTTCAGCCTTCCTAATCCCCCAACCCTTTAATAGTTCTTCATGTTGTGGCGGTCCCAAAATTTAAAAATTATTTTTGTTGCTACTTCATATGTGTTTTCCGATGGTCTTAGACGTGCGATGAGAAAAGTAAAACTTCAACATTTAATAACAACTGGAAAGATCAAGGGGAGAAGAGACAGAGGAAGACAAAGAGATAAATTTCTGGATGGGTTGTCAGTGTGGTACAAAATGAAGTCATCAATTGAATTATATAACAACACAAGAGGCAGAAAGTTGTGGAGAAGCATGATTACCTACACCAATTGGCATGGCACTTGATTGATTACTTGTAGGTAAGGAGATCTAACTGTCTTGCTACAAAACCCATATCTAATTTAGCGAGCTAAGTTCCAGCTTAGTAATAGAGTTCATCTATATGCCTATTCTCATAATTACACAGCGATTAATTAATTATTCCCATACTTGATTAAAACTCATCCTTGACAACTGGCCCTTCCAGCTTTATAACACCGTCAATCTGTGTTTCTGTCTCATCAGGTCTTGCTATGTTTGTGTCTACCATCAGTTCACTGTCTGCAGCACCTTTACGAGCATGACCCTTGTCAATGATGATTGAATCTTCAGTGTCAGAGATGTAATATGGTTCTCCAGTGTAATGTGTTGGATATAGAAGGTAAGGCTCCGCTGATAGGCCAGCTAGGTCCCGTGGAGAAAAATGCTGTTTCCACTGTTCTCTAAAAGATAATTTATAATTTAAAAAAAAATTACAAGTAACAATTTACAATAAGCAACAACTTATAATACGCTAAATTTATAAGTAACAGTTTATAATAAGTAACAATTTACAATAAGTAACAATTTATAAGCAAAAATGGAACAATACAGGATCAATTGTCCATCTAGCATTTCCTGCTTACACTTTTTTTTAAATGCGCTCCTGTCGTATTTTTTTAGAACTTGGTAATGCCATTCACACTTCCGTTACGTCACTCTTCCACTACATATCTTTAGTAAAATGGCTGCCGTATGTATGTTGAATTTGCCTTTGACTGACAAAGACGCAGTACAATTGTTGCAGTCACGAAGAGTACTTGCAAACGGGAAATGCGCACAGTGTCATACTATGACATTTAACTTCTATTGTGATGATTAAATTCATTTCCGACACAAAATAATACCCTGCATTCAAACCCAATCATGTTTCCACTCATACAACCCTCCAATTAAATACTCCCCCATTTATTGTCTTGGCATATTTATATATGTAAAACCTGCCCAACAATTGTCGCTCAAATATTCGCATGGGAGGTAATACTTCTTCTTCAGCATTCATTCTAAAACTCTCGTTGGATCTTCTTTGTAGCAGGACCATAGTCCTACTAGATTTCCAGTTCAGAGAATGGAAATGCGTTGTGTCACCATTTTATTTCCGCCAATGGCCAGACACATCCGTCTTTGGCAAGAGAGGTAATACATAAACAAAGAGTAAGCAGAAATCATTTGTCTCCCTTTCAATGTAGTTACCAACTTGAATTGATTAAATCAGAAAGGGGGTTTGCGTTAGAATTAGTCCTAACACTGAGTCTAATCCTCCCCCCCCCCCCAACACAACATCTAAATTCTAACAGTACCTCATATCTTGAAAATACAAAAACCATTAAATCGTTGCAAGTTTTAATCTCCGCACGTAACTACTATTAGCTATTTTGAATTACAGTGACAAGATCTGTAAATGATGTAATTTCATTGAGCTCGCTAAATGTGTGTGAACCAAAGAACACAAATATTGATCGTATGAAATATTTGTAAGTTTGTTTAAAATCCCGCTAATTGATAGTATATACATGGACCCTTGATCCCGTATTGTTCTGCAAAAATTTATAAGTAACAATTCATAATAAGGAACAATTTATAATAAGCAAACAATTTATAATAAGTAAACTATTAAAAAGTAAAAATTAATAATAAGCAAAAATTTATAAGCAAAAATTTATAATAAGCAATAATTACATAAACATGAAAATATAGAATAAGCACTGTTTGTGGTCACTTTAACCTATGAGTTGACACAGTCAATTCCATCTTAACTGCCTCTTACATCATGCATGTCGGGTCACATTGTTTCTATTTTTTGTTTGACTTTTGAATTCAACACAGGGTAGACACCTTGCCTCCTCTCTTTAGTTGCCTCTTACACCGTGCATGTCAGGCTATATTATTTCTCTTTTCTTTACGCTCGTTGCCATACTCCCATAAGATCTTTCCTGTAGCAGGATGTTCGTACTAGATTTCCAGCAGGACATACACCAGAGAACGTAAATGTTTTGTCACAGTTTTATTTGCCTCAATGGCCCAACACATATGACTTTGGTTTTGTAAAGGACTGAACAGGATGTAGTCCGGAAAAGATAATATGTTACATCATAGTTTACCATTTGGCTTTGATATCTACAACATTTGGTCAAACACATACAACATTTGGTCAAACACATACAACATTTGGTCAAACACATACAACATTTGGTCAAACACATAGAAAATTTGGTCAAACACATAGAAAATTTGGTCAAACATACACAATTTGGTCAAACACATGCAACATTTGGTCAAACACATACAAAATTTGGTCAAACACATACAACATTTGGTCAAACACATACAACATTTGGTCAAACACATACAACATTTGGTCAAACACATACAAAATTTAGTCACACTGTCAGTGACATATTCTCTCCAGAATGTTGTCTTTCTAATGAACTCCCTGAACCATTCTCTGTCGTGGGCGATGCGGCTTGCATTCTCCAATGACATATTCATGTTATATTTAATGTTGTCAGTCCATCGTCTTCTTGGTCTGCCTTTCCTCCTCTGCCCTGGTGCTCTGTCCTCCATTATTATTTAACCAAATACATAACAACATTTAGCCAAACTCATGCAACATTTGGCAAACATATGTCCTGCTACAAGAGAGATCTGGCGGGAGTTTGAGAATGAACGCTGAAGAAGAAGAGTTTCCTATACCATGTTCAGTTGTAGGATGTTAAGCCAAGACTTTGTTTTATGACGATCTTGTATCTGCTCGTCTGTAAATAATATTTGTTGTGATAGCATTATATTGATGGGAGGTCTGTGGATTTTGGTCCAACCCGGTTAGAGCCAGAGGATACCTGATGATGTTCCTCCTTCGCAAGCGAAGATGCACATGGCATGAAAAACAATAAATGTGATGGAAAAAAAATATAATTATAATAAATTGGTAATTGTCTAATTTGGTTTGTGAGTTTTCTACCTAAGTAATGCTCAAATCACTGGAGCTAAGGTAGGGTTCACTATGTTCATTCCCCGCCACCAATTGACTACTGGTTATGTCAGACTTCTCTATTGCTTCAGGCATGCAACCAAATGGTCAAGTCAAAATGATTGTCACTTCCTAAGTCATTGCGCCTCTATGATGGGCCTCAGCATAGGAAACATATAGTGCTGTCAGCTTCCTCCTCCCCTCCCAAGTGCTGCAAAGTACATCTCTGGCTTTATCCCAACCACAGAAGGTGCATACATATATACAAATAAAGCATAAAATACATTGCAACAATAAAATAAAAGCATAATTGTATATATGATGTGCCATGAAGCTTCTATAAGAGAACCTCAATATAACGGCATGTCATCTACTAAGACTTTCTTTTGCATTAATGGTTTGTCTAGTTGGTGATACCCACAGATGCAAACCATGTGGCACTTGCCCCTTCATTATTATTATAATAATGGAATTCTACACCTCGGCCTATAAATGGATTCTAGACGTGTCAAATTTCAGACATTAAAATCATGTGCTCAGTTTATAATCGAATTAGTTTATACATGGTATGCTACTATTTTTGTGTGTCTTTCTATGAAATGGAGTAACCAACCACACTCCAAGCCCTCCTTAGCTGCCTCTTACAACATACATTGCAAGTCACAGTATTATAATGATGATTATGAAATAATCCCTTTAGTAATGCTGAAGTCAGATGTGTCAGGCCGAAAGGCGCATATATCACAGCAATGATGTAAACCATGACACAACGCATTCCGTTATCCGGACTACAACCTGCTAATCTGCAGGAGTTTGAGAATGAACGAAGAAGAAGAATCCCTTTAGTTTTGAGGTGGTAGCTATATAGCTATATATATGAGCTATATTTGATAGCCCATAGCCTTTCTGACAATAGCACAGCTTCTTCTCAGTTGTGTAACTGAGGCTCTTGTGTAACCTAGACTCTATAAGGTTGTCTCAAAGGCATTGTTGCATCATGGAGGTTTCTGAATGCATGTTTAGTCCCCAAAGGCAGGCATTCCAGGAGCCAGGAGCACACCACACAAATCTGGGCCAACTATGTTGTCATTCTTATGTCAGATCTATTGACCCATCAGTAGTGATGACACAACTAACATTCTCCATCACATAGTCCCCGTCACACAGTCTCAGTCACATAGTCTCTGTCACATTGGAGTCTGCCACAAAAGGTGCAATTTCCTGGCCGGCATCTCTTCATCATCCATGGGGGTTGATTTGTTGGAAGACAAAATTGTAACAATATGTGACAACGATTTTCCCGCAGGTGACAACTTGTCAGTCTACTGTACCTCAACTGTACTTAGTCGCCTCTACTGTACTTAGTCGCCTCTACTGTACCTCAACTGTACTTAGTCGCCTCTACTGTACCCCAACTGTACTTAGTCGCCTCTACTGTGCCCCAACTGTACTTAGTCGCCTCTACTGTGCCCCAACTGTACTTAGTCGCCTCTACTGTGCCCCAACTGTACTTAGTCACCTCTACTGTACCCCAACTGTACTTAGTCGCCTCTACTGTACCCCAACTGTACTTAGTCGCCTCTACTGTACCCCAACTGTACTTAGTCGCCTCTACTGTGACCCAACTGTACTTAGTCACCTCTACTGTGCCCCAACTGTACTTATTCGCCTCTACTGTGCTCCAACTGTACTTAGTCGCCTCTACTGTGCCCCAACTGTACTTAGTCGCCTTCAACGACATGCTTGAAAATAAGACACTGGCCCTATTCTTTGCCATTAACTAGAAGTTCAAGAAAGTCAGTTGTCATAGAAGCCCGTCACAATATTATTCTATACATCCTTCCCAGAACCCCACAGCACATGTGATTCCAAGCTCTAACTTAATACCTTGTTCCACCCCACTGGATGGTGGGTGTTATAATTTATCTTACCACCTTTAACACTAAGGCATAATTTGTTTTTAGCTCTCAATTAAACAAGAACTCAACATCACCTTTAACACTAAGATATTATGTCTTTTAGCTGACAATTAAACAAGTACTCACTCTGGATGCCTATCAACCATGATTGGAAGGTACTCATCCACAGGCACCATCTTTGACAAAGGTTTCTGATCTAGCAGTTTTCGTGCACCCCGGATAGACAATATGTAACTGATTGTCCAATAGGAATAGTGTGGCCACGCCAACCGATCGCTGCCCTCTACCATTGTCTCTAAGTCTTTGCGTAAACGTTTCCTTCCCAAATATCTGTGGACAGTATCATTCATGTAAATACTTCTTAGATTTATTGTAAACAATATCATATTTCACAACTGTTGAGTTAAATCCTAAGGATCACCTTTGTTGTGCAGTCACACAGGAACACAGTGTTTCAAGTCTGTGCTAACTTAATGACAATGGTTCCTGAATGTGGAAGGTTTGAAGGTCGCACTATTTGCTTATCAGACTAACCAGTATGCAACAGTAAACTAGCAATACAGTAAAAGTCCGATGTATTAGGCCATTAGCGCAAATAAATCGGAAACACAATGCATTTCCATTCTCTGGACTACATCCTACTTGAAATCTTGTAGGATCATTGTCCTGCAACAAGAGAGTTCCAGTGGGAGTTTGAGAAATTATGTAACCTAGTAGGATGGATCATTGTCCTGCAACAAGAGAGTTCCAGTGGGAGTTTGAGAATGAACAATGAAGAAACAATAGAAGCCATGCCAATATAATGAGGATTTCTACTTGTGAATGACCCCATCTCATTTCATCTGTACATTTCTTCTTCTTCTGCATTCGTTCTCAAACTCCTTCAGATTAGCAGGATGTAGTCCGGAGAATGGAATGTGTTGTGTCATGGTTTACAGCAAAGCTGCGATATCTGCACATTTCAGCCTGATACATCCAACTTCAGCATGGCTTTGGGTCACCGACCCTATTTAATGGGACAGCCAACTCCATCCCATAACCCCTTAGTCACCTAGTATGACATGTATGAAAGGTACACTGTGTTGCTATTCTTTTCTCCCCTTTTGGGCCCGACAACACACGGGTGGTAAAAATATGTGAAGAAATAGATTTAAAAAAAACAACTTTAAAATACGAATAAAAAATATATATTTTATCAGTAATTATTTATACTATTATTTCTACTTTTCTAATTCTTTTATTTTGTTGTTTAATTTATATAATAATATTTTACGCACTCTTATCTTTATAAGTAACTTTACTAGGATCAATTTGTTTGATATATTTTTTATTATATTTCTGAATTATTTCATTAATTTATCACCATCAATTATTGTTTCATATTCATTCATTAAACATTGTTTTTCTTCTAATTCTTCTTCATTGTTGTTGTTCGTCCATCACAAGTGATGATGACCATTTTTTACATCCACTTTTGAAAATTCAATTTTAGTTATGTCCTTGATTATGAGTTCGTAGATGGCTAATGAGCCCCATTCGAGCTGTAAAATTCCTTGGACAGTTTGGACATGGAATGACGACTGTAGACGGATCTTGATCTATCCGTGACTTTCTAGCTGCTCTCCGCTGTTGAGCTGCTGCATTTCTTTTCTTTTCACAAGATGATGCGCTCTTTTTTATTCTAGAATGCCATGTAGATCTATTTTGTGCAAGTTCTTCCCATGTATCGTGGTCTATTTCAAAGGCTTTCAGTGAGTTCTTTAACGAGTCCTTGTAGCGCTTCGTTTGGCCACCTTGAGATCGTATACCCTTCTCTAGCTCACGATGATGGTCTGGCATACACACCAAATGACCTGCCCAACGAATCAACGAGTCTGCATCAGGATCGTGTCAATGCTTGGGATACCAGCTCTATCAAAGACAGTGGTATCTGGAATCTTGTCTTGCCATCTGATGTTCATAACTTTTCTGAGACAATTTGTATGAAAATGATTGAGTTTTTTCACATGACGTCTATACAGTCCATGTTTCACTAGCGTATAGCAGCACTGGAAGTACCACTGCTCTGTAAACTTTCAGCTTAGTCTGTAGGTTAATGCCTTTTCTACGCCAAACATTTGCGTACAATCTGCCGAAAATGCTACTTGCCTTGGCGATCCTTGTATACACTTCATCATCAATGTTGGCATTTTGTGATAACGTACTGCCTAGATATGTGAATCTATTCACAACTTTCAGTGCTACACCATTTACCTTTATGCAGGGCTCGAGATAACTTTTGCCAAGTGCTGGTTGTAACATGACTTCTGTTTTCTCTGTGTTAATGGTAAGCCCAAAGTTGGTACAGGCTTTGGAGAATCTGTCTATAATACATTGTAGATCAGCCTCAGAGTTGGCATTTAGGGCACAGTCATCAGCAAATAGAAGATCCCTGATTGTGTGTGATTTAACTTTGGTTTTTGCTCGAAGCCGCCGAAGGTTGAACAATTTTACGTCTATGCGATAGGTGATGTTTACTCCCAGGTCTAGATCTCTGAAAGCATCATCCAACATAGCACAATTCTTCTTCATACTCAATCATTTGTTCACCAACTATTTTTAAAACTTCTTTATTAATCATATTTTTTACAATATATTGTTTTAATAAATAATCTTTTGTTTTATAATTTTGTTCTTCAAGTTTTTTTTTATTTGTTCTTTAATTTCATCACTTTTATTTTTGTTAACAAATAATTTTAGTTCTTCCACTTTTAGAGAATGAAATTCTCAACATCAAATATAACAATAAATTATTGACACTTCTTCTTCTATTGCTTTATTAACATTAAATAATTTATTATTATCCCTTCCATTACCAATTTTCTCTATTATTTTTTTAACTTTTAATTTCCTTGTTTCTTTATTTATTTTTAATGTTTCTTTATTACTAATTTCAATATTTTTTATTCTTGTTACTTTTTAAAAGGAATATCATATTTATATGGAAATTTTACATTTAAATCTTGTCTTATTCTTTTTTATTGTAGAAGAAGAAATACCTAATTTACTACAAATCTGATCTTGTGATAAATTAGGTTGTTCGGTTTTAATATTCATAAATTTAATAATCTATCTATTGTCTATTGTCTTTCCCTAGGTGGTTTGTGATCCACTCTTGCAGTTAAGCGTAGGGGTGATTGGAGCTTGAGCTTGCGTTCTAAAGCCAGATGTGTGGCCTCGGCTGTGCTATGACCGTGTCTGTTAAGGATGTCCCTGATGTTTTCTATCCATCTTTTCCATGGTCTTCCTCTGGCCTTGTACCCTGATCTCATTTGGTTATATGATTTGTAAGGGCAACTTTTCATGATGCATTCTCATAATGTGGCCAAACCACTTGATCTGTTCTCTCTCTATGTAATCTGTACAAGATGTTATACCTATTCTTTCCCTGATATATTCATTTCGCAATCTATCAATTTAATAATCATATTTGTTTTATATGCATTATTCATATTTTCAGGAGTCATTTCACTTAAAAGTTTTAATTCGTTTAAATCCATTTTATAAGAGAATAAAAAAGTAAATAGAGGTCAAACTAGTTGACTGTCATCCTATTATTTTATTTCATGTATATTTTTCATAATTTCTCTATTATGATAAACTACAGTTTAATAAGATAGAATAATCATTACAAATACTATAAAATCTTATGTATTCATTATTAGTTGATTTACATCTATTAAATTTTTCTTTAGCAAAAGCAAGAAATTCTGTATTCACTATTATATCTACTTTTTCACTATTATATCTACTTTTTGACTATTGTATCTACTTTTTCCCTATTATATCTACTTTTTCACTATTATATCTACTTTTTCACTATTATATCTACTTTTTCACTATTATATCTACATTTTCCCTATTATATCTACTTTTTCACTATTATATCTACTTTTTCACTATTATATCTACTTTTTCACTATTATATCTACATTTTCCCTATTATATCTACTTTTTCACTATTATATCTACTTTTTCCCTATTATATCTATTTTCCCTATTATATCTACTTTTTCACTATTATATCTACTTTTTCCCTATTATATCTACTTTTTCACTATTATATCTACTTTTTCACTATTATATCTACTTTTTCCCTATTATATCTATTTTCCCTATTATATCTACTTTTTCACTATTATATCTACTTTTTCCCTATTATATCTACTTTTTCACTATTATATCTACTTTTTCACTATTATACCTATTTTCCTATTATATCTACTTTTTCCCTATTATATCTACTTTTTCCCTATTATATCTACTTTTTCACTATTATATCTACTTTTAAGCATAAATCATAATTCTCCAAGTGTATAATAATATGTTTTATTTATATTTTCTGGATGGTTGGTTGGTTGCTGATCCAGCGGTCCATGGGATCATGCCCTTTGACCTAATGCCATTAAATGGCATTATATTGCTGGGAAGTATGTGGATTTTTGGCCCACCCAGGGACAGAGCCAGAGAATAACTATTACACCTCCAGGAAGGTAGGTTTCAACCTATGCACTGCTCCCAGCCATTGTAGCCAAGATAGGGTTCACTGTACTCATTCCCCACCATCAAATGACTACAAGTTATGCCGAACCTCTTTATTGCTCCAGGCATGCAACCAAATGTTCAAGTCAAAAGGATTGTCACGTCTTGAGTCACTGTGCCTCTATGATGGGTCTAGGCCATAGGAAAAAACAGTGCTGTCAGTTTCCTCCTCCCAAGTGCTGCATAGTACATCTCTGGCTCCCTCCCAGCCACAGGGGGTTCATACATATATATTCAGGCAAACATGAAACACATTTCAACAACAAAATAAATGCACAATTGTATAGATGACGTACCATGAAGCTTCTCTAAGAAGATAACCTCAATATAATGGCATGTCATTCCCTAAGGTTTTCTGTTGCATGGGTTTGTCTAGTGGGCCATTGGTGAGACCCAAAGACGCAACCACATGCATATTTCCTTTTTCTAAATCATCTAAATAATTTAATATTCTATCACATATATCAATAATTTCATGATTTGGACTTTTTTTAAGAAAAATATATTTTATTTTTTTCTACATTAATTATTTCATTTAATCTTTTTTCTAAATCTTCTGGGACTTTCTTTTTCTTTGTTTTAATGGAGGTAGAATTTTTATATTCTTCACAGATATTTAAATTCAAATTATTTTCTTTTTCAAACTTTTCAACATATTTCAGAAATGTATCTAGTTTATCATTAGAAATATATTTTTTCATTTTCTTTTTCAAACTTTTCAACACATTTCATAAATGTATCTAGTTTATCACTAGAAATAAATATATTTTTTCGATTTTCCTACTTTTCAACACATTTCATTAATGTATCTAATTTATCATTAGAAAAAAATTTCTTTGATTTTGAAACTTTTCAACACATTTCATAAATGTATCTAGTGTATCAGTAGAAATATATTTTTTTATTTTCTTTGTCAAACTTTTCAACACATTTCATAAATGTATCTATAACATTAGAAACATATTTTTTTTATTTTCAAACTTTTCAACACATCTCATAAATGTATCTACCGGTAGTTTCTCATTAGAAAAATATTATTTTATTATCTTTTTAATCTTTACAACACATTTCATAAATGTATCTACCGGTAGATTATCACTAGAAATATATCTTTTCATTTTCTTTTTAAAACTTTTCAACACATTTCATAAATGTATATAGTTTATCACTAGAAATATATTTTTTGATTTTCCATTCCAAACTTTTCAACACATTTCATAAATGTATCTAGTTTATCATTAGAAATATGTTTATTTTAAATTTCAAACTTTTCAACACATTTCATAAATGTATCTAGTTTATCATTAGAAATATATTTTATAATTTTAAAACTTTTCAACACATTTCATAAATGTATCTACCAGTAGTTTATTATTAGAAATATATTTTTTGATTTTCTTTTTCAAACATTTCAATACATCTCATAAATGTATCTACCAGTAGAGTATCACTAGAAATATATTTTTTGATTTTCTTTTCCAAACTTTTCAAACCATTTCATAAATGTATCTAGTATATCACTAGAAATATATTTTTTGATTTTCTTTTCCAAACTTTTCAACACATTTCATAAATGTATCTAGTTTAACATTAGAAATATATTTTTTGATTTTCTTTTCCAAACTTTTCAACACATTTCATAAATGTATCTAGTTTAACATTAGAAATATATTTTTTGATTTTCTTTTCCAAACTTTTCAACACATTTCATAAATGTATCTACCAGTAGATTATCACTAGAAATATATCTTTTCATTTTCTTTTTCAAACTTTTCAAACCATTTCATAAATGTACATAGTTTATCATTAGAAATATTTTTTTTTTCTTGTTCAAACTTTTCAAACCATTTCATAAATGTATCTAGTTTATCACTAGAAATATATTTTTTGACTTTCTTTTTCAAAGTTTTCAACACATTTCATAAATGTATATAGTTTATCATTAGAAATATATTTTTTTTATTTTCTTGTTCAAACTTTTCAACACATTTCATAAATGTATCTAGTTTAAAATTAGAAATATATATTTTCTTTTTTCAAACTTTTCAACACATCTCATAAATGTATCTAGTTTATTATTAGAAATATATTTTTTTGATTTTTTTTCCCCAAACTTTTCACCACATTTCATAAATGTATCTACCGGTAGATTATCACTAGAAATATATCTTTTTATTTTCTTGTTCAAACATTTCAACATATTTCAGAAATGTATCTAGTTTATCATTAGAAATATATTTTTTTTATATTTCAAACTTTTCAACACATTTCATAAATGTATCTAGTTTATCATTAGAAATTTATTTTTTTATTTTCTTTTTCAAACATTTCAACACATCTCATAAATGTATTTACAGGTAGATTATCACTAGAAATATATCTTTTCATCTTCTTTTTCAAACTTTTCAACACATCTCATAAATATATCTAGTTTATCATTAGAAATATATTTTTTGATTTTCTTTTTCAAACTTATCAACACATTTCATAAATGTATCTAGTTTATCATTAGAAATATGTTTATTTTAAATTTCAAACTTTTCAACACATTTCATAAATGTATCTAGTTTATCACTAGAAATATATTTTTTGATTTTCCATTCCAAACTTTTCAACACATTTCATAAATGTATCTAGTTTATCATTAGAAATATGTTTATTTTAAATTTCAAACTTTTCAACACATTTCATAAATGTATCTAGTTTATCATTAGAAATATATTTATTATTTTCTTTTTAAAACTTTTCAACACATCTCATAAATGTATCTAGTTTATCATTAGAAATATATTTTTTGATTTTCATTTTCAAACTTTTCAATATATCTCATAAATATATCTAGTTTATCACTAGAAATATATTTTTCAGATTTTCAATCTTTTCAATACATTTCATAAATGTATCTAGTTTATCATTAGAAAACTTTTTTTTTTAAATTTCAAACTTTTCAACACATTTCATAAATGTATCAAGTTTAAAATTAGAAATATATTTTTTGATTTTCTTTTTGAAACCTTTCAACATATTTCATAAATGTATCTAGTTTATCACTAGAAATATATTTTTAAAAATTTTCTTTTCCAAAGTTTTCAACACATTTCATAAATGTATCTACCAGTAGATTATCACTAGAAATATATCTTTTCATTTTCTTTTTCAAACTTTTCAAACCATTTCATAAATGTATATAGTTTATCATTAGAAATATTTTTTTTTCTTGTTCAAACTTTTCAAACTATTTCATAAATGTATCTAGTTTATCAATAGAAAATTTTTTTTTTTAAATTTCAAACTTTTCAACACATTTCATAAATGTATCGAGTTTATCACTAGAAATATATTTTTTGACTTTCTTTTTCAAACTTTTCAACACATTTAATAAATGTATATAGTTTATCATTAGAAATATATTTTTTTTATTTTCTTGTTCAAACTTTTCAACACATTTCATAAATGTATCTAGTTTATCACTAGAAAATTATTTTTTGATTTTCCATTCCAAACTTTTCAACACATTTCATAAATGTATCTAGTTTATCATTAGAAATATGTTTATTTTAAATTTCAAACTTTTCAACACATTTCATAAATGTATCTAGTTTAAAAATTAGAAATATATTTATTATTTTCTTTTTAAAACTTTTCAACACATCTCATAAATGTATCTAGTTTATCATTAGAAATATATTTTTGGGATTTTCAAACTTTTCAACACATTTCATAAGTGTATATAGTTTATCAATAGAAATTTATTTTTTGATTTTCTTTTCCAAACTTTTCACTACATTTCATAAATGTATCTAGTTGTTCATTAGAAATTTATTTTTTGATTTTCTTTTTCAAACTTTTCAACACATCTCATAAATGTATCTAGTTCATCATTAGAAATATATTTTTTGATTTTCATTTTCAAACTTTTCAATATATCTCATAAATATATCTAGTTTATCACTAGAAATATATTTTTCAGATTTTCAATCTTTTCAATACATTTCATAAATGTATCAAGTTTATCATTAGAAATATTTTTTTTTTAAATTTCAAACTTTACAACACATTTCATAAATGTATCTAGTTTAACATTAGAAATATATTTTTTGATTTTCTTTTTGAAACCTTTCAACATATTTCATAAATGTATCTAGTTTATCACTATAAATATATTTTTTAAATTTTCTTTTCCAAACTTTTCAACACATTTCATAAATGTATCTACCAGTAGATTATCACTAGAAATATATATTTTCATTTTCTTTTTCAAACTTTTCAACACATTTCATAAATGTATATAGTTTATCATTAGAAATATTTTTTTAAAATTTTCTTGTTGAAATTTTTCAACACATTTCATAAATGAATATAGTTTATCATTAGAAATATTTTTTTTTTATTTTCTTGTTCAAACTTTTCAACATATTTCACAAATGTATCTAGTTTATCACTAGTAATATATTTTTTGATTTTCATTTCCAAACTTTTCAACACATTTCATAAATGTATCTAGTTTATCATTAGAAATATATTTTTTTTAAATTTCAAACCTGTCAAAATATTTCATAAATGTATCTAGTTTATCATTAGAAATATATTTTTTTTAAATTTCAAACTTTTCAACACATCTCATAAATGTATATACCGGTAGATTATCACTAGAAATATTATATCTTTTCATTTTCTTTTTCAAACTTTTCAACACATTTCATAAATGTATATAGTTTATCATTAGAAATATTTTTTTTTAATTTTCTTGTTGAAATTTTTCAACACATTTCATAAATGAATATAGTTTATCATTAGAAATATATGTTTTGATTTACTTGTTCAAACTTATCAACACATTTCATAAATGAATATAGTTTATCATTAGAAATATATTTTTTTAATTTTCTTGTTCAAACTTTTCAACATATTTTATAAATGTATCTAGTTTATCATTAGAAATATGTTTATTTTAAATTTCAAACTTTTCAACACATTTCATAAATGTATCTAGTTTAAAAATTAGAAATATATTTATTATTTTCTTTTTAAAACTTTTCAACACATCTCATAAATGTATCTAGTTTATCATTAGAAATATATTTTTGGGATTTTCAAACTTTTCAACACATTTCATAAGTGTATATAGTTTATCAATAGAAATTTATTTTTTGATTTTCTTTTCCAAACTTTTCACTACATTTCATAAATGTATCTAGTTGTTCATTAGAAATTTATTTTTTGATTTTCTTTTTCAAACTTTTCAACACATCTCATAAATGTATCTAGTTCATCATTAGAAATATATTTTTTGATTTTCATTTTCAAACTTTTCAATATATCTCATAAATATATCTAGTTTATCACTAGAAATATATTTTTCAGATTTTCAATCTTTTCAATACATTTCATAAATGTATCTAGTTTATCATTAGAAATATTTTTTTTTTAAATTTCAAACTTTACAACACATTTCATAAATGTATCTAGTTTAACACTATAAATATATTTTTTGATTTTCTTTTTGAAACCTTTCAACATATTTCATAAATGTATCTAGTTTATCACTATAAATATATTTTTTAAATTTTCTTTTCCAAACTTTTCAACACATTTCATAAATGTATCTACCAGTAGATTATCACTAGAAATATATATTTTCATTTTCTTTTTCAAACTTTTCAACACATTTCATAAATGTATATAGTTTATCATTAGAAATATTTTTTTAAAATTTTCTTGTTGAAATTTTTCAACACATTTCATAAATGAATATAGTTTATCATTAGAAATATTTTTTTTTTATTTTCTTGTTCAAATATTTTAACATATTTCACAAATGTATCTAGTTTATCACTAGTAATATATTTTTTGATTTTCATTTCCAAACTTTTCAACACATTTCATAAATGTATCTAGTTTATCATTAGAAATATATTTTTTTAAAATTTCAAACCTGTCAAAATATTTCATAAATGTATCTAGTTTATCATTAGAAATATATTTTTTTTAAATTTCAAACTTTTCAACACATCTCATAAATGTATATACCGGTAGATTATCACTAGAAATATTATATCTTTTCATTTTCTTTTTCAAACTTTTCAACACATTTCATAAATGTATATAGTTTATCATTAGAAATATTTTTTTTTAATTTTCTTGTTGAAATTTTTCAACACATTTCATAAATGAATATAGTTTATCATTAGAAATATTTTTTTGTTAAATTTCAAACCTGTCAAAATATTTCATAAATGTATCTAGTTTATCATTAGAAATATATTTTTTTTAAATTTCAAACTTTTCAACACATCTCATAAATGTGTCTACCGATAGATTATCACTAGAAATATATCTTTTCATTTTCTTTTTCAAACTTTTCAACACATCTCATAAATATATCTAGTTTATCATTAGAAATATATGTTTTGATTTACTTGTTCAAACTTATCAACACATTTCATAAATGAATATAGTTTATCATTAGAAATATATTTTTTTAATTTTCTTGTTCAAACTTTTCAACATATTTTATAAATGTATCTAGTTTATCACTAGAAATATATATCTTTTGATTTTCTTTTTCAAACTTATCAACACATTTCATAAATGTATCTAATTTATCATTAGAAAAATATTTCTTTGATTTTGAAACTTTTCAACACATTTCATAAATGTATCTAGTTTATCATTAGAAATATATTTTTTTTAAATTTCAAACTTTTCAACACATTTCATAAATGCACCTAGTTTATCACTAGAAATATATTTTATGATTTTCTTTTCCAAACTTTTCAACACATTTCATAAATGTATCTAGTTTAACATTAGAAATATATTTTTTGATTTTCTTTTTCTAACTTTTCAATACATCTCATAAATGTATCTACCGGTAGATTATCACTAGAAATATATCTTTTCATTTTCTTTTTCAAACTTTTCAACATATTTCATAAATGTATATAGTTTATCATTAGAAATATTTATTTTTATTTTCTTGTTCAAATTTTTCAACACATTTCATAAATGAATATAGTTTATCATTAGAAATATATTTTTTGATTTTCTTTTCCAAACTTTTCAACTTAAATGACCAAACTTGCAGATGACCAGGTTTTATTCCACAACAGCATTAAAAACCTGCAAGACCACCTAAGCATAATAGACACAAGCAGGCAAGCAATTTGGAATGAAAATCAACATAGACAAAACAGAAGTAATGAATATTGCAAGAGAAAAGGAGAACATCAACATACAGATAAATAATAAACAACTAAAACAAGTAGATGAATTCAAATATCTGGGCAGCATATTGAGATATGACAACAAACAAGAAGCAGAAATAAACGCAAGATGTAACAAGGCCTGTCAGATCATTGGTCAATTAACACCTTTACTAAGAAACAAAGATATTACACTAGAAACAAAGAAAGCGCTTTTCAACACCATTTTCTTACCAGCATTGTGTTATCAGTGTCAAACTTGGACATTAGATTCTAGAACAATACATAAGATTAACACCACTGAAATGAAATGTGTGAGACGTATGATTGGAGTTAGCTTCTGAGACAAAATCAGGAATGAAGCACTAAGGAAACAATTAGGGATCAAGCCAACAATAGAATACATACAGAAACAACAAGTTAAATGGTACAGCCACATAACCAGACAGGAAGAGCAAAGTATTATCCAAAAAACACTTAACAAACGATACGAAAACAGGAGACCTATTGGACGCCCTCATAAAAGGTGGATAGATAGTGTATTAGAGACACTCGGAAATATAACAGCAGAGGAGGCAAATAGAAGGGCAATAGACCGTACACTCACTCTCCCCTCAACACCGAAAGGTACATGAGGACAGAAAGAAGAAAAAAAGAAGAAACTTTTCACCACATTTCATAAATGTATATAGTTTATCATTAGAAATATATTTTTTTGATTTTCTTGTTAAAACTTTTCAACACATTTCATAAATGTATCTAGTTTATCATTAGAAATATATTTTTTTTGATTTTCAAACTTTTCAAGACATTTCATAAGTGTATATAGTTTATCAATAGAAATTAATTTTTTGATTTTCTTTTTGAAATTTTTCAATACATTTCATAAATGTATCTACTGGTAGATTATCACTAGAAATATATCTTTTCATTTTCTTTTTCAAACTTTTCAACACTTTTCATAAATGTATATAGTTTATCATTATAAATAATTTTTTGTTATTTTCTTGTTCAAACTTTTCAACACTTTTCATAAATGTATATAGTTTATCATTAGAAATATATTTTTTTTATTTTCTTGTTAAAACTTTTCAACCCATTTCATAAATGTATATAGTTTATCATTAGAAATATATTTTTTAATTTTCTTTTTCAAACTTTTCAATACATCTCATAAATGTATCTACCGGTAGATTATCACTAGAAATATATCTTTATTTTTTTTTTCAAACTTTTCAACACTTTTCATAAATGTATATAGTTTATCATTAGAAATATATTTTTTTTATTTTCTTGTTCAAACCTTTCAACATATTTCATAAATGTATCTAGTTTATCATTAGAAATATATTTTTTTAATTTTCTTGTTCAAACTTTTCAACATATTTCATAAATTTATATAGTTTATTACTAAAAATATATTTTTTGATTTTCTTTTTCAAACTTTTCAATACATCTCATAAATGTATCTACCGGTAGATTATCACTAGAAATATATCTTATCATTTTCTTTTTCAAACTTTTCAACACATCTCATAAATATATCTAGTTTATCATTAGAAATATATCTTTTAATTTTCTTTTTCAAACTTTTCAACACATTTCATAAATGTATCTAGTTTATCACTAGAAATATATTTTTTGATTTTCTTTTTCAAACTTTTCAATACATCTCATAAATGTATCTACCGGTAGATTATCACTAGAAATATATTTTTTGATTTTCCTTTTGAAACTTATCAACACATTTCATAAATGTATCTAGTTTATCATTAGAAATATATTTTTTTTAAATTTCAAACTTTTCAACACATTTCATAAATGTATCTAGTTTATCACTAGAAATATATTTTTTATTTTCTTTTTCAAACTTTTCAACACAT
This sequence comes from Meghimatium bilineatum, assembly GCA_034231615.1. NCBI lineage: Eukaryota > Metazoa > Mollusca > Gastropoda > Stylommatophora > Philomycidae > Meghimatium > Meghimatium bilineatum. Next base: position 16,631,155 of record CM067309.1, read on the forward strand.
TTCATAAATGTATCTAGTTTAACATTAGAAATATATTTTTTGATTTTCTTTTTCAAACCTTTCAACATATTTCATAAATGTATCTAGTTTATCACTAGAAATATATTTTTTGATTTTCTTTTTCAAACTTTTAAACACATCTCATAAATGTAACTACCTGTAGTTTATCATTAGAAATATATTTTTTTATTTTCTTTTTCAAAATTTTCAACACATCTCATAAATGTAACTACCGGTAGTTTCTCATTAGAAATATATTTTTTAATTTTCTTTTTCAATCTTTTCAACGCATCTCATAAATGTATCTACCGGTAGATGATCACTAGAAATATTTTTTTTTTATTTACTTTTTCAAACTTTTCATCCCATTTCATAAATGTATATAGTTTATCATTAGAAATATATTTTTTTTATTTTCTTGTTCAAACTTTCAACATATTTCATAAATGTATCTAGTTTATCATTAGAAATATATTTTTTTTAAATTTCAAACTTTTCAACACATTTCATAAATGTATCTAGTTTATCACTAGAAATATATTTTTAATTTTCTTTTTCAAACTTTTCAACACATTTCATAAATGTATCTAGTTTAACATTAGAAATATATTTTTAGATTTTCTTTTTCAACACTTTTCATAAATGTATATAGTTTATCATTAGAAATATATTTTTGTAATTTTCTTGTTCAAACTTTTCAACATATTTCATAAATGTATCTAGTTTATCACTAGAAATATATTTTTTGATTTTCTTTTCCAAACTTTTCAACACATTTTATAAATGTATCTAGTTTATCATTAGAAATATATTTTTTTGATTTTCAAACTTTTCAAGACATTTCATAAGTGTATCTAGTTTATCATTAGAAATATATTTTTTTATTTTCTTTTTCAATCTTTTCAACGCATCTCATAAATGTATCTACCGGTAGATGATCACTAGAAATATATCTTTTTATTTACTTTTTCAAACTTTTCAACACATTTCATAAATGTATCTAGTTTATCATTAGAAATATATTTTTTTTAAATTTCAAACTTTTCAACATATTTCATAAATGTATCTAGTTTATCATTAGAAATATATTTTTTTAATTTTCTTGTTCAAACTTTTCAACATATTTCATAAATGTATATAGTTTATTACTAAAAATATATTTTTTGATTTTCTTTTTCAAACTTTTCAATACATCTCATAAATGTATCTACCGGTAGATTATCACTAGAAATATATCTTATCATTTTCTTTTTCAAACTTTTCAACACATCTCATAAATATATCTAGTTTATCATTAGAAATATATTTTTTTATTTTCTTTTTCAAACTTTTCAATACATCTCATAAATGTATCTACCGGTAGATTATCACTAGAAATATTATATCTTTTCATTTTCTTTTTCAAACTTTTCAAAATATTTCATAAATATATCTAGTTTATCATTAGAAATATATTTTTTGATTTTCCTTTTCAAACTTATCAACACATTTCATAAATGTATCTAGTTTATCATTAGAAATATATTTTTTTTTAATTTCAAACTTTTCAACACATTTCATAAATGTATCTAGTTTATCACTAGAAATATATTTTTTATTTTCTTTTTCAAACTTTTCAACACATTTCATAAATGTATCTAGTTTAACATTAGAAATATATTTTTTGATTTTCTTTTTCAAACCTTTCAACATATTTCATAAATGTATCTAGTTTATCACTAGAAATATATTTTTTGATTTTCTTTTTCAAACTTTTAAACACATCTCATAAATGTAACTACCTGTAGTTTATCATTAGAAATATATTTTTTTATTTTCTTTTTCAAAATTTTCAACACATCTCATAAATGTAACTACCGGTAGTTTCTCATTAGAAATATATTTTTTAATTTTCTTTTTCAATCTTTTCAACGCATCTCATAAATGTATCTACCGGTAGATGATCACTAGAAATATTTTTTTTTTATTTACTTTTTCAAACTTTTCATCCCATTTCATAAATGTATATAGTTTATCATTAGAAATATATTTTTTTTATTTTCTTGTTCAAACTTTCAACATATTTCATAAATGTATCTAGTTTATCATTAGAAATATATTTTTTTTAAATTTCAAACTTTTCAACACATTTCATAAATGTATCTAGTTTATCACTAGAAATATATTTTTTATTTTCTTTTTCAAACTTTTCAACACATTTCATAAATGTATCTAGTTTAACATTAGAAATATATTTTTAGATTTTCTTTTTCAACACTTTTCATAAATGTATATAGTTTATCATTAGAAATATATTTTTGTAATTTTCTTGTTCAAACTTTTCAACATATTTCATAAATGTATCTAGTTTATCACTAGAAATATATTTTTTGATTTTCTTTTCCAAACTTTTCAACACATTTCATAAGTGTATCTAGTTTATCATTAGAAATATATTTTTTTATTTTCTTTTTCAATCTTTTCAACGCATCTCATAAATGTATCTACCGGTAGATGATCACTAGAAATATATCTTTTTATTTACTTTTTCAAACTTTTCAACACATTTCATAAATGTATCTAGTTTATCATTAGAAATATATTTTTTTTAAATTTCAAACTTTTCAACATATTTCATAAATGTATATAGTTTATTACTAAAAATATATTTTTTGATTTTCTTTTTCAAACTTTTCAATACATCTCATAAATGTATCTACCGGTAGATTATCACTAGAAATATATCTTATCATTTTCTTTTTCAAACTTTTCAACACATCTCATAAATATATCTAGTTTATCATTAGAAATATATCTTTTAATTTTCTTTTTCAAACTTTTCAACACATTTCATAAATGTATCTAGTTTATCACTAGAAATATATTTTTTTATTTTCTTTTTCAAACTTTTCAATACATCTCATAAATGTATCTACCGGTAGATTATCACTAGAAATATTATATCTTTTCATTTTCTTTTTCAAACTTTTCAAAATATTTCATAAATATATCTAGTTTATCATTAGAAATATATTTTTTGATTTTCCTTTTCAAACTTATCAACACATTTCATAAATGTATCTAGTTTATCATTAGAAATATATTTTTTTTAAATTTCAAACTTTTCAACACATTTCATAAATGTATCTAGTTTATCACTAGAAATATATTTTTTATTTTCTTTTTCAAACTTTTCAACACATTTCATAAATGTATCTAGTTTAACATTAGAAATATATTTTTTGATTTTCTTTTTCAAACCTTTCAACATATTTCATAAATGTATCTAGTTTATCACTAGAAATATATTTTTTGATTTTCTTTTTCAAACTTTTAAACACATCTCATAAATGTAACTACCTGTAGTTTATCATTAGAAATATATTTTTTTATTTTCTTTTTCAAAATTTTCAACACATCTCATAAATGTAACTACCGGTAGTTTCTCATTAGAAATATATTTTTTAATTTTCTTTTTCAATCTTTTCAACGCATCTCATAAATGTATCTACCGGTAGATGATCACTAGAAATATTTTTTTTTTATTTACTTTTTCAAACTTTTCATCCCATTTCATAAATGTATATAGTTTATCATTAGAAATATATTTTTTTTATTTTCTTGTTCAAACTTTCAACATATTTCATAAATGTATCTAGTTTATCATTAGAAATATATTTTTTTTAAATTTCAAACTTTTCAACACATTTCATAAATGTATCTAGTTTATCACTAGAAATATATTTTTTATTTTCTTTTTCAAACGTTTCAAAACATTTCATAAATGTATCTAGTTTAACATTAGAAATATATTTTTAGATTTTCTTTTTCAACACTTTTCATAAATGTATATAGTTTATCATTAGAAATATATTTTTGTAATTTTCTTGTTCAAACTTTTCAACATATTTCATAAATGTATCTAGTTTATCACTAGAAATATATTTTTTGATTTTCTTTTCCAAACTTTTCAACACATTTTATAAATGTATCTAGTTTATCATTAGAAATATATTTTTTTGATTTTCAAACTTTTCAAGAGATTTCATAAGTGTATCTAGTTTATCATTAGAAATATATTTTTTTATTTTCTTTTTCAATCTTTTCAACGCATCTCATAAATGTATCTACCGGTAGATGATCACTAGAAATATATCTTTTTATTTACTTTTTCAAACTTTTCAACACATTTCATAAATGTATCTAGTTTATCATTAGAAATATATTTTTTTTAAATTTCAAACTTTTCAACACATTTCATAAATGTATCTAGTTTATCATTAGAAATATATTTTTTTAATTTTCTTGTTCAAACTTTTCAACATATTTCATAAATGTATATAGTTTATTACTAAAAATATATTTTTTGATTTTCTTTTTCAAACTTTTCAATACATCTCATAAATGTATCTACCGGTAGATTATCACTAGAAATATTATATCTTTTCATTTTCTTTTTCAAACTTTTCAAAATATTTCATAAATATATCTAGTTTATCATTAGAAATATATTTTTTGATTTTCCTTTTCAAACTTATCAACACATTTCATAAATGTATCTAGTTTATCATTAGAAATATATTTTTTTTAAATTTCAAACTTTTCAACACATTTCATAAATGTATCTAGTTTATCACTAGAAATATATTTTTTATTTTCTTTTTCAAACTTTTCAACACATTTCATAAATGTATCTAGTTTAACATTAGAAATATATTTTTTGATTTTCTTTTTCAAACCTTTCAACATATTTCATAAATGTATCTAGTTTATCACTAGAAATATATTTTTTGATTTTCTTTTTCAAACTTTTAAACACATCTCATAAATGTAACTACCTGTAGTTTATCATTAGAAATATATTTTTTTATTTTCTTTTTCAAAATTTTCAACACATCTCATAAATGTAACTACCGGTAGTTTCTCATTAGAAATATATTTTTTTAATTTTCTTTTTCAATCTTTTCAACGCATCTCATAAATGTATCTACCGGTAGATGATCACTAGAAATATTTTTTTTTTTATTTACTTTTTCAAACTTTTCATCCCATTTCATAAATGTATATAGTTTATCATTAGAAATATATTTTTTTTATTTTCTTGTTCAAACTTTCAACATATTTCATAAATGTATCTAGTTTATCATTAGAAATATATTTTTTTTAAATTTCAAACTTTTCAACACATTTCATAAATGTATCTAGTTTATCACTAGAAATATATTTTTTATTTTCTTTTTCAAACTTTTCAACACATTTCATAAATGTATCTAGTTTAACATTAGAAATATATTTTTAGATTTTCTTTTTCAACACTTTTCATAAATGTATATAGTTTATCATTAGAAATATATTTTTGTAATTTTCTTGTTCAAACTTTTCAACATATTTCATAAATGTATCTAGTTTATCACTAGAAATATATTTTTTGATTTTCTTTTCCAAACTTTTCAACACATTTTATAAATGTATCTAGTTTATCATTAGAAATATATTTTTTTGATTTTCAAACTTTTCAAGACATTTCATAAGTGTATCTAGTTTATCATTAGAAATATATTTTTTTATTTTCTTTTTCAATTTTTTCAAGCATCTCATAAATGTATCTACCGGTAGATGATCACTAGAAATATATCTTTTTATTTACTTTTTCAAACTTTTCAACACATTTCATAAATGTATCTAGTTTATCATTAGAAATATATTTTTTTTAAATTTCAAACTTTTCAACACATTTCATAAATGTATCTAGTTTATCACTAGAAATATATTTTTTATTTTCTTTTTCAAACTTTTCAACACATTTCATAAATGTATCTAGTTTAACATTAGAAATATATTTTTTGATTTTCTCTTTTAAACCTTTCAACATATTTCATAAATGTATCTAGTTTATCACTAGAAATATATTTTTTGATTTTCTTTTCCAAACTTTTCAACACATTTCATAAATGTATCTACCAGTAGATTATCACTAGAAATATATCTTTTCATTTTCTTTTTCAAACTTTTCAAACCATTTCATAAATGTACATAGTTTATCATTAGAAATATTTTTTTTTTCTTGTTCAAACTTTTCAAACCATTTCATAAATGTATCTAGTTTATCACTAGAAATATATTTTTTGACTTTCTTTTTCAAAGTTTTCAACACATTTCATAAATGTATATAGTTTATCATTAGAAATATTTCTTTTTTCTTGTTCAAACTTCTCAACATATTTCATAAATGTATCTAGTATATCACTAGAAATATATTTTTTGATTTTCTTTTCCAAACTTTTCAACACATTTCATAAATGTATCTAGTTTATCATTAGAAATATATTTTTTTTATATTTCAAACTTTTCAACACATTTCATAAATGTATCTAGTTTATCATTAGAAATTTATTTTTTTATTTTCTTTTTCAAACATTTCAACACATCTCATAAATGTATTTACAGGTAGATTATCACTAGAAATATATCTTTTCATCTTCTTTTTCAAACATTTCAACACATCTCATAAATATATCTAGTTTATCATTAGAAATATATTTTTTGATTTTCTTTTTCAAACTTATCAACACATTTCATAAATGTATCTAGTTTATCATTAGAAATATATTTTTTGATTTTCATTTACAAACTTTTCAACACATTTCATAAATATATCTAGTTTATCATTAGAAATATATTTTTTTTTAATTTAAAACTTTTCAACACATTTCATAAATGTATCTAGTTTATCATTAGAAATATGTTTATTTTAAATTTCAAACTTTTCAACACATTTCATAAATGTATCTAGTTTATCACTAGAAATATATTTTTTGATTTTCCATTCCAAACTTTTCAACACATTTCATAAATGTATCTAGTTTATCATTAGAAATATATTTATTATTTTCTTTTTAAAACTTTTCAACACATCTCATAAATGTATCTAGTTTATCATTAGAAATATATTTTTGGGATTTTCAAACTTTTCAACACATTTCATAAGTGTATATAGTTTATCAATAGAAATTTATTTTTTGATTTTCTTTTCCAAACTTTTCAATACATTTCATAAATGTATCTAGTTTATCATTAGAAATTTATTTTTTGATTTTCTTTTTCAAACTTTTCAACACATCTCATAAATGTATCTAGTTCATCATTAGAAATATATTTTTTGATTTTCATTTTCAAACTTTTCAATATATCTCATAAATATATCTAGTTTATCACTAGAAATATATTTTTCAGATTTTCAATCTTTTCAATACATTTCATAAATGTATCTAGTTTATCATTAGAAATATATATTTTTTATTTTCTTGTTCAAACTTTTCAACACATTTCATAAATGTATCTAGTTTATCATTAGAAATATGTTTATTTTAAATTTCAAACTTTTCAACACATTTCATAAATGTATCTAGTTTATCATTAGAAATATATTTATTATTTTCTTTTTAAAACTTTTCAACACATCTCATAAATGTATCTAGTTTATCATTAGAAATATATTTTTGGGATTTTCAAACTTTTCAACACATTTCATAAGTGTATATAGTTTATCAATAGAAATTTATTTTTTTATTTTCTTTTCCAAACTTTTCACTACATTTCATAAATGTATCTAGTTGTTCATTAGAAATTTATTTTTTGATTTTCTTTTTCAAACTTTTCAACACATCTCATAAATGTATCTAGTTCATCATTAGAAATATATTTTTTGATTTTCATTTTCAAACTTTTCAATATATCTCATAAATATATCTAGTTTATCACTAGAAATATATTTTTCAGATTTTCAATCTTTTCAATACATTTCATAAATGTATCTAGTTTATCATTAGAAATATTTTTTTTTAAAATTTCAAACTTTACAACACATTTCATAAATGTATCTAGTTTAACATTAGAAATATATTTTTTGATTTTCTTTTTGAAACCTTTCAACATATTTCATAAATGTATCTAGTTTATCACTATAAATATATTTTTTAAATTTTCTTTTCCAAACTTTTCAACACATTTCATAAATGTATCTACCAGTAGATTATCACTAGAAATATATCTTTTCATTTTCTTTTTCAAACTTTTCAAACCATTTCATAAATGTATATAGTTTATCATTAGAAATATTATTTTTTTCTTGTTCAAACTTTTCAAACTATTTCATAAATGTATCTAGTTTATCATTAGAAATACATTTTTTTTAAATTTCAAACTTTTCAACAAATTTCATAAATGTATCGAGTTTATCACTAGAAATATATTTTTTTTTATTTTCTTGTTCAAACTTTTCAACACATTTCATAAATGTATCTAGTTTAAAATTAGAAATATTTTTTTTTTAATTTCAAACTTTACAACACATTTCATAAATGTATATAGTTTATCATTAGAAATATTTTATTTTATTTTCCTTTTTAAAACTTTTCAACACATTTCATAAATGAATATAGTTTATCATTCGAAATATATTTTTTTTAGTTTCTTGTTTAAACTTTTCAACACATTTCATAAATGTATCTAGTTTATCACTAGTAATATATTTTTTGATTTTCATTTCCAAACATATCAACACATTTCATAAATGTATCTAGTTTATCATTAGAAATATATTTTTTTAAAATTTCAAACCTTTCAACATATTTCATAAATGTATCTAGTTTATCACTAGAAATATATTTTTTGATTTTCTTTTTGGAACTTTTCAACACATCTCATAAATGTATCTACTGGTAGATTATCAATAGAAATATATCTTTTCATTTTCTTTTACAAACTTTTCAACACATTTCATAAATGTATCTAGTTTATCATTAGAAATATATTTTTTTGATTTTCAAACTTTTCAAGACATTTCATAAGTGTATCTAGTTTACCATTAGAAATATATTTTTTTTAAATTTCAAACCTGTCAAAATATTTCATAAATGTATCTAGTTTATCATTAGAAATATATTTTTTTTAAATTTCAAACTTTTCAACACATCTCATAAATGTATCTACCGGTAGATTATCACTAGAAATATATATTTTCATTTTCTTTTTCAAACTTTTCAACACATTTCATAAATGTATATAGTTTATCATTAGAAATATTTTTTTTAAATTTTCTTGTTGAAATTTTTCAACACATTTCATAAATGAATATAGTTTATCATTAGAAATATTTTTTTTTTATTTTCTTGTTCAAACTTTTCAACATATTTCACAAATGTATCTAGTTTATCACTAGTAATATATTTTTTGATTTTCATTTCCAAACTTTTCAACACATTTCATAAATGTATCTAGTTTATCATTAGAAATATTTTTTTTTAATTTTCTTGTTGAAATTGTTCAACACATTTCATAAATGAATATAGTTTATCATTAGAAATATTTTTTTGTTAAATTTCAAACCTGTCAAAATATTTCATAAATGTATCTAGTTTATCATTAGAAATATATTTTTTTAAAATTTCAAACTTTTCAACACATCTCATAAATGTGTCTACTGATATATTATCACTAGAAATATATCTTTTCATTTTCTTTTTCAAACTTTTCAACACATCTCATAAATATATCTAGTTTATCATTAGAAATATATGTTTTGATTTACTTGTTCAAACTTATCAACACATTTCATAAATGAATATAGTTTATCATTAGAAATATATTTTTTTAATTTTCTTGTTCAAACTTTTCAACATATTTCATAAATGTATCTAGTTTATCACTAGAAATTATATCTTTTGATTTTCTTTTTCAAACTTATCAACACATTTCATAAATGTATCTAATTTATCATTAGAAAAATATTTCTTTGATTTTGAAACTTTTCAACACATTTCATAAATGTATCTAGTTTATCATTAGAAATATATTTTTTTTAAATTTCAAACTTTTCAACACATTTCATAAATGCACCTAGTTTATCACTAGAAATATATTTTATGATTTTCTTTTCCAAACTTTTCAACACATTTCATAAATGTATCTAGTTTAACATTAGAAATATATTTTTTGATTTTCTTTTTCAAACCTTTCAACATATTTCATAAATGTATCTACTTTATCACTAGAAATATATTTTTTGATTTTCTTTTTCTAACTTTTCAATACATCTCATAAATGTATCTACCGGTAGATTATCACTAGAAATATATCTTTTCATTTTCTTTTTCAAACTTTTCAACATATTTCATAAATGTATATAGTTTATCATTAGAAATATTTATTTTTATTTTCTTGTTCAAATTTTTCAACACATTTCATAAATGAATATAGTTTATCATTAGAAATATATTTTTTGATTTTCTTTTCCAAACTTTTCAACTTAAATGACCAAACTTGCAGATGACCAGGTTTTATTCCACAACAGCATTAAAAACCTGCAAGACCACCTAAGCATAATAGACACAAGCAGGCAAGCAATTTGGAATGAAAATCAACATAGACAAAACAGAAGTAATGAATATTGCAAGAGAAAAGGAGAACATCAACATACAGATAAATAATAAACAACTAAAACAAGTAGATGAATTCAAATATCTGGGCAGCATATTGAGATATGACAACAAACAAGAAGCAGAAATAAACGCAAGATGTAACAAGGCCTGTCAGATCATTGGTCAATTAACACCTTTACTAAGAAACAAAGATATTACACTAGAAACAAAGAAAGCGCTTTTCAACACCATTTTCTTACCAGCATTGTGTTATCAGTGTCAAACTTGGACATTAGATTCTAGAACAATACATAAGATTAACACCACTGAAATGAAATGTGTGAGACGTATGATTGGAGTTAGCTTCTGAGACAAAATCAGGAATGAAGCACTAAGGAAACAATTAGGGATCAAGCCAACAATAGAATACATACAGAAACAACAAGTTAAATGGTACAGCCACATAACCAGACAGGAAGAGCAAAGTATTATCCAAAAAACACTTAACAAACGATACGAAAACAGGAGACCTATTGGACGCCCTCATAAAAGGTGGATAGATAGTGTATTAGAGACACTCGGAAATATAACAGCAGAGGAGGCAAATAGAAGGGCAATAGACCGTACACTCACTCTCCCCTCAACACCGAAAGGTACATGAGGACAGAAAGATAAAAAAAGAAGAAACTTTTCACCACATTTCATAAATGTATATAGTTTATCATTAGAAATATATTTTTTTGATTTTCTTGTTAAAACTTTTCAACACATTTCATAAATGTATCTAGTTTATCATTAGAAATATATTTTTTTTGATTTTCAAACTTTTCAAGACATTTCATAAGTGTATATAGTTTATCAATAGAAATTAATTTTTTGATTTTCTTTTTGAAATTTTTCAATACATCTCATAAATGTATCTACTGGTAGATTATCACTAGAAATATATCTTTTCATTTTCTTTTTCAAACTTTTCAACACTTTTCATAAATGTATATAGTTTATCATTATAAATAATTTTTTGTTATTTTCTTGTTCAAACTTTTCAACACTTTTCATAAATGTATATAGTTTATCATTAGAAATATATTTTTTTTATTTTCTTGTTAAAACTTTTCAACCCATTTCATAAATGTATATAGTTTATCATTAGAAATATATTTTTTAATTTTCTTTTTCAAACTTTTCAATACATCTCATAAATGTATCTACTGGTAGATTATCACTAGAAATATATCTTTATTTTTTTTTTCAAACTTTTCAACACTTTTCATAAATGTATATAGTTTATCATTAGAAATATATTTTTTTAATTTTCTTGTTCAAACCTTTCAACATATTTCATAAATGTATCTAGTTTATCATTAGAAATATATTTTTTTAATTTTCTTGTTCAAACTTTTCAACATATTTCATAAATGTATATAGTTTATTACTAAAAATATATTTTTTGATTTTCTTTTTCAAACTTTTCAATACATCTCATAAATGTATCTACCGGTAGATTATCACTAGAAATATATCTTATCATTTTCTTTTTCAAACTTTTCAACACATCTCATAAATATATCTAGTTTATCATTAGAAATATATCTTTTAATTTTCTTTTTCAAACTTTTCAACATATTTCATAAATGTATCTAGTTTATCACCAGAAATATATTTTTTTATTTTCTTTTTCAAACTTTTCAATACATCTCATAAATGTATCTACCGGTAGATTATCACTAGAAATATATCTTTTCATTTTCTTTTTCAAACTGTTCAACACATTTCATAAATGTATACAGTTTATCATTATAAATAATTTTTTTTTATTTTCTTGTTCAAACTTTTCAACACTTTTCATAAATGTATATAGTTTATCATTAGAAATATATTTTTTTAATTTTCTTGTTCAAACTTTTCAACATATTTCATAAATGTATCTAGTTTATCACTAGAAATATATTTTTTTATTTTCTTTTTCAAACTTTTCAATACATCTCATAAATGTATCTACCAGTAGATTATCACTAGAAATATTATATCTTTTCATTTTCTTTTTCAAAATATTTCATAAATGTATCTAGTTTAACATTAGAAATATATTTTTTGATTTTCTTTTTCAAACCTTTCAACATATTTCATAAATGTATCTAGTTTATCACTAGAAATATATTTTTTGATTTTCTTTTTCAAACTTTTAAACACATCTCATAAATGTAGCTACCTGTAGTTTATCATTAAAAATATATTTTTTTATTTTCTTTTTCAAAATTTTCAACACATCTCATAAATGTAACTACCGGTAGTTTCTCATTAGAAATATATTTTTTAATTTTCTTTTTCAATCTTTTCAACGCATCTCATAAATGTATCTACCAGTAGATGTTCACTAGAAATATATCTTTTTATTTACTTTTTCAAACTTTTCAACACATTTCATAAATGTATATAGTTTATCATTAGAAATATATTTTTTTTATTTTCCTGTTCAAACTTTCAACATATTTCATAAATGTATCTAGTTTATCATTAGAAATATATTTTTTTTAATTTCAAACTTTTCAACACATTTCATAAATGTATCTAGTTTATCACTAGAAATATATTTTTTATTTTCTTTTTCAAATTTTTCAACACATTTCATAAATGTATCTAGTTTAACATTAGAAATATATTTTTTGATTTTCTTTTTCAAACCTATCAACATATTTCATAAATGTATCCAGTTTATCACTAGAAATATATTTTTTTATTTTCTTTTTCAAACTTTTAAACACATCTCATAAATGTAACTACCTGTAGTTTCTCATTAGAAATATATTTTTTAATTTTCTTTTTCAAACTTTTCAATACATCTCATAAATGTATCTACCGGTAGATTATCACTAGAAATATATCTTTATTTTCTTTTTCAAACTTTTCAACACTTTTCATAAATGTATATAGTTTATCATTAGAAATATATTTTTTTAATTTTCTTGTTCAAACCTTTCAACATATTTCATAAATGTATATAGTTTATCATTAGAAATATATTTTTTTAAAATTTCAAACTTTTCAACACATCTCATAAATGTGTCTACTGATATATTATCACTAGAAATATATCTTTTCATTTTCTTTTTCAAACTTTTCAACACATCTCATAAATATATCTAGTTTATCATTAGAAATATATGTTTTGATTTACTTGTTCAAACTTATCAACACATTTCATAAATGAATATAGTTTATCATTAGAAATATATTTTTTTAATTTTCTTGTTCAAACTTTTCAACATATTTCATAAATGTATCTAGTTTATCACTAGAAATTATATCTTTTGATTTTCTTTTTCAAACTTATCAACACATTTCATAAATGTATCTAATTTATCATTAGAAAAATATTTCTTTGATTTTGAAACTTTTCAACACATTTCATAAATGTATCTAGTTTATCATTAGAAATATATTTTTTTTAAATTTCAAACTTTTCAACACATTTCATAAATGCACCTAGTTTATCACTAGAAATATATTTTATGATTTTCTTTTCCAAACTTTTCAACACATTTCATAAATGTATCTAGTTTAACATTAGAAATATATTTTTTGATTTTCTTTTTCAAACCTTTCAACATATTTCATAAATGTATCTACTTTATCACTAGAAATATATTTTTTGATTTTCTTTTTCTAACTTTTCAATACATCTCATAAATGTATCTACCGGTAGATTATCACTAGAAATATATCTTTTCATTTTCTTTTTCAAACTTTTCAACATATTTCATAAATGTATATAGTTTATCATTAGAAATATTTATTTTTATTTTCTTGTTCAAATTTTTCAACACATTTCATAAATGAATATAGTTTATCATTAGAAATATATTTTTTGATTTTCTTTTCCAAACTTTTCAACTTAAATGACCAAACTTGCAGATGACCAGGTTTTATTCCACAACAGCATTAAAAACCTGCAAGACCACCTAAGCATAATAGACACAAGCAGGCAAGCAATTTGGAATGAAAATCAACATAGACAAAACAGAAGTAATGAATATTGCAAGAGAAAAGGAGAACATCAACATACAGATAAATAATAAACAACTAAAACAAGTAGATGAATTCAAATATCTGGGCAGCATATTGAGATATGACAACAAACAAGAAGCAGAAATAAACGCAAGATGTAACAAGGCCTGTCAGATCATTGGTCAATTAACACCTTTACTAAGAAACAAAGATATTACACTAGAAACAAAGAAAGCGCTTTTCAACACCATTTTCTTACCAGCATTGTGTTATCAGTGTCAAACTTGGACATTAGATTCTAGAACAATACATAAGATTAACACCACTGAAATGAAATGTGTGAGACGTATGATTGGAGTTAGCTTCTGAGACAAAATCAGGAATGAAGCACTAAGGAAACAATTAGGGATCAAGCCAACAATAGAATACATACAGAAACAACAAGTTAAATGGTACAGCCACATAACCAGACAGGAAGAGCAAAGTATTATCCAAAAAACACTTAACAAACGATACGAAAACAGGAGACCTATTGGACGCCCTCATAAAAGGTGGATAGATAGTGTATTAGAGACACTCGGAAATATAACAGCAGAGGAGGCAAATAGAAGGGCAATAGACCGTACACTCACTCTCCCCTCAACACCGAAAGGTACATGAGGACAGAAAGATAAAAAAAGAAGAAACTTTTCACCACATTTCATAAATGTATATAGTTTATCATTAGAAATATATTTTTTTGATTTTCTTGTTAAAACTTTTCAACACATTTCATAAATGTATCTAGTTTATCATTAGAAATATATTTTTTTTGATTTTCAAACTTTTCAAGACATTTCATAAGTGTATATAGTTTATCAATAGAAATTAATTTTTTGATTTTCTTTTTGAAATTTTTCAATACATCTCATAAATGTATCTACTGGTAGATTATCACTAGAAATATATCTTTTCATTTTCTTTTTCAAACTTTTCAACACTTTTCATAAATGTATATAGTTTATCATTATAAATAATTTTTTGTTATTTTCTTGTTCAAACTTTTCAACACTTTTCATAAATGTATATAGTTTATCATTAGAAATATATTTTTTTTATTTTCTTGTTAAAACTTTTCAACCCATTTCATAAATGTATATAGTTTATCATTAGAAATATATTTTTTAATTTTCTTTTTCAAACTTTTCAATACATCTCATAAATGTATCTACTGGTAGATTATCACTAGAAATATATCTTTATTTTTTTTTTCAAACTTTTCAACACTTTTCATAAATGTATATAGTTTATCATTAGAAATATATTTTTTTAATTTTCTTGTTCAAACCTTTCAACATATTTCATAAATGTATCTAGTTTATCATTAGAAATATATTTTTTTAATTTTCTTGTTCAAACTTTTCAACATATTTCATAAATGTATATAGTTTATTACTAAAAATATATTTTTTGATTTTCTTTTTCAAACTTTTCAATACATCTCATAAATGTATCTACCGGTAGATTATCACTAGAAATATATCTTATCATTTTCTTTTTCAAACTTTTCAACACATCTCATAAATATATCTAGTTTATCATTAGAAATATATCTTTTAATTTTCTTTTTCAAACTTTTCAACATATTTCATAAATGTATCTAGTTTATCACCAGAAATATATTTTTTTATTTTCTTTTTCAAACTTTTCAATACATCTCATAAATGTATCTACCGGTAGATTATCACTAGAAATATATCTTTTCATTTTCTTTTTCAAACTGTTCAACACATTTCATAAATGTATACAGTTTATCATTATAAATAATTTTTTTTTATTTTCTTGTTCAAACTTTTCAACACTTTTCATAAATGTATATAGTTTATCATTAGAAATATATTTTTTTAATTTTCTTGTTCAAACTTTTCAACATATTTCATAAATGTATCTAGTTTATCACTAGAAATATATTTTTTTATTTTCTTTTTCAAACTTTTCAATACATCTCATAAATGTATCTACCAGTAGATTATCACTAGAAATATTATATCTTTTCATTTTCTTTTTCAAAATATTTCATAAATGTATCTAGTTTAACATTAGAAATATATTTTTTGATTTTCTTTTTCAAACCTTTCAACATATTTCATAAATGTATCTAGTTTATCACTAGAAATATATTTTTTGATTTTCTTTTTCAAACTTTTAAACACATCTCATAAATGTAGCTACCTGTAGTTTATCATTAAAAATATATTTTTTTATTTTCTTTTTCAAAATTTTCAACACATCTCATAAATGTAACTACCGGTAGTTTCTCATTAGAAATATATTTTTTAATTTTCTTTTTCAATCTTTTCAACGCATCTCATAAATGTATCTACCAGTAGATGTTCACTAGAAATATATCTTTTTATTTACTTTTTCAAACTTTTCAACACATTTCATAAATGTATATAGTTTATCATTAGAAATATATTTTTTTTATTTTCCTGTTCAAACTTTCAACATATTTCATAAATGTATCTAGTTTATCATTAGAAATATATTTTTTTTAATTTCAAACTTTTCAACACATTTCATAAATGTATCTAGTTTATCACTAGAAATATATTTTTTATTTTCTTTTTCAAATTTTTCAACACATTTCATAAATGTATCTAGTTTAACATTAGAAATATATTTTTTGATTTTCTTTTTCAAACCTATCAACATATTTCATAAATGTATCCAGTTTATCACTAGAAATATATTTTTTTATTTTCTTTTTCAAACTTTTAAACACATCTCATAAATGTAACTACCTGTAGTTTCTCATTAGAAATATATTTTTTAATTTTCTTTTTCAAACTTTTCAATACATCTCATAAATGTATCTACCGGTAGATTATCACTAGAAATATATCTTTATTTTCTTTTTCAAACTTTTCAACACTTTTCATAAATGTATATAGTTTATCATTAGAAATATATTTTTTTAATTTTCTTGTTCAAACCTTTCAACATATTTCATAAATGTATATAGTTTATCATTAGAAATATATTTTTTTGATTTTCTTGTTCAAACTTTTCAACATATTTCATAAATGTATATAGTTTATCACTAGAAATATATGTTTTGATTTTCTTTTCCAAACTTTTCAACACATTTCACAAATGTATCTAGTTTATCATTAGGAATATTTGTTTTGATTTTCTTTTTCAAACTTTTCAATACATCTCATAAATGTATCTACCGGTAGATTATCACTAGAAATATATCTTATCATTTTCTTTTTCAAACTTTTCAAAATATTTCATAAATGTATATAGTTTATCACTAGAAATATATTTTTTGATTTTCTTTTCCAAACTTTTCAACACATTTCATAAATGTATCTAATTTATCATTAGAAATATATTTTTTTGATTTTCAAACTTTTCAACACATCTCATAAATATATCTAGTTTATCATTAGAAATATATTTTTTGATTTTCCTTTTCAAACTTTTCAACACATTTCATAAATGTATATAGTTTATCATTAGAAATATTTTTATTTTTATTTTCTTGTTCAAACTTTTCAACATATTTCATAAATGTATCTAGTTTATCACTAGAAATATATTTTTTGATTTTCTTTTTCAAACTTTTCAATACATCTCATAAATGTATCTACCGGTAGATTATCACTAGAAATATATCTTTTCATTTTCTTTTTCAAACTTTTCAACACATTTCATAAATGAATATAGTTTATCATTAGAAATATATTTTTTTGTTCAAACTTTTCAACATATTTCATAAATGTATCTAGTTTATCACTAGAAATATATTTTTTGATTTTCTTTTCCAAACTTTTCAACTTAAATGACCAAACTTGCAGATGACCAGGTTTTATTCCACAACAGCATTAAAAACTTGCAAGACCACCTAAACATAATAGACACAGCAGGCAAGCAATTTGGAATGAAAATCAACATAGACAAAACAGAAGTAATGAATATTGCAAGAGAAAAGGAGAACATCAACATACAGATAAATAATAAACAACTAAAACAAGTAGATGAATTCAAATATCTGGGCAGCACATTGAGATATGACAACAAACAAGAAGCAGAAATAAACGCAAGATGTAACAAGGCCTGTCAGATCATTGGTCAATTAACACCTTTACTAAGAAACAAAGATATTACACTAGAAACAAAGAAAGCGCTTTTCAACACCATTTTCTTACCAGCATTGTGTTATCAGTGTCAAACTTGGACATTAGATTCTAGAACAATACATAAGATTAACACCACTGAAATGAAATGTGTGAGACGTATGATTGGAGTTAGCTTCTGAGACAAAATCAGGAATGAAGCACTAAGGAAACAATTAGGGATCAAGCCAACAATAGAATACATACAGAAACAACAAGTTAAATGGTACGGCCACATAACCAGACAGGAAGAGCAAAGTATTATCCAAAAAACACTTAACAAATGATACAAAAACAGGAGACCTATTGGACACCCTCATAAAAGGTGGATAGATAGTGTATTAGAGACACTCGGAAATATAACAGCACAGGAGGCAAATAGAAGGGAAAAAGATCGTACACTCACTCTCCCCTCAACACCGAAAGGTACATGAGGACAGAAAGAAGAAAAAAAGAAGAAGAAACTTTTCAACACATTTCATAAATGTATATAGTTTATCATTAGAAATATATTTTCTTGATTTTCTTGTTCAAACTTTTCAACATATTTCATAAATGTATATAGTTTATCATTAGAAATATATTTTTTTTATTTTCTTGTTCAAACTTTTCAACACATTTTACAAATGTATCTAGTTTATCATTAGGAATATGTTTTTTGATTTTCTTTTTCAAACTTTTCAATACATCTCATAAATGTATCTACCGGTAGATTATCACTAGAAATATATTTTTTGATTTTCTTTTTCAAACTTTTCAACACATCTCATAAATATATCTAGTTTATCATTAGAAATATTTCTTTTGATTTTCTTTTTCAAACTTTTCAACACATTTCATAAATGTATCTACCGGTAGATTATCACTAGAAATATATCTTCTTATTTACTTTTTCAAACTTTTCAACACATTTCATAAATGTATATAGTTAATCATTAGAAATATTTTTATTTTTTTATTTTCTTGTTCAAACTTTTCAACATATTTCATAAATGTATCTAGTTTATCACTAGAAATATATTTTTTGATTTTCTTTTCCAAACTTCTCAAAACATTTCATAAATGTATCTAGTTTATCATTAGAAATATATTTTTTTTATTTCAAACTTTTCTACACATTTCATAAGTGTATATAGTTTATCAATAGAAATATATTTTTTGATTTTCCTTTTGAAACTTATCAACACATTTCATAAATGTATCTAATTTATCATTAGAAAAATATTTCTTTGATTTTGAAAATTTTCAACACATTTCAGAAATGTATCTAGTTTATCATTAGAAATATATTTTTTTATTTTCTTTTTCAAACTTTTCAACACATCTCATAAATGTATATAGTTTATCACTAGAAATATATTTTTTGATTTTCTTTTCCAAACTTTTCAACACATTTCATAAGTGTATATAGTTGATCAATAGAAATATATTTTTTTATTTTCTTTTTCAAACTTTTCAACACATCTCATAAATGTATCTACCGGTAGTTTCTCATTAGAAATATATTTTTTTATTTTCTTTTTCAATCTTTTCAACACATCTCATAAATGTATCTACCGGTAGATGATCACTAGAAATATATCTTTTTATTTTCTTTTTCAAACTTTTCAACACATTTCATAAATGTATATAGTTTATTATTAGAAATATATTTTTAATTTTCTTTTTCAAACTTTTCAATACATCTCATAAATGTATCTACCGGTAGATTATCACTAGAAATATATCTTTTCATTTTCTTTTTCAAACTTTTCAACACATTTCATAAATGTATCTACCAGTAGTTTATTATTAGAAATATATTTTTTGATTTTCTTTTTCAAACTTTTCAACACATCTCATAAATGTATATAGTTTATCACTAGAAATATATTTTTTGATTTTCTTTTTCAAACTTTTCAATACATCTCATAAATGTATCTACCGGTAGATTATCACTAGAAATATATTTTTTTATTTTCTTTTTCAAACTTTTCAACACATAAATGTATCTACCGGTAGTTTCTCATTAGAAATATATTTTTTAATTTTCTTTTTCAATCTTTTCACCTCATCTCATAAATGTATCTACCGTTAGATGATCACTAGAAATATATCTTTTCATTTTCTTTTTCAAACTTTTCAACACATTTCATAAATGTATCTAGTTTATCATTAGAAATATATTTTTTGATTTTCTTTTCCAAACTTTTCATAAATGTATATAGTTTATCATTATAAATATATTTTTTTGATTTTCAAACTGTTCAACACATCTCATAAATGTATCTACCGGTAGGGTATCACTAGAAATACATTTTTTGATTTTATTTTTCAATCGTTTCAACACATCTCATAAATGTATCTAGTTTATAATTAGAAATATATTTTTTGATTTTGATACTTTTCAATACATTTCATAAATGTATCTACCAGTAGTTTATTATTATAAATATATATTTTGATTTTCTTTTTCAAACTTTTCAACACATCTCATAAATGTATCTACTGGTTAATTATCACTAGAAATATATCTTTTCATTTTCTTTTTCAAACTTTTCAACACATTTCATAAATGTATATAGTTT
This sequence comes from Meghimatium bilineatum, assembly GCA_034231615.1. Taxonomy (NCBI): domain Eukaryota; kingdom Metazoa; phylum Mollusca; class Gastropoda; order Stylommatophora; family Philomycidae; genus Meghimatium; species Meghimatium bilineatum. Next base: position 16,652,290 of record CM067309.1, read on the forward strand.
ATCATTAGAAATATGTTTTGTTTAAATTTTAAACTTTTCAACACATTTCATAAATGTATATAGTTTATCACTAGAAATATATTTTTTGATTTTCTTTTCCAAACTTTTCAACACATTTCATAAGTGTATATAGTTGATCAATAGAAATATATTTTTTTATTTTCTTTTCCAAACTTTTCAACACATTTCATAAATGTATCTATCTACCAGTAGTTTATTATTAGAAATATATTTTTTGATTTTCTTTTTCAAACTTTTCAATACATCTCATAAATGTATCTACTGGTTAATTATCACTAGAAATATATCTTTTCATTTTCTTTTTCAAACTTTTCAACACATTTCATAAATGTATATAGTTTATCATTAGAAATATGTTTTGTTTAAATTTTAAACTTTTCAACACATTTCATAAATGTATATAGTTTATCACTAGAAATATATTTTTTTATTTTCTTTTCCAAACTTTTCAACACATTTCATAAGTGTATATAGTGTATCAATAGAAATTTATTTCTTTGATTTTGAAACTTTTCAACACATTTCATAAATGTATATAGTTTATCACTAGAAATATATTTTTTGATTTTCTTTTTCAAACTTTTCAACACATTTCATAAATGTATATAGTTTATCATTAGAAATATGTTTTGTTTAAATTTTAAACTTTTCAACACATTTCATAAATGTATATAGTTTATCACTAGAAATATATTTTTTGATTTTCTTTTCCAAACTTTTCAACACATTTCATAAGTGTATATAGTGTATCAATAGAAATTTATTTCTTTGATTTTGAAACTTTTCAACACATTTCATAAATGTATATAGTTTATCACTAGAAATATATTTTTTGATTTTCTTTTTCAAACTTTTCAACACATTTCATAAATGTATCTAGTTTATCATTAGAAATATATTTTTTTGATTTTCAAACTGTTCAACACATTTCATAAATGTATCTAGTTTATCATTAGAAATATATTTTTTGATTTTGAAACTTTTCAACACATTTCAGAAATGTATCTAGTTTATCATTAGAAATATATTTTTTTATTTTCTTTTTCAAACTTTTCAACACATAAATGTATCTACCGGTAGTTTCTCATTAGAAATATATATTTTGATTTTCTTTTTCAAACTTATCAACACATCTCATAAATGTATCTAGTTTATCATTAGAAATAAATTTTTTGATTTTCTTTTTCAAACTTTTCAACACATCTCATAAATGTATCTGCCAGTAGATTATCACTAAAAATATATCTTTTCATTTTATTTTTCAAACTTTTCAACACATTTCATAAATGTATATAGTTTATCACTAGAAATATATTTTTTGATTTTCTTTTCCAAACTTTTCAACACATTTCATAAGTGTATATAGTTGATCAATAGAAATTTATTTTTTGATTTTCTTTTTCAAACTTTTCAACACATTTCATAAGTGTATATAGTGTATCAATAGAAATTTCTTTCTTTGATTTTGAAACTTTTCAACACATTTCATAAATGTATATAGTTTATCACTAGAAATATATTTTTTGATTTTCTTTTTCAAACTTTTCAACACATTTCATAAATGTATCTAGTTTATCATTAGAAATATATTTTTTTGATTTTCAAACTGTTCGACACATTTCATAAATGTATCTAGTTTATCATTAGAAATATATTTTTTGATTTTGAAACTTTTCAACACATTTCATAAATGTATCTATCTACCAGTAGTTTATTATTAGAAATATATTTTTTGATTTTCTTTTTCAAACTTTTCAACACATTTCATAAATGTATATAGTTTATCATTAGAAATATGTTTTGTTTAAATTTTAAACTTTTCAACACATTTATTAAATGTATATAGTTTATCACTAGAAATATATTTTTTGATTTTCTTTTCCAAACTTTTCAACACATTTCATAAATGTATATAGTTTATCACTAGAAATATATTTTTTGATTTTCTTTTCCAAACTTTTCAACACATTTCATAAATGTATATAGTTTATCATTAGAAATATGTTTTGTTTAAATTTTAAACTTTTCAACACATTTATTAAATGTATATAGTTTATCACTAGAAATTTATTTTTTGATTTTCTTTTTAAAACCTTTCAACACATTTCATAAGTGTATATAGTGTATCAACAGAAATTTATTTCTTTGATTTTGAAACTTTTCAACACATTTCAGAAATGTATCTAGTTTATCATTAGAAATATATTTTTTGATTTTCTTTTTCAAACTTTTCAACACATCTCATAAATGTATATAGTTTATCACTAGAAATATATTTTTTGATTTTCTTTTCCAAACTTTTCAACACATTTCATACGTGTATATAGTTGATCAATAGAAATATATTTTTTTATTTTCTTTTTCAAACTTTTCAACACATCTCATAAATGTATCTACCGGTAGATGATCACTAGAAATATATCTTTTTATTTTCTTTTTCAAACTTTTCAACACATTTCATAAATGTATATAGTTTATTATTAGAAATATATTTTTAATTTTCTTTTTCAAACTTTTCAATACATCTCATAAATGTATCTACCGGTAGATTATCACTAGAAATATATCTTTTCATTTTCTTTTTCAAACTTTTCAACACATTTCATAAATGTATCTAATTTATCAATAGAAATTTATTTCTTTGATTTTGAAACTTTTCAACACATTTCAGAAATGTATCTAGTTTATCATTAGAAATATATTTTTTTATTTTCTTTTTCAAACTTTTCAACACATAAATGTATCTAACGGTAGTTTCTCATTAGAAATATATTTTTTGATTTTCTTTTTCAAACTTATCAACACATCTCATAAATGTATCTAGTTTATCATTAGAAATAAATTTTTTGATTTTCTTTTTCAAACTTTTCAACACATCTCATAAATGTATCTGCCAGTAGATTATCACTAAAAATATATCTTTTCATTTTATTTTTCAAACTTTTCAACACATTTCATAAATGTATATAGTTTATCACTAGAAATATATTTTTTGATTTTCTTTTCCAAACTTTTCAACACATTTCATAAGTGTATATAGTTGATCAATAGAAATTTATTTTTTGATTTTCTTTTTCAAACTTTTCAACACATTTCATAAGTGTATATAGTGTATCAATAGAAATTTATTTCTTTGATTTTGAAACTTTTCAACACATTTCATAAATGTATATAGTTTATCACTAGAAATATATTTTTTGATTTTCTTTTTCAAACTTTTCAACACATTTCATAAATGTATCTAGTTTATCATTAGAAATATATTTTTTTGATTTTCAAACTGTTCAACACATTTCTTAAATGTATCTAGTTTATCATTAGAAATATATTTTTTGATTTTGAAACTTTTCAACACATTTCATAAATGTATCTATCTACCAGTAGTTTATTATTAGAAATATATTTTTTGATTTTCTTTTTCAAACTTTTCAACACATTTCATAAATGTATATAGTTTATCACTAGAAATATATTTTTTGATTTTCTTTTCCAAACTTTTCAACACATTTCATAAGTGTATATAGTTGATCAATAGAAATTTATTTTTTGATTTTCTTTTTAAAACCTTTCAACACATTTCATAAGTGTATATAGTGTATCAACAGAAATTTATTTCTTTGATTTTGAAACTTTTCAACACATTTCAGAAATGTATCTAGTTTATCATTAGAAATATATTTTTTTATTTTATTTTTCAAACTTTTCAACACATTTCATAAATGTATCTACCAGTGGTTTATTATTAGAAATATATTTTTTGATTTTCTTTTTCAAACTTTTCAACACATCTCATAAATGTATATAGTTTATCACTAGAAATATATTTTTTGATTTTCTTTTCCAAACTTTTCAACACATTTCATAAGTGTATATAGTTGATCAATAGAAATATATTTTTTTATTTTCTTTTTCAAACTTTTCAACACATCTCATAAATGTATCTACCGGTAGATGATCACTAGAAATATATCTTTTTATTTTCTTTTTCAAACTTTTCAACACATTTCATAAATGTATATAGTTTATTATTAGAAATATATTTTTAATTTTCTTTTTCAAACTTTTCAATACATCTCATAAATGTATCTACCGGTAGATTATCACTAGAAATATATCTTTTCATTTTCTTTTTCAAACTTTTCAACACATTTCATAAATGTATCTAATTTATCAATAGAAATTTATTTCTTTGATTTTGAAACTTTTCAACACATTTCAGAAATGTATCTAGTTTATCATTAGAAATATATTTTTTTATTTTCTTTTTCAAACTTTTCAACACATAAATGTATCTACCGGTAGTTTCTCATTAGAAATATATTTTTTTATTTTCTTTTTCAATCTTTTCACCTCATCTCATAAATGTATCTACCGTTAGATGATCACTAGAAATATATCTTTTCATTTTCTTTTTCAAACTTTTCAACACATTTCATAAATGTATCTAGTTTATCATTAGAAATATATTTTTTGATTTTCTTTTCCAAACTTTTCATAAATGTATCTAGTTTATCACTAGAAATATATCTTTTCATTTTCTTTTTCAAACTTTTCAACACATTTCATAAATGTATCTAGTTTATCATTAGAAATATATTTTTTTGATTTTCAAACTGTTCAACACATCTCATAAATGTATCTATCTACCAGTAGTTTATTATTAGAAATATATTTTTTGATTTTCTTTTTCAAACTTTTCAACACATTTCATAAATGTATATAGTTTATCATTAGAAATATGTTTTGTTTAAATTTTAAACTTTTCAACACATTTATTAAATGTATATAGTTTATCACTAGAAATATATTTTTTGATTTTCTTTTCCAAACTTTTCAACACATTTCATAAATGTATATAGTTTATCACTAGAAATATATTTTTTGATTTTCTTTTCCAAACTTTTCAACACATTTCATAAATGTATATAGTTTATCATTAGAAATATGTTTTGTTTAAATTTTAAACTTTTCAACACATTTATTAAATGTATATAGTTTATCACTAGAAATTTATTTTTTGATTTTCTTTTTAAAACCTTTCAACACATTTCATAAGTGTATATAGTGTATCAACAGAAATTTATTTCTTTGATTTTGAAACTTTTCAACACATTTCAGAAATGTATCTAGTTTATCATTAGAAATATATTTTTTGATTTTCTTTTTCAAACTTTTCAACACATCTCATAAATGTATATAGTTTATCACTAGAAATATATTTTTTGATTTTCTTTTCCAAACTTTTCAACACATTTCATACGTGTATATAGTTGATCAATAGAAATATATTTTTTTATTTTCTTTTTCAAATTTTTCAACACATCTCATAAATGTATCTACCGGTAGATGATCACTAGAAATATATCTTTTTATTTTCTTTTTCAAACTTTTCAACACATTTCATAAATGTATATAGTTTATTATTAGAAATATATTTTTAATTTTCTTTTTCAAACTTTTCAATACATCTCATAAATGTATCTACCGGTAGATTATCACTAGAAATATATCTTTTCATTTTCTTTTTCAAACTTTTCAACACATTTCATAAATGTATCTAATTTATCAATAGAAATTTATTTCTTTGATTTTGAAACTTTTCAACACATTTCAGAAATGTATCTAGTTTATCATTAGAAATATATTTTTTTATTTTCTTTTTCAAACTTTTCAACACATAAATGTATCTAACGGTAGTTTCTCATTAGAAATATATTTTTTGATTTTCTTTTTCAAACTTATCAACACATCTCATAAATGTATCTAGTTTATCATTAGAAATAAATTTTTTGATTTTCTTTTTCAAACTTTTCAACACATCTCATAAATGTATCTGCCAGTAGATTATCACTAAAAATATATCTTTTCATTTTATTTTTCAAACTTTTCAACACATTTCATAAATGTATATAGTTTATCACTAGAAATATATTTTTTGATTTTCTTTTCCAAACTTTTCAACACATTTCATAAGTGTATATAGTTGATCAATAGAAATTTATTTTTTGATTTTCTTTTTCAAACTTTTCAACACATTTCATAAGTGTATATAGTGTATCAATAGAAATTTATTTCTTTGATTTTGAAACTTTTCAACACATTTCATAAATGTATATAGTTTATCACTAGAAATATATTTTTTGATTTTCTTTTTCAAACTTTTCAACACATTTCATAAATGTATCTAGTTTATCATTAGAAATATATTTTTTTGATTTTCAAACTGTTCAACACATTTCTTAAATGTATCTAGTTTATCATTAGAAATATATTTTTTGATTTTGAAACTTTTCAACACATTTCATAAATGTATCTATCTACCAGTAGTTTATTATTAGAAATATATTTTTTGATTTTCTTTTTCAAACTTTTCAACACATTTCATAAATGTATATAGTTTATCACTAGAAATATATTTTTTGATTTTCTTTTCCAAACTTTTCAACACATTTCATAAGTGTATATAGTTGATCAATAGAAATTTATTTTTTGATTTTCTTTTTAAAACCTTTCAACACATTTCATAAGTGTATATAGTGTATCAACAGAAATTTATTTCTTTGATTTTGAAACTTTTCAACACATTTCAGAAATGTATCTAGTTTATCATTAGAAATATATTTTTTTATTTTATTTTTCAAACTTTTCAACACATTTCATAAATGTATCTACCAGTAGTTTATTATTAGAAATATATTTTTTGATTTTCTTTTTCAAACTTTTCAACACATCTCATAAATGTATATAGTTTATCACTAGAAATATATTTTTTGATTTTCTTTTCCAAACTTTTCAACACATTTCATAAGTGTATATAGTTGATCAATAGAAATATATTTTTTTATTTTCTTTTTCAAACTTTTCAACACATCTCATAAATGTATCTACCGGTAGTTTCTCATTAGAAATATATTTTTTTATTTTCTTTTTCAATCTTTTCAACACATCTCATAAATGTATCTACCGGTAGATGATCACTAGAAATATATCTTTTTATTTTCTTTTTCAAACTTTTCAACACATTTCATAAATGTATATAGTTTATTATTAGAAATATATTTTTAATTTTCTTTTTCAAACTTTTCAATACATCTCATAAATGTATCTACCGGTAGATTATCACTAGAAATATATCTTTTCATTTTCTTTTTCAAACTTTTCAACACATTTCATAAATGTATCTAATTTATCAATAGAAATTTATTTCTTTGATTTTGAAACTTTTCAACACATTTCAGAAATGTATCTAGTTTATCATTAGAAATATATTTTTTTATTTTCTTTTTCAAACTTTTCAACACATAAATGTATCTACCGGTAGTTTCTCATTAGAAATATATTTTTTTATTTTCTTTTTCAATCTTTTCACCTCATCTCATAAATGTATCTACCGTTAGATGATCACTAGAAATATATCTTTTCATTTTCTTTTTCAAACTTTTCAACACATTTCATAAATGTATCTAGTTTATCATTAGAAATATATTTTTTGATTTTCTTTTCCAAACTTTTCATAAATGTATCTAGTTTATCACTAGAAATATATCTTTTCATTTTCTTTTTCAAACTTTTCAACACATTTCATAAATGTATCTAGTTTATCATTAGAAATATATTTTTTTGATTTTCAAACTGTTCAACACATCTCATAAATGTATCTACCGGTAGGGTATCACTAGAAATAAATTTTTTGATTTTATTTTTCAACCTTATCGACACATCTCATAAATGTATCTAGTTTATCATTAGAAATATATTTTTTGATTTTCTTTTTCAAACATTTCAACACATCTCATAAATGTATCTGCCAGTAGATTATCACTAAAAATATATCTTTTCATTTTATTTTTCAAACTTATCAACACATCTCATAAATGTATCTAGTTTATCATTAGAAATATATTTTTTGATTTTCTTTTTCAAACTTTTCAACACATCTCATAAATGTATCTGCCAGTAGATTATCACTAAAAATATATCTTTTCATTTTATTTTTCAAACTTTTCAACACATTTCATAAATGTATCTAGTTTATCATTAGAAATATATTTTTTGATTTTCTTTTTCAAACTTTTCAACACATCTCATAAATGTATCTGCCAGTAGATTATCACTAAAAATATATCTTTTCATTTTATTTTTCAAATTTTTCAACACATTTCATAAATGTATATAGTTTATCACTAGAAATATATTTTTTGATTTTCTTTTCCAAACTTTTCAACACATTTCATAAGTGTATATAGTTGATCAATAGAAATTTATTTTTTGATTTTCTTTTTCAAACTTTTCAACACATTTCATAAGTGTATATAGTGTATCAATAGAAATTTATTTCTTTGATTTTGAAACTTTTCAACACATTTCATAAATGTATATAGTTTATCACTAGAAATATATTTTTTGATTTTCTTTTTCAAACTTTTCAACACATTTCATAAATGTCTCTAGTTTATCATTAGAAATATATTTTTTTGATTTTCAAACTGTTCAACACATTTCATAAATGTATCTAGTTTATCATTAGAAATATATTTTTTTGATTTTCAAACTGTTCAACACATTTCATAAATGTATCTAGTTTATCATTAGAAATATATTTTTTGATTTTGAAACTTTTCAACACATTTCATAAATGTATCTATCTACCAGTAGTTTATTATTAGAAATATATTTTTTGATTTTCTTTTTCAAACTTTTCAACACATTTCATAAATGTATATAGTTTATCATTAGAAATATGTTTTGTTTAAATTTTAAACTTTTCAACACATTTATTAAATGTATATAGTTTATCACTAGAAATATATTTTTTGATTTTCTTTTCCAAACTTTTCAACACATTTCATAAGTGTATATAGTTGATCAATAGAAATTTATTTTTTGATTTTCTTTTTAAAACCTTTCAACACATTTCATAAGTGTATATAGTGTATCAACAGAAATTTATTTCTTTGATTTTGAAACTTTTCAACACATTTCAGAAATGTATCTAGTTTATCATTAGAAATATATTTTTTTATTTTATTTTTCAAACTTTTCAACACATTTCATAAATGTATCTACCAGTAGTTTATTATTAGAAATATATTTTTTGATTTTCTTTTTCAAACATTTCAACACATCTCATAAATGTATCTGCCAGTAGATTATCACTAAAAATATATCTTTTCATTTTATTTTTCAAACTTATCAACACATCTCATAAATGTATCTAGTTTATCATTAGAAATATATTTTTTGATTTTCTTTTTCAAACTTTTCAACACATCTCATAAATGTATCTGCCAGTAGATTATCACTAAAAATATATCTTTTCATTTTATTTTTCACACTTTTCAACACATTTCATAAATGTATCTAGTTTATCATTAGAAATATATTTTTTGATTTTCTTTTTCAAACTTTTCAACACATCTCATAAATGTATCTGCCAGTAGATTATCACTAAAAATATATCTTTTCATTTTATTTTTCAAACTTTTCAACACATTTCATAAATGTATATAGTTTATCACTAGAAATATATTTTTTGATTTTCTTTTCCAAACTTTTCAACACATTTCATAAGTGTATATAGTTGATCAATAGAAATTTATTTTTTGATTTTCTTTTTCAAACTTTTCAACACATTTCATAAGTGTATATAGTGTATCAATAGAAATTTCTTTCTTTGATTTTGAAACTTTTCAACACATTTCATAAATGTATATAGTTTATCACTAGAAATATATTTTTTGATTTTCTTTTTCAAACATTTCAACACATCTCATAAATGTATCTGCCAGTAGATTATCACTAAAAATATATCTTTTCATTTTATTTTTCAAACTTATCAACACATCTCATAAATGTATCTAGTTTATCATTAGAAATATATTTTTTGATTTTCTTTTTCAAACTTTTCAACACATCTCATAAATGTATCTGCCAGTAGATTATCACTAAAAATATATCTTTTCATTTTATTTTTCAAACTTTTCAACACATTTCATAAATGTATCTAGTTTATCATTAGAAATATATTTTTTGATTTTCTTTTTCAAACTTTTCAACACATCTCATAAATGTATCTGCCAGTAGATTATCACTAAAAATATATCTTTTCATTTTATTTTTCAAACTTTTCAACACATTTCATAAATGTATATAGTTTATCACTAGAAATATATTTTTTGATTTTCTTTTCCAAACTTTTCAACACATTTCATAAGTGTATATAGTTGATCAATAGAAATTAATTTTTTGATTTTCTTTTTCAAACTTTTCAACACATTTCATAAGTTTATATAGTGTATCAATAGAAATTTATTTCTTTGATTTTGAAACTTTTCAACACATTTCATAAATGTATATAGTTTCTCACTAGAAATATATTTTTTGATTTTCTTTTTCAAACTTTTCAACACATTTCATAAATGTATCTAGTTTATCATTAGAAATATATTTTTTTGATTTTCAAACTGTTCAACACATTTCATAAATGTATCTAGTTTATCATTAGAAATATATTTTTTGATTTTCTTTTTCAAACTTTTCAACACATCTCATAAATGTATCTGCCAGTAGATTATCACTAAAAATATATCTTTTCATTTTATTTTTCAAACTTTTCAACACATTTCATAAATGTATATAGTTTATCACTAGAAATAAATTTTTTGATTTTCTTTTCCAAACTTTTCAACACATTTCATAAGTGTATATAGTTGATCAATAGAAATTTATTTTTTGATTTTCTTTTTCAAACTTTTCAACACATTTCATAAGTGTATATAGTGTATCAATAGAAATTTCTTTCTTTGATTTTGAAACTTTTCAACACATTTCATAAATGTATATAGTTTATCACTAGAAATATATTTTTTGATTTTCTTTTTCAAACATTTCAACACATCTCATAAATGTATCTGCCAGTAGATTATCACTAAAAATATATCTTTTCATTTTATTTTTCAAACTTATCAACACATCTCATAAATGTATCTAGTTTATCATTAGAAATATATTTTTTGATTTTCTTTTTCAAACTTTTCAACACATCTCATAAATGTATCTGCCAGTAGATTATCACTAAAAATATATCTTTTCATTTTATTTTTCAAACTTTTCAACACATTTCATAAATGTATCTAGTTTATCATTAGAAATATATTTTTTGATTTTCTTTTTCAAACTTTTCAACACATCTCATAAATGTATCTGCCAGTAGATTATCACTAAAAATATATCTTTTCATTTTATTTTTCAAACTTTTCAACACATTTCATAAATGTATATAGTTTATCACTAGAAATATATTTTTTGATTTTCTTTTCCAAACTTTTCAACACATTTCATAAGTGTATATAGTTGATCAATAGAAATTAATTTTTTGATTTTCTTTTTCAAACTTTTCAACACATTTCATAAGTTTATATAGTGTATCAATAGAAATGTATTTCTTTGATTTTGAAACTTTTCAACACATTTCATAAATGTATATAGTTTCTCACTAGAAATATATTTTTTGATTTTCTTTTTCAAACTTTTCAACACATTTCATAAATGTATCTAGTTTATCATTAGAAATATATTTTTTTGATTTTCAAACTGTTCAACACATTTCATAAATGTATCTAGTTTATCATTAGAAATATATTTTTTGATTTTGAAACTTTTCAACACATTTCATAAATGTATCTAGTTTATCATTAGAAATATATTTTTTTATTTTCTTTTTCAAACTTTTCAACACATAAATGTATCTACCGGTAGTTTCTCATTAGAAATATATTTTTTTATTTTCTTTTTCAAACTTATCAACACATCTCATAAATGTATCTAGTTTATCATTAGAAATAAATTTTTTGATTTTCTTTTCCAAACTTTTCAACACATTTCATAAGTGTATATAGTTGATCAATAGAAATTTATTTTTTGATTTTCTTTTTCAAACTTTTCAACACATTTCATAAGTGTATATAGTGTATCAATAGAAATGTATTTCTTTGATTTTGAAACTTTTCAACACATTTCATAAATGTATCTAGTTTATCATTAGAAATATATTTTTTGATTTTCTTTTTCAAACTTTTCAACACATCTCATAAATGTATCTGCCAGTAGATTATCACTAAAAATATTTTCTTTTCATTTTATTTTTCAAACTTTTCAACACATTTCATAAATGTATCTAGTTTATCATTAGAAATATATTTTTTGATTTTCTTTTTCAAACTTTTCAACACATCTCATAAATGTATCTGCCAGTAGATTATCACTAAAAATATATCTTTTCATTTTATTTTTCAAACTTTTCAACACATTTCATAAATGTATATAGTTTATCACTAGAAATATATTTTTTGATTTTCTTTTCCAAACTTTTCAACACATTTCATAAGTGTATATAGTTGATCAATAGAAATTTATTTTTTGATTTTCTTTTTCAAACTTTTCAACACATTTCATAAGTGTATATAGTGTATCAATAGAAATTTATTTCTTTGATTTTGAAACTTTTCAACACATTTCATAAATGTATATAGTTTATCACTAGAAATATATTTTTTGATTTTCTTTTTCAAACTTTTCAACACATTTCATAAATGTATCTAGTTTATCATTAGAAAATTTTTTTTTTGATTTTCAAACTGTTCAACACATTTCATAAATGTATCTAGTTTATCATTAGAAATATATTTTTTTGATTTTCAAACTGTTCAACACATTTCATAAATGTATCTAGTTTATCATTAGAAATATATTTTTTGATTTTGAAACTTTTCAACACATTTCATAAATGTATCTATCTACCAGTAGTTTATTATTAGAAATATATTTTTTGATTTTCTTTTTCAAACTTTTCAACACATTTATTAAATGTATATAGTTTATCACTAGAAATATATTTTTTGATTTTCTTTTCCAAACTTTTCAACACATTTCATAAGTGTATATAGTTGATCAATAGAAATTTATTTTTTGATTTTCTTTTTAAAACCTTTCAACACATTTCATAAGTGTATATAGTGTATCAACAGAAATTTATTTCTTTGATTTTGAAACTTTTCAACACATTTCAGAAATGTATCTAGTTTATCATTAGAAATATATTTTTTTATTTTATTTTTCAAACTTTTCAACACATTTCATAAATGTATCTACCAGTAGTTTATTATTAGAAATATATTTTTAATTTTCTTTTTCAAACTTTTCAACACATCTCATAAATGTATATAGTTTATCACTAGAAATATATCTTTTCATTTTCTTTTTCAAACTTTTCAACACATTTCATAAATGTATCTAATTTATCAATAGAAATTTATTTCTTTGATTTTGAAACTTTTCAACACATTTCATAAATGTATCTACCAGTAGTTTATTATTAGAAATATATTTTTTGATTTTCTGTTTCAAACTTTTCAACACATCTCATAAATGTATATAGTTTATCACTAGAAATATATTTTTTGATTTTCTTTTCCAAACTTTTCAACACATTTCATAAGTGTATATAGTTGATCAATAGAAATATATTTTTTTATTTTCTTTTTCAAACTTTTCAACACATCTCATAAATGTATCTACCGGTAGTTTCTCATTAGAAATATATTTTTTTATTTTCTTTTTCAATCTTTTCACCTCATCTCATAAATGTATCTACCGTTAGATGATCACTAGAAATATATCTTTTCATTTTCTTTTTCAAACTTTTCAACACATTTCATAAATGTATCTAGTTTATCATTAGAAATATATTTTTTGATTTTCTTTTCCAAACTTTTCATAAATGTATCTAGTTTATCACTAGAAATATATCTTTTCATTTTCTTTTTCAAACTTTTCAACACATTTCATAAATGTATCTAGTTTATCATTAGAAATATATCTTTTTGATTTTCAAACTGTTCAACACATCTCATAAATGTATCTACCGGTAGGGTATCACTAGAAATAAATTTTTTGATTTTATTTTTCAAACTTATCAACACATCTCATAAATGTATCTAGTTTATCATTAGAAATATATTTTTTGATTTTCTTTTTCAAACATTTCAACACATCTCATAAATGTATCTGCCAGTAGATTATCACTAAAAATATATCTTTTCATTTTATTTTTCAAACTTATCAACACATCTCATAAATGTATCTAGTTTATCATTAGAAATATATTTTTTGATTTTCTTTTGCAAACTTTTCAACACATCTCATAAATGTATCTGCCAGTAGATTATCACTAAAAATATATCTTTTCATTTTATTTTTCAAACTTTTCAACACATTTCATAAATGTATATAGTTTATCACTAGAAATATATTTTTTGATTTTCTTTTCCAAACTTTTCAACACATTTCATAAGTGTATATAGTTGATCAATAGAAATTTATTTTTTGATTTTCTTTTTCAAACTTTTCAACACATTTCATAAGTGTATATAGTTGATCAATAGAAATTTATTTCTTTGATTTTGAAACTTTTCAACACATTTCATAAATGTATATAGTTTATCACTAGAAATATATTTTTTGATTTACTTTTTCAAACTTTTCAACACATTTCATAAATGTATCTACCGGTAGATTATCACTAGAAATATATTTTTTTATTTTCTTTTTCAATCTTTTCAACTCATCTCATAAATGTATCTACCGGTAGATTATCACTAGAAATATATCTTTTTATTTTCTTTTTCAAACTGTTCAACACATTTCATAAATGTATCTAGTTTATCATTAGAAATATATTTTTTGATTTTGAAACTTTTCAACACATTTCATAAATGTATCTATCTACCAGTAGTTTATTATTAGAAATATATTTTTTGATTTTCTTTTTCAAACTTTTCAACACATTTCATAAATGTATATAGTTTATCATTAGAAATATGTTTTGTTTAAATTTTAAACTTTTCAACACATTTATTAAATGTATATAGTTTATCACTAGAAATATATTTTTTGATTTTCTTTTCCAAACTTTTCAACACATTTCATAAGTGTATATAGTTGATCAATAGAAATTTATTTTTTGATTTTCTTTTTAAAACCTTTCAACACATTTCATAAGTGTATATAGTGTATCAACAGAAATTTATTTCTTTGATTTTGAAACTTTTCAACACATTTCAGAAATGTATCTAGTTTATCATTAGAAATATATTTTTTGATTTTCTTTTTCAAACTTTTCAACACATTTCATAAATGTATCTACCAGTAGTTTATTATTAGAAATATATTTTTTGATTTTCTTTTTCAAACTTTTCAACACATCTCATAAATGTATATAGTTTATCACTAGAAATATATCTTTTTATTTTCTTTTTCAAACTTTTCAACACATTTCATAAATGTATATAGTTTATTATTAGAAATATATTTTTAATTTTCTTTTTCAAACTTTTCAATACATCTCATAAATGTATCTACCGGTAGATTATCACTAGAAATATATCTTTTCATTTTCTTTTTCAAACTTTTCAACACATTTCATAAATGTATCTAATTTATCAATAGAAATTTATTTCTTTGATTTTGAAACTTTTCAACACATTTCAGAAATGTATCTAGTTTATCATTAGAAATATATTTTTTTATTTTCTTTTTCAAACTTTTCAACACATAAATGTATCTACCGGTAGTTTCTCATTAGAAATATATTTTTTTATTTTCTTTTTCAATCTTTTCACCTCATCTCATAAATGTATCTACCGTTAGATGATCACTAGAAATATATCTTTTCATTTTCTTTTTCAAACTTTTCAACACATTTCATAAATGTATCTAGTTTATCATTAGAAATATATTTTTTGATTTTCTTTTCCAAACTTTTCATAAATGTATATAGTTTATCATTAGAAATATATTTTTTTGATTTTCAAACTGTTCAACACATCTCATAAATGTATCTACCGGTAGGGTATCACTAGAAATAAATTTTTTGATTTTATTTTTCAAACTTATCAACACATCTCATAAATGTATCTAGTTTATCATTAGAAATATGTTTTTTGATTTTCTTTTTCAAACTTTTCAACACATCTCATAAATGTATCTGCCAGTAGATTATCACTAAAAATATATCTTTTCATTTTATTTTTCAAACTTTTCAACACATTTCATAAATGTATATAGTTTATCACTAGAAATATATTTTTTGATTTTCTTTTCCAAACTTTTCAACACATTTCATAAGTGTATATAGTTGATCAATAGAAATTTATTTTTTGATTTTCTTTTTCAAACTTTTCAACACATTTCATAAGTGTATATAGTGTATCAATAGAAATTTATTTCTTTGATTTTGAAACTTTTCAACACATTTCATAAATGTATATAGTTTATCACTAGAAATATATTTTTTTATTTTCTTTTTCAAACTTTTCAACACATTTCATAAATGTATCTAGTTTATCATTAGAAATATATTTTTTTGATTTTCAAACTGTTCAACACATTTCATAAATGTATCTAGTTTATCATTAGAAATATATTTTTTGATTTTGAAACTTTTCAACACATTTCATAAATGTATATAGTTTATTATTAGAAATATATTTTTAATTTTCTTTTTCAAACTTTTCAATACATCTCATAAATGTATCTACCGGTAGATTATCACTAGAAATATATCTTTTCATTTTCTTTTTCAAACTTTTCAACACATTTCATAAATGTATCTAATTTATCAATAGAAATTTATTTCTTTGATTTTGAAACTTTTCAACACATTTCAGAAATGTATCTAGTTTATCATTAGAAATATATTTTTTTATTTTCTTTTTCAAACTTTTCAACACATAAATGTATCTACCGGTAGTTTCTCATTAGAAATATATTTTTTTATTTTCTTTTTCAATCTTTTCACCTCATCTCATAAATGTATCTACCGTTAGATGATCACTAGAAATATATCTTTTCATTTTCTTTTTCAAACTTTTCAACACATTTCATAAATGCATCTAGTTTATCATTAGAAATATATCTTTTTGATTTTCTTTTCCAAACTTTTCATAAATGTATATAGTTTATCATTAGAAATATATTTTTTTGATTTTCAAACTGTTCAACACATCTCATAAATGTATCTACCGGTAGGGTATCACTAGAAATAAATTTTTTGATTTTATTTTTCAAACTTATCAACACATTTCATAAGTGTATATAGTTGATCAATAGAAATTTATTTTTTGATTTTCTTTTTAAAACCTTTCAACACATTTCATAAGTGTATATAGTGTATCAACAGAAATTTATTTCTTTGATTTTGAAACTTTTCAACACATTTCAGAAATGTATCTAGTTTATCATTAGAAATATATTTTTTGATTTTCTTTTTCAAACTTTTCAACACATTTCATAAATGTATCTACCAGTAGTTTATTATTAGAAATATATTTTTTGATTTTCTTTTTCAAACTTTTCAACACATCTCATAAATGTATATAGTTTATCACTAGAAATATATCTTTTTATTTTCTTTTTCAAACTTTTCAACACATTTCATAAATGTATATAGTTTATTATTAGAAATATATTTTTAATTTTCTTTTTCAAACTTTTCAATACATCTCATAAATGTATCTACCGGTAGATTATCACTAGAAATATATCTTTTCATTTTCTTTTTCAAACTTTTCAACACATTTCATAAATGTATCTAATTTATCAATAGAAATTTATTTCTTTGATTTTGAAACTTTTCAACACATTTCAGAAATGTATCTAGTTTATCATTAGAAATATATTTTTTTATTTTCTTTTTCAAACTTTTCAACACATAAATGTATCTACCGGTAGTTTCTCATTAGAAATATATTTTTTTATTTTCTTTTTCAATCTTTTCACCTCATCTCATAAATGTATCTACCGTTAGATGATCACTAGAAATATATCTTTTCATTTTCTTTTTCAAACTTTTCAACACATTTCATAAATGTATCTAGTTTATCATTAGAAATATATTTTTTGATTTTCTTTTCCAAACTTTTCATAAATGTATATAGTTTATCATTAGAAATATATTTTTTTGATTTTCAAACTGTTCAACACATCTCATAAATGTATCTACCGGTAGGGTATCACTAGAAATAAATTTTTTGATTTTATTTTTCAAACTTATCAACACATCTCATAAATGTATCTAGTTTATCATTAGAAATATGTTTTTTGATTTTCTTTTTCAAACTTTTCAACACATCTCATAAATGTATCTGCCAGTAGATTATCACTAAAAATATATCTTTTCATTTTATTTTTCAAACTTTTCAACACATTTCATAAATGTATATAGTTTATCACTAGAAATATATTTTTTGATTTTCTTTTCCAAACTTTTCAACACATTTCATAAGTGTATATAGTTGATCAATAGAAATTTATTTTTTGATTTTCTTTTTCAAACTTTTCAACACATTTCATAAGTGTATATAGTGTATCAATAGAAATTTATTTCTTTGATTTTGAAACTTTTCAACACATTTCATAAATGTATATAGTTTATCACTAGAAATATATTTTTTTATTTTCTTTTTCAAACTTTTCAACACATTTCATAAATGTATCTAGTTTATCATTAGAAATATATTTTTTTGATTTTCAAACTGTTCAACACATTTCATAAATGTATCTAGTTTATCATTAGAAATATATTTTTTGATTTTGAAACTTTTCAACACATTTCATAAATGTATATAGTTTATTATTAGAAATATATTTTTAATTTTCTTTTTCAAACTTTTCAATACATCTCATAAATGTATCTACCGGTAGATTATCACTAGAAATATATCTTTTCATTTTCTTTTTCAAACTTTTCAACACATTTCATAAATGTATCTAATTTATCAATAGAAATTTATTTCTTTGATTTTGAAACTTTTCAACACATTTCAGAAATGTATCTAGTTTATCATTAGAAATATATTTTTTTATTTTCTTTTTCAAACTTTTCAACACATAAATGTATCTACCGGTAGTTTCTCATTAGAAATATATTTTTTTATTTTCTTTTTCAATCTTTTCACCTCATCTCATAAATGTATCTACCGTTAGATGATCACTAGAAATATATCTTTTCATTTTCTTTTTCAAACTTTTCAACACATTTCATAAATGCATCTAGTTTATCATTAGAAATATATCTTTTTGATTTTCTTTTCCAAACTTTTCATAAATGTATATAGTTTATCATTAGAAATATATTTTTTTGATTTTCAAACTGTTCAACACATCTCATAAATGTATCTACCGGTAGGGTATCACTAGAAATAAATTTTTTGATTTTATTTTTCAAACTTATCAACACATCTCATAAATGTATCTAGTTTATCATTAGAAATATATTTTTTGATTTTCTTTTTCAAACTTTTCAACACATCTCATAAATGTATCTGCCAGTAGATTATCACTAAAAATATAATTTTTCATTTTATTTTTCAAACTTTTCAACACATTTCATAAATGTATATAGTTTATCACTAGAAATATATTTTTTCATTTTCTTTTCCAAACTTTTCAACACATTTCATAAGTGTATATAGTTGATCAATAGAAATTTATTTTTTGATTTTCTTTTTCAAACTTTTCAACACATTTCATAAGTGTATATAGTGTATCAATAGAAATTTATTTCTTTGATTTTGAAACTTTTCAACACATTTCATAAATGTATATAGTTTATCACTAGAAATATATTTTTTTATTTTCTTTTTCAAACTTTTCAACACATTTCATAAATGTATCTAGTTTATCATTAGAAATATATTTTTTTGATTTTGAAACTTTTCAACACATTTCATAAATGTATCTATCTACCAGTAGTTTATTATTAGAAATATATTTTTTGATTTTCTTTTTCAAACTTTACAACACATTTCATAAATGTATATAGTTTATCATTAGAAATATGTTTTGTTTAAATTTTAAACTTTTCAACACATTTATTAAATGTATAAAGTTTATCACTAGAAATATATTTTTTGATTTTCTTTTCCAAACTTTTCAACACATTTCATAAGTGTATATAGTTGATCAATAGAAATTTATTTTTTGATTTTCTTTTTAAAACTTTTCAACACATTTCAGAAATGTATCTAGTTTATCATTAGAAATATATTTTTTTATTTTATTTTTCAAACTTTTCAACACATTTCATAAATGTATCTACCAGTAGTTTATTATTAGAAATATATTTTTTTATTTTCTTTTTCAAACTTTTCAACACATCTCATAAATGTATATAGTTTATCACTAGAAATATATTTTTTGATTTTCTTTTCCAAACTTTTCAACACATTTCATAAGTGTATCTACCGGTAGATTATCACTAGAAATATATCTTTTCATTTTCTTTTTCAAACTTTTCAACACATTTCATAAATGTATCTAATTTATAAATAGAAATTTATTTCTTTGATTTTGAAACTTTTCAACACATTTCAGAAATGTATCTAGTTTATCATTAGAAATATATTTTTTTGATTTTCAAACTGTTCAACACATCTCATAAATGTATCTACCGGTAGGGTATCACTAGAAATAAATTTTTTGATTTTATTTTTCAATCATTTCAACACATCTCATAAATGTATCTAGTTTATAATTAGAAATATATTTTTTGATATTCTTTTTCAAACTTATCAACACATCTCATAAATGTATCTAGTTCATAATTAGAAATATATTTTTTGATTTTGATACTTTTCAACACATTTCATAAATGTATCTACCAGTAGTTTATTATTAGAAATATATTTTTTGATTTTCTTTTTCAAACTTTTCAACACATCTCATAAATGTATCTGCCAGTAGATTATCACTAAAAATATATCTTTTCATTTTATTTTTCAAACTTTTCAACACATTTCATAAATGTATATAGTTTATCACTAGAAATATATTTTTTGATTTTCTTTTCCAAACTTTTCAACACATTTCATAAGTGTATATAGTTGATCAATAGAAATTTATTTTTTGATTTTCTTTTTCACACTTTTTAACACATTTCATAAGTGTATATAGTGTATCAATAGAAATTTATTTCTTTGATTTTCAAACTGTTCAACACATTTCATAAATGTATCTAGTTTATCATTAGAAATATGTTTTGTTTAAATTTTAAACTTTTCAACACATTTATTAAATGTATATAGTTTATCACTAGAAATATATTTTTTGATTTTCTTTTCCAAACTTTTCAACACATTTCATAAGTGTATATAGTTGATCAATAGAAATTTATTTTTTGATTTTCTTTTTAAAACTTTTCAACACATTTCATAAGTGTATATAGTGTATCAACAGAAATTTATTTCTTTGATTTTGAAAATTTTCAACACATTTCAGAAATGTATCTAGTTTATCATTAGAAATATATTTTTTTATTTTCTTTTTCAAACTTTTCAACACATTTCATAAATGTATCTACCAGTAGTTTATTATTAGAAATATATTTTTTGATTTTCTTTTTCAAACTTTTCAACACATCTCATAAATGTATATAGTTTATCACTAGAAATATATTTTTTGATTTTCTATTCCAAACTTTTCAACACATTTCATAAATGTATCTACCAGTAGTTTATTATTAGAAATATATTTTTTGATTTTCTTTTTCAAACTTTTCAACACATCTCATAAATGTATATAGTTTATCACTAGAAATATATTTTTTAATTTTCTTTTTCAAACTTTTCAATACATCTCATAAATGTATCTACCGGTAGATGATCACTAGAAATATATCTTTTTATTTTCTTTTTCAAACTTTTCAACACATTTCATAAATGTATATAGTTTATTATTAGAAATATATTTTTTAATTTTCTTTTTCAAACTTTTCAATACATCTCATAAATGTATCTACCGGTAGATGCACAAGGCAACACACAAAAATCATCACAGATAATTTTATATGGATTTTGTAGTATTAGGTTAGCTGATTTCAAATCTGTCTTTAGTTTTTTTCTACCACGTAACATTTTTTTGTAATAGCTAATTATAATATCTTTCAACAGTGGTTATGACCACAAATCGAGTACAATGTTTTATTTAGATTGGTATCGATACTTTATTACTGGCTGTTACAATTTTGTTCAGTTTCGGGTCACGTGATTTAGTATCGATGCTACCATTTTTGTGTATTCGATAGGATAGTAAATCCATTTATACACGTGTGGTGTTTGCTTAAAGTAATTACGACAAGTATATTATGAGATTTCGTTGTTTTGTACTTTCTTTTATTTTAAAGGTTGCAAAAACCTTGCATTTGTGTACTTGATAACTTATTTTGTGTACTTATTAACTTATTATCATGCCTAGAAGATGCATCAATCATCCAAACTGTTTCTGTTTTGTGTGTGGTTCATTTGTGACGAAATCACAGCGGCGCACAATTTCAGATGATCTAAAGAAGATATACATATTGTATTTTGGCTGTCCACTGGGTGATCAGGATAAATCTTGGGCTCCACATATCATATGTACCAGTTGTTCAAGCGGACTACGTGACTGGCTAAATGGCCGCAAGGCAGCTATGCCATTTGCAATTCCAATGTTATGGAGGGAACCGCGAGACCATGTCAATGATTGCTACTTTTGTCTGGTGAACACAAATGGATTCTCTGCTAAAAATAAACAGAACATTGTATATCCTAGCTTAGATTCTGCCATCAGGCCTGTTCCACATGACGATTCATTGCCTATTCCTTTACCTCCTTCTGGTGGACTCGTATCTATGCAAGATGGGGAGGAATGCAGTGAAAACACAGCTGTTCACAATGCAGACTCAACTGATCCAGATTATACTGTTGATGAATGTTTAGAACCTAAGACCTTTACACAGGCAGAGCTGAATGATCTTATTCGTGATCTAAATCTGTCTAAAGATAAAGCAGAACTTCTTGCTTCAAGGCTTAAGCAAAAGCATTTGCTTGCAAGGGACGTTAACATAACTTATTATAGAAAACGAAATCTCAACATGACGACGGTCTTCAATGTTGACGGCTCATTGAGTTATTGTCAGGACATCGATGGTCTCTTCAACAGTTTATCACAAGTGCATGATCCATCAGAATGGCGTCTCTTCATTGATTCCTCGCGAAGAAGCTTAAAGGCAGTTCTTTTGCACAATGGAAATTTAAAACCAAGCATACCAGTTGCACATTCTGTTTATCTGAAAGAATCTTATTACAACATGAACAGTTTGCTTGAAGTTATCCATTATAAAACACACCAGTGGAACATCTGTGGTGATCTAAAGGTCATTGGCATGTTGATGGGCATGCAAGGAGGATTCACTAAATACTGCTGTTTCCTATGCCTATGGGATAGTCGAGCAACAGCGGAACATTATGTCAAACGTGTCTGGGAGCCCAGGCATATCTATACGCCAGGAGCAAGCAGTGTCCAAAATATGCCCCTTGTTGATCCACAGAAAATATTTCTGCCACCTCTCCATATTAAGCCAGGACTGATGAAAACCCTTGTGAAGACCATGGGTAAGACAAACTCAGAAGGTTTTCAGTACCTTGTTAATAAATTCCCAAACATCACTGCTGCAAAAATGAAGGAATGGATATTTATAGGTCCACAAATCAGATCTGTTTTACAAGATGAAGGTTTCAAACAGTCTCTGTCAGGAGCTGAGCTAGAAGCCTGGGAGGCATTCAAGTGGGTCTGTGAAAACTTTCTTGGTAATCATAAGTCCCCTACGTACAGGGAAGGAGTTCAGCGTCTAATAGATTCTTACCAGAACCTTGGCTGTCGCATGTCATTAAAAGTGCACTTCTTGCACTCCCATGTAGATTTCTTCCCAGAAAATCTTGGTATGGTGAGTGAAGAGCAAGGAGAATGTTTTCACCAGGACATTCAGTTAATGGAGCGCCGTTATCAAGGTTTGTGGAATGAGAGTATGATGGCCGACTTCTGCTGGATGCTATTCCGTGATAATCCAGGCGAAGAATATAACAGAAAATCAAATTCCAAGCATTTTTTAAGAAACATTCTACATATCTATGCTGTGATGTGAGTATATTTGATTTAGTCTAGAAGATGTGAATCATTTGCTTAATTGATGTTTGCGATTCTCGAAAAAATACAGCCAAGTTCAGTGAAAACTAACATCACTCATAACTTTAAAACTTGACGTGATAGAAAAAAACTGATACCAGATCTGAAATCAGCGCCAAAAAATCCTTTGGAAAAGTGTATTTTGGTTTCAGATGATTAAAAAAAGTTTAATTTTGTTGCCTTGTGAATTATCACTAGAAATATATCTTTTCATTTTCTTTTTCAAACTTTTCAACACATTTCATAAATGTATCTAATTTATCAATAGAAATTTATTTATTTGATTTTGAAACTTTTCAACACATCTCATAAATGTATCTACCGGTAGTTTCTCATTAGAAATATATTTTTTTATTTTCTTTTTCAATCTTTTCAACACATCTCATAAATGTATCTACCGGTAGATGATCACTAGAAATATATCTTTTTATTTTCTTTTTCAAACTTTTCAACACATTTCATAAATGTATATAGTTTATTATTAGAAATATATTTTTAATTTTCTTTTTCAAACTTTTCAATACATCTCATAAATGTATCTACCGGTAGATTATCACTAGAAATATATCTTTTTATTTTCTTTTTCAAACTTTTCAACACATTTCATAAATGTATCTAATTTATCAATAGAAATTTATTTCTTTGATTTTGAAACTTTTCAACACATTTCAGAAATGTATCTAGTTTATCATTAGAAATATATTTTTTTATTTTCTTTTTCAAACTTTTCAACACATAAATGTATCTACCGGTAGTTTCTCATTAGAAATATATTTTTTTATTTTCTTTTTCAATCTTTTCAACTCATCTCATAAATGTATCTACCGGTAGATTATCACTAGAAATATATCTTTTTATTTTCTTTTTCAAACTTTTCAACACATTTCATAAATGTATCTAATTTATCAATAGAAATTTATTTCTTTGATTTTGAAACTTTTCAACACATTTCAGAAATGTATCTAGTTTATCATTAGAAATATATTTTTTTATTTTCTTTTTCAAACTTTTCAACACATAAATGTATCTACCGGTAGTTTCTCATTAGAAATATATTTTTTAATTCTCTTTTTCAAACTTTTCAACTCATCTCATAAATGTATCTACCGTTAGATGATCACTAGAAATATATATTTTTATTTTCTTTTTCAAACTTTTCAACACATTTCATAAATGTATCTAGTTTATCATTAGAAATATATTTTTTGATTTTCTTTTCCAAACTTTTCTACACATTTCATAAATGTATATAGTTTATCATTAGAAATATATTTTTTTGATTTTCAAACTGTTCAACACATCTCATAAATGTATCTACCGGTAGGGTATCACTAGAAATAAATTTTTTGATTTTATTTTTCAATCGTTTCAACACATCTCATAAATGTATCTAGTTTATAATTAGAAATATATTTTTTGATTTTCTTTTTCAAACTTATCAACACATCTCATAAATGTATCTAGTTTATCATTAGAAATATATTTTTTGATTTTGATACTTTTCAACACATTTCATAAATGTATCTACCAGTAGTTTATTATTAGAAATATATTTTTTGATTTTCTTTTTCAAACTTTTCAACACATCTCATAAATGTATATAGTTTATCATTAGAAATATGTTTTGTTTAAATTTTAAACTTTTCAACACATTTATTAAATGTATATAGTTTATCACTAGAAATATATTTTTTGATTTTCTTTTCCAAACTTTTCAACACATTTCATAAGTGTATATAGTTGATCAATAGAAATTTATTTTTTGATTTTCTTTTTAAAACTTTTCAACACATTTCATAAGTGTATATACTGTATCAACAGAAATTTATTTCTTTGATTTTGAAACTTTTCAACACATTTCAGAAATGTATCTAGTTTATCATTAGAAATATATTTTTTGATTTTCTTTTTCAAACTTTTCAACACATTTCATAAATGTATCTACCAGTAGTTTATTATTAGAAATATATTTTTTGATTTTCTTTTTCAAACTTTTCAACACATCTCATAAATGTATATAGTTTATCACTAGAAATATATTTTTTGATTTTCTTTTCCAAACTTTTCAACACATTTCATAAGTGTATATAGTTGATCAATAGAAATATATTTTTTTATTTTCTTTTTCAAACTTTTCAACACATCTCATAAATGTATCTACCGGTAGTTTCTCATTAGAAATATATTTTTTAATTTTCTTTTTCAATCTTTTCAACACATCTCATAAATGTATCTACCGGTAGATGATCACTAGAAATATATCTTTTTATTTTCTTTTTCAAACTTTTCAACACATTTCATAAATGTATATAGTTTATTATTAGAAATATATTTTTAATTTTCTTTTTCAAACTTTTCAATACATCTCATAAATGTATCTACCGTTAGATGATCACTAGAAATATATCTTTTCATTTTCTTTTTCAAACTTTTCAACACATTTCATAAATGTATCTAGTTTATCATTAGAAATATATTTTTTGATTTTCTTTTCCAAACTTTTCAACACATTTCATAAATGTATCTAGTTTATCATTAGAAATATATTTGTTTGATTTTCAAACTGTTCAACACATCTCATAAATGTATATACCGGTAGGGTATCACTAGAAATACATTTTTTGATTTTATTTTTCAATCGTTTCAACACATCTCATAAATGTATCTAGTTTATAATTAGAAATATATTTTTTGATATTCTTTTTCAAACTTATCAACACATCTCATAAATGTATCTAGTTCATAATTAGAAATATATTTTTTGATTTTGATACTTTTCAACACATTTCATAAATGTATCTACCAGTAGTTTATTATTAGAAATATATTTTTTGATTTTCTTTTTCAAACGTTTCAACACATCTCATAAATGTATCTGCCAGTAGATTATCACTAAAAATATATCTTTTCATTATATTTTTCAAACTTTTCAACACATTTCATAAATGTATCTAGTTTATCATTAGAAATATATTTTTTGATTTTCTTTTTCAAACTTTTCAACACATCTCATAAATGTATCTGCCAGTAGATTATCACTAAAAATATATCTTTTCATTTTATTTTTCAAACTTTTCAACACATTTCATAAATGTATATAGTTTATCACTAGAAATATATTTTTTGATTTTCTTTTCCAAACTTTTCACCACATTTCATAAGTGTATATAGTTGATCAATAGAAATTTATTTTTTGATTTTCTTTTTCAAACTTTTCAACACATTTTATAAGTGTATATAGTGTATCAATAGAAATTTATTTCTTTGATTTTCAAACTTTTCAACACATTTCATAAATGTATCTAGTTTATCATTAGAAATATATTTTTTTGATTTTCAAACTGTTCAACACATTTCATAAATGTATCTAGTTTATCATTAGAAATATATTTTTTGATTTTGAATCTTTTCAACACATTTCATAAATGTATCTATCTACCAGTAGTTTATTATTAGAAATATATTTTTTGATTTTCTTTTTCAAACTTTTCAACACATTTCATAAATGTATATAGTTTATCATTAGAAATATGTTTTGTTTAAATTTTAAACTTTTCAACACATTTATTAAATGTATATAGTTTATCACTAGAAATATATTTTTTGATTTTCTTTTCCAAACTTTTCAACACATTTCATAAGTGTATATAGTTGATCAATAGAAATTTATTTTTTGATTTTCTTTTTAAAACTTTTCAACACATTTCATAAGTGTATATAGTGTATCAACAGAAATTTATTTCTTTGATTTTGAAACTTTTCAACACATTTCAGAAATGTATCTAGTTTATCATTAGAAATATATTTTTTTATTTTCTTTTTCAAACTTTTCAACACATTTCATAAATGTATCTACCAGTAGTTTATTATTAGAAATATATTTTTTGATTTTCTTTTTCAAACTTTTCAACACATCTCATAAATGTATATAGTTTATTACTAGAAATATATTTTTTGATTTTCTTTTCCAAACTTTTCAACACATTTCATAAGTGTATATAGTTGATCAATAGAAATATATTTTTTTATTTTCTTTTTCAAACTTTTCAACACATCTCATAAATGTATCTACCGGTAGTTTCTCATTAGAAATATATTTTTTTATTTTCTTTTTCAATCTTTTCAACACATCTCATAAATGTATCTACCGGTAGATGATCACTAGAAATATATCTTTTTATTTTCTTTTTCAAACTTTTCAACACATTTCATAAATGTATATAGTTTATTATTAGAAATATATTTTTTAATTTTCTTTTTCAAACTTTTCAATACATCTCATAAATGTATCTACCGGTAGATTATCACTAGAAATATATCTTTTTCTTTTTCAAACTTTTCAACACATTTCATAAATGTATCTAATTTATCAATAGAAATTTATTTCTTTGATTTTGAAACTTTTCAACACATTTCAGAAATGTATCTAGTTTATCATTAGAAATATATTTTTTTATTTTCTTTTTCAATCTTTTCAACACATCTCATAAATGTATCTACCGGTAGATGATCACTAGAAATATATCTTTTTATTTTATTTTTCAAACTTTTCAACACATTTCATAAATGTATATAGTTTATTATTAGAAATATATTTTTTAATTTTCTTTTTCAAACCTTTCAACATATTTCATAAATGTATCTAGTTTATCACTAGAAATATATTTTTTGATTTTCTTTTTCAAACTTTTAAACACATCTCATAAATGTAACTACCTGTAGTTTATCATTAGAAATATATTTTTTTATTTTCTTTTTCAAACTTTTCAACACATAAATGTATCTACCGGTAGTTTCTCATTAGAAATATATTTTTTTATTTTCTTTTTCAAACTTTTCTACACATTTCATAAATGTATATAGTTTATCATTAGAAATATATTTTTTTGATTTTCAAACTGTTCAACACATCTCATAAATGTATCTACCGGTAGGGTATCACTAGAAATAAATTTTTTGATTTTATTTTTCAATCGTTTCAACACATCTCATAAATGTATCTAGTTTATAATTAGAAATATATTTTTTGATATTCTTTTTCAAACTTATCAACACATCTCATAAATGTATCTAGTTCATAATTAGAAATATATTTTTTGATTTTGATACTTTTCAACACATTTCATAAATGTATCTACCAGTAGTTTATTATTAGAAATATATTTTTTGATTTTCTTTTTCAAACTTTTCAACACATCTCATAAATGTATCTGCCAGTAGATTATCACTAAAAATATATCTTTTCATTTTATTTTTCAAACTTTTCAACACATTTCATAAATGTATATAGTTTATCACTAGAAATATATTTTTTGATTTTCTTTTCCAAACTTTTCAACACATTTCATAAGTGTATATAGTTGATCAATAGAAATATATTTTTTTATTTTCTTTTTCAAACTTTTCAACACATCTCATAAATGTATCTTCCGGTAGTTTCTCATTAGAAATATATTTTTTTATTTTCTTTTTCAATCTTTTCAACACATCTCATAAATGTATCTACCGGTAGATGATCACTAGAAATATATCTTTTTATTTTCTTTTTCAAACTTTTCAACACATTTCATAAATGTATATAGTTTATTATTAGAAATATATTTTTTAATTTTATTTTTCAAACTTTTCAATACATCTCATAAATGTATCTACCGGTAGATTATCACTAGAAATATATCTTTTCATTTTCTTTTTCAAACTTTTCAACACATTTCAAAAATGTATCTAATTTATCAATATAAATTTATTTCTTTGATTTTGAAACTTTTCAACACATTTCAGAAATGTATCTAGTTTATCATTAGAAATATATTTTTTTATTTTCTTGTTCAAACTTTTCAACACATAAATGTATCTACCGGTAGTTTCTCATTAGAAATATATTTTTTTATTTTCTTTTTCAATCTTTTCAACTCATCTCATAAATGTATCTGCCAGTAGATTATCACTAAAAATATATCTTTTCATTTTATTTTTCAAACTTTTCAACACATTTCATAAATGTATATAGTTTATCACTAGAAATATATTTTTTGATTTTCTTTTCCAAACTTTTCAACACATTTCATAAGTGTATATAGTTGATCAATAGAAATTTATTTTTTGATTTTCTTTTTCAAACTTTTCAACACATTTCATAAATGTATCTACCAGTAGTTTATTATTAGAAATTTATTTTTTGATTTTCTTTTTCAAACTTTTCAACACATCTCATAAATGTATATAGTTTATCACTAGAAATATATTTTTTGATCTTCTTTTTCAAACTTTTCAACTCATCTCATAAATGTATCTACCGGTAGATTATCACTAGAAATATATCTTTTTATTTTCTTTTTCAAACATTTCAACACATTTCATAAATGTATCTAATTTATCAATAGAAATTTATTTCTTTGATTTTGAAACTTTTCAACACATTTCAGAAATGTATCTAGTTTATCATTAGAAATATATTTTTTTATTTTCTTTTTCAAACTTTTCAACACATAAATGTATCTACCGGTAGTTTCTCATTAGAAATATATTTTTTAATTTTCTTTTTCAAACTTTTCAACTCATCTCATAAATGTATCTACCGTTAGATGATCACTAGAAATATATATTTTGATTTTCTTTTTCAAACTTTTCTACACATTTCATAAATGTATATAGTTTATCATTAGAAATATATTTTTTTGATTTTCAAACTGTTCAACACATCTCATAAATGTATCTACCGGTAAGGTATCACTAGAAATAAATTTTTTGATTTTATTTTTCAATCGTTTCAACACATCTCATAAATGTATCTAGTTTATAATTAGAAATATATTTTTTGATTTTCTTTTTCAAACTTATCAACACATCTCATAAATGTATCTAGTTTATCATTAGAAATATATTTTTTGATTTTGATACTTTTCAACACATTTCATAAATGTATCTACCAGTAGTTTATTATTAGAAATATATTTTTTGATTTTCTTTTTCAAACTTTTCAACACATCTCATAAATGTATATAGTTTATCATTAGAAATATGTTTTTTTTAAATTTTAAACTTTTCAACACATTTATTAAATGTATATAGTTTATCACTAGAAATATATTTTTTGATTTTCTTTTCCAAATTTTTCAACACATTTCATAAGTGTATATAGTTGATCAATAGAAATTTATTTTTTGATTTTCTTTTTAAAACTTTTCAACACATTTCATAAGTGTATATACTGTATCAACAGAAATTTATTTCTTTGATTTTGAAACTTTTCAACACATTTCAGAAATGTATCTAGTTTATCATTAGAAATATATTTTTTTATTTTCTTTTTCAAACTTTTCAACACATCTCATAAATGTATCTACAGGTAGTTTCTCATTAGAAATATATTTTTTTATTTTCTTTTTCAATCTTTTCAACACATCTCATAAATGTATCTACCGGTAGATGATCACTAGAAATATATCTTTTTATTTTCTTTTTCAAACTTTTCAACACATTTCATAAATGTATATAGTTTATTATTAGAAATATATTTTTAATTTTCTTTTTCAAACTTTTCAATACATCTCATAAATGTATCTACCGGTAGATTATCACTAGAAATATATCTTTTTATTTTCTTTTTCAAACTTTTCAACACATTTCATAAATGTATCTAATTTATCAATAGAAATTTATTTCTTTGATTTTGAAACTTTTCAACACATTTCAGAAATGTATCTAGTTTATCATTAGAAATATATTTTTGTATTTTCTTTTTCAAACTTTTCAACACATAAATGTATCTACCGGTAGTTTCTCATTAGACATATATTTTTTTATTTTCTTTTTCAATCTTTTCAACTCATCTCATAAATGTATCTACCGTTAGATGATCACTAGAAATATATCTTTTCATTTTCTTTTTCAAACTTTTCAACACATTTCATAAATGTATCTAGTTTATCATTAGAAATATATTTTTTGATTTTCTTTTCCAAACTTTTCAACACATTTCATAAATGTATCTAGTTTATCATTAGAAATATATTTGTTTGATTTTCAAACTGTTCAACACATCTCTTAAATGTATCTACCGGTAGGGTATCACTAGAAATACATTTTTTGATTTTATTTTTCAATCGTTTCAACACATCTCATAAATGTATCTAGTTTATAATTAGAAATATATTTTTTGATATTCTTTTTCAAACTTATCAACACATCTCATAAATGTATCTAGTTCATAATTAGAAATATATTTTTTGATTTTGATACTTTTCAACACATTTCATAAATGTATCTACCAGTAGTTTATTATTAGAAATATATTTTTTGATTTTCTTTTTCAAACGTTTCAACACATCTCATAAATGTATCTGCCAGTAGATTATCACTAAAAATATATCTTTTCATTATATTTTTCAAACTTTTCAACACATTTCATAAATGTATCTAGTTTATCATTAGAAATATATTTTTTGATTTTCTTTTTCAAACTTTTCAACACATCTCATAAATGTATCTGCCAGTAGATTATCACTAAAAATATATCTTTTCATTTTATTTTTCAAACTTTTCAACACATTTCATAAATGTATATAGTTTATCACTAGAAATATATTTTTTGATTTTCTTTTCCAAACTTTTCAACACATTTCATAAGTGTATATAGTTGATCAATAGAAATTTATTTTTTGATTTTCTTTTTCAAACTTTTCAACACATTTCATAAGTGTATATAGTGTATCAATAGAAATTTATTTCTTTGATTTTGAAACTTTTCAACACATTTCATAAATGTATATAGTTTATCACTAGAAATATATTTTTTTATTTTCTTTTTCAAACTTTTCAACACATTTCATAAATGTATCTAGTTTATCATTAGAAATATATTTTTTGATTTTGATACTTTTCAACACATTTCATAAATGTATCTATCTACCAGTAGTTTATTATTAGAAATCTATTTTTTGATTTTCTTTTTCAAACTTTTCAACACATTTCATAAATGTATATAGTTTATCATTAGAAATATGTTTTGTTTAAATTTTAAACTTTTCAACACATTTATTAAATGTATATAGTTTATCACTAGAAATATATTTTTTGATTTTCTTTTTCAAACTTTTCAACACATTTCATAAGTGTATATACTGTATCAACAGAAATTTATTTCTTTGATTTTGAAACTTTTCAACACATTTCAGAAATGTATCTAGTTTATCATTAGAAATATATTTTTTTATTTTCTTTATCAAACTTTTCAACACATTTCATAAATGTATCTACCAGTAGTTTATTATTAGAAATATATTTTTTGATTTTCTTTTTCAAACTTTTCAACACATCTCATAAATGTATATAGTTTATCACTAGAAATATATTTTTTGATTTTCTTTTCCAAACTTTTCAACACATTTCATAAGTGTATATAGTTGATCAATAGAAATATATTTTTTTATTTTCTTTTTCAAACTTTTCAACACATCTCATAAATGTATCTACCGGTAGATTATTACTAGAAATATATCTTTTTATTTTCTTTTTCAAACTTTTCAACACATCTCATAAATGTATCTGCCAGTAGATTATCACTAAAAATATATCTTTTCATTTTATTTTTCAAACTTTTCAACACATCTCATAAATGTATCTACCGGTAGTTTCTCATTAGAAATATATTTTTTTATTTTCTTTTTCAATCTTTTCAACACGTCTCATAAATGTATCTACCGGTAGATGATCACTAGAAATATATCTTTTTATTTTCTTTTTCAAACTTTTCAATACATCTCATAAATGTATCTACCGGTAGATTATCACTAGAAATATATCTTTTTATTTTCTTTTTCAAACTTTTCAACACATTTCATAAATGTATCTAATTTATCAATAGAAATTTATTTCTTTGATTTTGAAACTTTTCAACACATTTCAGAAATGTATCTAGTTTATCATTAGAAATATATTTTTTTATTTTCTTTTTCAAACTTTTCAACACATAAATGTATCTACCGGTAGATTCTCATTAGAAATATATTTTTTAATTTTCTTTTTCAAACTTTTCAACTCATCTCATAAATGTATCTACCGTTAGATGATCACTAGAAATATATATTTTTATTTTCTTTTTCAAACTTTTCAACACATTTCATAAATGTATCTAGTTTATCATTAGAAATATATTTTTTTATTTTCTTTTTCAAACTTTTCTACACATTTCATAAATGTATATAGTTTATCATTAGAAATATATTTTTTTGATTTTCAAACTTTTCAACACATCTCATAAATGTATCTACCGGTAGGGTATCACTAGAAATAAATTTTTTGATTTTATTTTTCAATCGTTTCAACACATCTCATAAATGTATCTAGTTTATAATTAGAAATATATTTTTTGATATTCTTTTTCAAACTTATCAACACATCTCATAAATGTATCTAGTTCATAATTAGAAATATATTTTTTAATTTTGATACTTTTCAACACATTTCATAAATGTATCTACCAGTAGTTTATTATTAGAAATATATTTTTTGATTTTCTTTTTCAAACTTTTCAACACATCTCATAAATGTATCTGCCAGTAGATTATCACTAAAAATATATCTTTTCATTTTATTTTTCAAACTTTTCAACACATTTCATAAATGTATATAGTTTATCACTAGAAATATATTTTTTGATTTTCTTTTCCAAACTTTTCAACACATTTCATAAGTGTATATAGTTGATCAATAGAAATATATTTTTTTATTTTCTTTTTCAAACTTTTCAACACATCTCATAAATGTATCTACCGGTAGTTTCTCATTAGAAATATATTTTTTTATTTTCTTTTTCAATCTTTTCAACACATCTCATAAATGTATCTACCGGTAGATGATCACTAGAAATATATCTTTTTATTTTCTTTTTCAAACTTTTCAACACATTTCATAAATGTATATAGTTTATTATTAGAAATATATTTTTTAATTTTCTTTTTCAAACTTTTCAATACATCTCATAAATGTATCTACCGGTAGATTATCACTAGAAATATATCTTTTCATTTTCTTTTTCAAACTTTTCAACACATTTCAAAAATGTATCTAATTTATCAATATAAATTTATTTCTTTGATTTTGAAACTTTTCAACACATTTCAGAAATGTATCTAGTTTATCATTAGAAATATATTTTTTTATTTTCTTGTTCAAACTTTTCAACACATAAATGTATCTACCGGTAGTTTCTCATTAGAAATATATTTTTTTATTTTCTTTTTCAATCTTTTTAACTCATCTCATAAATGTATCTGCCAGTAGATTATCACTAAAAATATATCTTTTCATTTTATTTTTCAAACTTTTCAACACATTTCATAAATGTATATAGTTTATCACTAGAAATATATTTTTTGATTTTCTTTTCCAAACTTTTCAACACATTTCATAAGTGTATATAGTTGATCAATAGAAATTTATTTTTTGATTTTCTTTTTCAAACTTTTCAACACATTTCATAAGTGTATATAGTGTAACAATAGAAATTTATTTCTTTGATTTTGAAACTTTTCAACACATTTCATAAATGTATATAGTTTATCACTAGAAATATATTTTTTGATTTTCGTTTTCAAACTTTTCAACACATTTCATAAATGTATCTAGTTTATCATTAGAAATATATTTTTTTGATTTTCAAACTGTTCAACACATTTCATAAATGTATCTAGTTTATCATTAGAAATATATTTTTTGATTTTGAAACTTTTCAACACATTTCATAAATGTATCTATCTACCAGTAGTTTATTATTAGAAATATATTTTTTGATTTTCTTTTTCAAACTTTTCAACACATTTCATAAATGTATATAGTTTATCATTAGAAATATGTTTTGTTTAAATTTTAAACTTTTCAACACATTTATTAAATGTATATAGTTTATCACTAGAAATATATTTTTTGATTTTCTTTTCCAAACTTTTCAACACATTTCATAAGTGTATATAGTTGATCAATAGAAATTTATTTTTTGATTTTCTTTTTCAAACTTTTCAACACATTTCATAAATGTATCTACCAGTAGTTTATTATTAGAAATATATTTTTTGATTTTCTTTTTCAAACTTTTCAACACATCTCATAAATGTATATAGTTTATCACTAGAAATATATTTTTTGATTTTCTTTTCCAAACTTTTCAACACATTTCATAAGTGTATATAGTTGATCAATAGAAATATATTTTTTTATTTTCTTTTTCAAACTTTTCAACACATCTCATAAATGTATCTACCGGTAGTTTCTCATTAGAAATATATTTTTTTATTTTCTTTTTCAATCTTTTCAACACATCTCATAAATGTATCTACCGGTAGATGATCACTAGAAATATATCTTTTTATTTTCTTTTTCAAACTTTTCAACACATTTCATAAATGTATCTAGTTTATCATTAGAAATATATTTTTTGATTTTCTTTTCCAAACTTTTCTACACATTTCATAAATGTATATAGTTTATCATTAGAAATATATTTTTTTGATTTTCAAACTGTTCAACACATCTCATAAATGTATCTACCGGTAGGGTATCACTAGAAATAAATTTTTTGATTTTATTTTTCAATCGTTTCAACACATCTCATAAATGTATCTAGTTTATAATTAGAAATATATTTTTTGATATTCTTTTTCAAACTTATCAACACATCTCATAAATGTATCTAGTTCATAATTAGAAATATATTTTTTGATTTTGATACTTTTCAACACATTTCATAAATGTATCTACCAGTAGTTTATTATTAGAAATATATTTTTTTATTTTCTTTTTCAAACTTTTCAACACATCTCATAAATGTATCTGCCAGTAGATTATCACTAAAAATATATCTTTTCATTTTATTTTTCAAACTTTTCAACACATCTCATAAATGTATCTACCGGTAGTTTCTCATTAGAAATATATTTTTTTATTTTCTTTTTCAATCTTTTCAACACATCTCATAAATGTATCTACCGGTAGATGATCACTAGAAATATATCTTTTTATTTTCTTTTTCAAACTTTTCAACACATTTCATAAATGTATATAGTTTATTATTAGAAATATATTTTTAATTTTCTTTTTCGAACTTTTCAATACATCTCATAAATGTATCTACCGGTAGATTATCACTAGAAATATATCTTTTTATTTTCTTTTTCAAACTTTTCAACACATTTCATAAATGTATCTAATTTATCAATAGAAATTTATTTCTTTGATTTTGAAACTTTTCAACACATTTCAGAAATGTATCTAGTTTATCATTAGAAATATATTTTTTTATTTTCTTTTTCAAACTTTTCAACACATAAATGTATCTACCGGTAGTTTCTCATTAGAAATATATTTTTTTATTTTCTTTTTCAATCTTTTCAACTCATCTCATAAATGTATCTACCGTTAGATGATCACTAGAAATATATCTTTTCATTTTCTTTTTCAAACTTTTCAACACATTTCATAAATGTATCTAGTTTATCATTAGAAATATATTTTTTGATTTTCTTTTCCAAACTTTTCAACACATTTCATAAATGTATCTAGTTTATCATTAGAAATATATTTGTTTGATTTTCAAACTGTTCAACACATCTCTTAAATGTATCTACCGGTAGGGTATCACTAGAAATACATTTTTTGATTTTATTTTTCAATCGTTTCAACACATCTCATAAATGTATCTAGTTTATAATTAGAAATATATTTTTTGATATTCTTTTTCAAACTTATCAACACATCTCATAAATGTATCTAGTTCATAATTAGAAATATATTTTTTGATTTTGATACTTTTCAACACATTTCATAAATGTATCTACCAGTAGTTTATTATTAGAAATATATTTTTTGATTTTCTTTTTCAAACGTTTCAACACATCTCATAAATGTATCTGCCAGTAGATTATCACTAAAAATATATCTTTTCATTATATTTTTCAAACTTTTCAACACATTTCATAAATGTATATAGTTTATCACTAGAAATATATTTTTTGATTTTCTTTTCCAAACTTTTCAACACATTTCATAAGTGTATATAGTTGATCAATAGAAATTTATTTTTTGATTTTCTTTTTCAAACTTTTCAACACATTTCATAAGTGTATATAGTTTATCACTAGAAATATATTTTTTTATTTTCTTTTTCAAACTTTTCAACACATTTCATAAATGTATCTAGTTTATCATTAGAAATATATTTTTTGATTTTGAAACTTTTCAACACATTTCATAAATGTATCTATCTACCAGTAGTTTATTATTAGAAATATATTTTTTGATTTTCTTTTTCAAACTTTTCAACACATTTCATAAATGTATATAGTTTATCATTAGAAATATGTTTTGTTTAAATTTTAAACTTTTCAACACATTTATTAAATGTATATAGTTTATCACTAGAAATATATTTTTTTATTTTCTTTTCCAAACTTTTCAACACATTTCATAAGTGTATATAGTTGATCAATAGAAATTTATTTTTTGATTTTCTTTTTCAAACTTTTCAACACATTTCATAAGTGTATATACTGTATCAACAGAAATTTATTTCTTTGATTTTGAAACTTTTCAACACATTTCAGAAATGTATCTAGTTTATCATTAGAAATATATTTTTTTATTTTCTTTATCAAACTTTTCAACACATTTCATAAATGTATCTACCAGTAGTTTATTATTAGAAATATATTTTTTGATTTTCTTTTTCAAACTTTTCAACACATCTCATAAATGTATATAGTTTATCACTAGAAATATATTTTTTCATTTTCTTTTCCAAACTTTTCAACACATTTCATAAGTGTATATAGTTGATCAATAGAAATATATTTTTTTATTTTCTTTTTCAAACTTTTCAACACATCTCATAAATGTATCTACCGGTAGTTTCTCATTAGAAAAATATTTTTTTATTTTCTTTTTCAATCTTTTCAACACATCTCATAAATGTATCTACCGGTAGATGATCATTAGAAATATATCTTTTTATTTTCTTCTTCAAACTTTTCAACACATTTCATAAATGTATATAGTTTATTATTAGAAATATATTTTTAATTTTCTTTTTCAAACTTTTCAATACATCTCATAAATGTATCTACCGGTAGATTATCACTAGAAATATATCTTTTTATTTTCTTTTTCAAACTTTTAAACACATTTCATAAATGTATCTAATTTATCAATAGAAATTTATTTCTTTGATTTTGAAACTTTTCAACACATTTCAGAAATGTATCTAGTTTATCATTAGAAATATATTTTTTTATTTTCTTTTTCAAACTTTTCAACACATAAATGTATCTACCGGTAGATTCTCATTAGAAATATATTTTTTAATTTTCTTTTTCAAACTTTTCAACTCATCTCATAAATGTATCTACCGTTAGATGATCACTAGAAATATATATTTTTATTTTCTTTTCCAAACTTTTCAACACATTTCATAAATGTATCTAGTTTATCATTAGAAATATATTTTTTTATTTTCTTTTTCAAACTTTTCTACACATTTCATAAATGTATATAGTTTATCATTAGAAATATATTTTTTTGATTTTCAAACTGTTCAACACATCTCATAAATGTATCTACCGGTAGGGTATCACTAGAAATAAATTTTTTGATTTTATTTTTCAATCGTTTCAACACATCTCATAAATGTATCTAGTTTATAATTAGAAATATATTTTTTGATATTCTTTTTCAAACTTATCAACACATCTCATAAATGTATCTAGTTCATAATTAGAAATATATTTTTTGATTTTGATACTTTTCAACACATTTCATAAATGTATCTACCAGTAGTTTATTATTAGAAATATATTTTTTGATTTTCTTTTTCAATCTTTTCAACACATCGCATAAATGTATCTACCGGTAGATGATCACTAGAAATATATCTTTTTATTTTCTTTTTCAAACTTTTCAACACATTTCATAAATGTATATAGTTTATTATTAGAAATATATTTTTTAATTTTCTTTTTCAAACTTTTCAATACATCTCATAAATGTATCTACCAGTAGATTATCACTAGAAATATATCTTTTCATTTTCTTTTTCAAACTTTTCAACACATTTCAAAAATGTATCTAATTTATCAATATAAATTTATTTCTTTGATTTTGAAACTTTTCAACACATTTCAGAAATGTATCTAGTTTATCATTAGAAATATATTTTTTTATTTTCTTGTTCAAACTTTTCAACACATCTCATAAATGTATCTACCGGTAGTTTCTCATTAGAAATATATTTTTTTATTTTCTTTTTCAATCTTTTTAACTCATCTCATAAATGTATCTGCCAGTAGATTATCACTAAAAATATATCTTTTCATTTTATTTTTCAAACTTTTCAACACATTTCATAAATGTATATAGTTTATCACTAGAAATATATTTTTTGATTTTCTTTTCCAAACTTTTCAACACATTTCATAAGTGTATATAGTTGATCAATAGAAATTTATTTTTTGATTTTCTTTTTCAAACTTTTCAACACATTTCATAAGTGTATATAGTGTACCAATAGAAATTTATTTCTTTGATTTTGAAACTTTTCAACACATTTCATAAATGTATATAGTTTATCACTAGAAATATATTTTTTGATTTTCGTTTTCAAACTTTTCAACACATTTCATAAATGTATCTAGTTTATCATTAGAAATATATTTTTTTGATTTTCAAACTGTTCAACACATTTCATAAATGTATCTAGTTTATCATTAGAAATATATTTTTTGATTTTGAAACTTTTCAACACATTTCATAAATGTATCTATCTACCAGTAGTTTATTATTAGAAATATATTTTTTGATTTTCTTTTTCAAACTTTTCAACACATTTCATAAATGTATATAGTTTATCATTAGAAATATGTTTTGTTTAAATTTTAAACTTTTCAACACATTTATTAAATGTATATAGTTGATCAATAGAAATTTATTTTTTGATTTTCTTTTTCAAACTTTTCAACACATTTCATAAATGTATCTACCAGTAGTTTATTATTAGAAATATATTTTTTGATTTTCTTTTTCAAACTTTTCAACACATCTCATAAATGTATATAGTTTATCACTAGAAATATATTTTTTGATTTTCTTTTCCATACTTTTCAACACATTTCATAAGTGTATATAGTTGATCAATAGAAATATATTTTTTTATTTTCTTTTTCAAACTTTTCAACACATCTCATAAATGTATCTACCGGTAGTTTCTCATTAGAAATATATTTTTTTATTTTCTTTTTCAATCTTTTCAACACATCTCATAAATGTATCTACCGGTAGATGATCACTAGAAATATATCTTTTTATTTTCTTTTTCAAACTTTTCAACACATTTCATAAATGTATCTAGTTTATCATTAGAAATATATTTTTTGATTTTCTTTTCCAAACTTTTCTACACATTTCATAAATGTATATAGTTGATCAATAGAAATTTATTTTTTTGATTTTCAAACTGTTCAACACATCTCATAAATGTATCTACCGGTAGGGTATGACTAGAAATAAATTTTTTGATTTTATTTTTCAATCGTTTCAACACATCTCATAAATGTATCTAGTTTATAATTAGAAATATATTTTTTGATATTCTTTTTCAAACTTATCAACACATCTCATAAATGTATCTAGTTTATAATTAGAAATATATTTTTTTATTTTCTTTTTCAAACTTTTCAACACATCTCATAAATGTATCTGCCAGTAGATTATCACTAAAAATATATCTTTTCATTTTATTTTTCAAACTTTTCAACACATTTCATAAATGTATATAGTTTATCACTAGAAATATATTTTTTCATTTTCTTTTCCAAACTTTTCAACACATTTCATAAGTGTATATAGTTGATCAATAGAAATATATTTTTTTATTTTCTTTTTCAAACTTTTCAACACATCTCATAAATGTATCTACCGGTAGATTATCACTAGAAATATATCTTTTCATTTTCTTTTTCAAACTTTTCTACACATTTCATAAATGTATATAGTTTATCATTAGAAATATATTTTTTTGATTTTCAAACTGTTCAACACATCTCATAAATGTATCTACCGGTAGGGTATCACTAGAAATAAATTTTTTGATTTTATTTTTCAATCGTTTCAACACATCTCATAAATGTATCTAGTTTATAATTAGAAATATATTTTTTGATATTCTTTTTCAAACTTATCAACACATCTCATAAATGTATCTAGTTCATAATTAGAAATATATTTTTTGATTTTGATACTTTTCAACACATTTCATAAATGTATCTACCAGTAGTTTATTATTAGAAATATATTTTTTTATTTTCTTTTTCAAACTTTTCAACACATCTCATAAATGTATCTGCCAGTAGATTATCACTAAAAATATATCTTTTCATTTTATTTTTCAAACTTTTCAACACATCTCATAAATGTATCTACCGGTAGTTTCTCATTAGAAATATATTTTTTTATTTTCTTTTTCAATCTTTTCAACACATCTCATAAATGTATCTACCGGTAGATGATCACTAGAAATATATCTTTTTATTTTCTTTTTCAAACTTTTCAACACATTTCATAAATGTATATAGTTTATTATTAGAAATATATTTTTAATTTTCTTTTTCGAACTTTTCAATACATCTCATAAATGTATCTACCGGTAGATTATCACTAGAAATATATCTTTTTATTTTCTTTTTCAAACTTTTCAACACATTTCATAAATGTATCTAATTTATCAATAGAAATTTATTTCTTTGATTTTGAAACTTTTCAACACATTTCAGAAATGTATCTAGTTTATCATTAGAAATATATTTTTTTATTTTCTTTTTCAAACTTTTCAACACATAAATGTATCTACCGGTAGTTTCTCATTAGAAATATATTTTTTTATTTTCTTTTTCAATCTTTTCAACTCATCTCATAAATGTATCTACCGTTAGATGATCACTAGAAATATATCTTTTCATTTTCTTTTTCAAACTTTTCAACACATTTCATAAATGTATCTAGTTTATCATTAGAAATATATTTTTTGATTTTCTTTTCCAAACTTTTCAACACATTTCATAAATGTATCTAGTTTATCATTAGAAATATATTTGTTTGATTTTCAAACTGTTCAACACATCTCTTAAATGTATCTACCGGTAGGGTATCACTAGAAATACATTTTTTGATTTTATTTTTCAATCGTTTCAACACATCTCATAAATGTATCTAGTTTATAATTAGAAATATATTTTTTGATATTCTTTTTCAAACTTATCAACACATCTCATAAATGTATCTAGTTCATAATTAGAAATATATTTTTTGATTTTGATACTTTTCAACACATTTCATAAATGTATCTACCAGTAGTTTATTATTAGAAATATATTTTTTGATTTTCTTTTTCAAACGTTTCAACACATCTCATAAATGTATCTGCCAGTAGATTATCACTAAAAATATATCTTTTCATTATATTTTTCAAACTTTTCAACACATTTCATAAATGTATATAGTTTATCACTAGAAATATATTTTTTGATTTTCTTTTCCAAACTTTTCAACACATTTCATAAGTGTATATAGTTGATCAATAGAAATTTATTTTTTGATTTTCTTTTTCAAACTTTTCAACACATTTCATAAGTGTATATAGTTTATCATTAGAAATATGTTTTGTTTAAATTTTAAACTTTTCAACACATTTATTAAATGTATATAGTTTATCACTAGAAATATATTTTTTTATTTTCTTTTCCAAACTTTTCAACACATTTCATAAGTGTATATAGTTGATCAATAGAAATTTATTTTTTGATTTTCTTTTTCAAACTTTTCAACACATTTCATAAGTGTATATACTGTATCAACAGAAATTTATTTCTTTGATTTTGAAACTTTTCAACACATTTCAGAAATGTATCTAGTTTATCATTAGAAATATATTTTTTTATTTTCTTTATCA
Organism: Meghimatium bilineatum; assembly: GCA_034231615.1. Taxonomy (NCBI): domain Eukaryota; kingdom Metazoa; phylum Mollusca; class Gastropoda; order Stylommatophora; family Philomycidae; genus Meghimatium; species Meghimatium bilineatum. The sequence continues at coordinate 16,696,355 of CM067309.1, forward strand.
AACTTTTCAACACATTTCATAAATGTATCTACCAGTAGTTTATTATTAGAAATATATTTTTTGATTTTCTTTTTCAAACTTTTCAACACATCTCATAAATGTATATAGTTTATCACTAGAAATATATTTTTTCATTTTCTTTTCCAAACTTTTCAACACATTTCATAAGTGTATATAGTTGATCAATAGAAATATATTTTTTTATTTTCTTTTTCAAACTTTTCAACACATCTCATAAATGTATCTACCGGTAGTTTCTCATTAGAAAAATATTTTTTTATTTTCTTTTTCAATCTTTTCAACACATCTCATAAATGTATCTACCGGTAGATGATCACTAGAAATATATCTTTTTATTTTCTTCTTCAAACTTTTCAACACATTTCATAAATGTATATAGTTTATTATTAGAAATATATTTTTAATTTTCTTTTTCAAACTTTTCAATACATCTCATAAATGTATCTACCGGTAGATTATCACTAGAAATATATCTTTTTATTTTCTTTTTCAAACTTTTAAACACATTTCATAAATGTATCTAATTTATCAATAGAAATTTATTTCTTTGATTTTGAAACTTTTCAACACATTTCAGAAATGTATCTAGTTTATCATTAGAAATATATTTTTTTATTTTCTTTTTCAAACTTTTCAACACATAAATGTATCTACCGGTAGATTCTCATTAGAAATATATTTTTTAATTTTCTTTTTCAAACTTTTCAACTCATCTCATAAATGTATCTACCGTTAGATGATCACTAGAAATATATATTTTTATTTTCTTTTCCAAACTTTTCAACACATTTCATAAATGTATCTAGTTTATCATTAGAAATATATTTTTTTATTTTCTTTTTCAAACTTTTCTACACATTTCATAAATGTATATAGTTTATCATTAGAAATATATTTTTTTGATTTTCAAACTGTTCAACACATCTCATAAATGTATCTACCGGTAGGGTATCACTAGAAATAAATTTTTTGATTTTATTTTTCAATCGTTTCAACACATCTCATAAATGTATCTAGTTTATAATTAGAAATATATTTTTTGATATTCTTTTTCAAACTTATCAACACATCTCATAAATGTATCTAGTTCATAATTAGAAATATATTTTTTGATTTTGATACTTTTCAACACATTTCATAAATGTATCTACCAGTAGTTTATTATTAGAAATATATTTTTTGATTTTCTTTTTCAATCTTTTCAACACATCGCATAAATGTATCTACCGGTAGATGATCACTAGAAATATATCTTTTTATTTTCTTTTTCAAACTTTTCAACACATTTCATAAATGTATATAGTTTATTATTAGAAATATATTTTTTAATTTTCTTTTTCAAACTTTTCAATACATCTCATAAATGTATCTACCGGTAGATTATCACTAGAAATATATCTTTTCATTTTCTTTTTCAAACTTTTCAACACATTTCAAAAATGTATCTAATTTATCAATATAAATTTATTTCTTTGATTTTGAAACTTTTCAACACATTTCAGAAATGTATCTAGTTTATCATTAGAAATATATTTTTTTATTTTCTTGTTCAAACTTTTCAACACATCTCATAAATGTATCTACCGGTAGTTTCTCATTAGAAATATATTTTTTTATTTTCTTTTTCAATCTTTTTAACTCATCTCATAAATGTATCTGCCAGTAGATTATCACTAAAAATATATCTTTTCATTTTATTTTTCAAACTTTTCAACACATTTCATAAATGTATATAGTTTATCACTAGAAATATATTTTTTGATTTTCTTTTCCAAACTTTTCAACACATTTCATAAGTGTATATAGTGTACCAATAGAAATTTATTTCTTTGATTTTGAAACTTTTCAACACATTTCATAAATGTATATAGTTTATCACTAGAAATATATTTTTTGATTTTCGTTTTCAAACTTTTCAACACATTTCATAAATGTATCTAGTTTATCATTAGAAATATATTTTTTTGATTTTCAAACTGTTCAACACATTTCATAAATGTATCTAGTTTATCATTAGAAATATATTTTTTGATTTTGAAACTTTTCAACACATTTCATAAATGTATCTATCTACCAGTAGTTTATTATTAGAAATATATTTTTTGATTTTCTTTTTCAAACTTTTCAACACATTTCATAAATGTATATAGTTTATCATTAGAAATATGTTTTGTTTAAATTTTAAACTTTTCAACACATTTATTAAATGTATATAGTTGATCAATAGAAATTTATTTTTTGATTTTCTTTTTCAAACTTTTCAACACATTTCATAAATGTATCTACCAGTAGTTTATTATTAGAAATATATTTTTTGATTTTCTTTTTCAAACTTTTCAACACATCTCATAAATGTATATAGTTTATCACTAGAAATATATTTTTTGATTTTCTTTTCCATACTTTTCAACACATTTCATAAGTGTATATAGTTGATCAATAGAAATATATTTTTTTATTTTCTTTTTCAAACTTTTCAACACATCTCATAAATGTATCTACCGGTAGTTTCTCATTAGAAATATATTTTTTTATTTTCTTTTTCAATCTTTTCAACACATCTCATAAATGTATCTACCGGTAGATGATCACTAGAAATATATCTTTTTATTTTCTTTTTCAAACTTTTCAACACATTTCATAAATGTATCTAGTTTATCATTAGAAATATATTTTTTGATTTTCTTTTCCAAACTTTTCTACACATTTCATAAATGTATATAGTTGATCAATAGAAATTTATTTTTTTGATTTTCAAACTGTTCAACACATCTCATAAATGTATCTACCGGTAGGGTATGACTAGAAATAAATTTTTTGATTTTATTTTTCAATCGTTTCAACACATCTCATAAATGTATCTAGTTTATAATTAGAAATATATTTTTTGATATTCTTTTTCAAACTTATCAACACATCTCATAAATGTATCTAGTTTATAATTAGAAATATATTTTTTTATTTTCTTTTTCAAACTTTTCAACACATCTCATAAATGTATCTGCCAGTAGATTATCACTAAAAATATATCTTTTCATTTTATTTTTCAAACTTTTCAACACATTTCATAAATGTATATAGTTTATCACTAGAAATATATTTTTTCATTTTCTTTTCCAAACTTTTCAACACATTTCATAAGTGTATATAGTTGATCAATAGAAATATATCTTTTCATTTTCTTTTTCAAACTTTTCAACACATTTCATAAATGTATCTAATTTATCAATAGAAATTTATTTCTTTGATTTTGAAACTTTTCAACACATTTCAGAAATGTATCTAGTTTATCATTAGAAATATATTTTTTTATTTTCTTGTTCAAACTTTTCAACACATAAATGTATCTACCGGTAGTTTCTCATTAGAAATATATTTTTTTATTTTCTTTTTCAATCTTTTCAACTCATCTCATAAATGTATCTACTGTTAGATGATCACTAGAAATATATATTTTTATTTTCTTTTTCAAACTTTTCAACACATTTCATAAATGTATCTAGTTTATCATTAGAAATATATTTTTTGATTTTCTTTTCCAAACTTTTCTACACATTTCATAAATGTATCTAGTTTATATCCCCATCGAGGCCAGAACCTTGAAGTGGTGATGGGGCTTAGTTCAGCCATCAGAGGCTGGAAACTAAGACTGGTCGGGCACTCCCACTCGAGCAGGACCATAGTCCGGCCCTAGTAAGCAGAGTGCTGAAGACGGAGACAACCAGCCAAAAGGCGCACAGATAATCAGGTTGCCACGCATAAAACACAATGGAAACATGTCTGCATCTAATAAATGTTATGGTGCCTGCCCTGTGGCGGACGTTCAGGCAGGGACGGTGCCGGGCCCTATACCTCGAAAGGGCCCAACCTCAGTTACTGGAAGTCCTTCTCAATTGCCCCGAGGAGCCAGGAGGCAAGGGAATAGAGCTACTGGCCAAACAAACAGACGACCAATAAAAATAATGCACTGGAATGCTGAGGGTGTCAACAGTAAAAGAGATGGATACAGCAAAAAATTGGAACTTGAAAATGTCCTCAGTGAAGAACAAGTTAATATTTGCTGTATCCAAGAAACACACCTCAGCAGCGACATAGCCTTCAAAATCAGAGGCTACCAGTGCTACCGATCTGACCGAAAAGACAGGCGAAAGGGTGGAATTCTGACACTAGTTAAAAACAATATCAGCGCATGTCAGCTGGAAGTATACATGGACGGGGCAGAATACCAGATGCTCCACATAAAAACAGACAGTGCAGAATTCCATCTCCTGAACTACTACTGCCCAAATGATAAACCATTGGCACTAGACACAATTCCAGATAAAGAAAGGCTTATGGTGTGTGGTGACTTCAACAGCCACTCTCAGAGCTGGGGCTACGATCATATCGACAAGAGAGGTGAGGAACTTGAGAGCTGGCAGGATGAAAATAATCTCATTCTTATTAACCAGCCAGCTGACTCACCAACCTTCTACTCGAGAGCATGGCACACCACCTCTACACCAGACCTGGCATTCTACTCACCAGGCTTGGAATGGAACATCACACGTGTCGTTGGAAAGCAGCTTGGGGGTAGTGACCACAGACCAGTATTTCTGGAAATTCACAATGAATATACCAAGGACAGCAGCACGCTCACTAGGTGGAACTATAAGAGGGCAGACTGGAAAATGTACCAGCATTTAACCAGTGTTCTAGCTAAGGACATGAACTTGGACAAAGACATCAATAGAGCAGTGAGTGAATTTAATAGATTTATACTACATGCTGCTAGTAAAACCATACCCAGGGGGGCACGCAAAAACTACAAACCCTACTGGAATGATGAACTGGAAAAGCTGCAAAATGAGATGGAAACATCTAGAAAGCAGGCTGAGAACAGACCTAGCCAAGAACATCACAACAAATATCAGCAAACAAAGGCTAAATTTCAAAGAGCCAAGTTACAAGCCAGACGGAACAGCTGGAAAGAAAAAACAGAGTCGCTGAACCTAGAAAGAGATACTAGGAAATTATGGAAACTTGTAAAACAACTAAATGATGAAGGTACAGGGAGAAATACCAGGATCACACTTTATAAAGATAAAAACATTTTAACAGGTAAACATGCAGCTGATTACTTTGCAGATTCCTTTGCAGAAGACAATAACGTCAAAGTCAGCCCAGACAAACAACAGGAGGTTCGAGCGAACCAGCAAAACATTGGACAAGACGAACCTATACCTGAAGTCATGGAGGCACCAATCACAATGAGAGAACTGGAGCATGCAATATCCAAATTGAAAATGAAAAAGTCCCCTGGAGCTGATGGAGTGTCCAATGAAATTATTAGAAACCTGGGAATTGCAGCAAGAGCAAAGCTGCTGCAAATCTTTAACACAAGCTGGTCCACAGGTAATGTACCACAGGCGTGGAGAGAAGCAATAATGATACCACTCCTCAAATCAGGAAAAGATGGCAACACAGTCTCCAACTACAGGCCCATCAGCCTCACAAGCTGTTTATGCAAAACAATGGAACGCATTATCAATCTTAGGATGCAGTGGTACCTTGAAAGTGAAAACCTTCTGGTATCACAGCAAGCAGGTTTCAGACAGTGCTACTCTACTGAAGATCAGGCAACCTACCTCTCCCAAGAGATTGAGGATGCCTTCCAAGATAAGAAACTGGTACTAGCAGCATGGATAGACCTTAGGAAAGCATTTGATAAGGTCTGGAAAGAAGGGCTCCTAAAGAAATTGCGAAATTGCAGGGTTAGCTCAAGAATGTACAAATGGGTAAAAGCATACCTGCATAATAGAAGAGCCAGGGTACAATTAGATGGTCGCAAAAGCAAGAAAGTCCTACTGCGTCATGGAGTCCCCCAGGGAGGAGTCCTGTCACCCACACTTTTCTTGGTTTACATCAATGACCTAGTTGCTGAACTACCACACGGGATCAAAGTGGCAATGTATGCTGACGACCTGGTGATCTGGTGCACGGAAGAACATGCAACAGTGGCCACTAAACAAATACAAAGAGCTATCGATGCCCTAACCTTATGGGCAAATAGATGGTGTGTCAGCATTAACACAGATAAGTGCAGCACTACACTCTTTACCCTCTCACCAAAACAAAAAGCCGGTCATATCAAGATAGACGGAGAGCTCTTGAAGGAAGACAAACAACCAACATACCTCGGAGTTACTTTTGATGATAAGCTGACATGGAAGCAGCACATAAACAAAGCAACAACAAAAGCCAGGAGGAAGTTAGCTATCCTGAGAAAACTAAGTGGAACCACATGGGGAGCCAGTGGGAATATACTCAGTAAAGTTTACCAGCAAGGCATAAGACCACACCTGGAATATGGTTCAGCTGCGTGGTGTCCTGCATCAAACACCACATTACAAGATCTAGATAAAGTGCAAAACCAGGCACTTAGAATAATGTTGGGAGCAATGAAATCAACACCCATAGCAGAGATGCAGAAAATGGGAAGAATGCAAACACTTGGCGAACGCAGAGACACAAAAGTACTAATTCAAGCGGAAAAGTTTCAGTGTATGCCAAGTCATCCAATGAAGGAAAGATTCCAAAACCTAGCAATGGGGCGACTGAAAAGAAGCAGCTTTATCCATCAAGCTAAACGACTCCGTAGACAACTTACAGACCTACCTGAAGTTGACAGCCCCTTAAGGTCTGTACCAGAACAAACCCCATGGAGTGAAAGGCATGGAATGCCAATATACATTCAGACCCATGTGAAAGGAATACTAAGCGAGGACGAACAGAACAGTGTGCAGCGGAGGACAGTCACCCTCAGTTTCCTGGACGAGGAATATCCACAAGATATATGGGTCAGAGTATACACAGATGGGTCAGCACAGAATGCTGTGAGGAATGGAGGTGCAGGTGTATATATAGAATATCCACACAAGCCTAGAGATACAATCAGAACACCGACAGGAAAATTCTGCAATAATTATGATGCAGAAATCCAGGCAATTACTGTGGCAGCTAAAAAACTGCTGAACTCCAACTCTGACCTACAGCCTGTGGTATTCCTGACAGATGCAAGGTCAGTGCTTCAAGCTCTCCAGTCTGGAAAACTAACAGACTTGAAAAAACTACTTAGCGAATTGTCTTACCAGTATAGGGTAACCATGCAGTGGATACCCTCTCACTGTGGAATACCAGGAAATGAAAAAGCAGACCAACTGGCTAAGGAAGGTGCTGCCGAAGATCAACCAGATATACCAATCACCTACCATCAGAAAAAACAGATGATCAAGTCAATAAGAAAGCCACAAACACCAACACAAGATGACTATCACATTATGAACAGATCAGAACAAGTTATAATTCTACGTCTCAGAACAGGACACAACCGACTCCGCAGTCACATGTATACAAAGTTCAAGATTGGCAACACGGCCATGTGTACATGTGGACAGGCAGTACAGAGTGCCAAACATATACTTCAAGAGTGTTCTGAGCATGAAACGCTGAGGCAGACATATTGGCCAGAGGAAACAACACTGGAATCAAAGCTCTATGGGACATTGTATGAACTACAAAAGACAGTGAGTTTTATTAAGGAGACAGAATTGCAGATATAGACATGTTTCAAGTGAACGAAAGAAGAAAAAGAAGAAGAATAAATGTATATAGTTTATCATTAGAAATATATTTTTTTGATTTTCAAACTGTTCAACACATCTCATAAATGTATCTACCGGTAGGGTATCACTAGAAATACATTTTTTGATTTTATTTTTCAATCGTTTCAACACATCTCATAAATGTATCTAGTTTATAATTAGAAATATATTTTTTGATTTTCTTTTTCAAACTTATCAACACATCTCATAAATGTATCTAGTTTATCATTAGAAATATATTTTTTGATTTTGATACTTTTCAACACATTTCATAAATGTATCTACCAGTAGTTTATTATTAGAAATATATTTTTTGATTTTCTTTTTCAAACTTTTCAACACATCTAATAAATGTATCTGCCAGTAGATTATCACTAAAAATATATCTTTTCATTTTATTTTTCAAACTTTTCAACACATTTCATAAGTGTATATAGTTGATCAATAAAAATTTATTTCTTTGATTTTGAAACTTTTCAACACATTTCATAAATGTATATAGTTTATCACTAGAAATATATTTTTTGATTTTCTTTTCCAAACTTTTCAACACATTTCATAAGTGTATATAGTTGATCAATAGAAATATATTTTTTTATTTTCTTTTCCAAACTTTTCAACACATTTCATAAATGTATCTAGTTTATCATTAGAAATATATTTTTTTGATTTTCAAACTTTTCAACACATTTCATAAGTGTATATAGTATATCAATAGAAATTTATTTTTTGATTTTCTTTTTCAAACTTTTCAACACATTTCATAAATGTATCTAATTTATCATTAGAAATATTTTTTTTTAATTTTAAACTTTTCAACACATTTCATAAATGTATCTAGTTTATCATAAGAAATATATTTTTTGATTTTCTTTTTCAAACTTTTCAACACATTTCATAAATGTATCTAGTTTATCATTAGAAATAAATTATTTGATTTTCTTTTTCAAACTTTTCAACGCATTTCATAAATGTATCTAGTTTATCATTTGAAATATATTTTTTGATTTTGAAAATTTTCAACACATCTCATAAATGTATCTACCGGTAGTTTATTACTAGAAATATATTTTTTAATTTTCTTTTTCAAACTTTTCAAGACATAATTTCACAAATGTATCTATTTTATCATTAGAAATATATCACATGGAATTCAAGTATCCTCATATATACGTGAGAAAATATTAGACAGTTTGACAGCCTGGCACGGCAAGGAAACAACAACGACTGTGATACATAATACTGTGGACAGAGAGCTGTGGAGAGCCATGACTGCCTACGCCAGCTGGCTTGCACCTGATGATGATGATTTTCATATAATTTCATCTGTTTATATATTTTACTCTGGTGTAGATGCAAAAGAAAAATTTGTTGAAATTACGAACATATAGATGGGAAATTAAATTACTTTACTAGAAAAACCAATAAATGCAAACTTACACAGCTGAATGTTAGATATCCCGCCGAAGACGGATGTGCTGGGCCATTGGCGCAAATAAAACGGCAACACAACGCATTTCCATTTTCTGGACTACATCCTGCTGGAAATCTAGTAGGATCATGGTCCTGCTGGATCCAGTAGGAGTTTGAGAATGAATGCAGAAGAAGAAGAATGTTAGATATGTAAAGAAAAATTTCCATAAAACAAAATAATAGTAAAAGGACATAAATATCATAATTGTAATGAAATCTGCACTAAAGAATTTATTATACTTGACCCCATCGAGGCCAGCACTGTGAAGTGGTGATGGGGCTTAGTTCAGCCATCAGGGGCTGGAAACTAAGACTGGTCGGGCAGTCCCACACGAGCAGGACGATAGTCCGGTCCAAGTAAGCAGAGTGCTGAAGATCGAGGCATCCAGCCAAAAGGCGTACAGATAATCAGGATGCCGCGCACAAAACACAATGGAAACATGTCTGTATTTATAAATAGTTATGGTGCCTGCCTTGTGGCAGACGTTCAGGCAGGGACGGTGCCGGGCCCTATACCTCGAAAGGGCCCAACCTCAGTTACTGGAAGTCCTAACAGATCAGAACAAGTTATAATTCTACGTCTCAGAACAGGACACAACAGACTCCGCAGTCACATGTATACAAAGTTCAAGATTGGCAACACGGCCATGTGTACATGTGGACAGGCAGCACAGAGTGCCAAACATATACTTCAGAGTGTTCTGAGCATGAAACGCTGAGGCAGACATATTGGCCAGAGGAAACAACACTGGAATCAAAGCTCTATGGGACACTGTCTGAACTACAAAAGACAGTGAGTTTTATTAAGGAGACAGAATTACAGATATAGACATGTTTCAAGTGAACGAAAGAAGAAGAAGAAGAATTATACTTGATACAAAAATAAGAGAACATAATCATTTTAATGGAAAATATAGAGGCGCCATACATGCCAATCATGTAATACAAAAGAAGGTAAACATTCTAAATTATTCCAGTATTTTTTCACAATGGAAGTAGATATGATTTTCAATTTATTATAGAAGAATTAAAGAAATATGAAAACGATGATCAGAAGGTTACAAGAATATATTTCTATTGAATATGTAAGTTCTTATAGAAAAGTACCTTCAATGACATGAGGAAAATATTAACATCTAAACAAATTACAAACAAGTTAAAAATGAGAATTATAAAATGCTATATCTACTCTATATTAATGTATGGCTCAGAAACATGGACACTAAATAAACAATTAGAAGACAGAATTGATGCATTTGAGATGTGGGTATATAGAAGAATAGGGAGAACATCATGGAAAGAGAAGAAAACAAATAAAGAGGTGCTATAGACACTTAATATGAAGAAAGAACTACTAAGAGAAATAAAGATCAGGCAAATAAAATATTTTGGTCACATTAAAAGACATGACACCATATTGAAGACCTTACGTGAGGGCAAAGTCAAAGGGAAGCGAGCAAGAGGTAGACAGAGATACAAGTGGGAGAGTAACATCACAAGATGGACAGGTTACAGTCTAGCAGAATGCACCACCAAGACAACAGACATGGGATGTTGGAGATCTGTTGCAGCCAACCTTCGTTGCGTAGACGACGCTTGATGATGATGATAGAAAATTAAGATTTCTTGATAGTTATAGATTCTTGACAACTTCAGTTGATAATATTTCTAAAGGAATGTTAGATGAAGATTTTACATTTGTGAATAAGAATTTTAATGAAAAAGAATATAATGCATTAAAATATTTAAATGATAAAAATGAAAGAACATTCAAAGGAATTTATTCAAAGGAATTTATCCATATGAATATATTGGTTCTATAGAAAGATTTAAAAAAACAATTGCCTCTAATTGATAAATTTTATTCAACATTTAGACAAGAAGGAATTACAAAGGAAAATATGAACATGCACAAAAAATTTGGAAAACATTAAATTGTAAAACTTTTCAAGATTATCATGATATTTATTTATAAACAGATGTATTAATAATTCTAGCAGATGCTTTTGAGAAATTTAGAGAATTCAATTAAAAATATGAAATTGATGCATGTTATTGTTTCTCTCTACCTGGATTAACAAGGCAATGTGGATTAAAATATACAGGAGTTGAATTATAATTATTATCTGATACTCATATGATTTTAATGTATGAAAAATCAATAAGAGGAAGATTTTCAGAAGTATTAGGAAAAAGATTGGCAAAAGTATTTTATAAACAAACACCAAATTATGATGATGGAAATAAAATTATTGAAGATTTTGAATGCAAAGACATTTTAGATCTTTTAAAGAAAAAAAGAAAAGGAGAAATATTAGATATTAGTAAATTTCTTAAATATTGTTATTTACAATATTTGGATGCAAATAATTTATATGGATGGTCAGTGTCATAACTATTACCAATAGGAGATTATAGATGGGAAAACCCTGAAAAGTTTATAAGACACACAGGAAGATATATAATTGAAGTTGATTTAGAATACACAAATGAATGTAAAAGAAAAATATTTAAATATCCTTTAGCACCTGAAGGAATAATAACTAAAAGAAAAGAATTATATCAATATCAATTGAATTTATCGGGTGAAGAGAAATTAGGAAAGGTTCCCAAATTGCAATTCGATTTTAAAAATTAAGAAAGATATGTTCTTCATTATAAAGTATTGAAGGTTCTATTTATCTCTTGGAATGGAAGTAAGCAAAATTCATAGATTTATTTATTTTAAAGAAGAAGCTTGGTTGAAACCATACATTGATTTTAACACAGAACAAAGAAAGAAAGCAAAATCTGAATCTGAAAAAGATCTACCAAAAAATATGAATTGTTCATTCTTTGGAAAGACAATGGAAAATATTAGAGAACGAGTTAATTTAAAACTAGTTACTAATAAAAAGGAGGCAATTAAATTATATTCTAAACCATCTTTTATAGACGTGATATTTTTTTAATAACAATTTTATTGGCATACAAAATATTAAACCATCAATTAAATTTAACAAACCAATCTATTTGGGGATGTGTATTCTTGATCTTAGCAAATTATTGATGTATGAGTTTTGTTATAATAAATTTACTAAACAATTTCCAGATAATGAAATTTTATATGGAGATACGGACAGTTTAGTTTTAAACATATATACTAATGATTTATATAACGAATTAGAAAATATGAAAGATGAATTAGATACAATGATTATCCAAAATATCATCCATTATATTCTGAAACAAATAAAAAATTTGTAGGAAAATTTAAAGATGAATTAAATGGAAAAACAATGACAGAATTTATAACATTAGGAAGTAAAGCATATTCATTTAAAACATTAGGTGTTGAAGAAGAAATGAAAGAAATAAAAGGCGTTGTCAAAATCAACAATTAAAAAGAAATAAAATTTGAAGATTATAAAAGCTGTTTATTAAATTCCACAGTACAATATAACAAAATGTATACTATGAATTCTGAAAAACATGAAATGTTTATAAATGAAATAAATAAAAAATCACCTTTTGATGATAAAAGATAATATATGTAAAAATGGAATAACAACTTATCCATTTGGTTTTAATTAATTATTTATTTCTTTTAAAAACTGTAAACATAAATGTCCACAAATTACTGTATTAAAAGCAAGTATTTGATCAGTAAAATATTGTACATCTCCTAGTATTTCACGAAGATAATCTATTAATTCTAATGGTGGTTGAATTCCAAAACTATCCAAATATATTTTATCATTATTATTTTTAGTTGTATTTTATACCATGCAACCCAATGAGTACCTTTTGTTTTATCAGTTAAATCGCCATCTAAATTCATTATTCCACATTCTTTTTTTATTTGATTTTTTGTTCTTGAAGTTCTGTTCTTATAAATACACCTCTAATATTTGGTATTTTTAATTTTTTAACAGCATCTAATAGTTGAAAGTTTGTAAGAGGTTCATTCGGTAATTTTATATTATCTATTTCTACTAGGTTATCTAGTAGTCAGAGAAATTAAAGAGAAAGGCCCCTCTTCTTAAATATCAAGAAAACAGAAGTAATGGTTATTTCAAAGAAACAAAATAACGCACATTGCAAGATCAAAGTAAATGATATAGTATTAAAACAGGTCGCCCAATTCAAATATTTAGGTACAAGGATTACGGCAGATGAAAGAAGTTCAACAGAAATAAGAAGCAGAACAGGACAGGCAAAAACAAAATTCAGAAAAATGAAAAATATACTGTGTAATATGACCTTGTCATTAGAGGTGAGAAAGAGAGTTCTGCAGTGCTATATAACCCTTATACTAACATATGGGTGCGAGTCTTGGACAATAAACAAACTGGAAATTGGGAAATTAGAGGCAACAGAGATGTGGTTCTACAGATGAATGCTGAGAATACCATGAACTGACAGAAAAACTAATGTAGAGGTGTTGGAAGAGTCAAATGCGAAACAGACCTTAATCAACAATATAAGAAAAAGGCAATCTTCTTTTTTTGACCACTTCATGAGACAGGTTGGTTTAGAGAACATAGTCACAACAGGCAAAATTGACAGAAAAGGTGAGAAAATATTAGACAGTTTGACAGCCTGGCATGGCAAGGAAACAACAACGACTTTGATACATAATACTGTGGACAGAGAGCTGTGGAGAACCATGACCGCCTACGCCAGCCGGCATGGCACCTGATGATGATGCTGACTACATTATCATAACTTTGTTCTATCATTTTGATTATTGTAAAATGACAGCAATGGCTGAAATGTTATACTGTGTAAAATGTAGAAAGAAAACAGATACTTCAGATTTAGAATATTCAAAAAAGCAAAAATAATAGAAATATGTTACAGGGTATGTGTGTGTTAATCTGTGGAACTATAAAAATTAAATTCATTAAAGCTTCAGAAGTAGTTTATGATGGTGGTAATTTAAATAATATCTTCTTCTTCTTCAGCTTTCATTCTCAAACTCCCGCTGAATTCTCTTGTAGCAGGACCATTGTCCTACTAGATTTCCAGCAGGATGTAGTCCAGAGAATGGAAAGGCGTTGTGACACCATTTTATTTGCGCCAATAGCCATACACATCTGTCTTCGGCGGAATTTAAATAATATAATAAACTACCATTTGAATTACATTTACCAGGTCATAATTTTACAGATTCTGGAACTAATTTAAAGAAAAGGTTAAAAGATCCATATGGTAATCCACCAGATTTTACAACACAACCTTGGAGTAAACCAATTAATAGAGTTGATGAAGCTGCTATGAATCATGGCATCTGTTATTTACAAAATGAAGATAGGAAAACTAGAAATGAAGTTTGTGATAAGAAAATGTTACAAGATTTAAATATATTTAATACTACTATAAGAGAAAGACTTGATATAGGAATTGTTAGTAATATTATTCAAGGAAAAATTGCATTAGGAATGGGATAGTTTTTATGAAGGAGCCACTGAAAACTAAAGAAAACTAAAATCATTTCAGGGAATTTCTGAATGATTTTTAAAAGAAGAAGATACAGTTTTTTATATTTTTATAAAATTGGTGCATGCTTATTTATTTTATTATTTAATGATAATTATTTATATTTTTTGCTTCGAGCGGACATCCTTTCGCAAATTATGAAACATAATTTTTTTAAGTGAAGGGTGTTTTTTTTTTTTGGTTTTTTTTAAAGTATATTTTTATACTTGTATATAAACTTTTTGGAGTAAAAATATTTTTAAGGGTGAAAATATGTTTTAAAAATTATTTTATATTTTTTTTTAAATGAGTGTTTTCATCCCCTATATATATATATATATATATATATATATATATATATATATATATATACAGTAGTTACAGTGGAGATATGGAGTTCTAAAGTATTGCATACAGTGGAGATATGGAGTCTAAAGTATTGTACACAGTGGAGATATGGAGTCTAAAGTATTGTACACAGTGGAGATATGCAGTTCTAAAGTATTGCATACAGTGGTGATATGCAGTTCTAAAGTATTGCATACAGTGGAGATATGGAGTCTTGTGGATATGAAATAAAGATTAGGAAAGTGAAACCCCCTCTCCCCACAAATTGCACAAAAACGTGTAAGAGCTCTTCTTATTTTTTGTGTCTCCATGTGACTATGAAATGGCATCAATGGTATCTGCCAACAAGACGTTCAAACGGCATCAATGGCATCAGCTGTCAAGACGTTCATTGTTTGCGCAATATCATTTACCTACATCATTCATGTGTTATTGAAGCTCGAAAAAGGAGCAAAGAATAGCAACACTGTTTACACTTTCCATACGTGTCATAGGAAGCATTTAAGAAGGTTATGCGGTGGAGTTGGTGTCATCATGTAGAATCAGTGACCCAAAGGCATGCTGAAAAAGTCGGATGTGCCAAATTGAAAAATTCAGATATCTCATCACAGCTGTAAGCCTGACACAACGTATTCCATCTTCGGACTACATCCTTCTAATCTGCAGGAATTGAGAATGAACACAGAAAAAAAAGATTTACTTACACGAGATCCCAATCTTTGAAAGTTTATTCCAATTCCTGCATGAAATCCAACAATTTTTTACGGAAGTAGGGCTCAAACCTAACATCATCTTCAAAGATCAGTATCTTTTGGTAGTTTCTGGCAATCATCTTCAAGTAAGAAAAACATCAATACGTTACAGATAACACTTTAAACACATCAATACGTTACTGATAACTCTTTTAAAACATCAATACGTTACAGATAACACTTTAATAACATCAATACGTTACAGATAACTCTATTAAAACATCAATACGTTACAGATAACTCTTTTAAAACATCAATACGTTACAGATAACACTTTAATAAAAACATCAATACGTTACAGATAACTCTTTTAGAACATCAATATGTTACAGATAACACTTTAAAAACATCAATACGTTACAGATAACTCTTTTAAAATATCAATACGTTACAGATAACTCTTTTAAAACATCAATATGTTACAGATAACACTTTAAAAACATCACTATGTTACAGATAACACTTTAAAAACATCAATACGTTACAGATAACACTTTAAAAACATCAATACATTACAGATAACATATTAAAAACATCAATACGTTACAGATAACACTTTAAAAACATCAATACGTTACAGATAACACTTTAAAAACATCAATACGTTACAGATAACACTTTAAAAACATCAATACGTTACAGATAACTCACTCAATCCCAGAGAGGCCAAAACCGCACGCTATCAATTCATTTCCAGAATGCCTGTTTTCATAATGGTGATTTCAATTGTTTTTCTTCAGTTTCTATGTGACTAGTCTAGACACGCTAAAATTAGCCCTCATGTGACTAGCAGTAATTGTGGCTTAAATAGAAATTTACCGACCGTTTCTAACAGTTGTGGCTGCCGAGCTGTGAAAGTGTATTATGTCCTTTAATATTCTTCAAAACTCGGTAAGAATGGACCAACATATGATTTAGCTGATGTTGACAGGCAATTTTATCAGGGAATTTTACAGAACGTGAATGAATCAGACGTTGATAAGGAATTAGTTCAGGACGTAGGAGTTGAAAGTAACGACAATCCAGTAGTGTAAGCCTAAATTATGACATAACTCCCCCATGTCTGATTGGACCACAAAATTTGTCTGCAGATGTACAGCAGTAGTGGATGTGTGTTTAAATTTGTTGAAAGTAAGAATATTCCAACTTTCTTTCGGTACATATTTTTTTACATGAAAAATGTAATTAGAAATGTTTTCTCTTATGAACATAGTATGCAAATATTGATTTTAAAAAATATATAAAATTTTAAACAGTAGTTATATGTTGAAGAAAGAACAGAGTCAATGTTTTTAATAAAAAGTCTTTGGTCGAAGTATCAACCTGTGTACTATTCATTGTAAAACTGATGTAGTCTATTTCAATATTTATTTACCATATGGTGCATAGTGTTACCGTAGCCTCACTATCACTAGATATGAAAATAATCAGATTTATGCTGCTTCCAGTTAAATTATGCTTAATATAAATGTTAGATTTTACATATAAAAATGTCTCCTTTTTTTCTGTCAAATGCCATCTTGTCCTCTTTTTTCTGTCAAATGCCATCTTGTCTTCCTTTTTCTGTCAAATGCCATCTTGTCTTCCTTTTTCTATCAAATGCCAGAATGAAGATTCCATATGAAATCTGGAGAATTTGTGTCATGGTTGGTTACAGCTTGGCTGCGTCTTTGAACCTGACATGTCCGAATTCAACATTATATTTTTTGGTCACTTTGACCTATAAATGGCAGAGCCATCTCTACCCCAAAACTTTCTTAGCTGCATCTTATGATATATATAGCAGTACAGTGCAGATATATTTTTTTTCTCCTTTCGTAACACTGTAACACATGGACACAAGCATTACTGACATGAAGAGGGAATGACTGCAAAGTGAGGAGTTTGTATTCAGGAAGTGGAGAAATGAAGATGGCTCATGTCTGTAGTGAAGACTGCAGGATCAAAAGAGAAATCACAAAACTATGACCTACTGACCTCTTCCCAGATTTGATAATGGCTCAGAAAGCAGCCGATTTCACCCATTGTCAGTGATCTGAAAATAAAGTGTACAAACAAAGAAATTATGATTCTATCTGTTTACAGAAAAAAATTTTTTATTCTATTTCTGCGTTTGTTCTCAAACTCCAACAGACCAGTAGTATGTGGTCCGCAGAACAGAATGTGTTGTCATGGTTAACAGCTCAGTTCTGCACATTTCAGCTCAACTCATCTGCTTCTGGGTCACTTTGACTCTATGGGATAGGACAGTTAACTCCACCCCAAAACCTCCTTAGTTGCCTATGGATAATAGGTAAGACTGCTGTAAAACTGTAGAACAACAACTAGTATAGCTAGTACTTCTGTGATAGTACCATTGTTTTCACTGTTTTTATTGTTTGTTCCCTGTTTTTATTGTTTGTTCACTGTTTTTATTGTTTGTTCACTGTTTTTATTGTTTGTTCCCTGTTTTTATTGTTTGTTCACTGTTTTATTGTTTGTTCACTGTTTTATTTTTTGTTCACTGTTTTTATTGTTTGTTCACTGTTTTATTGTTTGTTCACTGTTTTATGAACAAACGTTCACTGTTTTATTGTTTGTTCACTGTTTTATTGTTTGTTCACTGTTTTTATTGTTTGTTCACTGTTTTATTGTTTGTTCGCTGTTTTTATTGTTTGTTCGCTGTTTTTATTGTTTGTTCACTGTTTTTATTGTTTGTTCACTGTTTTTATTGTTTGTTCACTGTTTTATTGTTTGTTCACTGTTTTTATTGTTTGTTCACTGTTTTTATTGTTTGTTCACTGTTTTTATTGTTTGTTCACTGTTTTTATTGTTTGTTCACTGTTTTATTGTTTGTTCACTGTTTTTATTATTTGTTCACTGTTTGTTTTGTATTTTCTTGAAAAAAGACCTTAACTATTTCCGTCCGTAAAAACTATATATCGTTGCAGATAGACATCCATTGCGGACATATCCACAATTATTCATTCTTGCAGATATTCCATCTAAAATTGCTTCGATTGGATCATAAAATAATTAGCATTAAGTTATCTAGGTATTTAAACCTTAGAAATCTGGCTAACGGGACAAAACCCCGGTGTGATTAGACATGTGTGACATTTATTTTAAATTAAAATTTGAACAAGGTAGGTTCAGCTTTTCAGAAATTAGCAAAATGGCTTCATCTTCCACTAGTAAGAGAGCTCAAAGATTTAGCAAACATCTGGTTTTATTATTCTTTGAGAGTTTTATAATTGGAGACATTATTTCAAGTGATGAGTTGGAAAACAATGATGATTTCGATTTTGACAGTGAAGATTACCGACTTGTTGAAAATTGTAAAATAAATAGACCTAATATTATTTGTAAGGGAATAATAACTTTATAAAAAATTATAAAACTACTCACACTGCTATTGTTTCCGAAGAATCAGATAGGTATAGTGACAGCAATGATAATCTTGCGCTATGTTATACAGTAAATAGTTAGACCTAATGATAATATTGAGTGGAATAAAGTTAAACTTTGGAAATTCAATACTTGGGAATATTTCATAAAGTTTCAGAATATTTTGTTCAGTTCTGAAATTTGACATAAAACACACAAAAATGGCATATAACACCAGGCAGATAGATTTACTTCAAATAAACTAATTATGATCAGAAAGTGGACAGTCAAGGCATCTACTTTAGTAAGATTGGATTTTAGCATTTCAAGACAAGTAAAATTGAGGGTGAGTAGAACAAAATGCATGCAAAATAATTTCTGTTCATCTAACATCTCTGTTTGTGGTGTAATTTTGGAATTTTATTGTTACAATTCTTATATTTTGTATGGATTCCATTCAATTATCTTTCTTTTGATACCTTATATGACCTTCCATAGCTAATACTTTGTCTTCGGGAAGCTTGCGCCTAGTCATGTTGCGGTCCAAAAATTTTGCGTAAAATTAATTACGTCCAAACCCCAGGAATAAGGAATAATTACGTCCTGAAAGAGTTACAGTTGAAACATTGAAATGTCTTGTATGTTGTTATTTGCATGTTTTCATACCAATACCATACAGTACAATGGCAGTCTGATAGTCCTCATAAAACTCCATCAAAACTTGTGTTCTACGTAAGTATTTAGTTGCCTCTCACAACATGCTTGGCAGATACCAGCCGTAATTATTTGCTTCCGTTTAGGACCCCAGTGACACATTAACGAGACAATACAATAATTATGACATTTACAAAAACATGGACTACCAAAATCATAATAATCTTTTTTTGCCTCATCGAGGCGAACTCCTTGAAGTGAAGATGGGGGCTTAGTCCAGCCAAACATAGGCAGGAAATTAAGATTGGTCGGGCTATTCCATATATCGAGCAGGACTGTGGCACAGGTACTGAAGTCAGAGATACCAGGTTGAAAGGCACACCAACAACACGACTAGATAATGTCTTCACAAACCAATTTTTGTTTGAATCTTCAGGAATTATGAACAATAGAGCTCTTTCTGGTATCCTTTTGTGTAATGGAAAAATTTGTTTAATACCCAAACTTTGCCAGAGCCTAAAAGGGAAGTAAAGGATAGCGACACTGCTACCTACCATGCATGTTGTAAGAGGTGACTCAGGAAGTTTAGGGGTGGAGTTAGATGTCCCATAACTAAGTTGGCTAAAGTGGCCTAGAAGCCATGCTGAAGTTGGGTGTGTCAGGCCGAAAGGAACATATATTGCAACTAACGAGAAGATACCCAGACTTTAACTCTCGGCAGTGTGCAACTTTAACTCTCGGCAGTGTGCAACATTAACTCTCGGCAGTGTGCAACTTTAACTCTCGGCGGTGTGCAACTTTAACTCTCGGCGGTGTGCAACTTTAACTCTCGGCGGTGTGGAACTTTAACTCTCGGCGGTGTGCAACTTTAACTCTCGGCGGTGTGCAACTTAAACTCTTGGCGGTGTGCAACTTAAACTCTCGGCGGTGTGCAACTTAAACTCTCGGTGGTGTGCAACTATCAGAATACAGTCTCTTCTTTTTTCTGCATGCATTCTCATAGATGTCAACTAGTACGGATTTTCTGTACTTATACAGATTTTTCAGGCTGAAAAAAACTCTGAAAAAACCCTACAATCAAAAACTTTTTTGGGGTGATGGTGTTTTTTTAAATAACATTTTTAAAAAATGCCATTTCGTATTACATCTTCAGTTACTACTTCTAATGCAGACATTTTGTACATATTGAATGTATTTCCGCCGAAGACGGATGTGTTGGGCCATTGGCGCAAATAAAACGGCAACACAACGCATTTCCATTCTCTGGACTATATTCAACTGGAAATCTTGTAGGACCATTGTCCTGTTACAAGAGAAATCCAGCGGGAGTTTGAGAATGAATGCTGAAGAAGAAGAAGAAGAAGAATGTATTGATTGGATGAAGAAAAAAATGTGGGTTTTTTTTTTGTTTGGGGTGCTAATACGGTCATTTTTATTGAAATACAGAAATAAATTGTTAAAAATATGGATTTATGGAAAAATAAGCGGACAGCCATGCATTCTCAAACTCCTGTAGGTTAGTAGGATGTAGGCCATAGAAAAGGATACATTTTACATTTTTGTTGCAATATCTGTGCCTTTCAGCCTGGCACACCCAACTACAGCATGGCTTCTGAGTCACTGACTGACCTATGAGGTGAAACAGCTAATTCCTCCCCTCAACATGCCAAAATCGGATGTGCTAAGCCTACAAGGCGCATAATGGTGGCACAACGTAATCACGCTCCCGGCGGAAACCTCACGGATATCCGTGATGGTTACAATGGAGCGAACGCAAAACAAACTCCCCTCAAATCTCATTGGTCACCTCTTACGATATTCTTGGCACATAACAGAGATGTTATTATAATAATTATTTTTTCTGCTCTTATGCCGAGAATACCATCAAAGGCGGATGTGTCTGGCCATTGTCGCAAATAAAGAGACGACACAATACATTTCCATTCTCTGGACTATATCCTGCTGGAAATCTAGTAGGATTATTGTCCTGTTACAAGAGAGAACCAGCGGGAGTTTGAGAATGAACGCTGAAGAAGAAGGCCCCAAAATTCACAGGTGGAAATAAAGAGCGAAACAAAATGAGATCCCTCTTACCTTCCATGATATGGATCGGGAAAGCCTGGCAACATCTTGACCCCTTGCTTCTCCAGTTAGGAACTATTAAGTTCTCTGTTTGGAATAGATAACATATAGAATGAACATTAAACGTAGGCAAGAATTATGTGCTTCGAAAATATGTTCTTGTGGCCGTGGTTGTCGTCTTCTAGTGTGTTCGTTCTCAAGCTCCTGCTGATTAGCAGGATGTAGTCCAGAGAATGGAATGCATTGCATCATGGTTTGCAACATATGTGCCTTTCGGCCTGAGACATTAGACTTCAGCATGGTTTCTGTGTCATGTTTCTGTATCTAAAACGGTGGTTCTCAGCAAGACAGCAGGGACTTGAAGGGGGGGGGGCACCGAAGAAATTTCTGAAATAGAGGTATGGGTAAAACTTGTCATGGGGAGGGGGGCATATGAAGATAAAGACTTGAACAGTAACCAATAAGAAATATAGCGACAAATCTGAAAAAGTCTTGGTGACTTGTAAGGAAAGTCAATGATCTTTTTTTTTAAGCACAAGGGCTTAAAAATGACTGTGAAGGTTAGAACAAATGCAGGACTAACAAACCAGTAACATCTGCAGTTAGAACAAATGCAGGACTGACAAACCAGTAACATCTGCAGTTAGAACAAATGCAGGACTGACAAACCAGTAACATCTTCAGTTAGAACAAATGCAGGACTAACAAATGAGTAACATCTGCAGTTAGAACAAATGCAGGACTGACAAACCATTATTGTTTATTATTTATATGGATAACATTATCAAAACAGTAAAACACCACCAGACGTTTACCATTACTCAAATGACTTAATTGAACCACTCTTTGCTGACCATCAGTGCCTTTTCCACAGTTCAAGTGAAGTGCTGAAAGATCACATAAACCTACTCAATGAAAGCTGCCTCAATCACAACATGAAGATCAATAAAGAAAATACAGAAGTAATGTTTATAGGCAGAAAACCCAATACAATCAAAATAAATGATCAACTACTGAAGTAAAGCAAGTGCAGAAATTTAAATATTTTGGGAGCATTTGTACAGCTGACTGAAGAATGGACAGAGTGTTGGGACAAGAATTAAAAAGTCAACTATGTAACTTATGAACTTATACCAATTTTCCCGTCGAAGACGAATGTATCAGGCCATTGGCGCAAATAAAACGGAGACACAGCGCATTTCCATTCTCTGGATTACATCCTGCTAGAAATCCAGCAGGACAATGATCCTGCTAAAAGAGAAATTCAACAGGAGTTTGAGAATGTACGCTGAAGAAGAAGACTAATGGCTTCTAGGTTGACCCAGCCTAAGAAAAGGGCACCAGATCTTCTGGGAAAGTAGCCGCAGGTATGATGTTGGTCAATGAAAAATACAGACTTAACCCCATACTCCCCACTACGCCTCAATGGAAAAAGTGAAAACATGAAAACTCCTTTTTTAATGAGTAAATACTGCGAGTTTACAACAAAATTACAAATAACAGGAGAGAATTTGGTATTTATACTAACTTTCCATCTACAGCATCCACAATTTTGGCATCTATCTCCAAGTAGTCAAAGGCTGTCAGCATCCAAAGTCTTCTAGCTGGCCGTCGTTTCAAGTTGATCATGTATATCTGCAAATATGAATAAATAAAGTTTTTAACACCAGACAGCCTAGAGAAGACCATAATGGAGGGGATGATGCCAGGGAGACGTACAAGAGACAGACCCAGAAGATGGATGCAAGACATCAAAGACCACCTGAACATGACAGTAACAGAAGCAGGAAGACTAGCTCAAGATTGACAGAAGCTTGGAAAGGCTGTGATGACTGCTACAGGATATGCTACCTGATGAGTATGAATGTTTTTAATTAACGAAGTTCGTGGTGGCTGGATTATCAGAACAGTAACCTCCACATTCTTCTTCTTTCATTCTCAAACTTCTTAGAGATTATCAAGATGCAGTCTGGAGAACGGAATGTGTTGCGTCATGGTTTACAGCGTGACTGTGTTATATGCACCTTTCGGTCTGACACATCCGATTTCAGCATGACTTCTAGGTCACTTTGACCATATACGGAATGTGACAACCAACACCATCCTAAAACCTTCTTAGTCACCTCTTACAAGATATATGGAAGATAAATAGTGTTGCTATTCTTTGCTCCCCTTTTGACTACGAATTGGCCATAACAGACTGAGAAGTCACATGTTCAGAAAGTTGAAAATTTGTATACAGACCTGTGCAACTGTGGACTGAGCCCAGAGACTGCAGAACACATCCTTCATGCCTGTCAAATCTACCAAGAAGAGAGTGAGAAAATATGTTTATTTTCCTACTGAGACGGCAGAACTTCCAGACTTGAGGGGTTCCATGGATGGCCTGAAGCGAATTACACAGTTCATTGAAGCTATTGGCGCTATAACATGATATCTGACTGAAGAACAAAAAGCTCCCCTTTCGGGTCCTGGAAACACACTTTCGCTTTTATGGTTAAAAGCTCTGATATAACCGAATTGGGTTAACTTTGCGACTAAAAGGAGCATAATTTTACCATAAGATGAACATTTTACGCAGCCAAAAAAAAAACCTAATAAATATTATAAAATACCTTTACAACTTTTCAAACTAAAAGTTTACCTTCAGTTATTTAACAAAAAATGTATACAAACTACAAAAAAATGATATTGTTTACCAACCATGTTATCTAACAGAAAATGTATACAAACTACAACAAAATGACACATAACTTGCCTGATCAGATCCTATGTATACAAACTACAACAAAATGACACATAACTTGGCTGATCAAATCCTAGTTTGTCTTTAGGCTTCTCTGGTATATACACATGAGGTGAACTGTACAGAGGAGGAACTTCTTGTACTGAAAATATTATACACTTTGTTCAAGAACATCATCAAGGAAATCATCAAGTATTGCTTACCTCCAGGATCAGCTACTCTGCACTGTAGGCGAATCTGTAAGCGTTTGGTATGTCAGGTCTCAGATCAGTTAAATATTTACTGTCCGCACAAATTCAACTCTGATTCAATAAATACTTCACAAACACATTTCAGATCATCTCAACTTTTCTCGAATCACAACCCCATTTTATTTAGAAGTAAAGTGACCCTTGGTCAAAAACATTTTATATAAGGCTTTCAATATGGAAAAAATATTCTATATCGTTCGAAGATTGTTCAGAATATCTTCTACTTCTGCGTTGGCTCTCAAGTAACCAACACAAATTTATTTTTTGATTTCCACCATGGAGCATGAAGTATGATGTGCTACTATTTCATTTGAGGCATATATAATTCAATACAATTTAAACATGACATATTTAATGTTTAGCTTGATATTGTAACTCGTAAACATGACATATTTAATGTTTAGCTTGATATTGTAACTCGTTAACATGATATATTTAATGTTTAGCTTGATATTGTAACACGTTAACATGACATATTTAATGTTTAGATTGATATTGTAACTCGTTAACATGACATATTTAATGTTTAGCTTGATATTGTAGCTCGTTAACATGATATATTTAATGTTTAGCTTGATATTGTAACTCGTTAACATGACATATTTAATGTTTAGCTTGATATTGTAACTCGTTAACATGACATATTTAATGTTTAGCTTGATATTGTAGCTCGTTAACATGATATATTTAATGTTTAGCTTGATATTGTAACACGTTAACATGACATATTTAATGTTTAGCTTGATATTGTAGCTCGTTAACATGATATATTTAATGTTTAGCTTGATATTGTAACTCGTTAACATGATATATTTAATGTTTAGCTTGATATTGTAACACGTTAACATGACATATTTAATGTTTAGCTTGATATTGTAACTCGTTAACATGATATATTTAATGTTTAGCTTGATATTGTAACTCGTTAACATGATATATTTAATGTTTAGCTTGATATTGTAACTCGTTAACATGATATATTTAATGTTTAGCTTGATATTGCAACACGTTAACATGACATATTTAATGTTTAGCTTGATATTGTAGCTCGTTAACATGATATATTTAATGTTTAGCTTGATATTGTAACTCGTTAACATGATATATTTAATGTTTAGCTTGATATTGTAACACGTTAACATGACATATTTAATGTTTAGCTTGATATTGTAACTCGTTAACATGATATATTTAATGTTTAGCTTGATATTGTAACTCGTTAACATGATATATTTAATGTTTAGCTTGATATTGTAACACGTTAACATGACATATTTAATGTTTAGATTGATATTGTAACTCGTTAACATGACATATTTAATGTTTAGCTTGATATTGTAGCTCGTTAACATGATATATTTAATGTTTAGCTTGATATTGTAACTCGTTAACATGACATATTTAATGTTTAGCTTGATATTGTAACTCGTTAACATGACATATTTAATGTTTAGCTTGATATTGTAGCTCGTTAACATGATATATTTAATGTTTAGCTTGATATTGTAACACGTTAACATGACATATTTAATGTTTAGCTTGATATTGTAGCTCGTTAACATGATATATTTAATGTTTAGCTTGATATTGTAACTCGTTAACATGATATATTTAATGTTTAGCTTGATATTGTAACACGTTAACATGACATATTTAATGTTTAGCTTGATATTGTAACTCGTTAACATGATATATTTAATGTTTAGCTTGATATTGTAACTCGTTAACATGACATATTTAATGTTTAGCTTGATATTGTAACTCGTTAACATGACATATTTAATGTTTAGCTTGATATTGTAACATGTTAACATGATATATTTAATGTTTAGCTTGATATTGTAACTCGTTAACATGATATATTTAATGTTTAGCTTGATATTGTAACTTGTTAACAATTAAATAATTTGATGTCTTGCATTTACATTTGAGTTTTTGCCGACGTATGTTAACCATGTGTGTGTGTCGCATCAGTCTATTAACCGAGAACACAGAAACTGCTCACATTTTGATGAGTTATATTTGGGTCAAAGGGCATGAACTCATGAACCACTAACCTACTATAAGTTATATTTAATATTACATAATCATCAGTGTGTTGCAGGGGAGCAAAGAATAGCAACACTGTTTACCTTCGACGCATGTCGTAAAAGGCGACTAAGGAGGTTATGGGATGGAGTTGGCTGTCCCATCCCATATAGGGTCAGTGACCCAAAGCCATGCTGAAGTCTGATGTGTCTGGTCGAAAGGCGCAGATATCGCAGCAATGCTGTAAAGCATGACACAACGCATTCCGTTCTCCGGACTACATCCTGCTAATCTGCAGGAGTTTGAGAATGAACGCAGAAGAAGATATTACAAAATGTATGATATTATTCCAACTTTGAGACACTGATTAAAATGACAATTGTTTTACAATCATTTTGCCCGTGTGTTGCCTGGGCCTCAAAAGAGAGCCAACAATAGCAACACCGTTTACCTTCCATGCATGTCACAAGAGGCAACTAGGGATGTTATAGGTTGGAGTTGGCTGTCCCATCCCATACAGGTTAAAGTGACCCAGAAGCCATGATGAAGTCAGATCGATAGGTGCAGATACCTCAGCAAAGCAATAAATCATGATACAATACATTTCATTCTCCGGACTGCATCCTGTGAATCTGCAGGAGTGTAGGGATGCACACAGAAGAAATCACTATTTTTCTTTACTTAACTGTTTCAGCCGAAACCCACAGAAAACCCTTGGCCACCCCAATTTGGGTCACAACTCATAACATGGGAACCCATGAGTTAAACGTATACTATAAACATAGTTCAGTTGTGATTATGTATAGCAACTTTCCTCTTCATCAATAGCAAAAATAATGTTCCAGTTTCAGTTACATTCAAATTCAAATTGAATAATTTGTCCTTGCAGTTCTTGTTCTAAATTCAACTCATCCACAATTCAAAAATTCTACTTATCAGTGTCTATATCTTTAAAATAAACTTATCCTTATCTTTAAAATAAACTTATCCTTATCTTTAAAATGAACTTATCCTTATCTTTAAAATAAACTTATTCTTATCTTTAAAATGAACTTATCCTTATCCTTATCTTTAAAATGAACTTATCCTTATCTTTAAAATAAACTTATCCTTATCTTTAAAATAAACTTATCCTTATCTTTAAAATGAACTTATCATTATCTTTAAAATAAACTTATCCTTATCTTTAAAATAAACTTATCCTTATCTTTAAAATAAACTTATCCTTATTTTTAAAATAAACTTATCCTTATCTTTAAAATAAACGTATCCTTATTTTTAAAATAAACTTATCCTATCTTTAAAATAAACTTATCCTTATCTTTAAAATAAAATTATCTTTATCTTTTAGATATCCCAGGAATATCAGTGTAATTAATTTGAGATATGCGGATGACACTGTTCTGATTGCAAAAAGTGAGGAAGATCTTCAAGAGTTAATTAATGTAGTAGTCACAGAAAGTAAAGAGAAAGGCCTCTTCCTAAATATCAAGAAAACAGAAGTAATGGTTATTTCAAAGAAACAAAATAACACACCTTGCAAGATCAAAGTGAATGATATAGTATTAAAATAGGTCCCCCAATTCAAATATCTAGGTGCAATGATTACAACAAATGGAAGAAGTTCAACAGAAATAAAAATAACCAAATGGTCAGAGGGTGTCCGACAAAGTGGATGGTGCCGCAGTAACCTAATGAACAAATAGTCAAGCAAAATGAATTAAACAGGTTACTAAAACACTTACCTTGCCTATTAATAAAAATATATTTTAAAAAGTATATATAAAAAAACATACAATAAAACTAAACAGGACAATTCTCCACGTATCGGCTCAAATTGAACCTTTTTCAAGAGACAAACAACAGAAAACAACAAAATAAAAAACAAAATAGATGACTAGATTTCATCAAGCCCCGTCTCCATAGCGCAGGGATGGCTTGTTTTCTGTTGTTTGTCTCTTGAAAAAGGTTCAATTTGAGCCGATACGTGGAGAATTGTCCTGTTTAGTTTTATTGTATGTTTTTTTATATATACTTTTTTAAATATATTTTTATTAATAGGCAAGGTAAGTGTTTTAGTAACCTGTTTAATTCATTTTGCTCAACAGAAATAAGATGAAGAATAGGACAGGCAAAAACAACATTCAGAAAAATAAAAAATATACTGTGTAATATGACCTTGTCATTAGAGGTGAGAAAGAGAGTTCTGCAGTGCTATATAACCCATATACTAACATGGGTGCGAGTCTTAGACAATAAACAAACTGGAAAGTGGGAGATTGAAGGTAACAGAGATGTGGTTCTACAGAAGAATGCTGAGAATACCATGGACTGCCAGAAAAACTAATGTAGAGGTGTTGAAAGAGTTAAATGCGAAACGGACCTTAATCAACAATATAAGAAAAAGGCAATCTTCTTTTTTTGGCCACTTCATGAGAAAAGCAGTTTTAGAGAACATAGTCACAACAGGCAAGATTGAAGACAACAGAGACAGAGGGCAACAACATGAAAAAATATTAGACAGTTTGACATCCTGGCACGGCAAGGAAACAACAACAACTTTGATACATAATACTGTGGACAGAGAGCTGTGGAGAGCCATGACCTCCTACGCCAGCCGGCATGGCACCTGATGATGATCCTTATCTTTAAAATAAGCTTGTCCATAGCTTTAAAATAAACTTATCTATATCTTTAAATTCAACTCTATATCTTCTAAAATTAAACTCAACCATATCTTATAAATTCAACTCACCCATAGCTTCCAATTTAACATGATCAAATTGGTCTCTTTCTTCTGTAAGAGTGTGTCTCTTGTCAAGAGGAATCATTACTTTTCCAAAATATTCTGTGTTTATCACATACATGGACTCTCCTGTTCACAAGAATTTATTTATTTTAATATCAACATCATAATGATTACTGTATCCCCAACTCACTCTTAATCCCATGGTTCATCCTCAACTCACTCTGATTCTTAATCTCAGTGTTCCTTTTCAAATCACTCTTAATCCCATAGGTCATCCTCAATTCTTGCTTACATCCATGGTCCATCCCCAATTTACTATTAATCCCATGATTTATCTCCAACTCACACTTAATCCCATGGCTCATTTAACATTTAGTCAAATGTTGTTCATGTATAGAGCGGTTTGTTTTATATCATCTTAAGTTCCTGGTACTACACAACAACTGATGATGCATCTATGCTGCTACACAACAACCGATGATGTGTCTATGCTATAATACAACTTCGGCAATCAGTAGTTAAACATTTAGTTTAATATATAGAGCGGTTTGCTTTAGGTCATCTTGGATTCCTCACAACTTGTTTTTCAGATATGGTCTTGTGGGCCAGATTCTCATTCAGTGAACAGCAAAAAAGGTACATTACTGTAGTATTTGTTCTGGTGTCTGTACTGATTTGCTTG
Source organism: Meghimatium bilineatum (assembly GCA_034231615.1). Classification (NCBI taxonomy): domain Eukaryota; kingdom Metazoa; phylum Mollusca; class Gastropoda; order Stylommatophora; family Philomycidae; genus Meghimatium; species Meghimatium bilineatum. Next base: position 16,726,610 of record CM067309.1, read on the forward strand.
TTCATAGACAGTGGAACACCTCGTGCGAGTCAGACGAGAGCAAAAATCGTCTGGACGAAGAGTCGCCACTACGCGTGCCTGGAGACAGATATAGAGGCTGTCACAGGCTAAGGGTAGCCCACCCGAATTGTCAAGGCATGCCGAAATCGGATGTGCTAGGCCTACAAGGCGCATAACGGTGGCACAACGTAATCACGCTCCCGGCGGAAATCGCACGGATATCCGTGATGGTTACAATGGAGCGAACGCAAAACAAACAAAACAAAAACTTGTAGATTTGCAGTAAAATCGTTCTTTGAGCTTAGGCCTAGAGTCATTTTTGGTGCCACTTCAACATATTCGATATCAAACATCTCGAAGTCCCCACACCAACACACCATTCTGTATATTTACTGCTGTGAAACTAAATAACCCAATAATTCATGATTCAAGCCACGATTCAATGTTATTTTATTCAAAATACAATGATACAACGGTCTATAAACCCGATTCACCATCATGGCATCGTACCGGTGTGCAGATGTGGTCAGATTAATTGGTATAAAATGTGTTACTTCTACGTAGAAATTTTCACTACGATCATGATGGACGTAGAAATGTATCGGCTTCAATTGCATACGTTTCCCGAGTATGTGCATTGACCAATCAGGCTCTGGTATGTATATTTAACACAATATCTCATTGGATGACTTCTATCGACAACGGCAAGAGCCGCCATTTTTTTTGTATATCGACAAGTGTTTACATAAGCATTGTGAAGGTTAAAGTCACTGTTTTTTATCACCATCCTTCTCCTCATCTTCTTCTTTTGCATTCTACCTTGGACTGCCATGTAGCATTACTTTTTTAATAACGACACTTAATGATGATGATGAACCAACACCCACTTACCTAAAGCTTTCACAGAATGAGCAAATAAAATGATGTCATCTCCTGGACCACTATATCCCACTGGAGGTCTATTGTAGGAAAGATTCGGTGAAAGGTAGTGATGCAGGTTGATAAGAATAGCAGAGTGCACCATAGGAACAGGAAATACCTCCAAAAATCTCCCGGTCTACAATGGATAGATAGTTACTACTACGAATGTAGTAGCCCTGAGGAGGAATACAAGAAACATTTGTGACTCACTTCTCAATAAAAGAAATGTTGGATTGTTTATCATAATCTTCTTCTTCAGCGTTCATTCTCAAACTCCCGCTGGATCTCTCTTGTAGCAGGAAAATCGCACTACTAGATTTCCAGCAGAATATAGTCCAGAGAATGGAAATGCGTTGTGTCACCGTTTTATTTGAGCCAATGACCCGACACATCCATCTTCAGAGGTATCAGAATCTAATCATACTTAACTGCAGACTAGGCTGACACACAGGTTCGTGTAAGGCAGGTAACCAACCAAGTAATTATTACTGGTCTGCCAGGCTGATTTATATATATTCCACATGACATATTCTTTCCAGATTGTAGTTGTCTTTAGAGTAGACCTGACGCAGGAAGGGGCGTGTTTAAACATTCTTCATCTTCAGCGTTCATTCTCAAACTCCCACTGGATTTCTGTTGTAGCAGGACAATGGTCCTACTAGATTTCCAGCAGAATGTAGTCCAGAGAATGGAAATGTGTTGTGTCGCTGTTTTAATTGCACCAATGACCCGATACATCCATCTTCGGCGGAGTTTAAATAATCTGAGATGTCTCTAATCCATCCTTGTCTTTTTTGCGGCCCTTACCTCTGCTTCCAGGAACCATACCTTCCATTATTAATTGTTCCATTTTGTTATGTCTCCTTATATGGCTAAATTATATCTGATTTAGAATTACTATATGCACTACTCTCTGAATTCAGAAAATATCAAATTACAAGCTAGCCAATCTGCAAACTATGATGCTAAATATTAATTAGGAAGCAATCATTATGTCTAAACTTTGATATTGTCAGATAAGTAAGGTTCTGAATGGAAACATTGTCAGATAAAGTGAAGTTCTGAATGGAGACATTGTCAAATTTAAAAAAAAGTTCTGAATGAAAACATTGTCAGATAAAGTAAAGTTCTGAATGGAGACATTGTCCAAGGAGGAAACAACTCTTTGATGTATGTCTATTGTAAACAACAAAAGCTTTGACTTTGTATACAACTAGTCTGTCAAACAGGGGAAAAAGCTTTTCAGATCGTGTTACCGGAAAGTATTCATACCCCCTCCGAGTAGATGTCTTTTTCAATAGACACTGCATTGAGCCAGAAGCTGAAGTCTCTTGGGTATGAAAGATAGATCTGAGAAACCACTCCCACTACACACAAGAATTAAGAGCAAATCGCTCACAATTATTAGCATTATTGACAACAATAACAACAACCAGAAAATATGAAGTTGCCTCCTCCATGGAAAAAAGCTGCCTACTACCAATGTAGGATCGCTTCTGGCAGATGGTGTAAGGATACACAGTAAAATTTCTGTAGCTCACAAATGTAATATACTTACATCCATCCTTCCAGATCCCGTTAACTTAACCTGTATGGTTATATAGCATTGAAAGTACCTTTTAATACAGAGTATTATTCTTCTTCTGCTGCATTTGTATTCAAACTTCTGCAGATTAACAGGATGTATTCTGGAGAATGGAATGCATTGTGTCGACATGGTTACAGCTTAACTGTGATATCTGTGCCTTTCGACCCGACACATGTGGCTTCTGGGTCACTTTGACATTATCCACTCCAACAATAGTCCTCTTTGTTTTGGAACTCTAAACAATGGACTGTATGTTTGCTATCTCCAGGAATTGCGAGCAACTTATTTTTGGACTGAGAGTCTGTTACCGTAACTGTGCTAGTTAACAGGATTCTATAAGATTGTTGGTTGGTGGTCCAGCGGTCCATGGGCTCATGCCCTTTGACCCAATGCTATTGTGTGATATATGCATGTGTTTGTGAGCTGTTTTTTTGTTCCATATAATGTGTTCCATTTATCTGATCCTGGAGGGAGAAGCATTTTCCTGATGTCATCCAGCGCTGGACATTCAAAAAGGTGGTGGTCAACAGTTTCATAGGGATGAATGCACAGCCGTCACCCTGGAGTGTGTTGTGGTTGTATTCTGCTCAGGTGATTGTTAAGCTGTATATGTGTGCGCAGTCGGAAGATTATACTCTGGTCTTTCCTTCCCAGGAGGTTGATGTTGTCCTTAGCATTTGGGCTGGTCATATATTTATAGAGGTTCTATAAGATGATTAAGAGAAACACTGAGGTTTACCTTTTCAGACATTCCTCCCCAGAAATTGGAATAGTAGCCCTCAACAGAAGCATTTAGCATAGGACCAATTACCAATCTTGCAACAACAAAAAAACATTGAGAATTAAAAGAGAATTACCAATATTAAATAAAACAAAACACATCAAAAATGTTAACACTTTAACACATCTGTAACAGGACATAATATATATATATATATATATATTTTCAAGTTGTTAACACTCTAATAATTCAAGATGTTACCCACACTAACATATATAAAACAGGAATAAGATATGTATTCTTCTTCTGCATTTGTTCTTAAGCTCTTGCAGATTAGCAGGATGTAGTCCGGAGAATGGAATGTGTTGTGCTAGGGTTTACAGCTTAGCTGTGATTATCTATGCCTTTCTGCCTAATACAACAACTTTAGCATGGTTTCTGGGCTGTTTTTTTACAGCTGAGCTGTGATTATCTGCGGCATTCAGTCTGACACATTGAACTTCAGCAAGGATTCTGAGTGATTTAAATTGGATAGAACAGCCAATTTCACCACAAAATACCTTAGTTGCTTCTTATGACATGCATGGCCTATTAATTAAGGACATAACTCTAACTGAATTTCAAAGTGGATGTCGTCCATGTGTTGCCTGGGCCAGAGAGGGGAGCAAATAGCAACACTGTTTACCTTCCACGAATGTTGTAAAAGGCGACTAAGGAGGTTATGGGATGGAGTTGGCTGTCCCATCCCATATAGGGTCAGTGACCCAAAGCCATGCTGAAGTCTGTTGTTTCAGGCTGAAAGGCGCAGATATCGCAGCAATGCTGTAAACCATGATACAACACATTGCGTTCTCCAGACTACATCCTGCTTATCTACAGGAGTTTGAGAATGAATGCAGAAGAAGAAGACAAAAAGTGGATGAAACAAATAGTCATGATCACTTGTGATGGACAAACAATAACAACAACAATGACATGCATGGAAGGTAAACAGTGTTGCTATTCTTTGCTACCCTTTTGGATCCTACCACATATGTATTCAAGAAGTTAACACTCTAACAAATATAAAACTGGACTGACATCATAAGTCATCGCTGTCTTATAAAAGATATTGTCACAAGTGGATAATAATAATAATAACAGTTGTGTACCCATAACATTTTCATCTGGCATGCAGAAGGTCTTACCAGCGGACCATCAGACCAACCAGAATGCAACAGTAAATACCTAGTAGATGACGTGCAAATATAGTGATGCTTTCCTTTCGTGGAAGCCTCGCGTCACTTCATCTATGCAGCTATATGTTCATTCCCTCTCAGTAAAAGGCTTCTTCAAAATCATTGCAAACCACAGAGAGTTGCAGCCTTAGTGTGTGTGAAATAAAGCTCTGGAGAAACCCCTTGACTGCACAAAAGAAGAATTCTATTTCTCAAAATTCCTAGTGATTCAAACAAACGTAACGCTTTCTTAATATCCAAAATCATACCAGCTGTTCAAATAATAATAATAACAAATACATTACACATCAACATCTCAGGCAAAGAATATTTCAATCAATTTTGTTTGGGTCATTCATTATCAAACTCCAAACTGAAGTATGTATTTGAGGCTTTGGATTCTTGACATTTATCTGTGTACAAGATCCTTAGTCAGTAGTGGTGACCCAATAGTCTTCAGCGGCCTGTTCTAACATGAAACTGTCCAGCAGGATGTAGTTCAGACAAGGGAAATGCATTTTGTCATTGTTTTATTTGCATCAATGGCCCAACACATGCAATTTCAGCTGTAAAGTTTCATTAAATGTACAAGAGCATACAACACACTTACTTTATCTGCCCCATAAGAATTTGAAGAGTTCTATTATTTTCTAGTGTCACATCAGCATCGATCATCTATCAAAAAGATAAAAACCTGAATTATCTAGTTGCATGTGGACAATATTTTTTTAAATCAGTAAAAATCATTTTGCATTCAATACAACAAAGTATATACACTCTACCGCCGAAGACAGTAGAACACCTCCTTATTGACTGTCCTTACATTTCAACTGACAGGAAAAAACTTGTACAGACACTGTTAACAGTCTGAAACTCACTGTATGGATCACTAAGTCAACTTTAGAAGACCTGCATTTTTTTTTTAAAGAATGGCTTCACGCTGCCAAGACAAGAGTAGAACTACTCAGTCTATCTATCTATCTATAAGCTGTATCCCTTGTTTGCCTTGAAGTGTCAGGGGTAGAAGAGTTCTCTGGAGATGGCCTTCTTGTGTGCTGTTTGTAAGCTTGTTCCTGTGGCTTCTTTGATTTCTGTGATCAATCTTTTACATGGTCTGCCTCTGGCTTTTTTAGCTTGTCTATGTGAAATGGCCATCTGTGGCATGCTGTCTGTTGGTAGTCTGGAAGCGTGTGAAAACCACTTGATTTGTTGTCTTTTGATGTGTTCCAATACTGGTATTGTTTTGGTTATTTGTCTGATGTTATCGTTTCTAATTCTCTCTCTTAATGTCACTCCAGCAACAGAGATGTGGTTCTATAGAAGAATGCTGAGAATACCATCAATCAAAAAACCCATAACCCTTCAGGGTCGTAGGGGTACCACATTGGATGCTTCAGCACACAGAGTCCTCCAGCGAATTCTATCCTCAGCGATGCGGATGAGTGTGGAAATATCTAGCCCTATCCATTCCTTGATGTTGTCTGTCCATGTCTTTATTCATACCATGGACTGCCAGAAAAACTAATGTAGAGGTGTCGAAAGAGTCAAATGCGCAACAGACCTTAATCAATAATATAAGAAAAAGACAATCTTCATTTTTTGGCCACTTCATAAGACAGGGAGGTTTGGAGAACATAGTCACAACAGGCAAGATTGAAGGCAACAGAGACAGAAGGTGACAAAGTGAGAAAATAGTTGACAGTTTGATAACCTGGCACAGCAGGCAAACAACAACGATCTTGATACATAATACTATAGACAGAGAGCTGTGAACAGCCATGATCGCCTACACCAGTCAGCATGGCACATGATGATGACGAATGAAACTCCGAGTATTCTTCTTAGACGTGTCATTTCTGCTGTCACTATTTTACTTTTGTCTTGTGCTGTCATTGTCCAGGTTTGGCACTGGTAGCACAGTGATGGGATAATAATAGTCTTGTATAATGCAACTATTCAGTAGTTTTTGGATATCGAAAACAACAACAGCAGAAGACGGTTGTGTCTGGCTAATGCTTCAAATAGAGCAGCAACACACTGCATTGTTATTCCCTGGGCTACATCCTGTTGGAAATTTAGTAGGACCAATGTCCTGCTACAAGAGACATTCTGCGGGAGTTTGAGAATGAACGACAGAGAAGATGAAATATATACTTGAATAGTGAGTGGTGTGTTCATTGTAATCCTTTGTGCCCTTCTGTCAATCATGTTACAGCAGTAGCAGCTTCATCTTCTTCTGCGTTAATTCTGCAGTTCTGCTAGTTAGCTTGATGTTGTTCAAATAATGGGATGTGTTTTGTCATGTTTTACAGTCAATATAAGGTACTACTGCAGTGAAATGGAACAACAATAGTACTTATGTAGAACACAGGTTTTTGAAAGTTTCACTTGAACATGATGGACTATCACTAAAACTAAGGGGTTACGTATTTACACCTTTCAGCCTAACACATCCGACTTCAGCATGACTTTCAGCAGTCAATAAACTGAATTTGTTGTTTTATTTGCAGCACACCTGCGTGATATTACAATTGTCTTTTCAATTGCTGGAGAACTGCCCAGTCAGTATTCTTCCATGGTGTGAAATTAAATAATCATCAAGTGGATGCTTAAAAAACATGTAACTAGATGTAATGTAATAGAAGTAATGTATTAGAAGTAATGTAACTAGAAGTAATGTATAAGAAGTAATGTAACTAAAAGTAATGTAACTAGAAATAATGTATAAGAAGTAATATGACTAGAAGTAATGTATTTGAAGCAATGTAACTAGAAATAATTTATAAGAAATAATGTAACTAGAAATAATGTATAAAAAGTAATGTAACTAGAAGTAATGTATAAGAAGCAATGTAACTAGAAATAATGTATTTGAAGTAATGTAACTAGAAGTAATGTATAAAAAGTAATGTAACTAGAAGTAATGTATAAAAAGTAATGTAACTAGAAGTAATGTATTAGAAGTAATGGCCTGAGCTTCTAGTTCAGGGTGCAAAAAACAGTATCATTGTCACCTGCCAAGCATATCATAAGAGGCAACTAAGGAGGCTTTGGGATGAAGTTTGCTGTCCCATCCTAGGATGATCAAAGTGACCTAGAAGCCTTGCTGACATTAGATGTGTCCTTCCAAAAAGCATAGACATCACAGCAAAGCTGTAAACCATGACACATTGAATTCTGTTTTCAGGACTACATCCTGCTAATCTACAGGAGTTTGAGAACAAATGCAGAAGATGAAGTCACACAATCTGACAATTAATGTGACATATACTAGAAAATGTTCTTTCAAAATCGGTTACATTTATTAAGAATTTCTTTTTCTATTCAGCTCATTGTGATGTTTTTTACCACTAATTTATTTTCAGCTCATTATGATGTTTTTTACTACTAATTTATTTTTCTATTCACCTCATTGTGATGTTTCTTACTACAAGTTAATGTTAAATACTAAACAGTAAAAATTAACTCACAAACAGATAGTCAGCCCAAATATTCCGAGCATGTTCTAGGGCCTTTTCCCTCAGAACAATCACATTTGCAAACCGTTTTTCTGTCCAATCACATGGAGATTCTTCATCTGTATATCCTAAAGATGAACCAATAAACTACAATTGAACAACTGATTATAGTTGTGCTTTTTCAATTTTCAATTTGAAAAGAAACAATTATTTTCTGACCAAAAAAAAGGAGTTAAGAGCAGTTTACACGTTTTTTAAGTTTGTCCTAAGATGAGAGACACCTGTTGTAAGCTTGTCCTAAGATAAGAGACACCTGTTGTAAGCTTGTCCTAAAATCAGAGACACCTGTTGTAAGCTTGTCCTAAGACCAGAGACACCTGTTGTAAGCTTGTCCTAAGACCAGAGACACCTGTTGTAAGCTTGTCCTAAGACCACAGACACCTGTTGTAAGCTTGTCCTAAGACCAGAGACACCTGTTGTAAGCTTGTCCTAAGACCAGAGACACCTGTTGTAAGCTTGTCCTAAGACCAGAGACACCTGTTGTAAGCTTGTCCTAAGACTAGAGACACCTGTTGTAAGCTTGTCCTAAGACCAGAGACACCTGTTGTAAGCTTTTCCTAAGACCAGAGACACCTGTTGTAAGCTTGTCCTAAGACCAGAGACACCTGTTGTAAGCTTGTCCTAAGACCAGAGACACCTGTTGTAAGCTTTTCCTAAGACCAGAGACACAAGTTGTAAGCTTGTCCTAAGACCAGAGACACCTGTTGTAAGCTTGTCCTAAGACCAGAGACACCTGTTGTAAGCTTGTCCTAAGACCAGAGACACCTGTTGTAAGCTTGTCCTAAGACCAGAGACACCTGTTGTAAGCTTGTCCTAAGACCAGAGACACCTGTTGTAAGCTTGTCCTAAGACCAGAGACACCTGTTGTAAGCTTTTCCTAAGACCAGAGACACCTGTTGTAAGCTTTTCCTAAGACCAGAGACACCTGTTGTAAGATTGTTCTAAGTCGAAAGATGGTGGTCTGTTGTTACCTATGAAGTTGGTGAATGGGGTCTTCTTCTTCATCGTTCATTCTCAAACTCCCGCTGGATATCTCTTTTAACAGGACAATGGTCCTACTAGATTTCCAGCAGGATGTAGTCCAAAGAAAGGAAATGCGTTGTGTCACCGTTTTATTGCGCCAATGTCTTCGGCGGAAGTTTCTGATCAATATTCATATCTTTCTTCCACTGTGATGTTTAATGGCTGTGGATTAGTGGTTGTGTTCATTCTCAAATTTCAGCTTGCTAGTAGGATGTTCTAAGTTTCAGGAGTTTGAACATGATGATGAGTTTACTGATCTTTAGCAGCCATTGTCAAATACAAGAATCTGCAAGAGTTTTGTAACTATTGAGTGGTGTCATAAAGTTCAAGAATCTGCAAGAGTTTTGTAACTATTGAGTGGTGTCATAAAGTTCAAGAATCTGCAAGAGTTTTGTAACTATTGAGTGGTGTCATAAAGTTCAAGAATCTGCAAGAGTTTTATTTTGTAACTATTGAGTGGTGTCATAAGGTTCAAGAATCTGCAAGAGTTTTGTTTTGTAACTATTGTGTGGTGTCATAAAGTTCAAGAATCTGCAAGAGTTTTGTTTTGTAACTATTGAGTGGTGTCATAAAGTTCAAGAATCTGCAAGAGTTTTGTTTTGTAACTATTGAGTGGTGTCATAAAGTTCAAGAATCTGCTAGAGTTTTATTTTGTAACTATTGAGTGGTGTCATAAAGTTCAAGAATCTGCAAGAGTTTTATTTTGTAACTATTGAGTGGTGTCATAAAGTTCAAGAATCTGCAAGAGTTTTGTTTTGTAACTATTGAGTGGTGTCATAAAGTTCAAGAATCTGCAAGAGTTTTATTTTGTAACTATTGAGTGGTGTCATAAAGTTCAAGAATCTGCAAGAGTTTTATTTTGTAACTATTGAGTGGTGTCATAAAGTTCAAGAATCTGCAAGAGTTTTGTTTTGTAACTATTGAGTGGTGTCATAAATGTTCAAGAATCTGCAAGAGTTTTGTTTTGTAACTATTGAGTGGTGTCATAAGGTTCAAGAATCTGCAAGAGTTTTGTTTTGTAACTATTGAGTGGTGTCATAAAGTTCAAGAATCTGCAAGAGTTTTGTTTTGTAACTATTGAGTGGTGTCATAAAGTTCAAGAATCTGCAAGAGTTTTATTTTGTAACTATTGAGTGGTGTCATAAAGTTCAAGAATCTGCAAGAGTTTTATTTTGTAACTATTGAGTGGTGTCATAAGGTTCAAGAATCTGCAAGAGTTTTATTTTGTAACTATTGAGTGGTGTTATAAAGTTCAAGAATCTGCAAGAGTTTTATTTTGTAACTATTGAGTGGTGTCATAAGGTTCAAGAATCTGCAAGAGTTTTGTTTTGTAACTATTGAGTGGTGTCATAAAGTTCAAGAATCTGCAAGAGTTTTATTTTGTAACTATTGAGTGGTGTCATAAAGTTCAAGAATCTGCAATTGTTGGGATGGGACAATGTGAAAGTCATTTATTGTATGCACCAGCTGGTATTAAATTAGACAAATAAACTCACAAATTATTTCCTTTAATTTTTACGTCTATTAAATCTAATTTTTACAAAATACTTTTACCTTTATTTTTGTGGTCAATTTTAACATCAACATGGTGGTATAAATGAGACACAGCCGACAGCCATTCTGTCAACATTGCAGTTGAATTATCTACGTTGTGATCACTTCGAATCCTAGGAGATGAATAATGAAAAATTGCAATGACAAAGAGAAGGTTTCCACTAAAATAATTGTATTTGTTTTCAAAGGTATCAAATAAATCAGCAACACAACACGTATCTGTTCTCTGGACATTAAAAAAATATGTTTCTCTTCTTTTTCGTTCATCTCAAACTCCTGATTGTCAGTAGATATAGCTCAGAGAAAAGAATGTATTGTATCACAATTTACAGCATTGCTGTGATATCTAGTCTGTGCTTTTCTGCCTGACACATCCGACTTCACAACGAATTGCACAGGGCGATAGGGCAATGGATCGAGCTGATGTTTTGAACTCCATAAAACCCGTAGAAGATGGATGTGTCAGGCCATTGGTGCAAATAAAACGGCGACACAGCACATATCCATTCTCTGAACTACATCCTGCTGGAAATCTAGTAGGACCATGCTCCTGCTACAAGAGAATTCAGCGGGAGTTTGAGAATGTACGCTGAAGAAGAAGAAGATACCAAAAAAAGTATTATGTATAAGTATCATTGAATGAGGGTGACTAAATCATGAAAAGTGTCATTCTGAAGTCGGACAGGAAGATGTAATGGCCCAAGACATCCGTCTTTGGCTGCTTTTTGGTATAATAAGCTTCAGTGGTTATTATGAGCATGTGCCAAATATCTATCTATTGTTATTTTCACTTGTGCAGTTAAGAGTCGATGGGAGGAAGTTGAAGTTACCTGTCTTTGGCCATTAGCTTCACATTGTCCATCGTCAGCCCGTTTTTCATGGCTTCTTTGATTGTCTCCATCATTTAATTCAACAAATGGGATTTGAACCCGATACACTCAGATGGCCCCCACATACTTCACAACTTGAGCCAATACGCTTTCCATTTTCGACCACACCATATCTCTAAAAATGATGCGATTTCAGTCAAGGCTTCAAACGTATATTCTCATGCTACTACGAATATGGACCAGTCAATTGACACACAGACAACAACAACACACGCACTGTACAGGTATATAAATTCCTCAAGAACCACATAGGCCTACATTAAACATTAGTAATATGTCTTTTGGCACATTAAGAGCTTTATGCCAAAAAAAGGTACTACCAAGACCAATTAAATAATAACCATCGAAGATGGATGTGTCGGCCATCGGCACAAATATACATTCTCAGGACTACATCCTGCTGGAAATCTAGTAGGACCATGGTCCTGTTACAAGGGAGTTCCAGCAGGAGTTTGAGAATGAATGATGAAGAAGAAGAATAAGACCTATAACCCATTAGGGTTGCAGTAGTGGCACACTGGATGGATACATCAGCACAAAAAAGCTATCCAAACAACTCTATCCTCAGCCATTTGGAGGAGTGTAGAAAAATCAAGCCTAGACCATTCCATGATGTTTCAATACAGAATTTTCTGTCCTCCATCCTCCCTCGACTGCTCCTTGCACAATAATTTTATAAAGAGAATCAGTATAGTATACCACTATCTATAGTTCTATACCAGTATACCATAGCATAGTACATGATCAATCATAACAGCCAACAGTATTTTGGCATTGTGACATCTCGCTTCGTTCATATAACATTATATCAATACATTCATTTCAAGCCCTGTCATCCTCTCCCTTTTTTAAACAAGCAATCATGTAAAATTTATGAAATAATCTTACCACAACCCTATGCGGTGTTTTGGATAGTCCAAATTTTCAAATAGTCCCAAGAACCACGGCATAAAATGAGCTTTATTTCGAACTAAAGTTGCAATTACCACTGTAGTGTAGGTAGAAGCTGTGGGGCGTCATCATTCCACTCTGCTCTAGCGAATATAGATTTTCCTATACCAATAAACTCTACATTACCTACAACAAACAAAAATAACAAGCACAAATATAGGTATTTCAAGTTTGGCCAACACTGTAGTATACTGAGTGTCGCCATCTTGATTATATTAAAAAACTCAACCATAACATTTGATAGGCCTATCGCTTAGTCTGCACGTGAATGCTCTCTGGGCGGAGGATTGGCGTAAAGCTATTGAGAAGATAATATGCTTATTGTTGAGTTGGTGAAACCCCTGTGTGCTGCTGTGGACCGAAAAGAGGTTCAAATAAGTAAAGTGTCGCTGTAACATGTCATGCATGTCGTAAGAGGCGACTAAGAGGGTATTGGAGAAAGTCTGTAGAGAGCTTGTGCTCCAACCCACATCCTCATAAGAAAATTCAATATTTAGTACAATGGACAGACAAAAGATAGGATCCTCCTCCTTTCTAGTTGTTCTTTATAAAAACCTTCAACAGTTCCACAAAACGAAGTGATTATCTTTTTTATGTATTACCTACCCCCCCCCCCCCCCCAATTTCTCATCGGTCGTGTATGCAAGCCGCATCGCCCAAGACAGAGAGGAATTCAGAGAGTTCATTGGGAAGACAACGTTCTGGAAAGTATACATCACATGACAATAACTTATGATGGTAAATGCAAGACCGAAATTATAAGCAGAATAGGACAAGCAAAAGCAGCATTCCATAAAATTGCATTATTGGAGGACGGGTAATGTTTCATTCTCATTCATTAGTCAAAGTAACCCAAAAAAATTCTGACGTCGGATGTTTCAGGTCGAATGGTGCATAAGTTGCAGCCTAGCTGTAAAGCATGATACAATACATAGTGCAAAGAGTGCCACATTGCTATCATGCAGACCCAGGGTGAGCAGAAACCAAGATTCTAAAAGTACCCTCTCGTGGTGCACCCTGGGAATAGAAGCACAGCGGCTTATGCTGTGTTCCTTGCCAACACTTTTATATTTCATGTCCGTGAATGTGAAGGTTGAAGATAAAATAATAACTTAGGGGGGGGGGGGGGAGACAAGCAATATCTCTGACAACTCTGCGCCACAATCATCGGCAATGTCGACCCATGGTGACGCAAGTCACTCTAGCTCTGTCAGCCGAAATGAAGATATATTGTGGAGCGGCCAGTATCAGTGTCCCGAGATAGGTAGATGTCATTACGAATATCGAAAATCGTGCGCAAGTCTCAAGGGAAGTAAGACTGGCATACTATAATGAGAGGGCAGCACATCGCTAGAGGGCAGCGCCACGTGAAGATGTGGCATGTGACGTATTCCTTCCAGAACGTTGTCTTCCCAATGAACTCTCTGAACCTCTCTCTGTCTTGGGCGATGTGGCTTGCATTTCCTAGCGATGTATTCATGTTATCTTTACTGTCGTCAGTCCATCGTCTTCTTGGTCTGCCCTTTCTCCTCATTCCAGGTACTCTTTCCTCCATTATTTGTCTTTCTAAACAGTTGTGTCTCTTTATATGACCAAACACTAATAGATCTAGTCAATAAATCAAGTCATGAATATGGGCTGGATATAAATATCCAAAAAACAAAAACCATGATAATCAGCAAAGACACAGAAGAACAAGAGCTAAACATAAACATACATGGAGAGAAACTACAACAAGTAAAACAGTATCAATATCTTGGAAACATAGTCACAAATGATGGCAGATGTGAAACAAAAGTTAAAAGGAGAATAGGAATGGCTAAAAGTATCTTCAATTACATGAGGAAAATATTAACATCTAAACAAATTACAAACAAGTTAAAAATGAAAATTATAAAATGCTACATCTACTCTATATTAATGTATGGCTCAGAAACATGGACACTAAATATCCGCCGAAGACGGATGTGTTGGGCCATTGGCGTAAATAAAACGGCAACACAACGCATTTCCATTCTCTGGACTACATTCAACTGGAAATCTTATAGGACCATTGTCCTACTACAAGAGAAATCCAGTGGGAGTTTGAGAATGAACGCTGAAGAAGAAGAAGGACACTAAATAAACAATTAGAAGATAGAATTGATGCCTTTGAGATGTGGGTATATAGAAGAATAGGGAGAACATCATGGAAAGAGAAGAAAACAAATAAAGAGGTACTAAATACACTTAATATGAAGAAAGAACTACTAAGAGAAATAAAGATCAGGTAAATAAAATATTTTGGTCACATTAAAAGACATAACACCTTATTGAAGATCTTACTTGAGGGTAAAGTCAAAGGGAGGCGAGCAAGAGGTAGGCAGAGATACAAATGGGAGAGTAACATCACACGATGGACAAGTTACAGTCTAGCAGAATGCACCACCAAGACAAGAGACAGGAGATGTTGGAGATCCGTTGCAGCCAATCTTCGTTGCGGAGACGGCACTTAATGATAATGATGATATGACCAAAAAGGCGTAGTTTTCTTTTTGTTATTATGTTTAGTAACCAACACTCTGGAATCTTCAATGTGTTTATAATATCTGAGTTTCTAATTGTTTCCTTCCATGATATTCTAAATATCTTTCTGTAGCATTTCAGCTCGAAAGCGTTGAACTTCTTTGCCGCTGTTTTACTTACACAGACGTGAAGATAGAATAGAGAAAACGCTTCATGGAAATCGGAACTAAAGCACTGTTCAACTCGAGACAAGCCTCTAGTCAACGGTGATTTAAAATATATGTAAAGACACAGACTTGGACGAGGGGTTCATAATATTGGTGAATGACACCTCGGCTAAGATGGCGAAGGAACTCAGGCCCAACTCTACTGTCGCGTTTTTCCTAAACCGGAATCTCATGGGGTTTATTGCTCACAAAGAGAAAGTTAACTCTATCATTAGCTGCATCTCTATCAACAGACGTTTATAGACCACACACACACAAAAACTCAGGATAATTAAAGTCCATGCTCCAACTGCCGAATACGACGAAGAGGAAATATACGTATTTTATGTTTTAATACTGGAGGGAACTGTCGAATGTGGGTGGAAGAAGCAGAGCAGGGGAAATAAAGACATGGACAGACAACATCAAGGAATGGACAAGACAATGTTTTTCATCACTCACCCGCATCAGTGAAGATAAAAATCGGTGGAGAACTATATGTTCTGAAGCCTACAATGTGGTACCTCTACGACCCTGACGAGTTGTGGGTTTATAGATCGATAGCGGAATCATGTTCACAGATGAGGAATGCTTCAATACCTGATGGGTACATGAGCAATGCACCTAATTACAGGAGACAAGTACACTAGCAGCGGAACACCTCATGCGAGACAGGTGTAGTCGACCCAAACCTAAATACTTGATTACCGCCTCCCCGGAGACTGACACCCGGGGACATGATTTGGCCTTAAATTCCAAAGGCACAATGGGTAATAAATCGTCGCAGCGTAGAGTCAATACACATGTCACCTGGCTAGAAATATGAAGGCTATTACGGGCTAAGGAAGCCCACCCGAATAACAGGCATGCCGAAATCGGATGTGCTGGACCGGGTGGTGCAAAATATCGCAGCTCTGCTGTGAAGTTGACAGCGCAACGTACTTCACGCTCACCTGCGGAAATCACAGGGACATTCGTTCTGGTTATCAAAGAGCGAACGCGGAACAAGAAGATAGCACAATGTTAAGTGACATCTACAACAGTGGCTATATTCCATCGGATTTGCTACAATCAATTTTCATAGCCCTACCAAAGAAACCTGGTGCAGTAGATTGCGAATATCACATAACAATTAGTCTTATGAGTCAGATGACCAAGATTCTACTGCGCATAATAATGAGGCGTATAAGAGGAAATATGCAAATATGTTCAAATTATAGAACAATCGCCTTGATCAGTCAAGCCAGTAAAATACTTCTGCACATTATAATGAAAAGAATACATAACAAGATGGAGGATGAGATCCACGAAGCGCAAGCTGGTTTCAGAACTGGCAGAGACACGAGAGATCATATACTTAACATGAGGATGATCATAGAGAAATGTAGAGAGTATAACATCGAATTACATGCATGCTTCATAGACTACACCAAAGCATTCGACTGTGTCAATCACCATCAATTATAGGAAATAATGAACGATATGGGTTTCCCAAAACACATTACACGACTAATAGCAGAGCTGTATAAAGATCAAGAAGCAGCGGTAAAAGTTGAAGGTGCAAGATCAGAGTGGTTCAATGTACAGAAGGAGTAAGACAAGGCTGTACCTTGTCTCCATACTTGTTCAACATCTATGCGGAAAATATAATGAGAAATGTGAGACAAGAATCAATACAGCCTGATTTCACACCCATAAATATAGGAGGGCTGCAGATACCAGAAATTAGATATGCAGACGACACAGTGCTATTATCAACAAACGAACACGACCTACTGAACATAATTAAGTCAACCCAAAAGTTTAGCGAACAGCAAAACTTGTTCTTAAATATGAAAAAGGCAAAAATAATGGCAACTGACAAAACTAAATCAAGACCCAAAATTAATATTGAGAACTGCAATTTGGAAGAAGTAACACATTTTGATTATTTAGGAACTAATATAAACAATGCGGGGGACTGCGCAGTTGAGATCAAGAGAAGAACGGCAATGGCGCTGGCAAAATTAAAACAGATAAAGAAACTATGGCACGGTACTAACATAAGAACCAAATGGTTTTTACTACGAACATGTGTATTTCCCGTGGCGACATATGGATGTGAAGCATGGACACTAAATAAAACAGTGGCCAAGAGAATAACATCATTTGAATTAAAGTGTTATAGAAGAGTTTTGAGAATACCATGGACAGCGAAGAAAACAAACCAGGAGGTGTTACGAACAATTAACGTCAAGGAAGGCTGGCTTCTGAACACTATATTAAAGAAAAAGCTAGCTTTTTTAGGTCATATTAAGAGACACGACGGCATGGAGAGAGTGTTAATGGAGGGGATGATAGAAGGCAACAGGGGCAAAGGCCGACCAAGACGCCGTTGGACAAAAGACATTCAAGAATGCCTGCGCATGTCACTGGAAGATGCAGGGCAACTTGCTCAAGACCGCGGAGAATTAAAGAGATCCATAGGAAAGACTACGTTCTGGAAAGAATATGTCACTTGATGATGATAAGAGGAAAAATAAAACCAGAAATAGCAGACGAACAATGCGGATTCGTAGAAGGAAAAGGCACAAGAAATGCCCTATATATAGTAAGAACATTAATGGAAAGGGCCATAGAAGTACAGCAAGACATTTATCTGTGCTTCATAGATTACAGCAAAACATTTGACAAGGTGAAGCATTCAGAGATTATAAAATTGCTAAAAAGTCTTAACGTTGATGGGAAAGATCTAAGAATAGTAAGAGATATGTATTGGAAACAAACAGCTGCGATGAGAGTTAACAACACTATAGGTAGATTTCAAAAGATAGAAATGGGTGTCAGGCAAGGTTGTGTAATGTCACCGGACCTTTTCTCCCTGTATACAGAATACATTATGCGAAATATAGAAGATATGTCCGGAATAAAAGTGGGAGGATACAATATAAATAACTTGAGATATGCTGAGGACACAGTACTGATCGCATGAAGCGAACAAGAACTGCAAGCCCTATTAGATAAAGTAGTGAAGGAAAGTGAAAACAAAGGCCTCAGTTTAAACAATAAGAAAACAGAAATAATGGCTGTATCAAAGACACATACACCACCAAGATGCAACATAATCATTAATAACACAAAATTAGCACAAGTTGAAAAAGTGAAATATCTTGGCACCCTGTTAACATCAGAAGGTAGATGTTCAAGTGAGATAAAGAGCCGAACAGCACAAGCCAAATCAGCATTCCAAAAAATGAGAACCATTTTTTGCAATGGAAGTCTATCAATGCAGACCCGAATTCGGGTGCTGAGATGTTATATCGAACCGATTCTTTTTTATGGATGTGAAGCATGGACTATAAACAAGAAAATTCAAAGTGAATTGGAGGCTACAGAAATGTGGTTTCTGAGAAGTATGATGAAAATACCACGGACAGCCAAGAAAACTAATGCAGAGGTTCTCATTGATGCTGGCGTAAAAAGATCAATCATATCAAACATTAGAGGCAGACAGTCAAGGTTTCTAGGGCATGTGCTGAGAAGAACACAGCTTGAACACTTAATAACCACTGGAAATATCAAAGGGAGAAGAGATAGAGGCCGACAAAGGGCTTGTATCGTGGCACGGTAGAAGCTCACCAACCGAGCTTATTGACAACACAAGAGACAGAGAGTCGTGGAGAAACATGATCGCCTACGCCAGTCGGCATGGCACTTGATTGATTTATTGATTGACAATATTCTCTAGACTAAATCCTGCTAAATAATCGATATTAAGTGAGACTGCAGTAAAATTAAATGGAGCCTAAACATATTTACAAAAGTATTTACACAAGATAGTGAGTTTACCGTTCACGCACAGATTATCGGGCACGACAATAGTATTATAGATGACAGTGTTCATAACGGACAGTGTTCATAGCGGACATTGCTCAAAACGGACAAATGAACGTTTAACCCATAAGGCTTTTCTTAAGAATAAAGAGAGATTGAAACAAGATGACAAAAAGCCAATGCTGTGACTTAAAAACTGTCACCAATACTTAATTAAACCCCCATCAATCTGCACGGCTACAAAACGAGAATTGTTAAACAGTATTTTTATACAAACTTTGTGTTACCAATGTCAAACATGACTATTGACAAAGACACTAGTGAAAAAGATCACATTTTGTGAAATGAGATGTTTGAGGAAAGCTATAAATATCACGAGAAGAGACCGCCGGAGTAATGAAGATATCAGGAAAGAAGTAAAGACTATCTCAAGTCAAGACTACATCAAGAGGCAGCAAACCAGATGGTTTGGCCAAATCACGAGAATGGAACCTGCGCAAACAGCCCTTCGCGCATACATCAGCAGAAAACCGGGCTACAAGGAACATGGAAGACCAAGAACTAGATGGGCAGAGACAATCACAAAAACATTAAATAGACACGGGCTGACCATGGCCAATGGAACTAAAATGACCAAATAAAAAAACAACTCAGAATCCTCCCCTCCCTCACGATTGGATTTGGGGGGGGGGGGGGTATACAGCACAATAGATAGATAGATAGGAACACTAGGGGTTTAGGATTGAATTCATAATAAGTTTTGGTTACACATATAAAAAAAATTTCAATCCCCGCTCATAATCAACTTTGTTGACTTTGAAAAAGCATTTGATAGTCTTCATCGGCCTACGTTATGGAATATTCTACAGCAATACGGTTTTCCTACTAAAATAATCAATGTTATAAAAGCATTCTACACCAACTCACATTGCTGTGTTCAAACAAACACTGAGAAGTCAGAATGGTTCCAAGTTGTTACGGGCGTTAAACAGGGATGCATCATGTCCCCATTACTTTTCTGCGTCGCTATTGATTGGGTCATGAGAAAGAGCACTGAAAATGAGCTGACAGGAATAAAATGGATTAATAATACCGTTCTCGAAGATCTTGACTACGCAGATGACCTGGCCCTTTTGAGCGCAAACCACACAGATGCTCAATCTAAGTTTGACAATCTCCAACACTACTCAAATCAGATAGGGTTGAAAATCAACATATCAAAAACTCATATACTAGATTTTACGAGATCCAACGACAACATAGAAATTCAAAATGTTCCATTATTAAAAGTCAACAATTTTACATATTTAGGCACCAATCTAGCATTGGATGGAGACTCATCAAAAGAAATTTTACACCGTATTGCCCTTGCAGCGGGTGCTTTCAATAAACTACGCAACATATGGACGTCAAACACACTAAGAAACACCACAAAACTCAAGTTGTTTAACTCCAACATCATCCCTATTCTATCATATGGGTGCGAAAGTTGGAAAGCCACAAAAGCCACAGATAAAAGACCTATGCGCCGCCTATGGCCCTGGAGGAACATAACATAACATAACACATATAAAAAGCGTAGGCATCGTCGGTCTATGTAAACTGTGGTGGTTTTTGGTTGATTGCTGATCCAGTGGTCCATGACCTATGACTCAATGCCATTATGTGTGATACATGCATGTGTTTGTGAGCTGTTGTGTTCCATATTCTGTTACTTTCTCTGCGTTTGTTCTAATAATACTGGATAATAGTATGTAGTCCCGAGAGTTATTTCGGACATATAAAAAGACACAATAGCGTGGAGAGACGCATATTAAAGGGAAGAATTCCGGGAAGAAGAAGAAGAGGTAGACCTAAAAGGAGATGGACAAATGACATCACAGACTGTATGAAGATATCGTTGGAGGAAGCAGAGAGATTGGCACAGGATAGAATTGGGCTCTGGAAACCAACTGCAAAGACAACTTTATCGAAAGAATATGTCACGTGATGATGATGATTCCGGAGAACGGAATGCATGTGTCATAGTTTATAACTTTTTCTATGATATCTACGCATTCGGTCTGACACATCCAATTTCACTATGAATTTTGTTCCATATAAGGTGTACATTTATCTAGCCTCGGAAGGAGAAATACACTCTATTAAACCAGTCCCTTTTCCATATAGTCATGCGCATTAATATCAAAATAGCATTTATCTTGACCAATGATACTTTTTCCCTCGTTCTTCTCTAGGAGTCAAGCCCTGATATGGATTTGTCAAAAACAATACTGCAGGGAACTGTCGAGGGTGGAAGAAGCAGAGGAGAACAAATAAAGACATGGACAGACAACATCAAGAAATGGACAGGGCTAGATATTTCCACTCAACCGCATCGCTGAGGATAGAATTCGCTGGAGGACTCTGTGTGCTGAAGCATCCAATGTGGTACCTCTACGACCCTGAAGGGTTATGGGTTTATTGATTGATTGATGGATTTATTCGACGAACTGTACTTTAGACGCTAGCCCCAATGCAGAACCGTATAGTTTATCCTCTAGGGCTCATTCAGATGGTTAGTTTTCTTCGGTGTGGTACAACGGACAGTTCTGTGTTTGCTCAAGATTTTCCACAGGGCCCGGGCACATACAGATGTCAATCCCAAATATTCTTTACTTGTGCTGTTTGGGTACGTTGAATGTTTGAGTACGTTGAATGTTTGAGTACGTTGAATGTTTGAGTACGTTGAATGTTTGAGTACGTTGAATGTTTGAGTACGTTGAATGTTGTACTCAACTTTTAAAAAAAATTGTTTGCTCCTTTCTTCCAAGTTGTTGATACCATTGTATTTTTTAGTTGCGTAGATTAGTTGAGTTCCATCCATTTCCTGCCCATGGTAATGAACTTGTGATGAGGATCTTCATTTATGGAGATAACAATTGCTCCTGCTTGTTTTCGCTAGAAAATTATCAATCTCATTTTCTGAAATCCATTGGAGAACGATTTATTTTGCTTGGTTGTTTAGTTCAGATATGATTTTGCTTGGTTGTTTAGTTCAGATATGATTTTGCTTGGTTGTTTAGTTCAGATATGATTTTGCTTGGTTGTTTAGTTCAGATATGATTTTGCTTCTTACTCGCTCTCGGACCGTAGTCAGACACTGATACGGATTTCATCGATTAACTCCCCTGTGATCACCAGCTGGTGGAATGTGGGGCTAGGTTCTGGAGGGATTGCAAAACATAGATTATTTGGCATCAGTCATTATCACTATCTTGTATTCATGGAAGTGGGATCTTATCTAACTGATAATTTGTCATTTTGCGTAGACTTTGTGTCGTCAGCCAATCAAAAGTATGGGAAAGTGAAATCAGCCAAGATAAATTATGCGAGTTTTGGAAGAGAATGAAAAATGTTACAGAGGAAACTGCTTGAAAGCTCTATAGCAGTTAGTTTTTATTCCTTGTATGATTCATCATCTGCTGGTTTATATGATGGTCTCTGTTTTTTCCTGGTTTATATCTTTGATGCATGGAGTGCACAGGTTTCAACATTACTCTCGTGCGGACCCAGGGTTAGCAGATAACCAATATCATAAAAGTACCTCGTCGTGGTGAACCTTGGAAAAGGAAACACAACGGCTTCAGCTGTGTTCCTGGCCAACACTTTTGGGGATCGTGTCCGTTGACGTAGAGGCTGTAGGTGGAATAAGAACTGCCTGCAAAGAGACAAGCAATATCTCTGATACCTCTACACCAGCACATCCAGCAACGCTGGATATAACAATGTTAATGTCCCGATATGGATAGATTTCGCTAGGGTATAACAATGTTAATGTTACGATATGGGTAGATTTCGCTAGGGTATAACAATGTTAATGTTACGATATGGGTAGATTTCGCTAGGGTATAACAATGTTAATGTTGCGATATGGGTAGATTTCGCTAGGGTATAACAATGTTAATGTCTCGATATGGGTAGACTTCGCTAGGATATGGCAATACTCAGAGTACACATTTAATCTGGAAACGGCAGTACACGCTAGATGACAGCGTTGTGTATTGTAAAACGATATAGTGGCATCGAAGTCACAATTGTCATATGTGAGACCGTACGGCGGAAATGATCTTCATGCTCGAGAACACACACAAGCCCACATACCTCACCGCAATTGACCCCATCTAAAGTAGGAGTCATGATTCAGATGTTGGAAACCTAATCTCTGACCGAAGCAGTGGTGCGGCTCGGACTCTGAACGCTGTGGGCAACGTAGACGGGGATCAAGTTCTTGTCTTTGAGGACATAGCAAACCTAGTCTAACTCGACTATCGACGTTGCCCAACACGACTCATACTGAGAGGATTGGGTTCAGTACCAAAGGACACAGAGGTGAATGATGTCTTATTACACGAGATTTGTTCGTTGACTGAGTAGCTCTTTGTCCGAGACAGGCTGCAATCTTTGAGTGATAAATGCAACAGCCCAGAGTAAAAAAAATAAGGTCGCGCCTGCAGATGAATTGGAAGGCCATAACAAGCGGACGAGGCGAGTGCGTGACAAATGCACAAGCAAAATTCCAGACCCCCCCCCCCCTTCCTTGGCGTGTATGTCGAAGATTCACCTCGCATAGGAAGTGATATCAACACTGAGTCTAATTCGACTATTGGCAACAAGGTTCATACAGAAGAAATCTACTATTGGCAACAAGGTTCATACAGAAGAAATCGATTATTTGCAGCATGGTTCATGAAGAAGAAATTGGGTCTGGGACCTAGGGTCACGAAGGGTGGTAATGGAATATTCTTCCTACACGAGGAACAATACGCTGGCTGCGAAGCCCCTTGTTGGAGGAAAGATGCACAGTGGGTAACAGACAAAATACCAACCCGTCTCGTAACATATACCTGAGTAAAAGGCTTCTTTAATAGGCATTGCACTAAGCCTAAATCTAAAATATGCTGTGTGTGAAAGAAAGCTCAGAGAAAGTACCATATTGCACATAGGAAGTAAGAGCAAGTTGCTCGCAATTTCTGGGGTTAGTGACAAACAATCTTCTTCATTGTTCTGAAACTCCTGCAGATTAACAGGATGCATTCTGGAGAACGGAGTGCTGTGTCATTGTTTACAGCATTGCTGCAGCTTTCTACCTGACACATCCGATGTCAGCATGGTTTTGGGTCCACTTTCTTATTTCCATGATCATTTTTTAATGTGTCTGAACACTTGTCTGATGTTGTACAGAAGGCTTTCATTTCTGGTGTTCTGGGTTGATTCCAGTAAGGATTTTCATTCTGTGAATATATTAATATTCTTTGCAATTCTGGTTCCGTGATGATTTTCAGTGCATGGAGTGCAATTGTTAAGACCCTATGCTATAAAGTTGAAGAATGTTTTCATGGTTGGAAAACTTAAAATATTGTCATATTTGATTCTTATGAACAAGTCACCTTCGCTATTCATTACTGTCTCCGAGTATATATAGAGTGACTCATTTTTGTATCCCCAGTGACTCGATGAGCACGATTATTAAAATATAGACCGGTTGCGCTCCTGAACAGTGGATTGCGGCAGTGGAGAGAATAGTGGATTGAGGCAGTGGAGAGAATAGTGGACTGAGGCAATGGAGAGAAAGGTGAATTGAGGCAGTGGAGAGAATTGTGGATTGAGGTAGTGGAGAGAATAGTGGATTGAGGCAGTGTAGAGAATATTGGATTGAGGTAGTGTAGAGAATATTGGATTGAGGCAGTGGTGAGAATATTGGATTGAGGTAGTGTAGAGAATATTGGATTGAGGCAGTGGAGAGAACAGTGGATTGAGGCAATGGAGAGAATAGTGGACTGAGGCAATGGAGAGAAAGGTGAATTGAGGCAGTGGAGAGAATAGTGGATTGAGGCAGTGGAGAGAATAGTGGACTGAGGCAATGGAGAGAAAGGTGAATTGAGGCAGTGGAGAGAATAGTGGATTGAGGCAGTGTAGAGAATATGGGATTGGGGTAGTGTAGAGAATATTGGATTGGGCAGTGGTGAGAATATTGGATTGAGGTAGTGTAGAGAATATTGGATTGAGACAGTGGAGAGAACAGTGGATTGAGACGGTGGAGAGAATAGTGGATTGAGACAATGGAGAGAATAGTGGATTGAGACAGTGGAGAAAACAGTGGATTGAGGCAGTGGAGAGATCGATGTTGGAATGCGACACGTTGATTTTCGTGCTGGTCATGTGGATGTTCAAGGAAATGAGATAGCAGATCGGTTAACTTGCACAGCTACTGTGTCGTGTGGTAGAGCAACGGATCGTGCCGACTTTTTAAACTCCTTACGAGAAACACTGCCAAATTAAATTTATGAGGATTTCTCTTCCTTGTCCAAAATAATCGAAATGCGGCGTTGCTAGAAATAAGCGCAACTGTTGGCTTAGAAACATAGTTGTAAAGGAACAGGGAACTGAACTTTGTCATTCCTGTAATGATTGCTACACGCAAGAGTAAATCAGACTTATCAGGAGTGCAGCGATGGTAATCCAACGACAAACTTCTTCTTCTTCAGCGTTCTTTCTCTAACTCCCACTAGATCTCTATTGTAGCAGGACAATGACCCCACTAGATTTACAGCAGGATATAGTTTATAGTAGATTTACAGCTATAATTATTCATAGATTAGTTTGTAACCAAAACGTATAATTATTTGTAAATGAGTTGTCAATTGAAAGCCATAATTATTCGTAGATTAGTGAAAGCCTCACGTCAATGATGCCAACTATACACATATACATATACAAACACACCAAAGAGTGATGTTTATTTACGAACCCATAAAGTACGTCAACAAAACAAATTTTAACAAGTTTTGACATCCTTCCTTCCTTGCCAACTCTCAAGAATTTAGGAATACACCCTGCTTAATTATGTAAAAAGAAATCCCCCCCCCCCCCCAAAAAAAAATTATATAAAAATTTAAAAAAATAATTAACTTTGCGCAAAAAAAGTGCGGAAAAATATAATGCATTTTCTAATTTTTGACAAATGTTTGAAATTCATACATACTTAATTAATTGATGTACAATAGCAGCATAGTTGGCTGCAGCAGGCAATCTGTATTTAATATCTTACTCGGTGCGGTCAGATTTTGTTATGATAAGAGTTACAATGAAAACACTGCCTTGTCTCAACATGTCAATCAAGAATTCAATATCCGTATTTTTAATCGTTTTGGTTTTCAAAACCAATTTTCAATGATCTTCATGTCTGCAGATTTAGCATACATCTTTTTCTGTAGCGTTCATTCTCAAACTCACGTTAGTTCTCTCTTATGAAAGAACAATTGTCCTACTATATTTCCAGCTGGATGTAAATGCGTTGTCTCCGTTCTATTTGCGGAAACGGTCAGTAATATCGGAATACGTCTTCGACGGTATTCAATAAACAATACGCAGTAATCTATTCCGGAAATATAAGCAAGTTAAGACAAAATGACGATGACTGCCATGACAAGGTTCAATATGATTTCGAAAGGTAAGTTCAACATTATAATAAAAATGCTTCTATATAGATCTCTAGTGGTAACTATTCTAAAAATTAATCTATATAGATCGCCAGTGGTAAATACTTGGGATTTGTTCGTTCCAAAGATCCACCTGTCGACATGAGTAATCAAATCCCTAAAGGGGCAGTATTTAAGACATCCCAACAGTTTGAAATCCATAATTCTGAGGAAAAACACTTTCAAAATGGAGATTAACATTGAGGAAGAAGTAAATATTGGAAAATAGTGGAAGCTGGCAAATGTGTTCTTAAACTCATACGAAGTACTCACGGACGCACACAGCGTAGATCAAGGTTGGTCAGGTGACCACCCGCTCCCCCCCCCCCCCGAAATTACAAAATTACTATCTAGTAATTTCCATACCCCTGTTCGTAATGCAATAAATAAATTATATACTAGTTTTGTTTTTTTAAATACTAAATCCACTAAGTCTCCAAGTCTTAAAAAAAAATCATATAGCAGTTCATAATTGTACTGTGTGTAGTTTTCTTTCATTATGTTTTTCAAGGGTGAGTGTGGGGGGGGGGTATTGATACGTTGAAAACAAGAAATTCAAGGTTCATTATTTGGATAGTCTTTTCATTATTATTTGGTTTATGAAGTTCATTCATTATAATCAGAAACCATGTAGAATGAATGACTTAGTCCATCATAGTTCTCCACAGCTCTCTATTTGCAGTATTTTTTGTCACGTTCGTTGTTGACTTCTTGCAATGCCACGACAACACATCATATAATATCCTCTCATGTTGTCGTCCTCAATTTCTCTTTCCTTCTATTTCCAGTTGTACCCATCTTCGTCATATCCACCATAACGTGTCCAAAAATAAATGTTCTCTTTCTGATATTATTATGTAACCATTCTCGCATTCACTAAACTAACTAATATCTGGAAATCAAAAGATCTAGGAAGAAACAACAAGCTAAAGCTATTCAACTCCTGTATTGTTCCAGTATGTACGTATGTACGTTAAGCCGGCCCTCTTGTGTGCTGAATATATTGTGGAATTTGTAGCCTCTTTTATTTCAGTAGTCCATCGTTTTCGTGGTCGGCCCGTAGGCCTGCCTTCGCTGTATCTGTGTAGCATATCTTGCTGTGGTATGCTGTCTGATGGTAGTCTGCTGATGTGTGTAAATCATTTTATCTGTTGTCTCTTAATATATTCCACGATCGGGATGGTGTCGGTTTCTTGTTTAATGTCTTAATTCCTCACCCTGTCTCTTAGCGATATTCCTAGGATTCTGCGTAAGCATGTCATTTCAGCTGTCACAAGTTTACGTTTGTCTTGTGCTGTCGTTGTCCACGTTTAGCATTGGTAGCACAATCAATTAATCAATCAATCAATCAAGTGTCATGCTGAATGGCGTAGGCGATCAAGTTTATCCACGACTGTCTGTCTCTTGTGTTGTCAATAAACTCGATTGATGGGCTTCTACCGTGCCACAATACAAATCCATCTAGTAACTTTTCTCTTTATCGTTCCCTATCTCTTCTCCCCTTGATCTTTCCATTGGTTATTATGCGTTCAAGCTGTGTTCTTCTCGGCACATGCCCTAGAAACCTTGACTGTCTGGCCCTAATGTTTGATATGATTGATCTTTTTACGCCAGAAAAAGACAGTACAGCATTGGCGTAATAATAGTTTTGAATAGAGTTATTTTGGTGTTTACATCTACATTTTTGTTTCTGAAGATTGGTGCCATTTGCCCTAGGGCTTTCTATACTTTACTACATCTATTGTGTATTTCTTTGCTGCTTGTGCCGTCTGTCGTTATATTACTTCCTAGGCATATGAATTTAGTATACGAACGTATGGAAGTGAAAGCTGGAAATCAACCCAAGCAACAGACCAAAAAATTAAACAGCTTCGAAAACAAATGTCTCAGGAAACTGATGAACATAAAATAGAGCGATTTCGTCACAAATATGGATTTACGAAATAAAACACACAAAGAATATGTTTCAAACATCATAAAAAATCCCCGATGGAAATATCTGGGTCCGTTTTAAGACTAGATGTAAACAGAATAAACCAACAAGCCCTTATATGGACAACTGAGGATAAAAGAAAACGAAAAAGACACAAAGCAACCCTAACCAGCACCATACTTACAGAAGGGGAGATAACTGTCGGCAAGCCCATACAAGAACTAAAACTTTTGCAGGCAGCGGATCGCAATTCATGGAGAAAACCAGTCAAAACCTGTGCACTATATGCCACATGCGCCATGAAGGAACAAACTAACTAATTATCTGGCATTCGACTTTTTGTTAACACGTGCTATTTTGGTGTTTATCGCTGTCCATAATACGCTCAGCATGCATCCAGGGGCGAGGCGAGGGAGGGGGCGGAGGTGCGGACCGTCCCAGGCGGCATCATTGGGAGGGCGGCAAATTTATTTTCGTCCAGTCTTTCAGAATCACTGACATATTTTTTTAATGCCACAAGGGCGGAAAATTATGATTCCGCCCCGGGCGCTATTGACCCACGCTACGCCACTGGCTGTAAGACCAACCAGGAACTAAAGCTGCAGGCAGCGGACCTCATCATATGGAGAACCAAAACCTCTGCCCTATGTGTCGCTTGCGGCACGAAAGGAACAAACTAACTAACCCGTCAATAATTAGAACAATTGGCAAACCACGATGGATACATGACATCGAAGACCTTATGAACATGACACTGGAAGAAGCTGGGCATCTTGCACAGAACCAGAATGGCAGTCATCTGCATTATATTTGGGGTGGTCTTCTTTCCACTTTTTGTTATAGTTGCCTTTAATGATGGTCTTCACTTCTTCATAACTGACCAGATAGTCTTCTTGAGGTAACTTCCCTCCTTCTTTGGCCAGTCTATCTGCAACTTCATTCCCTTCAATGTTACAGTGTGCCGGTATCCACTGGATCACTACTCTTTGGAAATTATTGTACAACTGAACTAGCACTGCCCTCAATTCATTCGGGTATTATGACGGGTATTACCAACTGTCCAGAAGAGACCAGGTTATCCTGCTGCGCCTCAGAACTGGTCACAACAAAATGAGACATCATTTGTACACCAAATTCAAAATAGGGACAACTGGGCTCTGCCATTGCAGCCTTGCAAATATGACAGCAGAACATATCCTACAAGAATGTCCCCAGTATGCAGACCTGAGAAACAAGACATGGCCCACCCCAATCAGTGTTGAAGAGAAACTGTATGGCACAGTGGACACTTTAAAACAGACAGCAGCCTATATCATAGAATCCGAAGTCCCAACCTGACTGAGTAATGATCGCCGAAGAAGAAGAATGGCAGTTAGGACAACGTTCTGGGACATGTGTCACACAGGGAAACCCGTCAATCGTCTGCCTGTACTATCTCCTCAAGCAATTCCAAACTCCCTCAGTCTCGTAATGAATTAATTAAGCATGTACAGTCTACAAATTAATAAATACAAATATTAATAGATATAGATAAAAGAGATAGAAATTTTAAAACAAACACATTTTAATTTATTGATAAAAATAAAATGTTTCGTTTCTTGAATATCGCATAGCATATAATATTCTAGTATCGCGACAATAGAGTATCTGTTATCGCCCACTAGTTTCCCGACCACATCAACACAGGTGGCAGGCGATGGCAGTAGATACAGCTTCAGTGCCGGTTATTGCTGTAACAGCAGCAGTCGGCGCTATTGTCTTGTTATTTGTGCTTCTTTGCAGTGTCCTTCGACGTGATAGAACAGACAAAGAAGATGGTGGTATGGGTGCAGTAGCTAGTTTTTAATCTGTTTAACTTTTCAAGTACTAAACGCCCTACAGAGACACGTAGTTGTACTGTACTGACGTACTGAGTATCAGTAATAATAAAATAATGATTGTACTAAACACTAGTAGAGATAAGTATTATTACTATTAGTATTAGGCCTCCTATTTTATGATTATTGTAGCCGTAGTCCTTTACTAACCATAAAAAAAGACACGATACCTTTCTAAATACCTTACTGTGAGTATATAATCTAGGAGGTGGGGGTAAGCAAGAAATAGAGATACAAGTTGGAAGGAAACATCACGAGATTGATTGACAGGTTACTACTGCAGTCTAGCAGAGTGCACCACCAAAGCAAGAAACAAGGAGATGCAGGTCTATTACAGCTAACCTGCATTGCAGAAATGGCACTTGTTGAGGATGAGCTCTATAGATAAGATATAATTCTCAGCATGCAGGTGGTCCATGGTATTAGAGGTGGCCCAGCCACCATGCATCAGCAAACCAGAAGTAGATGACATATATAATGTATGTATATATATATAGTTTACCATCATTGTCCTGGTGTTGAAGATGATAATTTGTTTGACTCTGTCCAGATAATTATAGTTGTCTTCTGAGTGGTCAGCTTTTCTAATAGCTCTTATTAGGATCTTCTTTTTCTGAACTCAAATGTTTACCCGCCCGTGAGTTGCAAGGGCCCAAAAGGGGAGCAAAGAATATCAACACTGTTTACCTTCCACGCATGTCGTAAAAGGCGACTAAGGAGGTTATGGGATAGTAACGCAAAATGAGGTAAACAGGTTACTAAAACACTTACCTAGCCTATTAATAAAAATATATTTTTAAAAAAAACATACAATAAAACTAAACAGGACAATTCTCCACGTATCGGCTCAAATTGAACCTTTTTCAAGAGACAAACAACAGAAAACGACAAAATAAAAAACAAAATAGATGTCTATATTTCATCAAGCCCCGTCTCCATAATAGCCAACGTTCAACGTTTTGCTATTATGGAGACGGGGCTTGATGAAATATAGACATCTATTTTGTTTTTTATTTTGTCGTTTTCTGTTGTTTGTCTCTTGAAAAAGGTTCAATTTGAGCCGATACGTGGAGAATTGTCCTGTTTAGTTTTATTGTATGTTTTTTTTAAAAATATATTTTTTATTAATAGGCTAGGTAAGTGTTTTAGTAACCTGTTTACCTCATTTTGCGTTACTATTTGTTCATTAGGTTACTGCGGCACCATCCACTTTGTCGGACACTCTCTGACCATTTGGTTATTTATATGAGGTTATGGGATGGAGTTGGCTGTCCCATCCCATATAGGATCAGTGACCCACAGCCTTGCTGAATTCGGATGTGTCAGGCCGAATGGCACAGATATCGCAGCAATGCCGTAAACTATGACACAACGCATTCCGTTCTCCGGACTACATCCTGCTAATCTGCAGGAGTTTGAGAACGAACGCAGAAGAAGAAGAAATGTTTACCAGGCAGTAGTAATATCATCACTCCTTCATACCTGTGAAAGATGGACAATATATACCAGACATGCTAGAAAACTCAACCATTTTCACCTAAACTGACTTCGCAAGATACTCAACATCCAGTGGTTGAATAAAATACCAAACTGAAGTACGGATGAAATCTAAGTCTGTAAGCATATACATAATGTTGATGAAGGTGCAGACATGCTGGACAAGACACATGGTCCCCATAAAATATCATCGTCTACAAAAAAAGTTGTTAAATGGAGGACTCTAGACTAGCTCCTGCAAGGCTGGAGGACAGAAGAAGCGTTTTAAAGACACTCTTAAAACATCGCTGACTCACTTTAAAATAGGCACAAACAAATGGGAAAATTTTGCACAAGACAGATCCAACACAAGACAGCGTCACAGAAACAGGAGTGGTGCAGCAGCTGTAGAGAATCTCAAACATTATTGTAAAAACGTGCTAGATGAAAAATAAGAGCTGCTTAATGTCCCACAGACACCTACACATGCTCAGAGTGTGATAAACAACTCCAGGCATGCATAAGACAGGAAAGAAGCAGGATAGAGTCGGGTTCAAGACATCAGTTGCAAAGACAATATCCTGGACAGAATATGTCACGTGATGATGATACAAGTTCACAAATCCTTGGAGTTTAAACAAACATAAAAACTGTGACACAACGCATTTCCGTTCTCTGGACCACATCTTACTGGAAATCTTGTAGGATCATTGTCCTGCTACAAGAGAGATCCAGAGGTAGTTTGAGAATAGACGCTGAAGAAGAAGGAGAAACAAACAAATCTAATTCTCATATGGACATTCAGGGACCAAACCTGAAATAAAGGAATGACGAAAATGGATGTGCTGGACCTCGGACGTCCTGACCACAAGTGGCCAACCGGGTTGCAAATAATCACAGTTCTACTGTGGAACTTGCAGCACAAGGTACTTCACGCTCCCTAGCTGAAATCACACGAAATATTTGTTGTGGTTATATGAGAGCAAACACAAGAAGAAGAATATGGACATTCCTAATGTGTTGTCAGGTCCAAAAGCGGAGCAGAGAATAGCAACACTGTTACCTGCCAAATATGTTATAAGACACAGCTAAGATCTGCATTTATTTTCAAACTCCCACAAGTTAGCAGGATGTAGTCCAGTAAATTGAATATGTCTTGTAATGGTTTAGGTTAGGTGCAACATTTTCATAAAAAGTATAGACACCTAATTAATTTTGTTTATTTTATAAACTGTAAATATTTGATGCAATATGACGCTATCAACAATGTGCTCATATTATAAAGGCATATAGCATTTTTATATAATTAATAATTAATTTTTTTATTTTTAACTCCCTCTACATTCCAGTGCATAATATTCAGAGGGGTTTTCGTCCTGTCTGGTTGGCCAGTAGCTTTCCTCTTCTGCCTCCTGGCTCCACATGGTAGACTAGAGGGACCTCCAGTAGCGGGGGCTGGATTCTGTCGAGGTTCAGAATCCGGCACTGCTCCTGCCTGGGGGAACTTCACAGGGCGAGCACCATGGCGATTTTTATAATTTTGTCATGCAGACATGTCAACTATTCGGTTTGCATGATACCATGTTGCTGGTGCGCATCTCGGCCTGACATCTCTGACTTCAGCACCTGTGCTTGCTTGGGCAGGATTGTGACCCTGCTCGATATTGGGTTGGCCCGACCAATCTTAGTTTCCAGCCTCTGTTGGCTGGACTACGCCCCATCTCCACGTCAAGGAGTTGGCCTCCTCGATGGGGTAGAGGGTATGACTATGAGCCCCAACAACATGCAAGAATTGCATAGTAGCATCACATCGCTGGAACTTGAAAGCTCTGGTTTCTGCCCTATGCACCATATTCGATCCTGAAGGAACATAGATAAATAGGTAGAATACTTGTACATGTTATAATTTAGAAGTGGTTGTATTCATTCTCATATTGTTCCTTTCATCAGAAGATAAAAAGAAGAGCAAGTCCGATGAAACTCATAGTACAGACAAGCAAGGGCAGAACAAGAAATCGGTAAAGCCTGTAGCTAAGACGGTGAAAAAGGCAGGATACATTCCATTCTCACACCCGTGGCTCTCAAGCACACTCAAGGGTCACAGTAGCCGTGTTGTAGCTTTAGACTTCAGTCCAAATGGAAAATACTTGATTTCTGCATCTGAAGGTATGTTTCTTGTTTCTGTGGAAAAAATATATCTTGTCGTATTGGGGAATAATTTCCCATTTTCATTATCTAGCTGCTGAAATGAATGCTGTTTTATCCTATGATTGAAGTCACCAGGTAAGGGATTTCTGTGACATAATGGCTAAACCGTTCATGTTCATGAACTCAATACCGGGCAATTAGGGATCTCTCTAGCGTACTGGTTAAGCTGTTCATCTTGTGTTCAAGAGGTCATGGGTTCGAATCTGACTCTTATTATCTTGTGTTCAAGGTGGATTTTTTTCTTAGATCCCTGTGGATTATCGCTTAAAACTACGGAGTTACGTGCTATGAGTCGTACTCTCGGCAGGTGGCATGCCGCTTTGTTGAGAGTGACAGAGTACATATAGGAAACTGAATACAGTGAAGTCAATCCTCTGCATCCTTTGAACCAGACAATTATGTATTTTAATTTTATAATTGCGTTTGTTTTGGAAGTCTCTATAGATTATCATTTGAAACCCGGCAAAGACGGATGTATCAGGCCTTTGGCGCAAATAAATTGGCGGCAGTGCATTTCTATTCTCTAGACTATATCCTGCTGGAAATCTAATAGGACCATTGTCCTACCACAAGAGAGAACCTACAGAAGTTTGAGAATGAACACTAAAGAAGAAGAATCACATGAAACTATGGAGTTATGTGCTGTAAGGTAAATCGTAAATAAAGTAAACAAGTTACTGAGAATACATAACTATCAATATAAAACAATACTAAATAACAATAAAACATAGAACAAGGACAGTTATCAACGTATCAGCCCTATTGGGACCTTTGTCAAGAAACAAATAACAGTTAAGAAAACACAACCGTTAAAAAATTAATAACTAAGATGACTGGGACAAGGGTTTCTCACCAAAAAAAAAGGATATTTTGGTTATTTATATTACGTGCTCTAAGTGGTGCTCTATACAGGTATGTTGCTTTGTTGAAAGGGATAAAATACATATGAAGAAACAGAGGTGTTTAGAGTACACAAAAACACAATTCTTCTTCTTTGCATTCTATTTTATAACCCCTGAAGGGTTATAGGTATGATGATGATTCCCCGATACCTAGAAGTCTGCCGTTAAAGGTGCAATGATCACAATATCCTGAATATCTTCATCGGGAGCAAAGAATAGTTATAGTTACCTGTCATGCATGTCATAAGAGGTGTACAAGGAGATTTTGAGGTAATGTTGGCTTTCTCATACCACAGAGTATCAGAGTCATTCAGAAAGGTGCAGATATTATAACCTTTTATATTATAGTTCCGCAAACTCCTGCAGATTAGCAGGATGTCATCCGGAGTGTGTCGTGTAGTTATTTACAGCTTTGATGCGATATCTGTGCCTTTTAACTTAACAAATTGGTCTTCAGGATGGCTTCTATGTCACTTTTGACTCTTATGTGATTAGACAGCCAACTCCACCCCTAAATCCTCCTTTGCTACCTCTTAGGATATTCATGGCAGGTTGCAGTTTTTATATTTTTGCTCCCCTTTCAAGCAACAACACTTCATGGATGAGAAGTGTATTTAATCTATCTATATTAGAATTAGAGATGTCAAGTCAACATCAATCACACAAATGTGACCCTTTTTTGTAAAAAAAAATCACATTTTCAGTGAATTGTCAGAAAATTATTTTGAATTTGCTCATTAAATTATTTTCAATTTACCCATTAACCTTTAGCAAGCCAGATTAAAAAATACGAAACGTCTCCCTGCCACCGGATTCTTTTTTGAAAATTTTCATTATTGATGGTGACTGTTTTGAAAATGTGATAATTTTTTGGTTGTTAGAGATATTTAAATAATATTTGCACATATAAATAAAGAATTGAATTATGCATATATTGGTGTAATTTATGTACGTGTGTGTGTGATACCAGACGTATGAGAAAGTGGTAAAGACGTTTTTCACAAAAAACATATATTTTATAACAAATAAAGAGGGAAAAAATAAGGAAAAAAAATAACTTACCTTACATATCGAATTCCTTGGCAACACTGTCAACTAAATCACGTAAATCTGTTGTATTTATGTTCTTTCACTGCGAAATTATCAAAATATAGCCGGGGGAACTGTATAAAACATGTAGATTTGCAGTAAAATCGTTCTTTGAGCTTAGGCCTAGAGTTATTTTTTTCTGCCACTTCAAAATATTCGATATCAAACGTACAAGTCCCCATACCAGCACGGCATTCTGTATATTCACTGCTGTGAAACTAAAGAACCTAATAATCCATGATTCAAGCCACGATTCAATGTTATTTTATTCGAAATACGATGAAATAAAGGTCTGTAAAACCGATCCATCATCATGGCATCGTACCGGTGTACAGATGTGGTCAGATTAATTGCTCTTAAACTTTTACGAATAGCCAGCCATTCTCAAAAACGATCATGTCGGAAGTGGGGGATGTACCGGCTTCGATTGCGCATGTCCCCAGCTATGTGCACGACTGTGGTACGTGTAAATCTCACGATAATCTCGCTGGTAGGGACGGCCCGCCATCAGCGCGCGCGGCCATTTTGTTTTTCGGCGGCTGGATATCATATCGGCTCGGTGAAGGTTAAAGTATTTTGAATTTACCCATAAATTATTTTGAATTTACCCATAAAAATATTTATGAAGTAGCGGATAGACTTGCAAAAAGAGTTGCCTCAAAACAACAAAAGGGAAGACCTTGTAGTTTGGGAATAGTCAAACAGATTCTCAAAAACAACACCAGGGAAATCTGACTGAACGAATGGGATGACTGGTCAAATTTATTTAGTGAAATTACACTGCGAAAAAACAATGACAAAATATACAAACTCTACAGGAGAAAATAATCCCTTTATCTTTCAATTTTGAACAGGATATGCAAGGATAAATAGCCATTTAAACCGTATCAAACCCCAGCAACTACCCACTTGTAGACACTGCTCTCATCCCAATGAAACAGTGGAGCACCTCCTTATTGACTGCACTTACCTTTCAACTACTAGGAAAAACTTCAGAACTACAGAAACCCTTAACAATCACTAACTTACCAGTACTGTATGGATCACTAAGTCAACTTCAGAATACCTGAACTTTTTTAAGAATTGCATTGTGCTGACAAGAGTAGAATTACTCAGTTTCTGGATATCAACAACAACCCGCATCAGAAAGATATGAACACGTAACTATAAGAAAGTTGAAGAGCAAGAGAGGTAGGAAAAGACCAAGAGAGAAGATGCTTGACAACCTAGGATTGTGGCATGGGAGAACATCAGTATCAAAAATGATTGACAACACATAAAATAGTAATCTGTGGAAAGACATGATATACTAACGCCCACACGGCATGCACTATAAGAAGGCTGTGGAAAGACATTATAATGACACACAGTATGAACTATAAGAAGTATGGAATTAACTCTATTTTTATAAAGAATGTGAAATAAATTATGTAGTTCTTTCCCACTTTTTCTGCTCAGTTGGGGGGGGGGGGTAGATTTTTAAAAGCAAGGGACTCCCAGAATTTTTGATAGTTTTTAAAAGGGGGGAGGGGAGGGTAAAAATTGTTGACATGACTTATGGACATTCCCTCAAATATATGTTGTTTCCTAGCCATTAGAAGCCTGCTGTGAGTTGTATAATAACATCTTCTGAAACTTCCATTTATTTAGACAGAGCTCTGATGTTGTGGAGTGTCAAGGAGTTTCAACAGAAGGATCACAAGTAAGGTTCTCTATAATCAGTTTGTCATGCAATGTTAGTGAAGTTGTACATGCCACAATTGAATGTGCTGGGCTGGAAGGTGCAAATAACGCAGTTCCGATGTGAAACCAGCTGCACAGCGTACTTCATGCTTCCTGGCAGAAATCACACAAAAATAGGGGGAGGGGGATTATCAGAAGGTGAATGCAGAATACAAAGTCAAGTTGTAGTATTATTTTTATTTCAATAAATGCAGCATCGTGGTCAACTCCTTGAAATGGAGATGGGGAGTAGTCCAGCCAATAGAGACTAGAAACTAAGATTTCTCTGGCCATCCGTACATCGAGCAGGACCATAGTCCTGTTCAAGCAAGCACAGGTGCTGAAGTCGGAGATTCCAGCAGAGAGGCGTACCAGCAACTATAGTATTATGTAATTCGTTAGTTAACATGTCTTTATACTCATTGTATAAACATCTTACACTGCCAACGAAAAGAAGATCTCAATAAATTATTTTATATCAATAGAAATGGCTGCTCTGTCCGACCATTTTCTCAATCTTTTTCTTCTTCTGTGTTCATTCTCAAACTCCTGCAGATTAGCAGGATGTAGTCCGGAGAACGGAATGCATTGTGTCATGGTTTACAGCATTGCTGTGATATCTGCGCCTTTCGGCCTGATACATCCGACTTTAGCATGGCTTCGGGTCACTGACCCTATATGGGATGAGACAACCAACTCCATCTCATAACCTCCCTAGTCGCCTTTTACGACATGCGTGGAAGGTAAACAGTGTTGCTATTCTTTGCTCCCCTTTCGGGCCCCAGCAACACATGGCCGATTTTCTCAATGACCAAGAACTATAAATAAATACAAACAATAGGATCAATACAATGTGATGGTCTGACCATTGCATCCCAAAACCAAACATGATTGTGACTTTTCTCTTCAAATACAATAGGATTAAACTGTAAGACATTGTATTCATCATATTGTTTGTGTTTATTTCTAGTTAGGGGTTATATCTTGATAAAGTCCGTAATGTGGAAGAAGTCCTTGTTCCTTTGTTTTGTTATTTTTCACTGACATTACTACATTTGCAATTTTTGCTATTTAACTGTTTATATTAGTAATCAGTGACAATAATACATTATCATATGTGTTGTCATTTTTTAACATTTTACTGACCAGCATACCTTTCTCCCATTATCAAGTATATCTGAAAATTTTGTAAACATCGACATTGCCATCTTTAAAAATCTGTATAAAATTGAACTTCCACGAGAGAGCCTTGGATCTTTCTAGATGTCATAAACGTGAAACTGTTTTTTGTTAGAAATAAAGAATAGCAACACTGTTACCTGCCATGCAGGTCATAAGAGGCAATAAGATTTTGAGGGTAGAATTGGTTATCCCTCCCATAGAGGATCAAAGTGGCACAAAAACCATGCTGAAGTTGGATGTGTCAGGCTAAAAAGCACAGATGTAGTCAAGCTGTAAATCATGACACTGTATTCTGTTCTCTGTATTACATTCTGTTAATCTGCAGTTTTCTTATTTCTCTGCGTTCACTCTCAATAACCAACATGAAATTTCATGTGATTTCCACCGATGTGTGTGAAGTATTCTGTGCTGATGGTTTCACAGCAGAGCTGTGTTATTTTGTGCCTTCCGTCCCAGCACATCCATTTTCAGCATTGGCATGAGTTTGAGAATGAACAAAGAAGTCATTATTCTTCTCAGTGTCTTTCTGTGTCGTCCTCTGATTCTTTTGTCTCCTGTTTTACTATCTTCTTCCTTTGCATTCCAAGTACGGATTTCATACAGGTTCCTACAGCACCATATTCCACTTAACATACCTTTGTTCTGAGATTATTTTGATTGTGTATAAGAGAAGACGGAAATCTCTTATATGTTAAGATCTTGGCAGCAGTGCATAATTTGCTCCATTTTGGGTCCCATTGACACACCGATTAAATATAAAGGATGGCACAGTGATCTACTGACTTATCATAAATAATGAGGTTTGAACACGGAGTTAGCCCCAGCAAAAACAAATTTTCCCCCTGCTGAACACAGGTTCATTGGTGTGCGAATAAAACGGCATCACAACACATTTCCATTCTCTGGACTACATCCTGCTTGAAATCCAGTAGGACCATGGTCCTGCTACAAGAGAGATTCTGCAGGAGTTTGAGAATGAAAATTGAAAAAAAAAATTTACATGGAGTTTCCCCCCCCCCCCCCCCCCCCATCAATTCCAACAATTTCAGAAAATTGATTTGCTGTCACTAAAGGAACAAATATTGTAGCTTTGTTGTAAATTTGCAACATGATGTCCAATTTTTTTTTTTTATGTGCTTGGTTATCTACTATCATCTTGAGCTAACCCTGCTTGTTTCAATATATTTTTTTTTCAGATACATTAGAGGAAATGTGGATTTAGATTCTGCAACACACATAGCATTTAGCCCAGATACAAGGTAAATTGCTTTTATTTATTAAATAACCGTTTTCAGATGTCTTTATCTGTTCTCTCTCACTCTCTCTTTCTATCACATGCTAGTATATTCAATCTCCTTTATCATTTGAGCAATTTTTCTTTTAACAATTATTGCTGTTGATATGATTAGCTCTGTTTTGCAGCCAATGCCAAATTCAGAAAGAGACTTTGCTTATCTTTCAGACTTTGACTTCTTTGCTCATTTTTCGGACCCTGATTTCTATGCTCGTCTTTTGGACCCTGATTTCTATGCTCGTCTTTTGGACCCTGATTTCTATGCTCGTCTTTTGAACCCTGATTTCTATGCTCGTCTTTTGGACCCTGATTTCTTTGCTCATCTTTCGACCCTGACTTTGCTCATCCTTTGGACCTTGACTTCGCTCATCCTTTGGACCTTGACTTCTTTGCTCATCTTTTTTGACCATTGACTTTGCTCATCTTTTGAACCCTGACTTCATTGCTCATCTTTTGAACCCTGACTTCTTTGCTCATCTTTTGAACCCTGACTTCATTGCTCATCTTTTGAACCCTGACTTCTTTGCTCATCTTTTGAACCCTGACTTCATTGCTCATCTTTTGAACCCTGACTTCTTTGCTCATCTTTTGAACCCTAACTTCTTTGCTCATCTTTTGAACCCTGACTTCTTTGCTCATCTTTTGAACCCTGACTTCATTGCTCATCTTTTGAACCCTGACTTCTTTGCTCATCTTTTGAACCCTGACTTCATTGCTCATCTTTTGAACCCTGACTTCTTTGCTCATCTTTTGAACCCTAACTTCTTTGCTCATCTTTTGAACCCTGACTTCTTTGCTCATCTTTTGAACCCTGACTTCTTTGCTCATCTTTTGAACCCTGACTTCTTTGCTCATCTTTTGAACCCTGACTTCTTTGCTCATCTTTTGAACCCTGACTTCTTTGCTCATCTTTTGAACCCTGACTTCTTTGCTCATCTTTTGAACCCTGACTTCATTGCTCATCTTTTGAACCCTGACTTCTTTGCTCATCTTTTGAACCCTGACTTCTTTGCTCATCTTTTGAACCCTGACTTCTTTGCTCATCTTTTGAACCCTGACTTCTTTGCTCATCTTTTGAACCCTGACTTCATTGCTCATCTTTCTGATCCTGACTTCTTTGCTCATCTTTTTTGACCATTGACTTTGCTCATCTTTTGAACCCTGACTTCATTGCTCATCTTTTGAACCCTGACTTCTTTGCTCATCTTTTGAACCCTGACTTCATTGCTCATCTTTTGAACCCTGACTTCTTTGCTCATCTTTTGAACCCTGACTTCATTGCTCATCTTTTGAACCCTGACTTCTTTGCTCATCTTTTGAACCCTAACTTCTTTGCTCATCTTTTGAACCCTGACTTCTTTGCTCATCTTTTGAACCCTGACTTCTTTGCTCATCTTTTGAACCCTGACTTCTTTGCTCATCTTTTGAACCCTGACTTCTTTGCTCATCTTTTGAACCCTGACTTCTTTGCTCATCTTTTGAACCCTGACTTCTTTGCTCATCTTTTGAACCCTGACTTCATTGCTCATCTTTTGAACCCTGACTTCTTTGCTCATCTTTTGAACCCTGACTTCTTTGCTCATCTTTTGAACCCTGACTTCTTTGCTCATCTTTTGAACCCTGACTTCTTTGCTCATCTTTTGAACCCTGACTTCTTTGCTCATCTTTTGAACCCTGACTTCATTGCTCATCTTTTGAACCCTGACTTCTTTGCTCATCTTTTGAACCCTGACTTCTTTGCTCATCTTTTGAACCCTGACTTCTTTGCTCATCTTTTGAACCCTGACTTCATTGCTCATCTTTTGAACCCTGACTTCTTTGCTCATCTTTTGAACCCTGACTTCTTTGCTCATCTTTTGAACCCTGACTTCTTTGCTCATCTTTCTGATCCTGACTTCTTTGCTCATCTTTTGAACCCTGACTTCTTTGCTCATCTTTCGGATCCTGACTTCGTTGTTCATCTTTCGGATCCTGACTTCGTTGTTCATCTTTCGGATCCTGACAGTTATTAGTTGTGGGTTCTTCTGATCTTTATCAGTGTGCACTTTCTCATGAGCACTCCCATTTTTATATTTCTGTGAATATATACATAGTCTCTTTCAGCTTCCTCTTCATCATTTTGTACTACATTCATTTATTATTTTCGCTCAAAACACTTTATGCCTTGCAGCATCAGGGGTAGACTTTCTATTGAGACAGCCTTTTTGTTTGCTTCTTATATGTTTGTTTTCGTGGACTTTTATTTCTGTAATCCCTCTTTGCATGATCTTCCCTGTTTTTATATCCATCGTGTCTGTATAAAAAGTTGTATCCGAAGTCTGTATACGAAGTTTTATCCATCATGTCTGTGCAAGAAATTTCACTAGCTCATAGGAGTATTATCAAATTGGATTCATGACTGCCATTATTAACACAGCCCTGCCTCTTCTTATCGCTGTGCCATCCACTATAGCAGAGGTTCTCAATTATTTTCGAGGCTCCACCCCATTTTATAGAAACAAAATAACCAGAAACTCCGATACATTTAAAAATGATTTTTTAAAAAAAGAAAATAGTAGGGTATGAGAAAACAAGAACATACTTGGCACCGGCAACACATAGGTATTTAA
This sequence comes from Meghimatium bilineatum, assembly GCA_034231615.1. Classification (NCBI taxonomy): domain Eukaryota; kingdom Metazoa; phylum Mollusca; class Gastropoda; order Stylommatophora; family Philomycidae; genus Meghimatium; species Meghimatium bilineatum. The sequence continues at coordinate 16,769,329 of CM067309.1, forward strand.
TACAATGATTAACTTATCAACAAATTCAAACTTTGCTGTTTGTGTTTCTCATAAATTATTAAACCGTATGGGAGTTTTGAGGAGCTTTCAGATACAGCAACATTTATCAAGAGAACTGGATGTGTTGTGTAAACATGTTAAACTGCGGACAAGAAGAAGAGTACCGTATTCACTGAGAACACAAAATACGAAACTATTCACATGTTTACGGGTTTTATTCTTCAACTTCTTCAGCGTTCATTCTCAAACTCATGCTGGATCTCTCTTGTAGCAGACCAACGGTCTTACTTGATTTCCAGCAGGATTATAGCCCAGAGAATGAAAATGCGCTGTCACCATTTTCTTTGCGCCAATGTCCTGACGCATCCGTTTTCTGCAGTAAGAGTTTCATTCAATGTTAGCAAATTATTATTTATTCTAACTTAAAAGTTAATTAACTCATAGCATTTAACTACTATAGAGATGTTAGCTATCTCACATTTCAGTGGCTCACACTCATAAGAGGGTGGTAACCATATCTCCCTCGCTGTCTTTACTTCCTGGACGGATCGGGTAACCAATTAAGGCTAGGTTGACCCAATAGTCGTTGAGGTCTGAAAAACATTTCTACCTCAACTGGGGAATGAATCCAGGACCAGCCATATGTGTAGCCAGTGATCTAACCACAGCATTATGTGGCTCCCTAACACCTAACTTAAAAACACTGATTAAAAATGCAAATTTCTTCTAAAGCAATATTTTTTAGATTACTTCTTCTTCTTCTGCGTTTGTTCTCAAACTCCTGCAGATTAGCAGGATGTAGTCCGGAGAACGGAGTGCGTTGTGTCATGGTTTACAGCAGTGCTGCGATATCTGGGCCTTTCTACCTGACACATCCGACTTCAGCATGGCTTTGTGTCACTGACCCTATATGGGATTGGACAGCCAACTCCATCCCTTAACCTCCTTAGTCGCCTTTTACAACATGCGTGGAAGGTAAATAGTGTTGCTATTCTTCACTCCCCTTTCGGGCCCTGGCAATACACATGAGATATTTATTATATATTGTTTGTAATGTGTATAGTGAAGTCTGTTATTACATACATATTTTGTTGGTCAGAATCAATTTGTTATAACCGGATTCCACTGTATTTTCAAAACTTTTAAAATCAAATGTGTTTGTCTTTCACTATCGTATACCATTGTACCATTTCCTAGGGCTTTCATTGTAAGTCTTGCCAATGAAAATGCAGTTCGGATATTTCGATTGGCTAAGAAGGATGATGCAAGTCATGGAGTGATAATGCATCCAGCTGTCACCTTTCCAAAGGTCAGTAGTATGATTGTTATCAATATATAATTAATTCTCTACATTTTCTGTGTGTTACAGGGAACCCGAAAAGTGAACAAAGAATAGCAATAGCTTACTTTCCATGCATGTTGTAAGAGGTGACTGGGGAGGATATGGAGTGGAGTTGGCTCTCCCATCCCATAGAGGGTCAAAGTGACCCAGAAGCCATACTAAAATCGGATGTGTCAGGACAAAAGGTTCAGATATCGCAGCACAGTGCAAACTGACAGAACACATTCTGTTCCCCAGACTATGTCCTGCTAATGTGCAGGAGTTTGAGAATGTACAGAAGATGAAAGAATATCTCTACATCAGTATCAATGACTAGAAGGTACAATTCATATATGGTTAGGACACCCACAAATCCACCAATGGCATCATCTGCCTTTGTAGCGTCATGGGATCATGTGTCAACACTTATCGGCTATGCTGTACTACACATAACTGACCACCACAGAAAGAATGTGTGGGTTGGGAGATGCATGATCACAAACGCCTGTGTGTATTGGGGCCCGAAGGGGGAGTAAAGAATAGCAACACTGTTTACCACCCATGCATGTCGTAAGAGGCGACTAATGAGGTTATGGGATTGTGTTGGCTGTCCAATCCCATATAGGGTCAGTGACCCAAGGACATGCTGAAGTCGGATGTGTCAGGCCGAAAGGCGCAGATATTGCAGCAATGCTGTAAAACATGACACAATGCATTCCGTTCTCCGGACTACATCCTGCTAATCTGCAGAAGTTTGAGAACGAACGCAGAAGAAGAAGAGGAAGGATGATCACAAAAATTAGATAATGTGAGTCACCCGTGTTAAAATGAGAGCAAAGAATTGTAACAGTGTAACCTGCCAAGAATATCATAAGAGATCACTAAGAGGGCTGGATATAAGGTAGGCTACACCATCTAGTAGAAGGTCAAAGTGACCCCATAATACCATGCCAAGTAACAAGTCAGATATGTCATGGTAAACGGCATAGCTATCACAGCCAAATTGTAAACTATGACACAGTGAGATATACCATAAAAATATTTTCATCAATGTATGTATGCTCCTTCAGTACAGAATATCGCCTGTGTGTTGCCGGGGCCCGAAAGGGGAGCAAAGAATAGCAACACTGTTTACCTTCCACGCATGTCGTAAAAGGCGACTAAAGAGGTTATGGGATGGAGTTGGCTGTCCTATCCCATATGGGGTCAGTGACCCACAGCCATGCTGAAGTCAGATGTGTCAGGCCAAAAGGCTCATATATCGCAGCAATGCTGTAAACCATGACACAACGCATTCCGTTCTCCGGACTACATCCTGCTAATCTGCAGGAGTTTGAGAACGAATGCAGAAGAAGAAGAAGAAGTACAGAATATGGTGCATAGGAAAGAACCTTATACTCTCCAGTTTCAGTGATGTAATGCTGTTATATTTAGTTCTTGCATGTTGTTGAGACCCATAGACATACCCTCTTTTGTCCAAACCGACCAATGTGCATGTAAAAAGGGTCCCTAGACTCAGAGAACACATTCTTTAAACATGTCAGCTCTTCGACGACTTGAGGACTAAAACTTTACCCCAGGAGACAGATCTGGAAGTGAATCTGTGGGGCAAATGTAAGGACCTCCTGCTGATGGCTGATTTTATGGAGGAAACCTCCTGCCTGTATAGACTTCTGAGCATAGGAAACTGATTGCAGAAGAAGAAGAACCCACTGTGATTGTTGTTCTATAGAGAGCTTTTCTTTATCACCCTCTCTTTCTTTTGCCATCTGGTATCCATTTTAATGCTTGTAGTGGCAGTCTGTTTTTATTTATTGTATGTACATGTCCGATATAAGCCCACCGTTTTCTTCTTATTCTTGTAGATACATATTGATGTTTAGTGTCTTCTCTTATGTGCTTGTTTGACCAACCATCATGCACCAGTAAATTCTCAGTAATTGGCATGCCAATAAAGGCTTTCCTTTTGTGAATGCCCCTACAGAATTTCATCTATGCACTTACGTTTCCCTTTGTGATGCAACATGCAGGTAACCCAGCATTGCACATCACTCTGTGGAAACTAGAAGAGCCCTGGACATTGTCCTAGCTGCCAGCGTGTATGTGGTGGCCCAGTTATGAATAGGTGATACGTGGGGGTGTGGTGAAAATCAACACTATTCAGGTTGTGACAGTTTGCCTGAGCCCAGAATCAAACAAACATGTTAACCCTAACCCTGCATAATTGAAGAGCTTCTTGGATGATGTGGAATGTATATCTGGCTGCCCCACCTATTCCTGAAACCATGATGTTGAATGTATATCTGGCTGTCCCACCTATTCCGGAAACCATGATGTGAAATGTATATCTGGCTGCCCCACCTATTCTAAAAACCATGATGTGGAATGTATATCTGGCTGCCCCACCTATTCCAGAAACCATGATGTGGAATGTATATCTGGCTGCCCCACCTATTCCAGAAACCATGACGTGAAATGTATAGCTGGCTGCCCCACCTATTCTAGAAACCATGATGTGGAATGTATATCTGGCTGCCCCCCCCCCCCTATTCCAGAAACCATGATGTGAAATGTATATCTGGCTGTCCCACCTATTCCAGAAACCATGATGTGAAATGTATAGCTGGCTGCCCCACCTATTCCAGAAACCATGATGTGGAATGTATAGCTGGCTGCCCCACCCATTCCAGAAACCATCTTCTTCTTCTTCAGTGTTCATTCTCAAACTTCCACTGGATCTCTTGTAGCATAACAATAGTTCTAATAGATTTCGAGCAGGATGTAGTCAAGAGAATGGAAGTGCGTTGTGTCCCCGTTTTATTTGCGCCCATTGCCTGATACATCCATCTTTGGCTGCCAGAAACCATGATGTGAAATGTGTAGCTGGCTGCCCCAACCATCCCAGCAATCATGGTCCAGGGCTAGGTTGCTATGAACACCTCTGACAGAAAAGAATGTTTGACAGGGGGGGCTAAAGCTCATAACTCCCAACAACTTTACATGTTACTATATATTGTCTTTTCTCTGATTTTACTCTAAGACATCACTGGGTTGAATGATAAACAGTCTGCGTGCTGTTGTCTATTTGTTCACTTTATTATGTAGTAATATGGTGATGTCTCAGAATGTTGGCAACTCCTGTTACTGATAGGTAGAAAAGTCACCAAAATCTTAGAATTTACCCTTCTCTGAGAAGGAGACTTCTTCAGTAATTGCATACTGCTAAGATTTGGAATTCCTCACTGCATTTCTTACTGCAAATGTAAGATTTGGATTCTTCTGGGTATGAAATAAAGCTATGGAGAAACCAGCCCAGTGAATATAGGAAATAAAAGCTAATTGCTTGTAATTCTTGGTGATCAAAACAATAACATATTGTTATTTATTTCTCCAACAGAAACATAATTCAGACATAATTGGTGTTGGTATATCCTCCAGTGGACGTTTTATCATGACTTGTCACACAGACACAACCATTCTTATATGGGATTTGAAAGGTATAGCTCTCTCTTTCTTTGACTTGAATTAGTGCCCTCATTTCGAGAGAGTTGTATTTGAATTTTAAACTACTAATTTTAACAAATAGTAGTCAGAGTCAAAAGCAGTCAGAGGAATGAGTCAGCTTGTGTGTAGCAGTGAGATAGAGGAATGAGTCAGCTTGTGTGTAGCAGTCAGATAGAGGAATGAGTCAGCTTGTGTGTAGCAGTCAGATAGAGGAATGAGTCAACTTGTGTGTAGCAGTCAGATGGAATGAGTCAACTTGTGTGTAGCAGTCAGATAGAGGAATGAGTCAACTTGTGTATAGCAGTCAGATAGAGGAATGAGTCAACTTGTGTATAGCAGTCAGATAGAGGAATGAGTCAACTTGTGTGTAGCAATCAGATGGAATGAGTCAACTTGTGTGTAGCAGTCAGATAGAGGAATGAGTCAACTTGTGTATAGCAGTCAGATAGAGGAATGAGTCAACTTGTGTATAGCAGTCAGATAGAGGAATGAGTCAACTTGTGTATAGCAGTCAGATAGAGGAATGAGTCAACTTGTGTATAGCAGTCAGATAGAGGAATGAGTCAACTTGTGTATAGCAGTCAGATAGAGGAATGAGTCAACTTGTGTGTAGCAGTCAGATAGAGGAATGAGTCAACTTGTGTATAGCAGTCAGATAGAGGAATGAGTCAACTTGTGTGTAGCAATCAGATGGAATGAGTCAACTTGTGTGTAGCAGTCAGATAGAGGAATGAGTCAACTTGTGTGTAGCAGTCAGATAGAGGAATGAGTCAACTTGTGTGTAGCAGTCAGATAGAGGAATGAGTCAACTTGTGTATAGCAGTCAGATAGAGGAATGAGTCAACTTGTGTATAGCAGTCAGATAGAGGAATGAGTCAACTTGTGTATAGCAGTCAGATAGAGGAATGAGTCAACTTGTGTGTAGCAATCAGATGGAATGAGTCAACTTGTGTGTAGCAGTCAGATAGAGGAATGAGTCAACTTGTGTATAGCAGTCAGATAGAGGAATGAGTCAACTTGTGTGTAGCAGTCAGATAGAGGAATGAGTCAACTTGTGTATAGCAGTCAGATAGAGGAATGAGTCAACTTGTGTGTAGCAATCAGATGGAATGAGTCAACTTGTGTGTAGCAGTCAGATAGAGGAATGAGTCAACTTGTGTATAGCAGTCAGATAGAGGAATGAGTCAACTTGTGTATAGCAGTCAGATAGAGGAATGAGTCAACTTGTGTATAGCAGTCAGATAGAGGAATGAGTCAACTTGTGTATAGCAGTCAGATAGAGGAATGAGTCAACTTGTGTATAGCAGTCAGATAGTAAACTTGTGTGTAGCAGTCAGATAGAGGAATGAGTCAACTTGTGTGTAGCAGTCAGATAGTAAACTTGTGTGTAGCAGTCAGATAGAGGAATGACTCAACTTGTGTGTAGCAATCAGATGGAATGAGTAAACGTGTGTAGCACATAAAAGGTTACAATATATTGAAGTCTTAGTTTAGGTACTGGAGTCATGGTTCTGGTTGGTACTGGAGTCATGGTTCTGGTACTAGAGTCACCGCCTTCAGAAAGTATATCTTCAGTGCTAATGCTGTGGGCGGAGTTAAATTCCATGCCATAGGGAGTCAAGTGACCCAGAAACTTTGCTAAAGTTGGATGTATCAGGCAGAACAGCACAAATATCACAGTCCAGCTGTAAGCCATCACGCAGCACATTCTGTTCTATGCACTATGTCCTGTTAATCTGCAGGGCAGGACATTAAGAACGAACACAGAAGTACTAATGTTTTTTTTTAAAACTACTTTCTGAAAAGAATATGTTACCTTTTATGGCAATCATGAAATGCAATTGTTTTCTTGTTTTAGCATAAATTATATTTTTAATTCCAAATTGTGTCCATTCAGGTGAAGTATTGTCGTCTATTGATACCCACCAGATGAGTAACTCATGTGGAAAAGTCTCACCTTGTGGCCGATTTGTTGCATCTTCAGGTAGTACCCAACTTTATTTTTAGAAATGTACATTGAAAGGTTGAAAAAGTTTAGAGGATTGACTTAATTTCACTCTGTTTACCACATATGTATTTTGTCCCTCTCAAAGCATCATGCCGCCTGCTGAGAGTACCACTCATAGTGCGTAGTTTCAAGTAATAATCCACAGGGATCTCAGAAAAAATCCACTTTATGAAGAAGATGATGTGGGTATGATCTTCCACGTTCATGGTTTACAGCTTGCTGCGAGATTTGCGACTTTTGCCCTGACACGTCCAACTTCAGCATGACTTCTGGGTTAGTTTGACCCTATATGGGATAGGCAACTCCATTCCATAACCTCCTTAGTTGCTTTATACGACATACATGGAATTTAAACAGTGTTCCTATTATCGGCTCCCCTTTTTGGCTCCGGCAACACACAGGCGAAGCTTTAAATGATTTTCAATATGTTTCTTGCCAGTATGTTGACGGCCGTAAAAGAGGAGTAAAGAATAGTGACACTGTTTACCTGCTAGGCATGTCTTAAGAGATTAACAATGAGATTGGGGGGGGTGTGGAGTTCCATCTCATAAAGGCTGAAAATGACCCTAGTCTGTGCTGATGTCGGGTATATCAGTCTGAAAATTACAGAAATTGTAGCTAGACTGTAAACTATGACACAATAGATTTTGTTCTTGCGGAATGCAAAAGAAGAAGAATATATTTCTGACATTATAGTTAAACTACCGTGGTAGACGGATGTATCGGACCATTGGCGCAAATAAATGATGGCAGTGCATTTCCATTCTGAAGACTACATCCTAAATCTAGTAGGACCATTGTCCTACTACAAGAGGGACCCAATGGGAGTTTGAAAATGAATGCTAAAGAAGAAGTTAAACTAGATAAAGTACTAAAAATTGTCCAAATGCCAGAGATCATTTTTGTCGAATAGTTCAAAGTTGAAATATGTAGTAGAAATGTTTATATTCTTCAGCATTCGTTTCCAAACTTCAACAGTATGTAGTCTGAAGAACGCAATGCCTTGTGTCATGGTTTACAGATTTGCTGCGATATATTTGCCTTTTAACCTGACACATCTGACTTCAGCATGTCTTCTGGGTCACTTGACCCTCTATAGGTTGGAACCAGTCAACCACCAAACCTTGTTAGTCGCCACTAACGCCGTGAATGGCAGGTAGCTGTGTCACTATTCATTGCTCCCCTTTTGTGCCCGATAACACATGGGTGGAAATAGAAACAAGATTGCCTAATATCATATGAAGGTACAGAACTCTTTTGCTGTTCAAATATATAGTTTTATAAAATATTCACATCAGATCAAATATATTTTTTTGTTACAGGTTTCACTCCAGATGTCAAAGTTTGGGAAGTTGTGTTTGATAAATCTGGGAGCTTCCAAGAGGTTAAAAGAGCATTTGAGTTAAAAGGTCATGGAGCTGGGGTGTACTGTTTTAGCTTCAACAATGATTCAAGAAGGTGTGTCTCTCATTCCTAGTGTCTGAAATCTCAATGTAAAGCCTTATTTTGTTTGGGATAATGGTAATAATTTTTACTAGCATTTTTTTCTACATTCATGGTTGTTGTTATTCTAAATTTAAAAGTGTGCAGCGCGCATGTTGAGTGGTCATGGGCTCTCATTGCGCAACGTGTCGATTATTGGATGCGTCGGTATATGCGTCTTTATCAGAATTTCTTTCCGTTTTAATCATGTTAGCTATTTGTTCCGTAAAAACTTGTCCACTGATTCTTGTATTGTACCGAGAACCCAATAAAAATAAAAACTACTGAAGCAAGTGCATGAATTTAAATATCTTGGAAGCATTTTTACAGATGACAGATTGAGACAAGAATTGAAACAGCCAACTATTTAAATTATGAACTAACACCAATTTTGAAACACTAATCTATCTCAATGTGGTGCAGTTGTGTATAGTTAGAAGCGGTGGTAGTAGTTCTTGTCGAATGTCTGTTAGTTTTGGGCACTGCAGTAGTAGGTGTTCGACAATCTCCTCTTGTGTGTTACAGTGTCTGCAATTTGGTTCATGTAATAGATTTATTCTGTTCAGGTGTTTATTAACAGGGGATGTGGTCTGTTCTTAGTTGGAATGTGAGACTCTGGTTTACTCTTTCAAGTTGTCTTAAAGTTTGGTTGGGTTTCTGTTGGAGTTCATATAGTGAGCATCCAGTCTTTGAGCTGGCCCACTGTCATAGCCATTCTTGTCTGTACTTGTTTCTTAGGATTTGTTTACATGTTTGTAGGGATATTTTGGGGGGAAAACTGGGGGGCAGAAGCACCTCTCTTAGATAGTTTATCAGCTGTTTTTTCATTTCTAGGGTCTCCGGTATGGCCAGGAATCCATTGAAGGGTGACTTCTGCGCCATATGATGTGGATAGCTGGTCTATTTATCTGTACATATTGCAACCAGTTGGTGTTTTTTTGTTCACTGGGGCCTGGAGAAGATGACTGTGCCTTAAAGATGGAGTAGTTCCGTTCTTGAAGTCCACAATAATTTGATTCAAAGCTTTCTCGATGCTTTTATCTCTGCTGTGTAGTTAGAGCAGATATCTTCACATTAGCCAAATGTTTTTGGGTAGTCTTCTGGATCTGTGTTAGGGTATTTTATCACAGCTCCATATCCAGTAGTATTTTGTGCAGATCCATCTGTGTATACGTGAATTATATCTGGTGGGTATGTGTGGATTGTTTCTAGGGCAATGATTTTCAGGAATGGGGTTACAGTGTTCTTATCTGCCAAGGGGCTAGAGATTCTGCCCTTATTGACCAAGTTATTGCTTGTCTGCAGTGTGGTTCAATGTCTATCTTTTCCTTTTGTTCTCTGTTGGCAAATGGTGTTTTTTTGCTTGCTTCTCTTGCATTATTGAGGAATGATATATTGAGTATTCTGTGTTTTTCCTGCCACTGTTCTATCATTTTGCTATTTTCTTCTGTGGTGTCCATTCTCATATATCTTTCAAAGGTCTCTACTACCGTTCATTTTCTTCTTCTGTGTAAGGGTTCTATGTCTGTGTTGATCTCACATGCGTTTGTTTGGGTGGTTTTCATGGCACCACGTATAAATTGCAGTGCGTTATTTTGAACTTTGTCCAATCACTGTAGAAGGCTATTGCCTGTACAAGAAGTGTGTAGTAAATTGTTGATCGGACGTATCCAATATATAACTGGAGTAGATCTTGCAAATCAACTCCCCATTTGCATGAGGCGAGATGGTTTATGAGCTTTCTCTTTGTGGTTGTTTTCTTAATCAGATTTTCTATGTAGTGCTCCATTGTTTGCCTCTTATCAAGTTCAACTCTGAGGTATCTTGGGAATTTTTCATATGCTATGTTTTTTTCCGCCGCAAATTTTGATTTCCATGTCTTCTTTCTTTGCGTTGAGATTGTAGTCAGATTTTTGTTGATATTATTAATGATAGGTTTGGAATATATTCCCTTTTTCCAGATAACCAGGTCATTAGCAATATAGAACTTAACGCTGATCCTTGGAGCAGCCCTTCTTCCAGCGTTCTTTGTTTTGATGAGCTCCCATTATAGGTTGTTTGAATTGTTCTATTTTGGAAGAAACCTTTTAGCCAGTTACACATTTTCCCAAATATACCCATTTTTTTCATTTTAAAGAATAATCCTGTTCTCCAGACTCTGTCATAGGCTTGTTTGAGGTCAATGAAGGTTGCCAACATGTGTTTCTTTTCTTGATAGACATCTCTTATGTCTTGTGTGAGCCGTATCAGCTGGTCAATTGTTTGTTTGTTCTTTCTAAAACCAGACTGATTTGTGTTTATGATCTTGGAGCTCTCTGACCACCAGTACAGCCTATCATTGATCATTCTTTAAGCAACTTTGCCCAAGTTGGATGTTAAGGATATTGATCGGTAACTGGTGATTTTGTTTGAATTTTTGTCCTTCTTTAGGATTGATATAATGTTAGCTTTTCTCCAGTTTATTGGCAGTTTGTCTTCTCTCCAAGTCTTATTGATGAGATCAAGGATTGTTGTTAGCTCGTAGTCTGAGAGGCTGTTGATCATCTCGTTGGTAATTCTATCAGGGCCCACAGCTTTGCCTTTCTTGCATTTTTTTTTTAGGGCTGACTTTATCTCAGAGAATTTGAAGTCACTCTCGAAGACCTTGCAATTCATAATTTGTTGCCTTTCTAAAGTTTTGGTGATGTGCTTTATGGAATTGTCAAGGTTCTTTCTGGGTCTATTTTGCTTATGTTGGCGAAATGGTTGTAGAAGGTAGCTTGATCAGTTATAATTGTTATTGTATATGCTGCTAAAATTATTAAAAATTTTCATTTCTATATTACTATACAAATGTAATTTATTTCAATTTTTATTTATCTATCTATATATGCTAATTATATTGGATTTTCAGAACAAATGGACTTTTCATTTTTTTAATACTTCTAATAGAATGGCATCCGTATCAAAGGACTGCACTTGGAAATACTGGGATACAGATGGTAAGTCAATGTACATGTTTGTTATAGGATTCCTAATTTGAAATAATAGCACTCTGTCAACTATTATGTGCTTTGTCTTCTCCAGCGGATATGACAGGGCTTAAGAAATTGTGGTCTAACATGGTAGTTATCAATATGACCCATAAGCCCTCTTGAGGTGTCAGCGTTTGGCTTGAGAAATAAAAATTGAATTTTTGGGATCAATGATCCAACTGGTAGATGGGGAGCAAACCAATTAACCTTTTAGATAACATTAACAATATAAATAATAATATAACTTGCAAAAGATTTACATCCTATTTCTTTTTAGGTCTCGGAAGCCACAGAAGAAACCTTATTTGGGGGAGGGCAGAGAAAACTTTTTGCGAACCTGTTTTTTAAAAAATAGGTTTTGGGAAGCCATAGAAGAGAATTGTCTCATAAGGGGGTTCCACAGAAGAAAATTGTCTCGTAAGGGGTGCCACACAAGAAAATTATATTGTAAGGGGGTGCCACAGAAGAGAATTGTCTCGTAAGGGGGTGCCACAGAAGAGAATTTTCTCGTAAGGGGGTGCCACACCAGAAAATTTGTCTAGAAATTCAAGGGAGCCATGAAAAAAAGTTGTGTTTTGAGGTCTCTGGGGGCCATTGAAGAAAATGTGTCTCATAAGAAGGCCATAGTGGGAAAGAAGATTGAGAACCATTGGTTTAACACACTCAATACTCTGCCATTTGGTTGATAGTCCTACACATGTCATGTTTAATACTGTATTCCCTCTACCGCAGTCCGGATTCATCCTTATAACAGCGATGAACTTGTGGCCATGTTTGAGGTGTGTTCCTTGTCCTAAAGAGGCTTTAGTCCTCCAATTCTTCCCTCCTGTTCAGATAGTATCATTCCAAATGTATTATGTGGTAGTATCGGAAAATTCAAGACTTACGAAAAATAACATATTTACCTTATTTGAGTTTTAAATTGTTTATGTCATCTCTTTCATAATAGTCTGCTAGAGAATTTATACAGCGATCCCAGACATTTTCTGCTTGAGAATATGTACAGTGACCTCAGACATTTTCTGCTTGGGAGCATGTACAGCGATCTCAGACATTTTCTGCTTGGGAGCATGTAAAAGTAAAGTAACCCATAGCATTTATTAATGCCGTAGGGGTGTGAGATGTTAGCGATTTCAGATTTCACAGGCTCTGCAAATGAGGGCGGTAGCCATCTCCTCTCCCTCGCAGTCTTTACTTCCCGGATTAATCCGGTACCCATTTAAGGCTGGGTCGACCTGGGAGCCGTTGCGATCTGAAAACATTTCCGCCTCAGCTGGGGGATGAACCCAGGACCACTCATATGCGAAGCCAGTGCAAATGGCTTGTACAGAGATCTCAAATTCAGGATGGTATATGTATACATTCCTCCCAATATATATGACTCATTGTTTTTATATAGGCATTCATTAGTTACCTAGCACACAAAAATTGGACAAATGTAAAATAATAATTTCAAAATATATATCCTGTGTTTCTCTACAGTACGATACGAGATGGGACAGGATCCAAAACTGCTTTTTTCTGGCTCAGTGACATTTGATGGTCCCATGAAGATTGCATTATCTCCTGATGGCCGAACAGCTGCAGTTGGGGCATCTACAAGCATTTCCTTTTGGGATGCAGTTTCTGGAAAGGAAGAGAGTGTTCTGGAGAATGTGCATTCAGGTATTTCCATCAAATGGACACATTTCTTTTTGTTTATTAGTACGAAGAAGTACACTATTTATATAATATAAATACATATAATTATTATGAGCATGTAATTCTGACATTTCTTGAGCTATAAATCTCATGGATATCTGAAAAATACATGTTTTCCCAACATTACTGTCTGATTTTCAACCCACAGCTGTGTGAACACAAGATAACTTGATCACTAACAACAGAGATCCACTTGTGTGTTAGATGTGCCATTGCTGCAGATGGTAACATATCTGACAGAAGAATGATGTATATGCTGAACTCCTGGCAGGATTTGGTGATCCTGCGATACTGCCGCACTGTAATGCCTCCCTTAGGAACTAAACATACATCTATATACTCCTCCAGCCATAACACAGCCATGCCTGTGAGACAACAAACCTTATACAAGTTTGGATGTCACTTAAGTTGCCGAAATTTTGAGGACCTGTTCTTTTGACAGAAAGGTTGTAGGTAGTCAAGAGCTGCCTGTTCACAGCTATAGTGATTACATCATCATCACCGTATGTTATTATTAATCATGCTTGTAAGATGAAGGTCTGAGCAGAATGTGTTGTGTCATGGTTTACAGCTTGACTATGATATCTACACCTTTCTGCTTGACACATCTGACTTCAGCATGGCCTTTTTTGGTCACTTTTGACTAATGAGGTCATTGTCACCTGGAAACTTCCTTAGCCACCTCTTACAACATTCATGGCAGATTACCTAAAGATTCTACAAGGTGCAAAACGGTGGCACAACGTAATCACGCTCCCGGCGGAAATCGCACGGATATCCGTGATGGTTACAATGGAGCGAACGCAAAACAAATAAACAAACCTAAAGATTCAACATATAACTCAGACTTCGCCCTTGTGTTGCCATGGCCCGAAAGGGGAGCAAAGAATAGCAACACTGTTTACCTTCCACGCATGTCGTAAAAGGCGACTAAGGAGGTTATGGGATGGAGTTGGATGTCCTATCCCATATAGGGTCAGTGACCCAAAGCCATGCTGAAATCGGATGTGTCAGGCCGAAAGGCGCAGATATCGCAGCAATGCTGTAAACCATGACACAACGCATTCTGTTCTCCGGACTACATCCTGTTGATCTGCAGGAGTATGAGAACGAACGCAGAAGAAGTCAGACTTGAATTATATTTATTTAGAGTATTTAACCAGCAAACCACAGCATGCTTATCTCCCAGTGCCAGTTGTGTTTGCAAATTGTTGAGACATCGACAGTACCAACTTTAAAAATCCTTATAGTTATTTCAAGAGTGAAATTTTATTTGCTGTAATGATGGCCATTGATTTACGTTATTTTGAATGTGTCACAAAAAAACTCAACTTCTGGAATTTTTGATTTTGGTGATGTAACACATTGACAAACTATTTTATGGGTACTGCCATTTTGAAATTACAGTATATGTTATTATTATTAACCATGCTTATAAGAAGAAGGTCTGAGCAGAATGTGTTGTGTCAATAATTTATATCTTGTTTTTAGTAATACTATCACTTTGGTTACAGTATTTGTGAAGTATAACAGTTTTGATGATTGTCGAAGTTGGTTAAGAAGGGTATTTAATTGAAATTCGATGACCATCGAATTTAGTCAGTAAAGTGTTAAAGTCTCATAACCATATCATTCATGTTGCAACCAGGACAAGGACTTCAGGGTGTAAAGAATAAGGATATTGTCTTCTTTCCAGGCATGTCATAGGAAAGTTGGAAACTATGGAAAGTTGGGGATAGGCTGACAACCTGTGAAAAAAATCATTGTCACATCTTGTCTCAATTTCCTACACTTGTCTTCTATCAAATAATCCCCATGGATGACAAAGAGATGCAGACCAGAGACATTGCACTGTGTCCTTTTGTGGCAGACTCCTGGGTGACAGGTAATGCTAAATGTGCCATAACTGCGACTGGGTCAACAAATCTGGCAGAAGAATGATGACATGGCCCAGATTTGTGTACTGTCTCTGACAGAACTTGGTAGTCCTAAGAAACTGGCGCACTAGAATGCCTCCCTTCGAGAACTATAAATGCATATGCATGTGGTTGTGTCTGTGGGTCTCCCCAATGGCCCACTAGACAAACCACCCATGCAACAGAAAACCTTAGTAGATGACATGCCGTTATATTGAGGTTATCTTCTTATAGAATCTTCATGGCATGTCATCTATACAATTATGCTTCTTGTGCTGTTATTTTGTTGTTGAATTGTGTTTCATGTTTACTTGAATATATGTATGCACCCTCTGTGGTTGGGAGCGAGCCAGAGATGTACTGTGCAGCACTGGGGGGGGGGGGGAGGTAACTGACAGCACTGTTGTTTCCTATGGCTGAGACCCATCATAGAGGCACAGTGACTCAGGACGTGGCAATCCTTTTGACTTGAACATTTGGTTGCATGCCTGGAGCAATAGAGAAGTTCGGCATAACCAGTAGTCAACTGGTGGCGGAGCATGAGCACAGTGAACCCTATCTTGGTTACAGTGGCTAGGAGCAGTGCATAGGTTGAAACCTACCTTCCTGGTGGTATGATAGTTATTCTCTGGCTCTGTCCCGGGGTGGGCCGAAAATCCACAGACTTCCCAGCAATATAATGTCATTTAATGGCATTAAGTCAAAGGGCATGAGCCCATGGACCGCTGGATCAGCAACCAACCAACTAAAAATGCGTCAATAAATCACATTCATGACTTTCAGACCTTATGTAAGTCTAGGAGTCACCTCAGTTACACAACTGAGAAATACCTATTTTTTTTGGTCAGAATGGCTATGGGCTGTCAAGAGTTACCTGCTCACAGCTAAATGGATATTTAATCATCATATGCATGCAATATTGTGAGAACTTCTTCTCCTGTGTTCATTCTCAAACTCCTGCATATTAGCAGAATGTAGTCTGGAGAACGGAATGCGTTTTGTGAGAGCTAAATCAAATTTTGTCCAGACGCTAAAATAAATTTGTAATGAATCAACGCTGAATGAAATGATATTAGAAGACATTAACATTCTAGCTTTGACAACTGTATCCTAACTTTGTCTTCTCTTTCTGCAGAGTCTATGACCACACTTAGCTTTGACATCAGTGGTCGGTACCTCGTTAGCTCAGGAGGCAAACATATCCAAGTGTTACATAATGTGGCAGGATACAGGGCCACTATTGCAGACTTGGAAGAAAAGTTGAAATCTGCCTCAGGGCCAGGTATGAAGGAACGGCTCAAACAACAGCTTACTGATGCAAGGTTGGTTTAGCTATGTTAAGAACATAAACAAATTGAAGAAACATTTATTAAAAAATTGGAATAGCAGATGTTTATTAGTAATTTCTGGGTTTGTTTTAACTTTAATTTTCTGAGATAATTTGTATCTCTGATATTCTCTTCTTGTTCCTAATTGTTTAACTATGCCTACACAGAAAGTCTAGTTTCTTTTTGGTTGTTTGGATAGATGGTTGGTTGGTTGCTGATCTAGCAGTCCATGGGCTAATGCTCATTGGCCCAATGCCATTGTAGCGCTGGGAAGTTGGTAAATTTTCTAGCCAGGTCAGAGTCCGAAAATAACTACCACACCCCCAGAAAGGTAGGTTTCTAACTATGCACTGCTCCCAAGTAGGGTTTTACAGTACTCATTACCTGCCACCAATTGCCTACCAGTTATGTCAAACTTCTCTTTGAAACACCAGGCATGCAACCAAATGTTCAAGGCCATGGCAAACAGCTTGTCACGTCCGGAGCTTTTATGATGGACCTGTGCTTTTATGATGGACCTCAATGTGAACATAGGAAACAGTGTAGCTAGTCTCCCCCTTCTTAGTGCTGAGAAGTACATCTCGGACTCCCAACCACAAAGAGTGCATGCATATATACAAATAACAAAGCATTAAGATAAAAAGCATAATTGTATAGATGTTGTGCTACGAAGCTTCTGTAAGAAGAGAGCCTCAATATACAGTCATGTCATTTACTGTTTTCTGTTACATGGGTGTTTATCTAGTGGGCCATTGGTGAGACCCACAGACATATTTCGCATGCAGAGTTTCGTGATAATTACTACTATATTTGAGAGTTCTTCAAAGCTCCCATACTTCTTCTATGTTCCTTCTCACACTTCTGCAGATTAGCAAAATGTAGTAAAGAGAATAGATTGTACTGTGCCATGGTTTACAGCTTAGATATGATATCTGCTCCTTTTGGCCTAACAAATGCAACTTTAACGTGGCCTACAGGTCACTCCCCCCCCCCCTCCCCGAAAATTTCTTAGTTACCTCTTATGATATGCCTGAAAGGTAACAGTATAGGTATTCTTTGGTCCCTTTTTTGACCCGACAAAGACTCCCATAATACTGCTTTCTGTGGACGTCTCTTCTCTGTAGGTCAGTGTTTGGTCCGCAACTGGTTCAGTGTGCTGCAATCTTGCAGGATATGTTCCATGATCTCTGCTGTCTGTCCACATTATTATATTTTGCAAGCCCCAGATTACTGTTTAACTCAATGTGTCTATAGGCTGCAGTGACATGAACTCCAGAGGGGGCATGATACAAATAAAAGAATTGATTTTTTCCCTCCGCTGAAGGCGAATATGTCGGACCATTTGCGTAAATAAAGTGATGACACAAAGAATTTCCATTCTGTGGAATACATCCTGATGAACATCTTGTGGGATTATTGCCCTGCTGCAAGAGATATCCAGCGGGAGTTTGAGAATGAACTCTAAAGAAGAAGCAGATTTCCTCCCAGCGGTCAGAGTTTTGTTTTGAGGTTCCATCACAGCAGAAATTAGGGGGGGGGGTGTAGTGAGTGTAGTAAACCAACCTACCTGCAGTTGTTGCTTACAACATGCACAGCTTCTGTAACAATGCTACTATTCTGGCTCCCACTTCAGGCCTGGTAACACCCAAGTTGCAGATCTACTTCTTGTGCTTTCGTTCTCAAACTCTTGAAAATTAGCAGGATGTAGTCCGGAGAACGGAATGCATTGATATGATCTACAGCTCTGCTGCAAGACCTGGACCTTTCAGCCTAAAAACATCCAACTTCAACCTGGCGTCTGGGTGATTTTTACCCTATATGGGATGATACAGCCAACTCTATCCCATAAACTCCTTAATCATCTCTTACGACATGCATGAAAGTTAAACAGTGTAACTATTCTTTGCTCCCCTTTTGGACACCTGCAACACATGGACATGTCCTTGGCTTTCAGGCCCTGGTAACACGGAGTTGAAGATGAGGACGGTGGATGAAGTTGAAGTTTTACAAACACAGTGAACAAGATGAACAAAGGTCAAGATCAAGTATGTCAGTTAACCTTGACCCATCTTCATTTGCCAATGGTGGCACTGGTAACATGCTGCAACATGTAAGATTATAAGAGTTGCACCTGGTTCTCAAAAGTGCCCGCTGACCGGAGCTTGAGACTGAAAAAGAACTGCAAACATGTGTAATGGCTTGCTTAACTTATCTGATTCCCGAGGTTGTGAGCTTTCACTCTTTCTATGCCATGTGGTGGTAGGTGCATGTCTTCTTCAAACGTCTAATAATTTGTACTTCACTTATTTTTCAGAACTTACTTATCCAATCCCTAGGGTTGCGAGCTTTCACTTTTTCTTCCCGTTGTTTTTTTTTTCAAAAGAAAAATTCAATATAAATTTTTTTAAATAATCACTGTCATTATTCTTTTACAGAGATTCTTTACAGACCATTCTGTCCAGTTCTAATGGACCTTCAGAAAGTACATAATAGGAGAGAAACTGTTGTTATATTCTACATAGAGAATTGAAGGATGTACACAGACTTGCAATATGTTTTTGCAGTCAAAAACTGAATGCATTATATGTTGTGCCTTCTCATTTCTGGTATTTTATAAAAGAAAATAGATATTTTTGAAAGAGTTTATGTTGTGAAATGAAGTTATTGTTTTGTATTGCAAAAACTGAGGAAATTATTTAATTGTTGTTTATTTGAGAACCCCAGGAATTGCGAGCGATTAGCTCTTACTTCCTATGTGCAATGGGGAGGTTTGTGAGCTTTCTTTCATACCCAGGAGGCTTCACCTTTCAGCTTGGTGCAATGCCTATTTGGAGGAACCTTCTACTGGGGCGGGGTACATGAGGTGAGATTGGTAGAGCTGATACTATGCTTGGGTCACCCAACATTTGTCTATCTTCTGACGAGGCGCTTCGCAGCCAGTGAGCTGTTCCTCATGTAGAAGACCATTTCATTACTACTCTTTGTGTCTCTAGGTCTCAGACTTAATTTCTTCCATATGAGCCGTGTTGGGTAGTGGCGATATTCGAATTAGACTGGGATTGAGACAAATATAGATAAAGGGTTGATAGATGAGACGCTGATTTGCCAAACACGTTGGGGGTCTGCAGTTTGACCTGTGCATTTGTCACGCACTCACCTCGTCTGCTAGAAATGGCGTTCCAATCCATCATCATGCGCGGCCTGTGTATTTTTACTCTAAGCCATTGCGTATATTACCCAAAGAGGTAGGTAAAATACAAATCTCAGGTGAGGGGCTTTGCAGTGGGCCCTTAGCCCAATTCTCTCTCTATGAGCCGTGTTGGGCAATGGCCGACAGTCGAGTTGGGCTATGTTTGCAGTGTCGTTACAGACTTGCGCCCCACTCTACGTTGCCCCATGATTCCGAGTCTCTACACTGCTTCAGTCAGACATTTCAACAATGCACTTCCTGACATTTGTTCAGTGATTGTCCTGTGTGCAATGGGGAGCTGTATTCAAAGCTTTCTTCCATACCCAGAAGTGCATATTCAAGTTGGCATGTACAGTGCCCGAGTTATAACTCCTACTTTGAATGGGATCAATAGTGATGGGACATGTCGGCTTCCGTGTTATCGAGCATGACCAGCACTTTGCCAGTCGCCTCATGCTGGACCATTATAACTTTGTTGCCACTGAATCAATTCACATTCACTAAGTTGCCATCTAGCGTATGTTACCTTTTCCAGATAGTGTGTACTCTTAGATCGGGACATTGACATTGTTTGCCCCTCCAATGTTTCTGCTTTTAAAGCCACCCACGTTGGAAAGCACAGATGCCTTACATATGTTGGATATCTTCTTCTTCTGCATTCATTCTCAAACTCCTGCAGATTAGCAGAATGTAGTTCGGAGAACGGAATGCGTCGTGTCATGGTTTGCATCATAGCTGCGATATCTGCGCCTTTTGGCCTGACACATCCGACTTCAGCATGGCTTTGAGTCACTGACCCTATATGGGTTGGGACAGCCAACTCCATCCCATAACCTCCTTAGTCGCCTTTTACGACATGCATGGAAGGTAAACAGTGTTTCTATTCTTTGCTTCCCTTTCGGGCCCCGGCAACACATGGGCGATGTTGGATATAATGGTGCAGAGGTTTCAGAGATATTTCCTGTCTCTCTCTGCAGACAATTCTCATTCCATCTACCACATCCATGGACACGAGTTTAAAAGTTAGTCAGGAATATAGCAAGAGCTGCTCTATTTCTGTTTGCAGGGTGCACCATGAGGAGATACTTTTAGGATCTTGGTTATCTGCTAACCCTGGGTCTGCACGAGAGCAATGCGGGACCCTTTGCACCCCAAATTGTTCAATAAATACAGATATTTTCTTATGTCACTGTCCTTTTTTCAGATTGGAAAAATGCTATATCATGTTGATGTAGGTATGTATGTATATACATGTCTGGATTTGACCTCACTCTACTGTATCGCAGATGATAGATATCGATGCATAACTATGTTAATGATGCATCCAGTAAGTGGTATCCCTACTACCCTGAGTCTGTGTGTGTTGATGCATCCAGTAAGTTGTATCCCTACTACCCTGAGTCTGTGTGTGTTGATGCATCCAGTAAGTTGTATCCCTATACCCTGAGTCTGTGTGTGTTGATGCATCCAATAAGTGGTATCCCTACTACCCTGAGTCTGTGTGTGTTGATGCATCCAGTAAGTTGTATCCCTACTACCCTGAGTCTGTGTGTGTTGATGCATCCAGTAAGTTGTATCCCTATACCCTGAGTCTGTGTGTGTTGATGCATCCAATAAGTGGTATCCCTACTACCCTGAGTCTGTGTGTGTTGATGCATCCAGTAAGTGGTACCCCTACTACCCTGAGTCTGTGTGTGTTGATGCATCCAGTAAGTTGTATCCCTATACCCTGAGTCTGTGTGTGTTGATGCATCCAATAAGTGGTACCCCTACTACCCTGAGTCTGTGTGTGTTGATGCATCCAATAGGTGGTACCCCTACTACCCTGAGTCTGTGTGTGTTGATGCATCCAGTAAGTGGTACCCCTACTACCCTGAGTCTGTGTGTGTTGATGCATCCAGTAAGTGGTACCCCTACTACCCTGAGTCTGTGTGTGTTGATGCATCCAGTAAGTTGTATCCCTATACCCTGAGTCTGTGTGTGTTGATGCATCCAGTAAGTGGTACCCCTACTACCCTGAGTCTGTGTGTGTTGATGCATCCAGTAAGTGGTACCCCTACTACCCTGAGTCTGTGTGTGTTGATGCATCCAATAAGTGGTACCCCTACTACCCTGAGTCTGTGTGTGTTGATGCATCCAATAAGTGGTACCCCTACTACCCTGAGTCTGTGTGTGTTGATGCATCCAGTAAGTTGTATCCCTATACCCTGAGTCTGTGTGTGTTGATGCATCCAATAAGTGGTACCCCTACTACCCTGAGTGACAATTATTTTTTCACCAATTGATTTTTTTTGTGAACAAGAAAAAGAAGACTTAATGATTTTTACAATATCTTAAGATTTTCCGTCCTGGAAATACTCCTTTAACTTTAGAGCAGAAGCAGTTACACTCCACCATGTACTGAAAGTCCTCACCGAACCAGAACTGCAGAGACTAAAGAAGATAGCTATATTCACAGATTGCAGATCCCTACTGAAATCAACCAAGAGCAGAAGAAAAGAAATACCTTCTACACAGCACAGACAAGAGCTCATACATATTTTAAAAATCCTCGGCTAATGCCCTTCATGGATAGCATATCACTGTGGAATCATGGGAAATGAGAAAGCGGTATTCTGTCAAGAACAGGAACATAATGGAACATGACACCTACTGTCCTCATCATCATTCTTCTTCTGCTTTCGTTCTCAAACTCCTGCAGATTAGCAGGATGTAGTCCGGAGAACGGAATATGTTGAGTCATGGTTTACAGCATTGCTGCGATATCTGTGCCTTTCGGCCTGACACATCTGACTTCAGCATGGCTCTGGGTCACTGACCCTATATGGGATGGGACAACCAATTCCATCCCATAACCTCCTTAGTCGCCATTTACAACATGCGTGGAAGGTAAAACAGTATTGCTATTCTTTGCTTCCCTTTCGGGCCCGGCAACACACTGGCGCTCATCATCATTAAGTGCCGTCTCTGCAACGAAGGTTGGCTGCAACATCTTTTTTTTCTTATATTGGTGGTGCACTCTGCTAGACTGTAACCTCACCATCTCGTGATGTTACTGTCTCACTTGTATCTTCCTACCTCTTGCTCGCCTTACCTCAACTTATAGTTCTTTCTTCATACAAAGTGTTATTAGAACCTCTGTTTTATTCTCTTTCCATGATGTTCTCCCTATTCTTCTATATGTTCACATTTCAAAGGCATCAATTATGTCTTCTAATTGTTTGTTTATTGTCCATGTTTCTGAGCCATACATTAATATAGAATAGATGTAGCATTTTATAATTCACATTTCTAGTTTTTTTTTAAATTGTTTAGATGTCAATATTTTCCTCATGTCATTGAAAGTTCTTTTAGCTATTCCTATTCTCCTTTTAACTTGTTTCACATCTGCTATCATTTGTGATTATGTGTCCGAGATATTTATAATGTTCTACTTGTAGTTGGATTCATATTTATACTGATGAGACTGCTTTCAAACCAGGTTATGGTGTCTATATAGAATATCAAAACGTGATGGTTTGTTTGATACCTGTGGGGAGATATAGATACAGACAGATTCACTGTTGGACCGACAGATCACTGTTGGGTCCTCTTTACCAACTGACGTTCGTATACACAGATGAATGTACATGTGATTCTGAAACCCAGACTCCTGTACATATACTTCAGTGGTAACCACCTCGATGCAACAATTATCAAGTATTAAATTGTAGGCCTATAGTTCATTAGTCATTTAATTTGTACCTCTTGTGTTGTTTTTTTTTTCTTACTTTCACTCCTTAATAATCCACATAAAGATTCGTGTGATTTCCGCCGGGAGCGTAGGTATGTTGTGGCGCCATGTAGGCCTAGCACAGCCGATTTCGACATGCCTTGACATTTCGGGTGGGCTACCCTAGCCGAATGTGTATTGACTCTACACAGAGACAGTTTGACATTCAAGTTTATCTTGCAAAAGGTCTTCTCGCAGCCAGTGAATTTATCTTATGTAACTAGACACAGTGTGCATTTGCCCATCGGGTAATGAACCTTTTCTCATATAGGCCCCTACAAGCCTGGTTTCGGCTTAGGAAGAACTCCACAGAAGTGTTGGGGTCGTGCAACTTCTTATCCGCGATATCATTCATCGACGTTGTGAACCCCTTGTCCGAGTCTATATACATATTTAAGAGCACTTTGGACTAGAAGTCCGTTCTCGAACTTAACAGAACGTCTCTTAGATGAGTTATGCCTGAACCCATCGGGTAATGAAAATTTTCTCTACTCAAGCAAGATTTCGGAATAGGAAAAACTCATCAGTAGAGTTTGGCCCGGGCTCGTTTGGCGTGTGAGCTTCTGTATGCTCTCTAGCATAAACAGCACTCTGCCAGTTGGTCTCGCGCTGGATAATTGTAGCTTTGTTGCCGATATATCGTTTCACATACGCAACTCTGCTCTCTACCCTGTGGGATCATGTGAACAGCATTAAACGTGCCGTCTTTATTTTCCGAGATTATCTGGTGCCTATTTGGACTTCGGCTATGCATTGTACTACATCCCATGTTTCCTATGTATCCCTAGCATTAATACTATTTTGATGCAGACAAAGATTCGTTGGGCAGGTCATCTGATACTTATATATCAGACCATCGCCCGCCACAGATGCTTCTCAATGGTGAGTTGCAGAAGGTAGGTAGTTAATGAGTTTGCCTCTCTTTTGGAGAGGCGTGCCCCTTTCAACCAGCGGACAAAGTCCAATTAGGTTATATCAGGACACACTACCATAAAATATTAGAAGTAACAAAGACCCCATCGATATAAGATTGTGAGTTGCAGAAGGGCATGCGATTTCGAGGTGGCCAAAAGAAACGCCACAAGGACTCGTTAAAGATATCACTGAAAGCCTTTAAAATAGACCAAGATACATGGGAAGAACTTGCACAAAATAGTGCTACAGTGCGCTCTAGTTTAAAAAAAAAAAGACGTGAAAAGAGAAATGCATCCGCTCAACAGCGGAGAGTAGCTAGAAAGTCAAATGCATGGACCAAAAACTACTACAGTGGTAATTTCATGCCCAAACTGCCCAAGGACATATGCGACCAGAACAGGGTTTATTACGAATCAATATAACTACTGAATTTCAAAAGTGAAAGTAACGAATGCTCCTATCACTTGTGACGGGCGAGCAAAACAAAGAGAAGCTGGTGTGAAAAACGCGAGGCACGGAGTATAAGTAATCGATTATTAGCAATTTCACATTTGTGTAACTGTTGTCACTCCTGTTAGTCTCAAGAATATTGTAAATGACACCAGCAGATCTGGACTTTCCCCTCAAGAGTATGGGCTTTTTGTCTAGTTTTTTTCCCCTGAAAACTTTGATCGGTCAAAATGTCCGGTAATACATGAGAACGCATATGATTACATGATACTTTATCGTTTACAAATTATAATGAGAACCCGGGGATGTAATTATATACACAGATTGATCGGTGTATCTTTCGACAAGCCTCTAGACCAGGTAGTAGTTTTCGGTGTTTCAGTGAAATTCTGATGGATTAGGTGATTTATACATATGAATGTGATACATTAGAACACATTGTAACCATTTAGGTAACTCTAAAACAACGCTGTGACAGATCTAGAAAATCAATAATGATGAAACACACTGCTCACAGAAAATGAAGAGTGCTCAGGAGACGACTAATGTGAAGTAAGAACAAATACAGGAGTATCCAATAAGTATCAAATCAGGAGTTCGCCAGGGGTGTTCCTGTCCCCTCTAATTTTTATAACATATATCGACCACATCTGTAAGTTAACGAAGAAGGTAACATGAACAACAATTTGAACGAACTGCTTTTTGCAGACGACCACGTACTTGTAGCGACATCAGAAGATATTGCAAGAACATATGAACACACTCCACACAACATCTCAAAGATTCAACATGAAGATTAATATTGAAAAGACAGAAATAATGGTAATACTTAAGAAAGAAAGAAATATCACTATCTCCATCGATAATAAACACCTTAAACATGTAAAAAGAGTTCACATAATTAGGAAGCATTATATCAAGTGAAGGGAAAAACAGATACAAAATAGATTCGATACAACAAAACATACCAGATCCTAGGACAGCTGACACGTATTTTTAAGAACAAAAATGTGAAGATAGACACTAAAGTTACATTATACAAAAATAGTATTATCCCATCACTGTGATACTAGTGCCAAACCTGGATAGTGACAGCACAAATCATTGTCCAGGTTTGGCACATTAGTGACAGCAGAAATGACATGTCTTCAAAGAATACTCCGATTGTCATTAAGAGATAGATTTAGAAACGATAGTAGACTAAGACTGGTCCCATCACCACTGTGCCCTTGTGGGCAGGCAGCACAGACAGCTGAACATATCCTGCGAGACTGCAATACACTAAACCAGTTAAGGGAAGACCACTGGCCCACAGAAAGATGTACGGAAGCACTGAGGAGCTTTCAAATACAGCAGCATTTATTAAGAAAACAGGACTTGCTGTGTAGACATATCAAATTGCGAACGAGAAGAAGAAGAAACGATAACATTAGACAGATGACCAAAACAATACAATTAATGGAACACATCAAAAGACAGCAGATCAAGTGGTTCTCACACACTTCCAGACTACCAACAGACAGCATGCCATAGATGGCCATGACATACAGACATCACGGCTATAAAACCAGAGGCAGACCATGTAAAAGATGGATCACAGAAATCAAAGAAGCCTACAAACAGCACACAAGAATGTCATATACAGAGAAACTCTTCTACCACTGGCGCCGGAAGGCTAACAAGGGCCACAGCGTATAGATAGATGGATCGGTAGTCAGACATGTTCGTAGTGCGTGGGCCTTTACAGCTCAGTGTGCAGGGAAAAGTGTTAGGGAAGAAAGTGGAACTTTTGCTGTGACTACGAGTAGTATGACTATGTATATCATGGCGGTGACTATGGAATTATAATGGATCAACTCACAGAGGGCTGTACGAACCTGTATCCTGAGTGACTCGATGATTATGAAAGTACAAAAGGGTCTCGTTCGTGAACAATGGACTGAGATATTGAGAGAGTTGAGGTTGGAGATTTTGACTTTTATCTTCGTGTCTGGGCACGTTGGTGTTCGGGGCAACAAGAAAGCTGATTTACTGACGTCGTGTGCTGTTGTTACACGTCATGGAGGAGCAATGGATCGGACAGATGTGTTGAATTTCCTACGGGAGACAACATGTAAAAGTAAACTTGACGTGAATCATTATTCTTATTCACATGACTATAATTAAGGAACATGGGTTGAAATGTGGGGTCGCCAGAGGGGAGCAGTTTGCGGTGAGCAGAAGAATGATGGGCAATCAATATAGAACCGCAACTGTCAGCAGAGGTGTAATGGCGAATAGGCCTACACTTAGGGAGAGATTGGAGCACCTATGGATTTATCCGGAGTGCAGTGATGATGATCCGACGATTAAACTAACTAATGTAACGTTATTTACGTTATAATTTGTAAACGCTCTGAAAATAGAAATACAGGGCCTAGTTGAAACTATAAACGACCGATCCTGCCAACATTTTCATGCCATTAACTACAGATCTCACACTCCTGTCGCTATACATTTCAGTGGCGTTGATTATCATGATAGCCGTGGCAACTTGGATCGCCCCTCAATCGCTTTCACATAACTTATTTCGGAAAAGTTATGAACATCAGATGGTAATCTGTAGTTCATTGTAATTTGCTAGATCTGTAATCAGATGGCAAGATTCCAGATACCACTGTCCTCGACAGGTCTGGTATCCCTAGCATTGACACTATCCTAATGCAGACACAGATTCGTTGGACAGGTCATTTGGTACGTATGCTAGACCATCGCCTGCCAAAGATACTTCTCTATTTGAGTTGGAGAAGGGTAAACTATCTCAAGGTGGCCAAAAGAAGCGCCACAATGACTCGTTAAAGACCTCACTAAAAGCGTTTGAAATAGACCAAGACACATAGGAAGAACTTACACAATATATATATACATGGCACTCTACAGTCAAAAAGAGCGAATCATCTTGTGAAAATAGAAGAAATGCTTCAGCCCAACAGCGGAGTGTATCTAGAAAGTCGCGGATAGACCAAAATCCGTCTACAGTGGCCATTCCATGTCCGA
Organism: Meghimatium bilineatum; assembly: GCA_034231615.1. Lineage (NCBI taxonomy): Eukaryota > Metazoa > Mollusca > Gastropoda > Stylommatophora > Philomycidae > Meghimatium > Meghimatium bilineatum. The sequence goes on from CM067309.1 coordinate 16,796,966, forward strand.
ACTGTCCAAGAACATCTACAACTCGAATATGGCTCATTATCCATCTACGAACTATTAGGCATGGTCATAATTCTAATTAAATTTTCAAAAGTGGATGTAAAAAATGGTCATCACCACTTGTGATGGACGAACACATACAGGGCTCATTATCCATCTACAAACTATTAGACATGGTCATAATTCTGATTGAATTTTCAAAAGTGGATGTAAAAAAATGGTCATCATCACTTGCGATGGACGAACACATACCCGTGACAACTAGGTCACTTCATTAAGATCTTTCACCACTATTAGGAATTGTTGACAATTGTTTCACAAGCACTGTGGAGCACAGATCAAATACATGTAATTTGATCTCGCTACTGCCGTCATAAAATGGCTCTCTTGTACCTCATTTACTAAGGCAATTATAATCATTATGGTGTCTGATTATTCGTTTTTTGAAATATCAAAAATGGAAGGTGCCATGTGATTGTATGAAGTTTACAGCTAATTTCAACTGTATGGCAACACTCATTTCTCTTCTCCAACGTTTGCTCTCAAACTCATACTTCTTCAGCGTTCATTCTCAAACTCCCACTGGATATCTCTTGTATCAGGATCATGATCCTATTAGATTTCCATAAGGATGTAGTCCAGAGAATGGAAATGCGTTGTGTCGTCGTTTTATTTGCGCCAATGACCCGACACATTCGTCTTCGGCGGAAAACTCATACAGATTAGCAGGATGTAGTTCGGAGAACGGAATGTGTTGTGTTATCGTTTAAAGCTGTGCTGTGATATTTGCACCGTTCTGCCTAATACATCCATCTTCAGAATGGTTTCTGGATAACTTTTGACCCTATATGCCTATTGGATATGGGACCAGGTCCGTATATAGGTCTAAAGGGGGGGGGGTATGGGTCATAATCATGTGACATTTTATCCAGAACATAGTCTTCCTTATGAATCTATTGTATTCTCTTCGGTCTGATGCAAGCTGTACCGCCACCTTTTTGCAAAACACCTACTGGTTTGTTTTCCTTGCTGTCCATGGTATTCTCAGAACTCTTTTGTGGCACTTTAATTCAAATGATGTTATTCTCTTTGGGAAAATGTTTTATTTAGTGTCCATGCTTCACATCCATATGTCGTCCCACAACACGCAATAAGCATAGTTCGTAATAAGCACAGTTTGGTTGTTCTTATCTTAGTACCCTGCCATAATTTTTCTTTTTTAAGGGTGGGGTTTAGAGTGTTCAAATCCCCCCTTTAGCAAATCTGAGCAAGACTTGTAGTACTATGAACGTAACCAAAAAGGTCTGTTAAAAAAACAACAACCCTGCATTAGCAATTTTTCACGAAAAGGTCTTGAATATTTCCCGTCAAATAATGAAATTTACACACCAAAGCAGACGTTGACTTGTTTATTTTTTAGGTAAAACCTCCTTCTTAGGGTAATCATATCCACAGCTTTGGATGGGGCAGCCAGCTCCACTCCATATGGGTAACATATGGGTAACATATGGGTAACGCGAGGGTTTACTGACATATGGGTAACACGTAGGTTTACTGACATATGGGTAATATATGGTTAACATATGGGTAACACGTAGGTTTACTGACATATGGGTAATATATGGGTAACACGTAGGTTTACTGACATATGGGTAATATATGGGTAACACGTAGATTTACTGACATATGGTTAACATATGGGTAACACGTAGGTTTACTGACATATGGGTAATATATGGGTAACACGTAGGTTTACTGACATATGGGTAACGCGTGGGTTTATTAACATATGGGTAACATATGGGTAACACGTAGGTTTACTGACATATGGTTAACATATGGGTAATACGTAGGTTTACTGACATATAGGTAATATATGGTTAACATATGGGTAACACGTAGGTTTACTGACAAATGGGTAACATATGGTTAACATATGGTAACACTTAGGTTTACTGACATATGGGTAACATTTGGGTAACACTTAGGTTTACTGATATATGGGTAACATATGGTTAACATATGATTAACATATGGGTAAAACGTAGGTTTACTGACGTATAGGTAACACTTAGGTTTACTGACATATGAGTAACACTTAAATTTACTGACATGAAGATACAAAAGTACATGAAGGTATTCTTCGTGTACTAAGCCGCAGCAACTATTAGGTGGAGGTGGGCAGTTCCCTTCCTTGCTATCTTTACCTCCCCTACCTCATGAGTCAGGTACTCATTTGCAGCTGAATCGACTTGAGGAATAATCGTGTCAAGCCGCCAGAAATCACAACCCGAATTTTTTTTTACCGACATGCATACGTACGTAATAATGAGAAAGCAGACTTTCTTGACTCTACTGCATCTATAGATGGGGAGTCAATGGAAACGGAAGACGCACTGAAGCTGCTTCGTGAGTAAATGCTGGAGACTGACACTGTTTATACGTGTAGTCAGCAAATAGATCATGGTTTCTCAAAGTTGGCGAAAACGCCTCCTAGGGGAGTGCGATACATGGTGAAAGTGTCATCATGACTATGTAGTGTCAGAGAAGTGAATACGCTTTGGAAAACACTGAAGACATCCATTTGCACAGAAAGTAGTTACTGTTTCTAGAATTAAAATAAAACAAGAAGCTCACACAATTTTGAGATACGGTAATAATAAATTACCACCCAAAAAAACCGCGACATGGCATTTGCTTAAGTACTCCCTTCCACTATGGAATAAATAGCTAGTGGTTGGGAAAGTTAGTTTGTAAAATCTACACAAAAAGGGAGCGATGGCATTAGCGACGTTGAGAAACACTGAATTATAGAAATCTGATATTGAATGTTGCACTACGCTGAAGACGGATGTGTCGGACCGTTGTCGCAAATTAAACGGCGACACAACTCATTTTCTTTCTCTGGACTACATCCTGCTGGAAATCTAGTAGGAACATGGTACTATCTTCTGGTTTAATCCATGTACACAGCCTTCTTGGATGTTGCTTGAACCATGTATTCCCCATTATTAAATTATGTGCTTGTGCCCACTCTATTAATAAGTCATCTCTTTCGTTCTTAACCCCTAAACCAAATCTTATAGTCACATCCTTTATCTCTGTATCACATGCTTGTGTGTTAAAGTCCCCCATCAATATAATTACTTCATGATTTTTACACTGTTTCATTGCAGCTTCTAATTCTCCATAGAAATTTTTGATGTCCTCCTCCGAACTGCTTCATTGAGTGCATTAACTTGTGCCTTATAACACACCCCAGTAAAGTGATGCTCAAAATACTACTTAACAGAATAAAACACAAGTCGGAAGAAATAATTGCAGAAGAACAAGCTGGCTTCAAAGCAAACTGTTGAAAACAAATATCTAACATCCAAACACTAATCGAAAAACATATTCTATACCACAACTTCATTGACTTTACAAAGGCCTTTGCCTGTGTTTGGCATAATGGTCTGTGGCACATACTGAGGAAATTTAATTTTGACACCACAATTATAGACATTTATGAAGCTCTGTACAAAAATGCAGATAGTGCTGTCTTGTCAAACAATACAATTGGAGAGTTCTTCAAAACAAATGTGGGAGTTTGACAGGGATGCATAATGTCCCCAGTACTTTTTAACATATACTTAGAGCACATCATACAAGAGACATTACATGACTACAACACGTCTATATCGATCGGAGGTCGCCCTATTTGCAATTTGCGTTTCGCTGATGATATTGATCTTATAGCTGGGTCAGAACAATCATTGCAAGAATTAACATCCAAGTTGGAAAAAGTTACCAGCAAGTACGGAATGGAAACTCAAACAGATAAGAGCAAAATCTTGGTAAACAGCAGAGACACAGAAAACCAGACTAATATCGTGATGAATGGACATAAGCTTGAGGAGGTGAATACCTTCAAATACAGTATATGCAGCGATGGTAAATGCAAAGCAGAACTAAAAATAAGGCTGAATATGATTTAGCGTCCTTGTCAAGGCTAACTGTGATTTGGAAAAGCAACATCAGTGTTGGAGTGAAAATCAAACTGTATAAGTCGCTGGTGCTTTCTGTTGTTTGTATGGTTGTGAGAGTTGGACACTCACTGCGGACATGGAGAGAAGATTACAGGCTTTCGAGTACAAATGTTACAGACGAATTCTACGAATTTCCTATAGGGAACATAAGACTAATGTGTACGACAGAAATAAAGTAGAGATGTGTGCAGGTGTTCAGGAGCCATTGCTTTCAATAGTGAAACGACGAAAACTAGCATGGTTCGGACATGTATGCAGGCACGATTCCTTGTCAAAAACAATACTGCAGGGAACTGTCGAGGGTGGAAGAAGCAGAGGGGGTAATAAAGACATGGACAGACAACATCAAGGAATGGACAAGATATTTCTACACTCATCCGAATCGCTGAGGATAGAATTCGCCGAAGGACTCTGTGTGCTGAGGCATCCAATGTGGTACCCTTACGACCCTGAAGGGTTATGGGTTTATTGATGATTAACTTGCTCAATATCCAATGGTTTTATTAGTTTCACTAATATTACCCGATCTGATATTGCCATGAAACCCTTCACCGTTTTTCCTGTTTATGTGTCTAATAATATGCCTACACCTCTCTCGTGTTTTTGTTCATCTTAGTGTATGACTTTAAATTTATGTGATTGTAGCCAACCTTCGTTGCGGAGACGATACCTAATGATGATGATGATTGTATCTTTCTTGCCCAGTCCATCTCATTTTATTGAGTGGCAACTACTATTTGTGAGTATCGATACTGCACGTGGAAGGTATCGCTGTCGCATCTTTACAAATCATCGGCTGCATTTTGATGTCAGAAGTGTTATGAAGCGAAACCTCGTGGGATTTTTTTTTTAAAAAGGTTGATTAATCGAAAAGGACACCAGCACTAGGAACAGTGCATTTTGTAAAATTTTTTGGTAAGTAATTTCCAAGGTATTGTGGTACACATTTAGAGGCACAGATGAATTTACTGTACTTATAAACTAGTGCAAAGTTGGTAGAATGTGGTGTGTTTTTCGTGTTTTCTAGGTATCGTCCAGTTCAACACCCAACCGTCAAGTTTGAGTTTCCGATAATAATTCACATATACTATTGCCCTTTTTAGGTTAAAGTTACTAGTTTTAAAAATAATGTAGGGCCTACCTAATCTAGAAATCTCATTGTCTTGAAATGTTTTTGTCTTTTCAGTGATTAGTCTTAAAAATACCGCCATGAATTATTAAAGGATAAAAGTAGGTCAGGGTTATAAAAAAGAATAATATTAAAACCGAAACTTGTCTAGGAATAGATCTGCTAATGAAACTGAAAGTAGTATATGACGTGGATTGATTTCAGTGAGATAGGAATAAACAAGTATGAGATTTTGAGAATAGCAACAAAGAATGTGTATCACACTGTATCAACCACTTGTAGATTTATTAATTTATAGGGCCTATTACCTTTACCAGGTACCTAGACCTACCTTCTCACACATATAATGAGGACACTTACTGGCGGGAAATGCGTTGTTTGCTTATTTAAGCCTAATAATTTGTCGTATTTCTTAGTAATCTAACCTACATGACAGAAATTTAAATTGGAGTCATTTATACAAACTTTTTCTGATAATTACCTAGAAGCTATCTTAGTAGCCTATTTTCTATCATATTCAGGTGAGCTAGTTAAGTGTAAGTGTAAATAAAAAGGATCCTACTGCAAATACATTATTGATTATTAAGTACATACTTAACATACCTGTTCACTCTAAGAATGAAGTTGGTCAAAACACATCCCCACATTAATGATTACTCAGCGACATCAAGTGATTTTTCAACAGCTGATATGTAAAAATATTATTTAAAAACACTATTGGGCACATTCATAATTGATTACGGCATTCTCATGTGTCAAACAACCAATCATAAATATTGACCCACTTCATTCTTAGGGTGAAATGAGTATATTTAACTCTTTTCACCCTAAGAATGAAGTGGGTCAATTTTTATGATTAAATAAACATAAAATAAATTTTAGGTGGACTAAATTTTCAAAATGAGTATGTTATGATGTGATGTATTCTTTCCAGATTGTAGTCATTATGAATCTCCTGAAATCCCTGGGGTCTCCGGCAAGTTGTCCTACTTCCTCTAGGGACACGTGCAAGCATTCCTGAATATCTTAATCTCATGCCAACAACGTCTAGGTCAGCCTCTGCCTCTACTGCCTTCTATCACCTCCTCCAACAACACTCCACCCATGCCATCATCTCTCTACTTCCTGCTGTAAATGGGTATACATTATTATAAATACTCAGCTAGATAGCCCTTGAAAATTATAATTCAGTGATACATCAAGTCTGTAGGCCTAGGTGAATTCTGAAGAAAAGTTATGGATTTTTGTCTTAATTTTACATCAAAATAATTTACATGGAATATATAGCAAAATATAAACTTAATTTTTAAACGTGTCACAAAGAAGTAGAACTAATTATTTCTCAAATATCTTGGTTGTATACAATAAAATACCCTACCCTACACATTGGGGCGGTGAAAGTACAGAATAGTTCTCTGCTGTGCTATAAATAGCAAGCTGTTTACATTTTTAACCAGGTGACGTCACAGATTCCCGTGTAACACACATGAAGTTGAAATAGATGCTGTGACGTCACATGTCCCGACGCAAACGACTTTTAGTTATCACTATCGCTGCACATAATAGCACTGAAGAAAATGACATTTTGTTAGGCGGTGTGCTGTCTCTACCTGCCGAAAATGCACTAACGTTTGTGTGTTTTAGTGTTTTCTACGTATCGGCATCTATCATTTTCACTGGTGTTACACAGAAATTCATGAGGTCGAATAGTTGAAGATGTAAACGGTGTTGCTATTGCAGTTCCTAATCCCCAACCCCTAAACCTAATCATATCTAGTAATCTCTATTCTCCAAAACTAATCCCTATTGCCCAAACCTACTCCCTATTCCCCAAACTAATCCCTATTCCCCAAACTAATCCCTATTCCCCAAACTAATCCCTATTCCCCAAAACTAATCCCTATTCCCCAAAACTAATCCCTATTCCCCAAACATATTCCCTATTCCCCAAAACTAATCCCTATTCCCCAAACATATTCCCTATTCCCCTAAACTAATCCCTATTCCCCAAAACTAATCCCTATTCCCCAAAACTAATCCCTATTCCCAAAACTAATCCCTATTCCCCAAACCTACTCCCTATTCCCCCAAAATAATCCCTATTCCCCAAAAATAATCCCTATTTCCCAAACCTACTCCCTATTTCCGAAACCTACTCCCTATTCCCCAAACTAATCCCTATTCCCCAAACTAATCCCTATTCCCCAAACATATTCCCTATTCCCCAAACTAATCCCTATTCCCCAAAACTAATCCCTATTCCCCAAACCTACTCCCTATTCCCCAAAATTAATCCTAATCCCTATTCCCCAAACTAATACCTATTCCCCAAACCTACTCCCTAATCCTAATCCCTACGGCGATATATCACGCGACGATATATCACGACACTAGAGGTACGGTCACAACGTAGCATTAAAAGCAACTTGTGTAACAACATGAATAATATGACACTTACCTTATTGAGAATTCTCAGCAGGATACACTTTTTTAACTCCGAAAGGAACTTCATGAATATATCATTCGAACCGGCATGCTTCCTTCTCCATATATACTCACATAAATACGATGAAAATTGCCCTGAACATCTTCTACCCTGAATTCTAAATTCTCTTTTAACACTACCCCATAAACCCTCTATAGTATTTGTATCGTCTGCTCCTGTTCGTTTCTTTCCGTCTGCTACTGTATACCACTGCGCATGTCCCTTATTAATAGCACTCTACAAGGCAATCCCAAAACAAAGGTCAGAAAACACATCGAAACTAGAGCAAAGGTCACAGCGGAGAACTATAATGTACTTCAGCCCATTGGGGCTTCCGGTAAAATGGCGTTAAATGGTTGTGTTGTTTCTACGTCATCACAAATGGAAGTGTAGTTCGGTGTTTCAGGATTCTTCATCTGGAATATGTCTTACCATAGATTTTATTACATTAATGTATGTGTTAATTAGAGATCACAGCGTAGCCAGGTGAGGTTTTCCCGATACAACACTACGACAGGATTAGCAATCCGACAGTGAGAACTCAGTGCTCATAGTAAAATGGTTTTCTCAAAGACAAATGCCGTCTCCAGGAAACTCTTCTACCCTTGACACTGGAAGGCAACAAAGGGTTTTAGTGAAATAGATAGACAGACATACTGTGGCCTATACATCTGGAAGACAAAATGCATGTGTTGATTACAATCAAGATTGAATTTTCAGAAGCAATCACAGCCGAAGATGGCTGTGTCGGCCATTGGCGCAACTAAAACGGCGACACAACGCATTTCCATTCTCTGGACTACATCTTGCTGGAAATCTACTAGGACAATTGTCCTGCTACAAGAGACATCCAGCGGGAGTTTGAGAATGAACGCTGAAGAAGAAACAATCAGCAGATCTAATTAATATTCAAAATGGCATCTAATTTGCATAATTAAAAGTGAATTGAATAGTGTCATTATTAAGTACTAGTTATTTACGATAAAATATGCAGAAAACTAGGCTTATAGGTACATTTTTATGTTCGGAAAGGCAAGACGCATCTGTTGGTTACATTTTGCTAATTTTCAAATGCAATTAGGGCTAATTAATAGTCAAAATGGTGGTATTTGCATGGTTAAATTGATTTTAATCTCCCATGTGTTGCCGGGGCTGAAAGGGGAGCAAAGAATAGCAACACTTTACTTTCCACGCATGTCGTAAAAGGCGACTAAGGAGGTTATGGGATGGAGTTGGCTGTCCCATCCCATATATGGATGTATCCCAGTGACCCAAAGCCATGCTGAAGTCGGATGTGTCAGGTCGAAAGGCGCAGATATCGCAGCAATGCTGTAAACCATGACACAATGCATTCCGCTCTCCGGACTACATCCTGCTAATCTGCAGGAGTTTGAGAACGAACTCAGAAGAAGAAGAAATTGATTTTAATAGGCCTAGGCCATTTGTCCGTCATTCTCAATGTGGGTGGTACCGCCTCATGGGAGGGGGGGGGGGCTAAGCCGAAATAGCAAGTCATATGTTTAGTAAGTCCCATCAAGTTCAACAAAGCAATAAACGCCCTCATGTGACATTCTTCTACAATGCGATACAAGATGAGAAACCTACTTCATTCCCAGTTCTAATCACTAATCTGCTTAGCATAACGGTTAGTTTCAATCATTAAATGTTTATAATATTGTCTGTGAAAAACTAACGCAATACGTCAACCTCATTAACTTTGTCAGCTAGGCCTAATGATCCTACTTCAGAAACGTTGCGAGGCCAGAAATGATTGTAACATGATGTGACTATCAAGTACATCCAATTCATCTGCTTTCTCAGACACACTAGACAAAGAACAGCTGTCTGAATCCTTAACTATCTGCAGCTGGGAAACATCTGCATCCGTAAAACCAAGAAATTATGTCATTGAAATCAGAATTTAACAGATATTCCTAAAAAACCGGTTTTGACTAGTTGTAGATGTGACTGAAAAATATTCACCAGAAATATAAAAAAAACATGTCAGTCTGTTAAAAAAAAAACCAATGGGAGAGGACGATAAATTGTCTATTTTTATTCCAGTTACTCACTTAAACATACCCCATATGAATATCAAGATATTGTCCACATAGCAAGAGCAACGCACCGTCTTATCTCTGCATATCCAACCAGTGTGATCATGCAATCGATCCCTGGACATAGCAATATAGCTGGAAAATAAGTAGCTAAAGGGGAGAGATGGATAGGTTTGGAAGATGTCAGACCAAAAGGCGCAGGTATCACAGCTAAGCTATAAACCATGACAAAGCATTACATTCTCTGGACTACATTCTGCTAACCTGCAGGAATTTGAGAATGAATGTAAAATATGTCTTCAGCATGTGAGGACTGTTCCGGTTCTGTGTTAGATAAATTGACTTAGGATTTCTATATCATGCAACTCCACGCTCACTCCCAGGTCCTGTATTCTGACCACAGACACAAACACACTATATCTTCCAATTGGTCTAACTCCTATTCAAAATATCAGTACAGTCCATTGAATTCCCACTTATTTCCAGGATCTTCCTGGTGCACTGTTCGCTTTGTACTAAATAGATTGTGGGTTTGAACCCTGCTTATGACATCTTGTTTAGTTTTTTTGTGTTGAGATAACAAGGATTTTTGCTTGAAGCTACAGAGTTAATGCACTGCGTTGAGAGGAACAGAGTATATTTGGGCGTGCAATGAAGTAAATCCTTTATGCGCATTCCGTTCTCTGAACTATATCCTGCTAATCTGCAAGAGTTTGAGAACGAACGCAAAAGAAGAATCCTCTATGCCCTTTCAACCACTTGTCGCTATGATCAGGCTGGCAAGTCTTTCTGGTCTTTCATTTCTCCCAACACCAGCGTTTGCAGCTACAAAATTGAAAGTAATTATCATTACTCCAATTTTGGGATTCTGAAAACATAGGAGCAATTCAGTACATGAATCTGATAGGGTTTTGCTTGCATGTTGCAGGTGCGATCTAGGGTGGTAGCAAAGAATAACAATACTGTTATATGCCAGGCATATTGTGGGAGGTGACTAAGAGGGGTTAGTAGTGGAATTTGTTGATCCATCCATTAGAGTATAGGTTCCCAAACTTTTTTGTGCCACCCCCCCACTTTGTAAGACATAAATGTTGTACCCCCCCCATTATAAGTTTTCTGCGCTCAAGCCGTTTGATATTTTCGGTATAAATAGCAACTAATGATACATTACAGCTTATGCTGTCAAATTATTTAAAAAGTAGTGACCAATATGTGCTGCATCTTGTTTTTTTGGAATGAAATATAACAAATATATTTGCTATTCTAAACATAACCAGATATATGCATGATTTATTTTCTCAATGACATAGAAAATTGATATCTTTCTGTTGGACTTGGTCAATTTCAAAATGATTAAATAGTTGAAATAGAAAATTGGTGAAAAAAATGTATCATGTAAGACGGGCATAAGATAATTAAAATAAATTTTAAAATATATATTATTAATGTTAGCATATGCACTCCCCCCCCCCCCCCCTCATGCCTTTAGCGTTCACTGGGGCTGTGCCGCCCACATTGGGAACATATGCCTTAGAAGGTCAAGCAACCCAGGAACCATCCTGAAGTGTAAAGTGTCAGGTCGAAAGGCACAGATATCACTGCTAAGTAAGCCAGAACACATCACAATTTGTTCTTTGGACTGCATTCTGTTCTTCCTCATTCTCCAAAGTTCATTTATTTGTTTAATATTTTGTCTCTTTTTTTAAAATTCTGCTTTTGTCACAGTCTTAGATTTGTGGCATAAAATGTTACTTACTCTGTTACAAACAATCAGTTTAGATCTATGTAAGAAATGTTAAAATCTCCTGTGGTCATTTTTTGATGCATATTTTTGTGTCTGAAGAATCATGAGTGAGGAGCCTGCTTCAGGAAGAGCAAGAGGCAGAGGTGGGCGTGGTAGGGGAAAACCACCACAAGAGCAGCCAACACCAGGCCATGCACAACCACCACCAGTGCACACACAGCAAGTAAGACTAGCTAGTTTGCAAATAGTTGCCATTGTTTATGTAATCACTGTAAAATAGTAGCCATTGTTTATGTAATCACTGTAAAATAGTAGCCATTTTTTATGTAATCACTGTAAAATAATAGCCATTGTTTATGTAATCACTGTAAAATAGCCATTGTTTATGTAATCACTGTAGGAATATATATATTTAGAAGTAAATTTAAATTATATCTCATCAGAGCAAACATGATGATGATGATGAAGTAACCCTTTTAGTTGTAAGTATATTACAACCCATAACCTTTCTGGCATAAGCATAGATCCTACTCAGTTGAATAACTGCGGTCGGATCCTCCTCAGTTGAATAACTAACTGAAGTGTTAAACACTTCAGGTTTGCTGCCTAACAGGCATTGGGGGGGGGGGGGGGGAAGAAAGTTACAGTTGAGTGTTAGGTCCTAGAAGGGGGGCACTCCTCAGCGGCAGTATCCGAGGATCATCCAGTACTGCAGCATAATGTTGGTAAACAAAACCATTAATGATGTTGGTGAATGAAACTACTTCAGAGCAGGAAAAAGAACTCCACTATTGAGCTTTTTTCTTTTCTGGAACCAAGCTCACAGATAGAAAAGGTTAAGGGCACAAGGAACAATAGACCATCTAATTATAAGTTCACTGCCAGCAGAGCACTTCATACGAGATAGATGTAAGTGATCTAAGTCTAAATCCCTGCTTTCCGTTGCTTTGGAAACTGCCACCCAAGGACATGTTTTGACAAAATTCCAAGGGCACAGGGTGATAAAGTCATGGTCAAGAATATTACACAAACACACATGCCTGGTGTAAGATTGGATGATCTAGGCTAGGGAAGCGCACCTGAATGAAAAGCATGCAGAATAGGGGTGGGGTAGTCTATATAGTGTAAAGGGAGCACAATGTACTTTACACTCCCCAGTGGAGTTAAAAAAAATTTGTGTTGGTTTCTTTGAGATTGAGCGCAGAAGAAGAAATGGTATAGAACTAAACAAGCCCTGGTAGAGAGAGATAACTTAATTGTGATGATGGAGGTGGATGGAAAGTCACAGATAGAACAAAATCCTTCTACAGTGGTCATTCCATGCCCGAAATTGTGGATCGAATAGGACTTATTAGCCATCTACGAACTATTATGCATGACATACTTCTAGCTGAATTTTCAATAATGGATGCAATATGGTCATCATCACTTGTGATGAACAGACACGCACACATCGTACTGTGAAGTTTATTATTTTTGATCTTATTCTTAATTGTAACCATGCTTGAGTGTTTGCTTTTTAAATGAAGAAGTTTGAGTGTGCAAGACTTCTTCTCCCCCCCCCCCCCATATATATTTTGTATAATTTTACATTTTTCTTGAACCAGGTAGGAGCCGGAACTGGACCACCTTCTGCACAGTCTCAGAGTAGGGGAAGAGGAAGGGGAGCCCAAAAACCAGAACCATCAACACAGTATGCTGCAGTACCACCTCCAGCTGCAGTTACACATGTGGCACCAGTTGCAGTTACACAGCTTGCACCAGTTGAGGGGCATATAGGTGGTCGTGGTGTACACCGTGGCAGCGGAAGGGAACGATCTCATGCTGGTGGTGATGTACCTACAAAGGAAATGGCACGTCTTGGTTTGCAAGGTCCCCACGTGCGCCGCAAGCCGTATGAAAAATATGTTGATGATGTTTACAAGGATACTGAAAGAAATCCACATGGTGATTATTAGTGTCTGTCCTGCATACATTTTGGTTTAGTTCATGTTTAATATCTTTTTATATGTTCATTCTAAAATTCCTGCAGGTTAGAAGAATGTGGTCCAGAGAATGGAATGAGTTTGATTGGTTTACAGTTTAGCTGCAATATCTGCCTTTCGGCCTGACACATTCATAGGACATTCAACCCCACTCCCAAAACCTTGTAGACTCTTACATGTTTTTGACCCGACAATACACTGGTGGCTTCTTCACAATTTGATTTGGAAAGATGCTCCTGTAGTCCAGGATGCGCTTTTAGACAGTGTCCTCTGCTGAAGACAGATGTGTCGGGCCATTGGCGCAAATAAAACGGTGACACAACGCATTTCCATTCTCTGGACTACATCCTGCTGGAAATCTAATAGGACCATGGTCCTGCTACAAGAGAAATTCAGCAAGAGTTTGAGAATATACGCTGAAGAATAAGAAGACACAGTGTCCCATTGTCTAAATATTTTGACTGTTTCTGTTCCATTTTTTAAAATGTTGTTTTGCTGAGGTCGTCTTCTTCAGCATTCATTATGAAATTCCCACTGGATCTCTTGTAGGAGGACAATGGCCATACTAGATTTCCAGCAGGATGTAGTCCAAAGAGTGCAAGTGTGTTGTGTCACCATTTAATTTGTCAACAATATCAGATCGGCTGATTTATCTTTCTAAGTCGTGCCTTTGACCTTTCCCTTGATTTTTATTGGCTGTTGTCACAGTGACGAATGAAAAGTAAAATACGACACTTTAGAAGGATGATTCCATTTGATGCAGCAGGTCTTAAATGTTGATGGTCACAGGTATCAGTTAAAAGAGTCCCTCCACACTTTTTACCAACAAGTATTGTCTCTTATAATACACTGAATCGTCTTTTGACAAAACAGTCATGTCAATTTATCCTTCTAAAATAAAATTTTAATTTTCCTGTGATTTTCATTGGTCGCTCTGTGTATACTTTGTGTTGGCAGCTAATTAAAAATCACGGAATAGGTCAACTGTGTCACTTTAGAACTATTCCCAATGAGTCCACATGACTATTGTAGAAGGACTGGACTGAATGTGTTGCCCTAGTCTAAAGAAGCTCCATAGTCGCACTACATACAATGAAAAATATAAATAACCAAATGGCCAGAGGGTGTCCGACAAAGTGGATGGTGCCGCAGTAACCTAATGAACAAATAGTAATGCAAAATGATGTAAAAAGGTTACTAAAACACTTACCTAGCCTATTAATAAAAATATATTTTTAAGAAAAAAAAAAAAAACATACAATAAAACTAAACAGGACAATTCTCAACGTATCGGCTCAAATTGAACCTTTTTCAAGAGACAAACAACAGAAAACGACAAAATAAAAAAATAAATAGATGTCTATATTTCATCAAGCCCTCGTCTCCATAATAGCGCAGGGATGGCAACGCATCTAGTCAAGGTGAAAATGCGTGCATTCATTATAAACAAAATAAAATTTTGTACCTTCTTTCACCTTGACTAGATGCGTTGCCATCCCTGCGCTATTATGGAGACGAGGGCTTGATGAAATATAGACATCTATTTATTTTTTTATTTTGTCGTTTTCTGTTGTTTGTCTCTTGAAAAAGGTTCAATTTGAGCCGATACGTTGAGAATTGTCCTGTTTAGTTTTATTGTATGTTTTTTTTTTTTTTTCTTAAAAATATATTTTTATTAATAGGCTAGGTAAGTGTTTTAGTAACCTTTTTACATCATTTTGCATTACTATACAATGAAAAACAAGGTCTCTGCCACACTACTATTTTTAGTGATTTGGTGTCTGTACCTGACTGATGATTTATTACTCTCTCTCACATTATTCCACCTTGAATACAGAAGGGAAGATACTGCAGCCAGTGAAATGAAGTCACGTTTGACACATCTTCTTCATGTGTTTTGTTTCTTAAATCACTATTTGTGACAAAATCGTTCCATTTTATGTATTCCACTATTTATTCTACCCTTACTCCACTATGTATTATAAACTTCTATTGTTTTCTAATCTTATTCCACTATGTATTCTACTCTTATTCCACTACCTATGTATTCTACCCTTCTATTTCTAAGTTCATTCTTAGAATGAAGTAGGTCAGTGCTTATGATTGGCTGTTGGACATAGAACACATAAATCAAATGTTAAGTGCGCAATAATACAGTTTATTAGAACATACTACACTTGTTATTTTAAATCAATTGTTGCTTAATGAAACATGTTTATCACAATAGTAATATATGTTTTAAAATAAATTTTCATATAATATATCTTTATCATTCCATGATAAACTACTATACCCACTATTATATCGTTACGCAGGAGCAAAGAGTTCAGGGGGCAACCATTATAATTCCTTGTCTATTGTTTATGCCAGGTGGAAGCTGGTTGATAGCATCCACACTTGCCGTTTAGTGTAGGGGTGGGAGCTGTAAATTTCTTTTCAAGGCTAGAAGTGACGTCCGTGTTTGTGGAGGGTGGTCGTGATATTATCGATCTATCTCTTTCTCTGTCTTCCCTTGGGTGGGAGCTGTAAATTTCTTTTCAAGGCTAGAAGTGACGTCCGTGTTTGTGGAGGGTGGTCGTGATATTATCGATCTATCTCTTTCTCTGTCTTCCCTTGGCTCTGTATGCAGATACTTGTTTCTTATAAGCTCTCAGTGGTATTTGAGAGGGGACAGGGTTATTATGACGTACGTTCTGAATAATTAATTATGTTACTGTTTTTAAATGTCATCAGCTGTTTAAAAATCACCTTTGGCGGAAAGGAATATATGGGTGTGCTTTGACCCACGTCAATCTTAGAATTAATAGAGTATATGTGTTCTGCTCTCCCACTATGTATTCTATATATTATACTCTTCCACTATGTATTCTACCATGTGACCTTGTTTCTGTATGACAATTTTGAAAGTAGTCTAATTTCTTCATGTGTGTTGCAGTCAAATTAATTGAACACTTTGTTTTGAGTTATGTAAAATTATGCATATTTTTATGGTTTTGCAGGAGAATATGGTACTAAGATTGAGCTGATCACAAACTACTTCAATGTCACACTGCCATCAGAGTTTAAGATTTGGCAATATCATGTGGATTTCAAACCAGAAGTAGAAAACATCAGGGTCAAGTACGGACTCATTTCTAATTTGGACATTATCACTGGTACAGTCAAGTGCTTTGATGGTGGCATCTTGTACTTGTGTAAATTATTACCAAATGAGGTACTTCAGTCTTTATTGGTGTACAACTAACAGTTTATAGACAGGTTAAAACCAAATCATATTATATGCTAGCAATGTAAACATTTGGCATCCAGTCCATCAACCTAACCTAATAAACATCTGGAAATCAGACAGTAAATATCTGCAGAAGAATGATGTGTTGGGCCATTGGCACAAATACAATGTGACAACACATTCCCACTTTCTCGACTACATCCTGCTGGAAATCTTACATCGCCCGTGTGTTGCCGGGGCCCAAGAGGGGAACAAAGAATAAAAACAGTTTACATTCCATGCATGTCGTAAGAGGTGACTAAGAATGTTATAGGATGAAGTTGACTGTCTCATCCCATATAGGGTCAGTGGCCCAACTCCATGCTGAAGTCGGATGTGTCAGACCGAAAGGCGCAGATATCACATCAATGCTGTAAACCATGACACAATGCATCCCGTTCTCCAGACTATATCCTGCTAATCTGCAGAAATTTGAGAATGAACGCAATAGAAAGAAGATACTATTTTATGTGGAATAATAAAATTATTTTTTATTTTAAAAAATGGGTATGGGTTATCATAAATGACAAACACCTGAAGTATTCAATATGCTGCTATGCAAGTGTCCCAAATGGTGTGAGTGATAGTTTGATAGCATATGTTAAACAACTTTATGAGATATCTCCTGAATGCCAACTGAAAACATTGAAAAAAGTAGATTTGAGAAAAATGCAAAAATCTTACTTACAATGCTGGTTTCCAATGTAAATCCAAACTTAGTGAGCTTCTGCTGATAGGAATCATCCTTGTCATGTTTCTTGGCTTCATGTTCACTTTTTCTTACTCTTTATATCTATTATATTCCTTGCTCTAGGTCTGTTGATACGCTGAAATGCTGTAACAGTTGTACACACAGCTGAGTCCTTATTTCTTCAAAATAGTCGGTCCTGTCTAGCTTCCCTTCATTGGCCTACCACAATCACATAATTTGCAGGTAATTCTAATCTCTTTTTTCCTACAAATGTTTTAGGACAACTATCCCAGATCAGATGATGGAATGCTTCATTTGAAATTTGATCCCACCATGCAAACACATCTGAAAGATCCTAAAAACAGGTTTTATTATTTCTATGACAGTCAGTCAGCTTATTCCTGTTTTGATTGTGAACAGTTTAGATGTATTCCTTGTATAAGTTCCCAGATTGCCCATATTGCTTTCTTCATAGTGTCTAAATTTCCCACATTTGACCTAATGGAACCTCAGTAGGTACCCTGTATTCTTTTTATTGCTTCTTTTGTTAGTCTTCCTGCTCCTCCAATTCCTTTATATGTTCTGCCATTCTCTATAAATGATGTGCTCCTTATAACTGAAACTTTTATCTAGTTTTATTAATTTACCCAACTGACCATTAATGATGGAAACTTTACATATTAATTTAAAATATTTCTAGATGGATGATTACCACTAGACATGTATCATTGTTTGCACAAATGATTACACTTTCAAATGGATAAAAAAAAACTATCAAATTTTAAAGAAAAATACTAATATTGGGGGTTTAATACGGCAATGTTATTCCTGTTACTTTCTTTTCGCTCTATACCCCTTTATTCCTAGCAACATCAGGGATAGAAAAGTTATTTGGAGATGGCTTTTTTGTGTGCTTCATGTATATTTGTTTTCATTGACTCTTATTTCTGTAATCCATCGTTTGCAACGTCTGCCCCTGGCTTTGTATCCATTGTGTCTGTATAGTAATGCTTTCTGATGGGCACTGCCTGTTGTTAGTGTCCACATTTGACATTGTTAGCATAGTGATGGTATGATGATCAATTTGTATAGTGCAGTTTTGGTGTTCATGCTCACATAATTGTTTTTGAAAGTAGGAGACATCTGTCCCAAGATCCGGTATGCTATGTTTTATTTCTGTTACTGATACTGTTCAATTTGTATAGTGAAATAATGAGATCCATACCAGATATGACCACCTCTTGCTGCGTTCATTCTTAAACTTCTGCAGAATGTAGTCCAGAGATAGGAATGTGTTGTCATGGTTTTAGTTTAATTGTGATATTTTATCAGCCTAACTACAGAATGGCGTATAAACATTTTTTATACTATGTGATGGTACAGCCAACTATATCTTCCAAACTTCTTAGTCACCTCTAATGACAGGTGCTCTATTTTTCACTCCCCTTTCTGGCCCCAGTAACTCTTAGGCTACAGCACATTCAATTCTCATTACATCCCACAAATCTGTGCCAATCGATGCTAACTCAGTGAAATGGAGATGAGGATAAGTCCAGCCAACAGAGGCTGGAAACTAATATTGGTTGGACCATCCCTGACATCAAGCAGGACCTCAGCATACCCAAACAATCACTGATATTAAAGTATGAGATAATAGGCAGAGGCGCACTAGTAACCGTAGTATCATGCAGCAGGACTAGATAAACATGTAAGAGTTGAAGAAATGCTAGAGTAAAACGAAATGCCATAAAACACAATCTCGAGCCAAGAGTAAAACAGCACCTGACTTAGGATGCACGATTAATAAATTAGTACTGTCTTTGCCAGTATGTTTGTTTTTGGGGCCTGAAAGGGGAGCAAAGAAGTGACACTGCTAACTGCCATATATTTTGTAAGAGGCGACTAAGGAGGTAGAGTTAGCTGTGCCATCCTGATGTTTGATGTGTTGGACAGAAAGGTACATATCGCAGTCTAACTAAACCATCCAGACTGCGAATTGAAGGAAATCAGAATGATTGAAGTACTCTGTACTCTCTAGAGGTGCTGTCATTATGCTGTTTATGTGTTTTTTTTTGTACATGTTTACTTTATTTCCCCACCTAGGTTACTGAATGCTATGCAACTCGAAACTATGACAGCGCCGTCATTAAAGTTGAAATTAAAAGAGTCGGAGAAGTCTTCTCAAATACTCCACAATATGTACAGATTGTAAATCTCTTATTCAAAAAGTAAGTACGTGTGTGTGATACGACTACATTTTCCCATTTCAGTATCTACTATTTCCAGCATATTGTGGGGTCTTAAATCTAATCAATCCAAGTTCCATGGCACAGGCGATCATGTTTCTCCACAACTCATCTCTTGAGTTGTTAATAAGTTACGC
The DNA here is from genome assembly GCA_034231615.1 of Meghimatium bilineatum. NCBI lineage: Eukaryota > Metazoa > Mollusca > Gastropoda > Stylommatophora > Philomycidae > Meghimatium > Meghimatium bilineatum. The sequence goes on from CM067309.1 coordinate 16,816,733, forward strand.
TGGTGACATTTTCTTGTGCTACAATGACAACCCATCCAGCAACTTCTCTCTTTGTTTTCGTCTGTCCCTTTTTCCCTTGATCTTTCTAGCTGTTACTAGATATTCAATTTGTTCTAATCTCATGTGCCCTAAAAATCATTCTGATAACAGTCTGGAGATGAGAATTAATACAGTAGCATCTAATAATGCCAAAATATACACCATGGGCGTAGATTTTTTTGCTACATTGTATTTTAACTCAGAATGTAATTATTCCCGGGTTTTTGATGTAATTACATTTAGGCATCATTTTTGGACCTCGTCATGATTTAGGTGCAAGCTTCCTGAAGACAAAGTATTAGCTATGGAAGGTCATATAAGGTATCCATATACAATATAAAAATATGTGCACAGAATTTGAAATGAAATATATACGCTCAATTTGACATTATTGAATGTGTATTTCTATGCATGTATACTGCATGACCTGTTACTGGTACTCCGAAGAGAAGCAAAGAATAGTAATGTGACATGCCATTGATATCATAAGAAGAGACTAAGGAAAGTTTTGCGTGCTGCCACATTTAAAACATTTTTTCTCTCCAAAATGTATAAAACATGCACTAGACCAAAAGACTCCCATGGTGCATGTCTGTACATAACAACATAGTTACGATACAATGCCTGAAATCTGAGGTGGTTACACAAGAAGAGTAAATATGGTAGTGAACAGTGTAACTGATTCAGCTTTTTTGTGAATGTATTTTATACAATAACAATTATTTATACAATGTATCTTGCAGAGTTCTGATTATTCTAGACATGAAGCTGATTCGTGACCACTACTTTAACCCATCTCTGTCAGTCCAGATTAAACAGCACAAGTAAGTTTTACATAGCCCATTTCTCAAAACCTTAATATTAATACATAACAATCGTTATCATTGATGTAAGAAATTATCTGGAATCTTAGATTGGAGAGGAACAATTTGGATTCATTGCATAACTAGGTCACACCTGGAGTTCATATAGCAGCTTTTTTGTGAGATCTTTCATGCAGTGTGTGTCCTTGCCTTCATCAACATTATGTCTATGCAGACAGATTTAGATTTCATCAGTTCCTCACTGTCGATTTTATTCCTCCTTTGGATTCTGAGTATCTTACGAAGGAGGTTAGGTGGAACTAATGAATCATTTAGCGTCTCTGGCATATACTGCCCATTTTTTAACAGGTGTAAAGAAGTAAATATTACTGCTGCTTTGTGAACACTGAGTTTTGTGGTAGTCATTATCTGGAATACATATTAAAACAAATGTATACGCTAGACTGAAGGATGTGCTTTCTATGACCCATGATCTGTAGCCTCAGACAGCAATGATTATTTCTTGATTGAAACACCTACCATTCATTTAAGATTTTGTTTTGTGCACCAGATTTTATGGGTATATTACACCATTTCTGTACCAATGGAAATTTGTTTAAAAAAATATTTGTGTTCCTATATTGCATTTATCATAATTGAAATTATCTTTAGGTTGGAGGTTATGCCAGGTTTTTCCACATCAATTCTGAGATATGAAGCTGGGAACTTGCTGGGTGTGGACATTGTCCACAAGATTCTGAGAATTGATACCTTCTTGGATTGTCTCTACAATCTTTATCACTCCATGGAAAGAGGTGATGTCAGAGCATTTCATGCTTCTGCAATGAAGAACTTTGTGGGAACCATTGTCATGACCAGGTGAGTTTTTTCTTAAGTGTGCTATACTGATATTTGCTATTTCCAAACCAATAAGTTAGTTTCTATTAACAATATTGAAGTGGGACCTCACATGCAGTGTCGGAGAATCCAAAACAGAATTAAAGATAAATCTGAAGATGGCCTAGCTGCAATGTCAGGGCTAAATGTTATATAGAAAGTCATCATTATGATCAAAATATATACCTTGCTAGCTCTTTTTTTAATGCTGTATGGCTGTGAAGCTCATTGCAGATTGGTGAAACATAACACAGGCTTTTGAATACAAGTGTTAATCTAAATTCAATTAATGTCCTAGAGAGAATAAAATAGTGGGTAAGATATAAAATATAACATAAGAGGTTCATATAGGTCTATAGGTATATATAAGAAGCACAACTTTCTTTCTCGCTTGTCAGGGGCCTTGAAACGGGAACTAAAAAATAGCAACACTTACCTGCAATGTATGTTGTAAGAGATGATGAATGAGAATTTAGAGGCAGTTGTCTGTTTCACCCCATAGGTCTTCTTTTGTTCTCATTCTTAAACTCCTCCAGAATAGCAGGATGTAGTCATCAGGAGAACCGAATGCTTTGTGTCATGTTTTACAACTTTGCTGGATACTTGATACATCAAATTTCAGCATGTCTTGCTTGTCATTTTGACCATGTATGGGATGTAACAGGCAATCCACCCCAAAATCCCCATAGTCGTCTATTATGACATGCACGGAAGGTAAACAGTTGCTATTCATTGCTCCCTTTCTAACACTTGCAACACACAGGCAAGTTAAGAGTGACCCAAAAAGTCATCCCTGAAGTTGTATATTCCAGTCAGAAGGTGCAGACATTGCAGTCCAGCTACAAACCATGATATATTATCTGGTCTCTGAAGTGTTTGTTCATTTGACAAAAACAATAACATTTATTTACAGTATATTTCTTTCAACATATTTCCCTTCAGTGAATGCACACTTGTGAACATGCACTGAACTTTAATAAATATTTCTGGTATTCAATCTTTTAAACATCTTGCATGCTGTAGTCTGCTTGCTGTGTCAGGTTGAAAGGCAGTCACACCGTATAAAGCATCTAAGCTGTAAACTGTGATACAACGCATTTTATTATCCATACTATACCCTGTTATCCTGGACTTTGATAACAAATGCAGACAGGCATAGAGTCTTGCATCTGTTTTGATATATGTTCATATTGTCCTTAGAATTTGAATATTTCAGCTACAATTAGAGACACAGACATGTGGTTCTAGGTCAGAATATCATGTTCTAGATCAATCACATTGATTTTTTGTGATGTCCTCTAATAATGACTGGTGTAGTGGAGCATTGTCAAGTAGAATTATCCATTTTGTATCCAACAACAGTGTAGACGAATGTTGATTACTGTTTCATTCCCCAATGAAACAAAGCTCACTATCTGTATATTGCATGTATCATAATGTTGCATTTGTGTTTTTCAGATATAACAATAAGACTTATCGTGTGGATGACATAGATTGGGATGGCCGCCCAACCAGCACATTTGAGAAAGGTGGAGAGCAGATCAGCTATTTAGATTACTTTAAAAAGGTAACATTTGATCTTGATGTTTTCACAAGTGCTATTTATTTTCATGTACTTGTATCTGATTATAATTTGATTCTGTTAAAAAATTGTTGTATACTAAGAAATTGAACAACCTTATGTAAATTGTGTATTGAAAGGTTGATGTTGAAATAATCCCTTAGCTGTGAGCAGGTGGCTCATGACAGCCCATAGTCTGTCAAACAGAAATAAAAATAAATAACCAAATGGTCAGAGGGTGTCCGACAAAGTGGAGGGTGCCGCAGTAACCGAACGAACAAATGGTAAAGCAAAATGAATTAAACTGGTTACTAAAAACACTTACCTTATAGCTTGATAAAATTTACAACATGCACTTATCACATGGCTTGATAAAATTTCAGTCATCTATTTTGTGTATTATTGTTTAGTTTATAAGTTATTTGTCTCTTGAAAAAGTTCCAATTTGGAGCGACACGTTGAGATTTGTCCTGTGTAGTTTTATTGTGTTTTTTATATACTTTTTAATATATTTGTATTCATAGGTAAGGTAAGTGTTTTTAGTAAATTCATTTTGCTTTACCGTCTGTCAAACAGAAGAATAGGTTCTTTTCAGTCGTGTAATTGAGGCGACACCCAAACTCATGTAAGGTTCTTTGAAAGGCATGATATATAAGGAAGGTTTATGGATGCATGTTTAGTCCCCAAAGGGGAGGCTTTCTAGTGTGCTAGGATTACCACGTCCTGCCACAAGCACAGCACACTTCTAGGTGGTTGGTTGGTTGGTTGCTGATCCAGTGGTCCATGGGCTCATGCCCTCTGACCCAATGCCATTAAAATGGCATATTACTAGGGAGTCTGGATTGTCGGTCCATCCAGAGCCAGAGAATAACAACTGGCGCCTATAATTGTATAGATGACATGCTAGAAACCTTCCATAAGAGAGTATAAATATAAAGGCATGTCATCTACTAAGTTTTTCTGTTAGTTTGTCTAGTGGGCCATTGGTGAGACCCACAGTTGCAATTGCATGCATAATTTTATTTTGATTTCAATATTTTAATAAAATGTCCTGTCTTGTATTCTTATCCTGACAACCCTTTTTGTTTCTCTTAAAACCCAACACACACACCCCACCCCCCGGTCTATCAATGTATGTGTATAATTCCTACCACCTGTAAGGCAGTTTTACTTAGCTAAATGTTTTCCATGAACTGCATTTATTCTCATTTATTTTCTCTGTGTTTATGTTCACGCCTATCTGCCTAATTGCCATTTAGAGTATTTATGTTTTCTTTCATCTGAGTATAATTTTTGGGACAGAAATACAAAGCTGTCCACACAAAAAAAGTAAGGTCTGCTTTGCCACGATCCATTTAATTCCAATCTTTTGTTTTTCATAATCCAATTTATAGAGAGGAAAGAAAGAAATCTATACATCTTTTAGCTCCCTGCAGAGCAAGGTCTCACAAATAACTCCATCTTGTCCTATCTTTAGCTATTGCTTCCAGCTCTTTTCCATATTCTATCAAGCCTTTGTGTAACACCGACTCTTTTTGACATACCCAGTGTGCTTCCTTGATATTTTTTGTGCTCTAAATAGTTGATTTATGTCTAACCTCATTATTGTGTCCATGATTTGTTATGTTTTTTGGCTGTCTTTTTACGATGCATGGTTGCCAACACCATGACCAACATCCTTAGTTACCTCCTACGGCATCATGGAAACTGTTAGTGTCACTATGCTCCCCCTTATGGGTTTTGACGACTCCCCCTTGTGGGTTTTGACAAGAGACAGTCGTGGTCTAGAACTGATGACCTAAAAGATATCAATTGCTTAAGAGGGAACTTAGGCTCTCATATACCACCTTAAGAGTGTATATACCACCTTAAGAGTGTATATACCACCTCATACTATTTTGTGACTGCTTCAATCGTGGGATGATCCACACATGTAATAACAATTTTAGAAAGCACTTAGGCCATCAGAACTTAAAAATAGAAAATATCTAGAAATACAGAAACTTGTAGAATGTGAAATTGCAAACTTAAAAACTCTTAATAAATATTTATTGTATTACAGCGATGGAACATTGAAGTTAGAGACACAAATCAACCACTCTTGGTAACCAGACCAACCGAAAAGGACAAAAGAAGAGGTGACAAGCAAAGCATGTATCTCCTGCCAGAGTTGTGTACTATTACAGGTAAGTTTTCTAATATCCTGTTTTTCAACATGAAATGTGCTTATTGAATAATAATATCCACTAGATAAAAGTTAGGATAGTACTTGCCTGCATGTTGCCAAGTCCTAAAAAGGGACCACATAACAAGCAACACTTGTCATGTATTTTGTAAGAGGGGACCAAGAAAGTTTGAAGGTGGAGTTTGCTGCCCCATCGCATAGCGAGTCAGTGACCTTGAAGTTGACTGTCAGGCCAAAATGTGCAGATATTTCAGCTACGCTGTAAATCATGTCCGCATTCCGTTATCTGGATTACTGCAAAATGTGTAGGAACACATCAGTGCTCAAATGCGAATAGAAACTGGTCATTTTTCTAGTTATTTCTTTTAACCTTTATCAAGCTGGATTAAAATAATCTTTCCCCTGCCACCAGATGCTTTTTTTTGAAAATTTATTTTTGGTGAGTATTTGGAAAATGCAATGACTTTTTTGTTTTGGATATTTTAAAATAATTATTGTACAAGTAAAAGAATTGCATACTGCAAATATGTGTCTAATTTTGTTTGTTTGTTGTTGATGTGTGAGAAAGTGGTCAGTGCATTTTTTTCCATCAAAAACAACTACGTCCAAACTTCTAGCTCATCCATATTTGAAGATGACTTCAGTATGCAGAGGAACTCCAACAAGGGCTGAAGAAACTAAAGCCAGGAATCTCCTGGACCAGATAAAATTATGGGGGTTACTGTTTGGAAAGCGCAATATGTTTTGTTCTTAAAGATTTTAAAATAACTTTGGTACATGTAAATAAAGAAATGAATATTGCATATATTGGTGTAAGTTTTGGTTTGTGTATGTGCTGTACAAGTGGTGTGAAGCGGTTATAAAGATGGCAAAAGGGCTGAAAATTAAATAAATAAAGAAAACAATTATTACAAAATTACTATTTGTATTTCCTGATGTGGCAATCCTGAAAGCAACTTTTACCCACCTATGTCTAGTGTATGTATGTTGTTTCATAACTAAATTAACATAATATCGCTGGGGGATTTAACTTACCTTCTTGAAAACTTTTTCAATACCTAGTTTTGTCAGTTAATCTGTCCATGCTTGTTTCATGTCATTTCATAAGAAACTGTTACAATATTTAATTTGAAAACAATAAACGCAACTTCCTAGAATTCATTATCAGAGTCACAATCCATAATGATTTTATGTCAATTATACGCATTGACGCAATTGTTTGATTCCGATCTGTATAGATATATCTTGATATGTACAATTTCTTGTCTGACATTCTCCTATTTTTCATAGACTACCGGTATCTGAAGTAGAATACTACTTCTAACTATGATTCACTGTTTCCGGTCACATGATATTAATGATTGTGTGATTTTCACGTTGCAGCTTGAACATAACAGCAGTTGTATATATTTGACAAATTCTATTGCCGTTTGTAGTATTTTACCATCGCTGGTGCTTTCTGTTGTCCTGTATGGTCGTGAGAGTTGGACACTCACTGCGGACATGGAGAGACGATTACAAGCTTTCAAGTACAAATGCTACAGACGAATGCTACAAATTTTCTATGGGAACATAAGACCAATGTGTACGTAAGAAACAAAGTAGAGATGTATACTGGTGTTCAAGAACCATTGCTTTCAATAGTGAAATGAAAACTAGCATGGTTTTGACATGTATGTAGACATGATTCCTTGTCAACAACAATACTGCAAGGAACTGTCGAAGGGGAAAGAAGCAGAGGAGGGAAAATAAAGGCATGGACAGACAACATCAAGGAATCGACAGGACAAGATCTTTCCACACTCATCCCATCACTGAGGATAGAATTCGCTGGAGGACTCTGTGTGCTGAAGCATCCAATGTGGTACCCCTACGACCCTGAAGGGTTACGGGTTTATTGATTGATTGCCATTGGCCGAAACTGTTGTTGCATGGATTTGACAATGGTGCTGTAAAGGTTATACATCTGGTACATACACATACATCTGGTTTTATGTGTTATGAGCCTATTATATCTGTCTGTTTAGGTCTCAGTGAGGAAGCCAGGGCAGACTTCAATGTCATGAGGGACCTGGCTGTTCATACTCGCATAGGTCCGGAAAAGAGACTGGAAACTCTAGAGAACTTCCTGAAACAAGTTAATGGGTAATTATGTCTACATGTTCTGCATATTCTGTGACTACAGTAACTCTCCATGTATCACCTTATGAGATGATAACCATTTGACTTATCTTTATCTTGACAATAAACTACTTTATCATTGGAATACAAAATGTGTATAGATTACTATTGCTTTTCTGTCATTATCTTGCTGCATTGCATTAGTATTCATTCATAAACTCTTACATGCATTCACTGACCTGCAGTTTGTTTAGCTACAAACTTCGGGTGTCACGATTATGTGCTGTGATTTTGTGATTTTTTTTTTTCCTTGCGATAATGCACAACATTTTGGTTGTTGCTGTGTACCTTCTGGCCAGATGTTGTTGACTTCAGCACCTTTACCTGCTATCAAGACTGGGCCTGCCTGAATGTAAGAGGGCTTGGCCATTCTTAGTTTCCATCCTCTGCTGACTGGACCCATCTCCTTACCAAGGAGCTGGCTTCAATGGGGTGTGTTGTGATAAGTTTATATATTCCCCCTAATGATATATCAAATGCTAGGGAACAAGCTGAAACTTCCCTTGCCTGTAGCAAACACATTTGATTATGGAGCTAGATTTGTTACTCTCATGATACCAAAGAATTTATAAGATTTTTTTCATATAATATTTATATCAGTGCTTTCTATAACTAATAATTTGTAGCTCATTTTGAAATTGTTGGTTGGTAGAATTTACTTTTCAGGACATAGATATTAACCCATTATTATTTTGCTGTAGTTTCTGGCATTACTTAACCCCTAGGCAGTGTAGGTATCAATAAGGGTCTGATGAAAAGTTACTGCTATTTTGCATACGCCTCTGTATGGAGAGATGGGTTTTGTATTTGTATAATTTCTCCCTGAAAGTATCTCAATGTATTCAAATACTCTGACTTGTTAAAATGATGTAAGTTCAAGCTGTCTAAAGGTCATCTACAAATAAAGCTTTTTAAATTGGACATGTGTGTTTGTCATTTCATCTTTTGTGTGTCGACACAGCTGCACCTTCTTTGTGTAGCCATCTTACCTAGACCTTCAAATACGGCGAAGCGCTAACTCACTGAATTGGAAATTTATAAACTTTTGCAAGAAAGTTTTTCTTATAGTACTAGCATTAATTTATCTAATACAGATAGTGATTTAGAGTGTTAATTTGCATTGTGATACTAATAGTTATTTGGAGGATATAGAATTATATATCTGCAGCGCACTTTTCAAATTCGTGGACAAGTGATACAGTAAAGTCTCCATTTTCATTTACGGGCAATAATGATGTAATTATTCAAAGCTTTCATCGTGCACACATTTTAAGAATCTTTGAATCTGTATCAAATGATAGTATTATACAATATATTTATGATGAGACACATGCTGATAAGCATATTACTGATAGGACAAAATGGTCCAATCCTAGATCAAGCGCCTACTGTTATATTTTTCTTTTTTGATTATTTTCCGTGGCTATGTTTCTCAGACAATGGGGATTTATTTAATATCCTTTAGCAAGACGGATTAAAATAACGCAATCTAACCCTAACCCATCAGTGTCCTTCCTGAAGTTCACGATTTACTACTTTATATGAGTTTTCATATTTGCTGCCAAACCTTTCTTTTACCAGTGCCACATCTGGTCTCTCAACTTCACTTTACATAAAGATAGTGACGTGTGAGATGAATTTCTTGAGGAAAACTGCAGGGGTCACCAAGCGTGACAGATTGGTTCATCTTTGCCAAGTTTGGCACATAGGGCGAATGTCATAGTTCTCCAAGCCTGTCGTCGGCCTGTTGCCACGGATTGCAGGTCTTGTGCATTTATGCCTGTTGATTTTAATTCATTCATAAATGTTCTTCTGAGCATTGTTTTTGGTCTTCCCTGTTTTCTTTTCCCGTCTGGTGTCCACATGAAGGTTTGTCGTGGAATTCTGTCTTCATTCTAAGTATGTGGATGATGATGTCCGTCACATATTTTTGTTTTGTCTCCTCTTTTAGTATGTCGTTTGATTTGAAGTCTTTCCAGTTAGTATTTGATTTTTCTGAGGCATCTATTCTCGAAGCAACTAACTTCTTATCCATTATTGCGGTAGATTTCCAACTTTCACATCCATATGTCAATGATGGAATCACACTTGCATAGAACAGGGGAGAGCAATTTGAGTCTTGATTTCTGAGTTGGTATTCCCATCTGCTGTTATCTTGCTTCCCAGATATACAAAATATGAAATATAGTCTAGTATATTGCCATATAATTGATTCTGTCAGGCTGGTAAAGTTCATGATTTTCATTTGGGGGTTTCTTTTGAGAGACCTTTTGGAGCAGGGCATAGGTTGAAACCTACTTACCTTCCTGGTGGTTTGATAGTTATTCTCTGGCCCGGGATGGGCCGAAAATGCAGACTTTCCAGCAAAAAAAAAGTGGGTCAAAGGGCATGAGCCCATGGACTGTTTAGAAAGACAAATTATGGAGGGCAGAGAACCGGTTGGGATGAGAAAGGGGAGTCCAAGAAGATGGACTGATGACATTAAAGATAACATGAATATGTTGTTGTAAAATGCAAGCAGCATGGTTCAAAACATACGTCCAGGGAGTTCATTCGGAAGACAGCATTCTGTAGAGAATACGTCACAATTAGGGGCAAAGTAACCATCACAACATGCCCTAGACTGCATGCATGTATGAATTTGTATGCTTAACAATGTGAATGCTGAATTATTTGTGTAGATGTGGATACGTTATATAACCTGTTCTGTTGTCTAACTGATTGTTTCTTTTAAATTCAAATCAAATAGAAATGCCAAGGTGAAAGAGATCTTGAGTCCATGGCAGACTAGCTTTGATAGTAGAGCTATGCGCATTCCAGCCAGACAGTTTCCTGCAGAGAATTTAACTATGAGAGGAGAAAATGTAAATATATATTTTTTAAACCAGCTTTGTTAATTCCTTTCATTATTTAAAAACATGATAACTAAGCGATTATTTTGTTAATGTAGAGGTACAATGAAGTTATCCTGTTATCACCGGTTTTTCCTCCATGTATGTTGATACAGCTGTTTTAAAAGTAACAAATTTGAAACTACCCTTGTGTTATCCAATGTTTATGGCCAAGTGCTTAGTCATTGTGAAAGATAATGGATAAGAGATCTCAGATTATTTCTACACTGCAATTCATTTCATCTTCTTCACAAACTTGTTATTATTGCTGGTGACATGGGTAATGATCGTCCCAGACGATGATGGATAAGGATCTCAGATTGTTTATACACTGCAAATCATTCTATCTGCCTCACAAACTTATTATTACTGGTAGACCACTTGTGATCAAAATGTGTTTTGTTTTGCAGGGAGAGCTTAAGAAAGTGAGCTATGAAATCAGAGAAGCTGACTGGGGCAGAAGCATGAGACCATGTAAACTTCTGAATGCAGTGCACATGAACAAATGGTTACTGATATACCCGCAGAAACTTTCAACATCGGTTAATGAGTTGGCTGATTGTCTTAATCGTGTGGGCAAAGGGATGGGAATGAGAATCATGGAACCAACCAGGTTTGTAAGAAATACTGATATTGTTATTGTTAGTCATTTAAAAAAAAGGAATATCCAACCGCACTTAAAACACACCGCCACCCCAACCCCATCTCAGATGATGGATAGTTCGTGTTGTATACTAATTATAGTTTCTATAATAATTTTTTTAATCCATTGAATTACTGATGCCATGCATGCAAGCTCAGATACGCTGTTGTCTATAAAGTTACTGTGCACTTATTTTGAAAAGAAATGTTTGCTAAATATAATGTAATTGAAAGTTGTGTATTTTCATGGTCCAGTGTATACTGCGACTCAGCAGATTACTGTTAGCTGCACAGTTCTCTTGTATTCGTTTAGTTTACCAAAAACAGTGCTAACTCAGATTTTCAACTTTTTTGGGCCACCGCCCACCTTTGCAAGACATAAATGTTGTAACACATCCATTATAACAATTTTTGGCAGCCATGGCAGATCATTGCAAAAGAAGTGGCCACAATGTACTTCATCTTGAACACAGTTAATGCTATATCAGTTTTGAAGAAAGATAGCTCATATTTAAAGACTGTAAAGTGTATGCTCGAATAACATGAAAAGTTTCATACAATGGTTTAAATATTAAAATTATGAACACATATTAAGAGATTGCATTAAGAGATTAGTAAGAATCTTATTGCAATAATGGAAACACCATCAAATATATTACAAAAGTGTTCATTGCAAACTTATGAAGAATCTTCATCACTAAGTACCCACAATTCATGTAATATGATACCAGCAATGTAAATGAAAGCACAATGACTTTATGGACACTATTTGACGCCATGTGCATATATAGCTAGTACATCTAGCTCTTTCTAGATAGAGCACACTTACTGTATTGGTAAGGAGACGACCATGTGTTTCTTGGGCTTGAAAGAGCGGCAAAGAATAGCAATAACTATGACCTCTTGTATGTCATAAGCGGCAATTAGGAGGATTGGGAGTGAAGATGGCTGTTTAACCTTTAGCAAGCGAGATTAAAAACATACCAAACGTCTCCCTGCCTCCGGATTCTTTTTTGAAAATTTGCGTTATTGATGGTGACTGTTTTGAAAATGTGATAATTTTTTGGTTGTTAAAGATATTTAAATAATATTTGCAAATATAGATAAAGAATTGAATTCTGCATATATTGGTGTAATTTATGTACATGTGTGTGTGTGTGATACCAGACATATGAGAAAGTGGTAAAGACGTTTTTCACCCAAAAAAAATATATTTTATAACAAATAAAGAGGGAAAAAATTAGTAAAAAAATAACTTAACTTACTTATCGAATTCCTTGGCAACACTGTACACTAAATCACACGCAAATCTGTTGTATTTTATGTTCTTTCATTGCGAAATTATCAAAATATTGCCGGGGGAAACTGTATAAAACATGTAGATGTGCAGTAAAATCGTTCTTTGATCTTAGGCCTAGACTCATTTTTGGTGCCACTTCAACATATTTGATATCAAACATGTACAAGTCCCCCAAACCACACAGCATTCTGTATATTCACTGCTGTGAAACTAAATAATTCATGATTCAAGCCACGATTCACTGTTATTTTATTCTAAATACGATGAAAGAAAGTCTATAAAACCGATCCACCATCATGGCATCGTACCGGTTTGTAGATGTGGTCAGATTAATTGCTATTACACGTGTACTTTCTAACTTGACATCTTTACAACGATCATGTCGGAAAGTCCCTGCTTCGATTGCGCATACCACGAACTATATACAGGCGGTGATCAGGCTGTGGAAAGCCTATTTCGCACGATGAATCATTGAGCAAGTGCAACCGACAACAGTAAACAGCCACCATCTTTATTTTGTCGATCACGCTTAACCAAAGTGCGGTGAAGGTTAACCCTATAGATCGATGTGAGCCCAAAATTCATACGGAAGTCAGATGTATCAGGTTGAAGTTACCTCAAAAGCCATGCTGCAGTTTGTTGTATCAGGTTGTACGGATCACATATAGCCAATCTGTAAACCATAACTCAACACATTCTGTTATCTGAACCACATCCTGCTAGTCAGCGGGATTAAGACAGATAAAAAGAAATTCATCATAGATCTGCTCAGCAAGGGAATATGCTTTCCAAGTGCAACAAAGAATTTTGCTTTAGCTGTAAGATTGATACATTATGTTCACTAGGTAGTGAATGTATGGCTAGTTTCAACATTTGCATATTCACATTTGCAGAGTTGAGCTAAATAATGACCGTAATGATAGCTACCTTCAAGGCATCAGGCAAAGCTTGGATCAGACCATACAGATGGTGGTGGCAGTAGCACCCAATAACAAGAAAGATCGTTACGATGCATTCAAGAAAAGCTGTTGCATTGACAATCCAGGTAAGAGTTGCAATTATACACTGTAAAAGCAATAATTTTATGTTGGTAAAGATTTGTATGTTATTTTTATTGATATTAGTTTTTCGAGGAATATATTGTGGAGGTTATGACTTTGTGCCAATGACATTTATACGGATAAGGAGATGGTTCCTGTTTACACTGAGATAAATAGAAGACCCTATATGGAAGAAAACAGTTCACTACTTCATTCATATACACCACCATTACACTGGGTCAAAGAGCATGAGATTATGGGCCGCTCGATTAGCAATCAGGAATTAGTCCCTGCAAGGAGAATATATCCAGAATGTTTGTTAATATATTAAATTTCATTAATAACAGATGCTTTGCTGACTGGGGTAGGCAATCATTGATCTTCACAATTCTCTATTTTTTCAGTATCTTTTATCAGGATCATTGTTGACTTTTTGCCATGCCATGATGTGAGACTAATATTTTCTCACTTTGTTATCCTCTTATCTTGCCTGTTGTAACTATTCTCCATACCTCCTAGTCTCATAATGTGTCAAAAAAATTAAGGTTGTTCCTTTCTGATATTATTAAGTAAACCCAGTCTCTCATTTGATGCTTTCAGAATTTCTTCATTCGTTTTTCTAGCTGTCCATGGTATTCTCACCATTCTTCTATAGAACCACATTTCTGTTGGCTCAAATTTTCCACTATCCTGCTTTATTTTTATGAATGCTGCATAGCATTTCTTGAAATTCTATAACATGAAATTATGTTTTCAAATATGTAATGTTATTTCAATATTATATAGTATCATTGTTTAAAGAACTCAGCCAGTCACTTATATTTTCCAGTTCCAAGTCAATTTATTCTGGCCAGGACTTTGAGTAAAAAACAGGGTCTGATGAGTGTTGCCACCAAGATTGCGATTCAGATGAACTGCAAGATGGGAGGAGAAGTGTGGGGAGCTGAGATTCCAGTAAGTTGAAAACATTGGGACAAAAACATGTCCTAGAATAGTGATTGTTGTATAAGGTTTTTCCCCCAATTTTTTTATCATTCTCTTGGGCTGTTGTAACTGCTTCTATAACTAGTTTTTAAAAATATTATCAAAGGTCACTATATGCTGTAACCTGTGTACATTGACCTCACTATTTTATTTTCTGCTTCTGCATTGATTCTCATTCTCAATTACATACCCAGGGGCGTTCTGCTTAGTGCAATGCCTGTTGAAGAAGCATTCTACTCTGAGGGGGTATATGTGATAGGGAGTGTTGATAATTTGCCTGGGTCACATACTGCATATTTCCTTAGACAAGCAAAATGAATTAAACAGGTTACTAAAACACTTACCTTGCCTATTAATAAAAGTATATATAAGTATATAGGGTTTGGGGAAAGAAGGATACAAGAAGAATCATCATTTGGAAACGCATGGAATGAATGTGAAACCAAATATAGACATAAACATATATATAAAACCAAACCTAAACATACATAGAAATGTATACACACACCAAGAGTTAAGAAATAAATATATAACAAAATGGACACAGATGTGTGAAGGATACCCACACAAAATGCACAGGCATGTAAATGTATCCACACATAGGAAAGGGCTCACCAGAATAGGCATACATATTGACACAGAATGGAGATACGTGCATTAACATGAACAAGCGCTCACATAATATATATATATATATATATATATATATATATATATATATATATATATATATATATATATATATATATACATAAATATGAACATGCATCCACATAAACACTTTCTCACATAAATAAAAACAATAACATGAACATTCGCACACATAGAAACATATACATATATTAATGTAAATATAAACGTTCGTTCACATAAAGATAATGCTATAACAACTGCATATGTATACATAAAAATGTGTGGCCCAAAGTAATTGTGTGGATACATAGAACCATGTAAAACAAAATGCATATACAAATAACTATACATGTGTGGGCACCCATCGAAGAGACAACTCCAATAACAACGAGGATATCAAAATCTAAATATGTAAATGATTTAAAAATAACAAAATGGCATTCTAATGTACAATTGATGGACTAGAGTACAAAATAATCACATATTGACATACAAAAATGAAAGAAGACATAAAGGAAATATATAGAAGTACGGCAAACACAAAAATAATTACGAAAGTGTACAAAGACAAATAATTAAAAGAATCAGTGCAATACGGGAGCAGAGGGTATAAAGAAAAGGTGGGTAACTCAAACAAAACGGTGATTAATGTTCATTCCGTGTGGTTTGTTTTTATATCCTATAGGCCACTGACTTATGGGATGGGCCAACCAACTGCATTCCCCAAACCTTTTTTCGCTCTTATAATGTGCCTTGCAGGTAACAGTGACACTAATATTTTCTCCTCTTTTGGGTCCCAGGAACAAAGTGAAGTTTGAATGTTAACCAATTCATCTATTATTAGGTGCTAGCAGGTAATGGTATCACTATACATTGAACCCCCTTTGAATCAGCAACACGTTTCTTGTAATGAAGCTTGAAAGACACTCATCCCATTTGCTTTGTTATTTATTAGTTACTAATCCAACAGAACAAGAATTGCTCCTGGAATCAATTAACCTTGCCTAGGTGGCTCTTTTTAATGATCTATTTTCCATAACTAACTGAGCAGGATCATTCTAGCCAATATATTACAATATATTAGCTAAAAATAATTCATAAATTATGTATTTTCCCCTCCAAATTCTGACCAGATTGTTTATAAAGGGTAGCTTGTAAAGTCATATGGTGTGTGTGTGTATATATATGTGTGTGTGTGTGTGTGTATGTGTGTGCACGCACACACACTTGTTTATGCTGGTATATTTTAATAAAATTCGAGTATATTCTGTACATGATATTCAAAACATTCTGAAATTCATTTTTACTGTCATTTTCATAAGTTCAAAAAACATGGCTTTGTAAGCAAGATGTATACGAATAATACTTGTGGTAGAAGTAAATATGAAACTACTATCACTTTTATTTGTGCTTTCTTGTAAAACAAAAAAACAGCATTCCACATAAAATTTAATAAATTCAGGAATTTAATAACACAGTAGTTAGCTATTAGTTTATTTTGAACCAAAGACGTCACATAGCAGCACAGTGACATTTCCATGTTGATCGCTTCATTGCAAGCTGCTGTATGTTACCTGGTAACTCTTCACAATTTATCCAGGGTGTTTTCTTTTAGCTACCTTAGAGATCAATGTGCATTGTTATTAATGTATTTGTTAACATATTTAGCTTGTGATGTCACTTTACACTTGTTCTCTATATGTTTATTTATACTTCTGTTTTCACAAATGAATCTCTAGGTGAAGGGTCTGATGGTGGTAGGAATTGATTCATATCACGATTCGGCTCAAAAGGGTCAGTCTGTTGGAGCTCTTGTTGCATCCTTGAACAAAGAATGTACTCGATACTATAGCATGACAGAGTATCACCCCAGTGGTAGTGATCTCTTGAATGGACTGACAACACTGCTTGGAGGTATTTTTTTTACATGTCATTACATCAAAAATGTTACTATGTTGTATTTTTATTATCGCGATGTCTTGCATAGATGGGATTTTTGTTCTGCCATTGTAAACATCTGAGATGAAATATCATGTTCTTCAGGTGGCATATTCTTTTCAGAGAGTGGCCTTCTTTATGGATATTCTGGACTCACAAATCTGGGCGAGTTGATCCGATGAGGTCAAGGGTATGTTTAAATAATCTGAGATATCTTGTTCATCATCTTAGACAGCCCTATATCCAGCAACCATGCCTTCTATAATTAGTTTTTGAATGCCATGTCTTTTTATATGGTAAAAAAAACTATCTTGCTTATGTTGTTTAGGAGCCAACCCTCTTTGTTTAATGTTCATATCGTACTTATGTAAACCACAGGTTTATATACTCGCTTCAATCAGACATATAACTAAAACTAGTAGGAAATAATGTGCACACAAGAAAACATACAAATTACAATACACAAAACATATTCAATATTCATGATCAATATTGAATATGATTTGTGTATTGTAATGTGTATGTTTTCTTGTGTGCACATCATTTCCCACTAGTTATATAGTCTGTTGTGTCTGATTGAAGCAATTATATAAACCAGTATCTTACGTTAAGTACAATTGTTGTTACATTTCATGCAGTTACCTTGTATTAATGTTCATAATGCTTCTTGATTTATTTTTTTGTTGCTTTCCATGGTATTCTTAATATTATTCTTTAGCATCTAATTTTGAAGGTAAGTTATTTTTGCTACTGGTGCTGTGTCAAAGATGTTTGAGTTAGTTTTGATGTCATTATTACAATATTTCTGCTGCACAATCCCCTGAACTGTTTATTGTTCAGATCTAAATGTTCAATCACTCATGCGACAACTGGGACCTGTACTTCTATTTCAGGGTAAAAAGAACAAAATACACCCACTGTTCTATGAAGAAGCCAAAACTAATCCATAACATAATACAAAGACAAACATGATACACCTCCAAAGATAGCAACAGACCACACTATTTCATCTTAACAGCTACTGCAGACTGTTGGGTCACCTTTACCAATTGATGATCTCATGCACAGATGAATGTCCATGTGGATTCGGAATTCAAACTCCCCTGGACACATACTTCAGAAATGCCCAACATACAAAGAGCAGAGACAGCGGATACAGATTTGAGACAAAAAGCTATGGGACAGCTGTTCTGACCTCGAGAAGGCAGTATATAGTTAGTGAAAACCAGCATAGGATGGTTTCTTTATAAAACCTGCCAGTGTGAAACATAGTATACTGTGTCTCAGCAATTTACACTGTCCTTCTTCTTGTAAAACACAGAAAGCCATCTTAAATGTTCAATATTTGTGACTTCCTCCAGTTCTTGATTATGTCGTAAGTTCGGTTCTGATTACATCTGTTTTTTTTGTGTGATTAGATAAATAAATTACATTTTGTGTGTGTAGGTTTTTTTTGTTTGTTTTTTGTTAGCTGCCATGAATATTGTAGGTGGTTTTTGTTTGTTTTTTGTTAGCTGCCATGCATATTGTAGGTGGTTTTTGTTAGCTGCCATGCATATTGTAGGTGGTTTTTTGGTGCAGTTGACTATTCATAGAGGTTCAAAGTGATTGACAAAAAAGGCACAGCTAAGCTGTGTTCATCCATCACGTGACGACCACCATTTGTTACATCCACTTTATGAAATTCATTTATAGGTAGGACCTTGTCTATGAGGTCGTAGGTGGCTAATGAGCCCCATGGTGTCCCTAAAGGACCATGGACAGTGGGAATGTGATGATCACTTTTGATTGTGTGATCTACCTATATCTTTCTAACTATCCTCTGCTACTGAGCTGCTGCAGGATTAAATTTTGTTTATACAGTACGTGATTGAAGCACATCCTGTATTGATTCAACTATCGCAGAATTTTTAGGCACCAATTATACATTTTACTAATCATGCCAGATCTACATTGGACAAGTTTGCACTGGTACTAACCCCTCTGCCAAGGTAGGCTGGCCCTATATTATAATCAATCAACTGGCACAGGAGATCATATTTCTTGACATCTGTCTTGTGTTATTTATAAGTTCTCTTGGTGACATTCTCCCATGCCTTGTTGATAACCCATCCAGTGTCATGTTTTGCATTTCTTATTCTTGTCCTATAAATCTTGGACTCTAATTTGTTTGATATAATTTGCTACTTTACTTCATCATATATCTATGCTACATATTGGTCTCTATTCAAGAATCTCTCTCATATATATATATATATATATATATATATATATATATATATATATATATATATATATATATATATATATATATATATATATATATATATATATATATATATTATCAAAACAGTATTCATAAGAACATGCCAGTATAATAATGAAATCATATTTGGATAGTCTATGAACAGATTTACAACTGTTTTAATTTCAGTTGCCCTTAAGAGGTATCACGAAGTGAATTCTTCCCTACCAGAGAAAATTGTGTTCTTCAGAGATGGTGTTGGAGATGGTCAGCTTAACCATGTCTTCCGCCACGAATGTGAACAAGTATTTGCAACATTTGACTCTGTTGGCTCTGTTGGAGGTAAAATGTATAAGTAAGTAACCTATTTACACATGAGATTCAAACAAGGGCATCTCTGCAACAGTTGCCAATTCATAATTTGTGAATGTTTATGATCATAAGACTACATACGATACCCAGACTATTACAGTAGTCTCATAACAAATTTGTCAGTGCGGACACAAATATTTATGTAATAATGCAAATGATCTCCAATGAACCCACTCAAGCTGGCCGCTATCGATTCATTCCCAGAACAGCTGTTTATTGATGATTTTGACAGTGATTGATTATTTTTCTTCACTGGTTACATGCGACTAGACATGCTAACTTTAGCCCTCATGTGGCTAGCAGTAATGGTGGCTTCTTTCATTCTCTTGAAACGTCTATATCTATATGGTGGCTTAAATAGCAGTTTTCCGATCATTTAACAGCTGTGGTTTCAGAGCAGTGGAAGTATCATTATGTACTTCAATTGTTTCAAAACTTTGCCAGAATGGACCTACTTACAATTCGGGTGAGGTTGATGGCAATTTTTTTAATGAGTTTTAGAGAACAAGAATGAATCTGACATTGATGGGGAATTAGTTACGGATTTAAGAGTGAAAGTAACGACTACTTGTAGTACATGCCGGCGAGGGTAACCCCTCCCTCCCTCTCCCCCCAAATCTAGTAATGATAGAGAATAGTCAAAACAGCTAATCAATGGCTTTCTTTATGAGAACTAGGCCTATATGTCTGAAGTAGTTACAACTGTTACAGAATGATTTCTTCTGGTGAACTGTTGAATGTGTCGTGTATTGTCCAGTAATATATTTGAAAGTATAAAATATTTTTATCTCAATAAGTCCAAATTCATGATATGCGGACTAGATGTAATTGTTAAGGTTAGATCTCTCATTCTAACCAAGTCCAGAAAGCTAATGTTGCATGAACAAGATATTAACATTGATGAAGCTATGATAGCATTTACATGCTCCAATTCGAACAGTAGACCTATATGAAGACAGAAAATCTAACATAGGGAAATAGTCTCAGATATATATTTCACTATATTGTATGAGAGAAAGCTAAGAAGTGTGTCAATTTGATAGAAATGGGGAAAAATAAGTTTCTAAAATGTTCAAAAGGGACGCGGTTGGTTAGATAGCATCTGTACTGGGAAATGTCCAGGGGGTATTACAATCACAGACCCACTAGTAGATACTAGTGTGACAATCTGCTGTGACACCTGTGCTTGTGTCGAAAGACTGGAGAGATAATTGATCTCGTTCCAGATCTGATCTAAGGATTTGCTCTGCAATTTGGAATGTTTGATTGGTGGATTTACATCAGACACCTGTGGTTACGAAGCGTTGTATGCAACAGCCTTGATCTGATGGATCTGTGATCCGACTTAGACTTATAGGGAAAATGTATGCCATTACTGGTAGAATTATCTCCCATTTCAAATTCTTACCCATTAGATGGCATTATATTGCTGGGAAGTCTGTGGATTTTCGGCCCACCCCGGGACAGAGCCAGAGAATAACTATCACACTTCCAGGAAGGTAGGTTTAAACCTATGCACTGCTCCTAGCCACTGTAGCCAAGATAGGGTTCACTGTGCTCATTCCCCGCCACCAGTTGACTACTGGTTATGCCGAACTTCTCTATTGCTCCAGGCATGCAACCAAATGTTCAAGTCAAAAGGATTGTCACGTCCTGAGTCACTGTGCCCCTATGATGGGCCTCAGCCATAGGAAAAACAGTGATGTCAGTTTCCTCCCCCTCAGTGCTGCACAGTACATCTCTGGCTCCCTCCCAACCACAGAGGGTGCATACATATATATTCAGGCAAACATGTAAAACATTTCAACAACAAAACAAAATCATAATTGTATAGATGACGTGCCATGAAGCTTCTATAAGAAGATAACCTCAATATAACGGCATGTCATCCACTAAGGTTTTCTGTTGCATGGATGGTATGTCTAGTGGGCCATTGGTGAGACCCACAGATGCAACCGCATGCGTTTGGCTGACTCTTAAGAGTAGTCATTTTAGATGGCATTTAAAAGACTATAAATTTTATTGTGTGTCAATGTGTAAAGAATTAGTTAAGAGTGAAAAAAACACTGATGTTTTTTTAGTTTTTTTATGTTTTAACCTGGTAGAATGTTCTCAGAAAACCACTTCCTGAGTAATAGAAAAGGAAATATAGATACAGGAAAGAGCTAGGATTCATCTATCTAATTTGAGAATGAAACTGACAGGTGATGATTGTAGTTTGTCCAGTCCAAGAACAGTATCAGTGTGGATCAATCCTGTTCCTTGAGAGAAACTCAGGGGCTTGACCAGGAATAGGCCACAAAACCAGGATGCAGCTAGTTTTGAAAATTCAGGGTTTGTACTGAGATTCAGATTGAGAGCAGAGAAGTAGAAAGTGATATAGATTCGAGGAGATTAACGATAATAGGCAAGATTGCAAATAGTGCAGTATAGACACATACAGAGCTAGTTGAATTTAGGTTGGAAGGTTTGCTGCAATGAACCGCCAACATTCCATCTTTTGCCTTAGTGCACACTCTGCTAGACTAACATATCTATCTCGTGATGTTTCTCTCTCACTTGTATCTCTGCCTACCTATTGCTCGCCTCCCCTTGACCTTACCCTCAAGTAAAGTCTTCAACAAGGTGCTGCCATGTCTTTTAATATGTTCACTATACTTTATTTGTTCTATCTTTATTTCCTTTAACAGTTCCTTTATCATACAAAGTGTTGTTAGATTCTCTATTCGTTTTATTCTATTTCCATGAAGTTCTCCAGATTCTTATATATATCAATTCTGTGTTCTAATTATTGTTCATGTTTCATGTATAATTGTCCACTGATTGCTAATATAACTAATAAATAGAAAATGTTAATGAGAAATAACAAAACACAAAGGAACAACCTATTCCACATTATGGTCCAATGGGAACCTTTTTCAAGAAAACAAACTAGAATTAAACACAAAACTGTCAAACACAATGAGATGGTCTCCGCCGAAGACGGATGTGTTGGGCCATTGGCGCAAATAAAACGGCAACACAACGCATTTCCATTCTCTGGACTACATTCAACTGGAAATCTTGTAGGATCATTGTCCTGTTACACAAGAAATCCAGTGGGAGTTTGAGAATGAACGCTGAAGAAGAAGAATGAGATGGTCTTACCCTCATTTCATTGTAGCTGAAAAAAATAGGTAACAATCATGTTTAGTTATAAGCAATAGCAGTTATTGTTAGAATAATATGCACCATTGAGTAGATAAAAAAAATAGAACGAGGTAATTGGAGTGCTACAAGAGAATGAATCATGAATGTCAAACATGATTAAGTCATTGCTTCACGTGAACTGTATACAGACATGTAAAATAGTGTACATATGAGGTCACACACAGACATATGGAAATGGAAGCTACACAAAGTGTCAAATTAGAGGGAAGAGGAGGGGTCAACAATTGACAAGAACTTAACACACATGGGGCACAATATATGTAACGTCATGGTTATCAACTCTTTTTGCCTCCAGTCTGTGTGTTCTACGTTTGTTGATTAAATTATCACTTTTTCAGACCAGGTTTTGCTTATGTTATTGTGAAGAAACGTATCAACACTCGCCTGTTTGCAGTTGAACGAAATCAAGTGATCAATCCAATGCCCGGAACCATTGTTGATTCACACATAACCAAACCTGATTGGTGAGTATTTAGTTATTTCATGAAGTCCTTATAAATTAACATACAGGCAGGGCCCAATTAAAGCATATGGAGAATATGCTGTGGTGTCCGTATACTGGGGTTGGACAATGTGTCCACCATTATTGCTTTCTCATTATTTGTTTTACGGTATGCATTTCATGAGTCAACGTACAAGATGTTTAGTATCATTAAAAATTCTCCAACTAATCCTGTTGTGCTCATTCGTTGTCAATTAATCATCACAAAATTTGTGTGATTTTCGCCAGGTAGTGTGAAGTACGTTGTGCTACTGTTAAATATGACACGTAGGCATAGCACATCAGACTTTGGCATGTCAGGTGGACTTCCCTAGCCCGTGACTGTTCTTTCCATTTATTGCCAGGCGGCAAGTGTGTATCAGTGCTACATTTTCATCCTTGCACCAATCATTTACACTGCATGTTTTCCTGTTAGAGAGAGTGGCATGATTTTTGTTGTGGCAATAAAAGTTAATTTTGCATAGTCCTCAAAATATGTAAAGAGTGGATTAAAATTTTGAGTTCTTACCATGATATGAACCAATGTTCTGCTTGTGAGACTACCATTGTAACCATTTGTTTTGCTGTCTGTGTAACATAATAATGCACATCATGAATAAGTGAGAATAGATGTGATGTGGACAGCAGGAAAACAAGATATGTACCTTATAAAAAATTATCTGTGTGCACATAATAGACCAGTGTTTCCCAACCTTTTTTCAACCATGCCCCACCTAAGTCTTTCTAAAATTATGATGGTCTTTTCTGCGTGCAACATAAATATTTCCCTGTAACATAAATATTTTTTTACATTCAAAAATTGAATTCTTCATAAATGAAGCCCAATTACAACTTGTTCGAATTGCCCTCCCCTCCCCAACAATCTGATTGCCCCCTTATGGGGCATGGACCCACGTTAGAAAACACTATACTAGACAATCATTTTGGTTAACTAAATCATATGTCTAAATAAATCAACATTTGTGGTTGCACTTGAAACCCTCCTGTTAGGGCTGCAGGCTTAGATATTGCGCTCAGGTACTTTTTAACAGTGTAAAGTTGCACAGCTTAGAGGGAATGTTGCTAAGAACATGATGTTAAGTGTTGTATAGTTGTGCATTAGTGACAACAAAGGACCTCTGGAAGACTTTATCAAAACATGACACTAGGTGTGACGAGACTAGGTAGGTGATCATGATAATATAATACCTTTAACTGTGAGCAGGTATCTCTTGAAAGTCTACAGCTTTCTCACCAAAGCACAATTTATTCTCATTTGTGCAACTGAGGTCACACCCAGATTCACATAAGGTTTCATTAAGGCATGGTTGTGTAAGGGGAATTTATGGATGCATGCTTTGTTTCTGAAGGGAGACATTCCAGAATCTCAGGATTACCACACAGCATACACTTCTGGGCCAATTCTTAATCTTTTGTCAGATGTTTCGACCATTCCACAGTGATGGCACTTCTAGCATTCTTTATTATATACGAGTCTGCCACAAAAGGACAAAGGTGCAATGTCAGCGAGAATGCATATTGTTTTTCCTCCATGGAGATTATTTGATTAGAGACAAAAAGAAATTGAGACAAGGTGTGACTGATTTTTTCCCCCTGAAATGACAGGTTGTCAGCCTATCCCTCAACTTTCTTTAGGTGCCTCCTATGACATGCCTGGAAAGAAGATAATGTCCCTATTCTGTTCGCCCTAAAATATAAGTTGTCACATGGAATAATTAGGTAACTAAACACACATAGACATTGTACTTTCAGGAAACCGTAAAATCTTTTGTCACAAATTGCCTGCCACCTGTTTTTGCAATACAACTGTTGAGGTTGTGCATAAATAGGAATTTATTTGCTTCCCATGTCAATAATATCCAGGAGTGAGTACATACTCAATGTTATGTTTTGGATAAAGAATAAAAGATATAGCTAATCACCGCTGTCACACCGCAGTCATTTTCTCTACCCTTCATGTGACATAACTAAAAATGTTCATGTGCTCAATGTTCCCTCCTGTACTTGCTATCATATGCTTGTTGGTAAAATCTTACAGGAAATATCTGATCTACAGAGTACAGCATTCTTCAGAAGGACAAAGCTGGGTGGGTTTGAAAATCTAAAGCAACAAAATACCTGGACACAGAATTATATATACGGTTATCTCAGAGATTTTAATAGCTTGAGTACACCTTTTCGTTTCTTTCAAAGATACAGGAAATCATAAACTGAGAATAATGCTTCCCTAGTTGTCATAATGGTGTAATTATCTAACTTTCTTGATACCCTCCAGGTATGACTTCTTTTTGGTGAGCCAGTCTGTAAGACAGGGAACTGTGTCACCTACCAGCTACAACGTCATTTATGACACAACTGGCTTCAAGGTGGACCATATGCAGAGATTGACATATAAACTTACTCATCTGTATTTTAATTGGCAGGTATGTAAATAACTTATAATTATTAGGATTTTAATCAAGTCAATGTGTTGTTTTATTTTGTATTTGGTTTGTACTATAACGAACTCTTATAAGAAATATCTTTATTTAAAGCTCTAACAAAATCCCCAGTTATATTTATTCTTTATTGTATGTGGCTAATTTGGATAATCAAAAATTCTGATAATTGAATATGGCTCAGGAATGAAAAAAACTACATACATACAATCATACATTGAAATGAACAGAATTTTATTGATAAAAGTACAGTAATATGTAAGCAACTATGTACTGCAAATAAACTACAGATGCTACAGCATTGTAAAAATATGAAAAATGACATAAATGTACAGTAATACATTGTACATATATATGTACATACGTAAATTAATTGAATAAGTTCCTTTCAGTAAATATATGTATCTCACATGAATATCTTGAGTAGAGTACGTTGCCTTGACATATTAGCACGTTTCCGAGCGGAAAAGTCCATCAGGTGCTTGATGGAAAGAAGTTGTACAGTCACATTCCAGTTGCTGCTCCATCCACTTTAAAGCGTTGTCGAAGCACACAAAAGCTTCCCTGTGTGTAGGAATATTTTCATCTTCTGTCTCTCCTCCGGTGCCACCATTATCTTCATTATCACCTTGTTTGTCCATGACAACCTTGGCAATCACATCGTTTGTTATTATCTCAGACCCTTGATTGTTTTTATAGTGTCTGCTATCGCTCTTCCTCTAAAATTATTTTCTTGTACACCATAGAAAAATCCTATAAAGCATGTCAAGTAGTGTGTAACCTGGAAATAGATATACTGAGTGATTCAGATGCCAGAAGTGAACCATATCAGATTGGTACAATTCTACTTTCCCTTGCAGTGTAGCATACATTTCTCATGAAACTGACTGAAATAACCTCAATTAACGTGTACTCTCACTTGAACAGTAATCGCAAAGCATACCCCCTACTACTTCCTGTTCAGTTTTAAAGAATTTTGCGCCCGCAAAAGTTTTTATTTTTTTGGAATGCCACTTAACCTTTAGCACTGTGTGTTTACAATTACGTAATTTCTCTCCTGCTGCTGAATTAATTTTTGAAAATGTTATGTAATAGTTGGTGGCTGTTTTGATATCGTGATAACTTTATTTTTGTTAGAGATATTTAAATAATTTTTGCACATATAAATAAAGAATTTAATTCTGCATATATTGGTGTAGGTTTTGTTTGTGTTGGTGTGATATGAGACATGTAAGACAGTCTCAAAGACGATTTTCCACAAAACCTCAGCAAATTTTGACCTTTAGAACAATCAGATTTGTACGTAAGTTTATTACATTATTTGTAAATATTGTGGAGTGGAAACACTTTTACATAGACCTAAATCGCGGGCCATTCAATGGATAATCTTTATAATTTCAAGGATTACACCTACAGATATGTCTTACAATCCTTCTAAAAACCTAGATCTAGTCTGTAAATGTATCGTTTGAACTTGGTTAATGTTTTAATATCAATTTAGATAAAGCAGCATGGTGTAACTGATTTTCGAGTGTGGAAATAATTTATCTCTCCATAAATAATCGTTTGAATCACAATCTATAATGATTTTAATGATAATTCTATAAAATACTTGATTCTTGATTAGAAAACTGGCCTCACAGCATGTGGGGCATTCCCATAAGTGCTCCGCCCTCTGTTCCAGCAGCCATTTGACTAGATGGTGTTTCGAGTCCAATGCCGCCGAAACAGATGTCGACACCAGGGCACAACTCTGGCCCTTACAACAGTTTTCTTTGTTGTTCCGCCCACCCACGCCGTGCCCGTAAATAGTTCAAGCACAACGTCGGCATGTCGGAGCAACATGGTAACTGTTATCGAAGGTTACGACTACTCTATAAAATAAAAGTATAAAACCCAATTCACTGTCATGGCATTGCTTTTGTTTGAAATTGTCAATATATTGCGAAAATATCGATATTTACATGATTGCCACTAAAACTGCTGGAAAAGGTAGACAATTGAATAAAATGCCAGATTTAACAAATCTGGTGAAAAAATATGAAAAATTGGGCATTTTTAATTTATTGAAGTGTGCCTAGCAACGGCGGTCTATGGCAGCAACTATACTTGCCGCTCGCTATACAGAGAAGGGGAAATGTTCGTGACTAAAGTTGCCGCATGCTTCCTAAAGGTTAATCACGGGAAGTAATAAATGACGATAGCAAGAACACACTTGTTTGTCTCCCTCACCATGAAGGCGTGGGGCTTGCACTAGCGTTAGATTCATTGCAAACAATACACCTAACCCTGCACCCCCTCTCTCCTAAAATCTAGCAGTATCCTGTAGTTGTACTAATATTCTGCGAGTGACGTACTTTCTTAGACCTTGCAATAAAATGAATACAATGCACAAACCATCACATACTACATGAACATAAGCATTGAATTGTTTCCTTCACGTCCTTCTATAATAATGAACTATAAGGGGTATGCTTTGTGACTATAGAACCCTCTCACCATACCAAAGTGTAATTTGAATAGGTGGAAGAGTTGGGTAGTTTCTGCCAGATGATTCCCTGGGAAAGAAAGCAGGATAAATATTATAGACAATGAAAGTGGACATTGATCAGCAACAGTAATAATCCAACAATGAACCATCAATACTACAAACCAATATTTTTGATACTCTGTGTTAAGCTATTATGGGTGTAATGATTGACTACAGTTGATTTGTTTGCTTCACAGGGTACAATTCGTGTTCCAGCTCCATGCCAGTATGCACACAAACTGGCCTTTTTACAGGGGCAAAGTCTGCACAGACCATTTGCACAAGTTTTGGCAGACAAGTTGTTTTATTTGTAGTGATCAGGCATCTGGACTTCCAACTTCCTTGAAGATTGCAGATCATTCCAACAAAAAATTGAAGTTTTTAGTTAGGCCCTGACCCCTTGTACATTTTTAATGTTTGGTATGTGTGTGTGTGTCAGGGAATTCATTTAACATCCTAGTCATCGTTCTATCAGGTATCATGTTATACATAAAGTCCCTTTGGTTCAAAATTGTTGTTTCTCTTTTTTTTGTAAAGTGGACATTGATGATGTTTAGATTGTTAGCAAATTCATTTTAATTCTCCACGGATATGTTTAATTTTTTGCTGTATTGATTTTACAATAGTATTCCTTGCCTATTGTCATAATCTGTGCAAAGCAATTTAAAGCAATCTCCTGTTATGTTGTAAAGAATTTTCTTTGACCATTTTAAGACAATGCAACATCTTTGTGTGCGATAGATTTGTGCAATGTGAAAATAATCGCTATGAATTGTCTGTACAAATGTTACGACTTCCAGAGGACAAAGTATCGCCAGAAACTTGTTTAAGACATGAAAGGATAACAATTAAATTGTGATGTGCCAATTATGAGGATAAGTACCACAAATTGAATTGACTTTGATAGATGTCACATTTCAAAGTGCCAGAAAAAAATTTCAAAGAAAATTTGTGAAAATGTCCATTACAAAAATTACAAAAACATGAGAGCAATGTCATCATATGTGACTAGTTAAACTTGAGTTAAAATTTGTATGAGGACTTTGATGCAAACTTTTCTTGTTTGACATGAATAAATATTTCAACACACTGCTTGATATCAGTGTGACCATCATTTCTGGTTAGTGTGAATGTCTGTTGTGAAAGTAGCCCACCATTGTTCTGATTTGTGATGTTTTAATCATTGAAATAATAAACAAGTTTGCCCTATCATTTATATTATCTGAACTTATTAACATGATGTGTATACATGTGTTCCAGTATAAATTCTATACATGTATGGAAAGAAACAAAAACGTAACATAATGTTGATATATGTTTCAGTATCATTTCTTTTACAAGTCTCGAAAGACAACAATTTATAGGGCAGAACTGCAGTAAAACTAAACCGATAGGGGCAACATGAAGTATCAAGTTTTATAGGCACACACAACAAACAATCTGCAGATCTCCTGAGCAATAGGTTTCAGGCAAAGTATCACGATT
Source organism: Meghimatium bilineatum (assembly GCA_034231615.1). Taxonomy (NCBI): domain Eukaryota; kingdom Metazoa; phylum Mollusca; class Gastropoda; order Stylommatophora; family Philomycidae; genus Meghimatium; species Meghimatium bilineatum. The sequence continues at coordinate 16,846,609 of CM067309.1, forward strand.
CTAATTACCATTGAAGTCAGGATAACGCTGACCCAAGTGACTAAAAACAAAACATGTAACGCAAAACAGCTCTGGGAAATCGTAAGTGCTCTCAAACTGCTCCATGCATAAATAATATTAGACTAGATATATAGTAATTGATTGTGGTAGAATTTTAAATAACATGGGGAAAAAGTTACGAAATGTCAGACGCAAGGATGGTACAATTAACAAGATTTAAATAAAGAATTAAAGATGCGATGAGTTATAATATTGGCAAACTAAGTCAATAGTAACAGCCAGCCAGTAAGTAGTTTGCCAGTTTCACGCACGCACACACACAGCTTGGTGAAAAGTGTATAAGTACGAGAACCATTTCTTTCATACGGTTAGTTTACTATACTAGCGATATGGTTACAGACATCAGCTGTTCAGTGGAAGTGGTAAATTCACGGGACATATTTACCAATGAGTTAACAACTAGTTACGTTGTGGTACCTTTTTTGTGTTGTCAAAGTTGTGATATCTACACATTTTTTCTTTTGTGTTTGTTCTAAAACTAATATCCAGCTTCACTATAACTACGAGCAGTCTTACGATGGAGATAAAGGCTGTGGCGTAGGCACTGTCTTGATGTTGCAGAACTATTCTCATGCATGCATACTTAGTGACTCAATGCTCTGCAAAGTTAAAGTGGCAGCTGTCCACCATCAATGGTTAGAGTTAAATGACACAATCTGTGACCAGTAAGATGTCCTTTATATTCACAACAGGACATGGGTGTTGAGAGTAATGCAAAAGCCCATATACATACATATAGATATATATGAATCAGAGTATACACAGATGGGTCAGCACAGAATGCAGTGAGGAATGGAGGTGCAGGTGTATATATAGAATATCCACACAAGTCTAGAGATACGATCAGAACACCAACGGGGAAATTCTGCAATATTTATGATGCAGAAATTCAGGCAATTAGGGTAGCAACTGAAAAACTGCTGAATTCCAATCCTGGCTCACGGCCCTTGGCATGTCTGGCAGATAAGGGTCAATGCTTCAGGCTCTCTGGTCTGGAAAATTAACAGACTTGCAAAAACTACTTAATGTAGACAAATTTATTAATTTGTCTTACCAGTATAGGGTGCCCATGTGGTAGATGCCCTCTCGCTGTGGAATGCCGAAGAAAGGGAGCACCAGCTGGCTGGGGGGGGTGCTGCAGGGGGCAGGCCAGATGTGCTAATTACCTGCCATCAGAGAAAACATGATCAAGTCAATAGGAAAGCCACAAACACCAACACTATCACATTATGAATAGATCAGAACAGGTTGTAATTCTACCTCTGAGAACAGGACACAATCGACTCCGCAAACACATGTGCACATAGTTCAAGATTGACAACATGGCCATGTGCACATGTAGGAAGGCAGCACAGTACCAAGCATATACTTCAAGATTGTTCTGAGTATGAAACGCTGGGTCAGACATATTCGCCAGAGAAGACGGCACTGGAGTTGGAGCTCTATGGGCCACTGTATGAACTACAAAAGACTTTTATTGGGGAGACAATTACAGATACAGACATGTTTCAAGTGGACGAAAGAAGAAAATATATATATATCTTGCGTTAGCGTGTTTTTGTTAGTTATATTATTTAGGAGTCTTGTAAAATTAATACCTTGGTGTTTTATGTCCCTACCAAGAGGAGAGAATGGTCACATCTAGTTTATCACATGTAAAAAATGTATTGGACGCTTTACTGTTGAACGGGCATACAATTAGTTTTATTTACTACTTGAAAATATTTATTTATAGATATACGCGTTTGCTGACAGCGGCTGTCAATATGTAAATTTACATTTCATAAAGTAATGACCAATATTGAATGTTCTGCACACAGAAGGCGGTTGTATCTTTGCTTAAAGCTAAAGGAAAACACCAATCCATAAAATTGTGCTAGCTCTGCCATTATATGATATCTACAAATACGGTGGAAGTACAGCATGGGGCATAGAGGATATTTGATTGCAGTAAGGATTACTGCTCTCGGTTCTGTTTGATATTCTCTGTTGTGTTCTATTTCATTTTGCATTACAATTTGTTTTGTTAAATGTGTATGCCCGTTTAAAAGGAAAATACATAACTTGGAATATGAATATGTATAATGTTTTATCATTGATACTAATTGTTTGTGTCAAAACTGTTATTGTATTTGATGAATAAGTTACATGAGTGTTGCCAGAGCCCAAAAGGTAAGCAAAGAATAAAATAATAATGACCTGCCATGCATATCATAAGATGTGACATAGAAAGTTTTGGGAGGTGGTGTTGACTGTCCCATCCTATAGATGGTGAAAGTGACCAAGAAACCATGCTGAAGTTGGATGTGTCTGGCTGAAATGCAAATGTCAGAGCCAAGATATAAATACATAGTCTACATCTTGAAATACATGTTCAAGTATTTCATGTAATTGTGTACTATGAAGGATTTATTTTTTACATCTGAACCTGCCACAGACAAGGAATTTGTTAATTTGCTTGTTCAACACAGAAATGACAAATTGAACCATCTTGTCCAGAAGCCAATCTGTATCATATTTTGTTGCATATTAAAATGATTATATTTAAGTTTGGTATTCAATTTTATCAAATTAATTCATTTTACTTATCAGCGACTTTTTAAAATGCATTGTGATCAATGAAAGCCGTACATAATAATGCATATAGTAATTCATTTGTGTGTTATTGTACTGTTCAACTGTGCTATTAAAACTCCTAACAAACAATAGGAAGAACTATAGGAAGAGCATATTCAACACCTGAATTTTATCTCTTGACCACCAGGTACCAGAGTATTCCCAGATAATTGATTCATTCTTTGCTGTCTCAGCAACAAAAATTGGCTGCAATGATAACATCAGACATAATGTAAATTCCTAGCCCTAGACATTGAATGGATAGCTTGGCTTTTAGATTTCACTTCAAAATAAATGGAAGGAAAAAGTGTGAAGGTTTTTGTAAAGACCAGAAGATGTTTCACTGTTGTTTTAGTTTGCAGAAAGAGCATGTGCTCCCTTACCTCTTTAAAAAAAACCACTGGAGCAATACTCCGCCTAAGCTGGTGCAATTCCCAAGTTTTGCGTACCGACACAAAAGGTGCTATGGGTGAAGTGTGCAGGCAGAGGAAGAGAGTAGATATAAAAATTGTTCATGCTAGTCTGGGACTTGTTTCGGGCACATCTCACTGAGAAAGTGGAAAAACAATGCCATGAGGTCGTCTGTATCTAATTCCTGGGAGCCTTACCTCCCTCATTCAGTCACTAGATGTCTCCCTTAATGTAACCATTTAAGGGCAGACTTTGAGCAAAATGGAATACTGTCATCTGATTTAGCACTGACCAAGGTGGCAGCATTGACGACATTACAATCACTGACCATCATACAATCTCTAAGTGGGTTAAAGAACCGTTGTCGAATATTCCATCTGATCTTTAAAAAATCAGTAACCAAACAAATAAGTAGTAAATACTAAAAGTATAAAGGTTACTATAAAATCCCAACCATCTATATTAACAATAAATAACTATCAATCATGTCATGTTGTTCGTCCATCACAAGTGATGATGACCATTTGTTAAATCCACTTTTGAAAATTCAATTAGATTTATTTTCTTGATTATGAATTTGTAGATGACTAATGAGCCCTATTTGAACTGTAAATGTCCTTGGACAGTTCGGGCATGGAATGACGACTGTAGATGGATCTGGATGTAAAAATGACTTGCAATTGGGATTTTGATTAAAGTAAGGAGGAGTTGTGAAAAGTGTTGACCTCACTCTCTTGTTGGACCTAATTTGAAACCAGTGGCAAGACGAATCGCGATGACTGGACGTGGAGTACAATGCAGTGGATGACTGGATTTATGTATGTCTCACCATGCCCGATGCTGTCACACTGCGTTGCTAATGTTTGCCATGTTTTTCTTATCACAAAATATTTTCAAGTCAAAAACTCTTGGAAATGTTTTATGGGGAGAAAAACATGTCAATGTCATCCCAGTTTAAAATATTTTTGTGGTTTTGTGTCTTTTTTATTATGTTTCTTGAGAAAGGTCCCAGTTGGACAATAATGTGGAAAATAGTCCTTATTCTTTGGTTTATTGCTACCGGGTAGTTATTTATTTTTAACATTGATAATTAGGATTTTATAGTAACCTTTATACTTTATTTAGCCTTAGGCTCGCTGTGTTTACAATTACGCAATTTTTCTTGTGCCGCTGACTGCAGCGGAATTGGTTTTCGAAATGTTACGCAATCGTCAGTGGCTGTTTTGAAATCACGATAACTTCTTTGTTGTTACAGATATTTAAATAATATTCACACATATAAATAGAAAATTAAATTATGCATATATTGGTGTAAGTTTTGTTTGTGTGCGTGTGTGTGATATGAGACGGTAGAAAATGATAGTCAAATTTAGATCTATCTCGATCTTGACATACCGTATTTTTGATTGATCATAAGCTGTGAAATCTGTTGATGTATATATTTTACATAATGGAAACATCGTAGAATAATTTAATAATCACATGAAGAACATACCTGTCGACTTTTCTGCTGTTTAATCTGTTGAAACGATAATTTCACTGAATATACTATTGATAGTATAATAAGCACGATTTACTGTCTCGTCGATTCGCCACAATGCAGAAGACTAGAAATTGCTTGAATTTCCACCTCAAAATCACTTCATGTCGTTCTCCACGCCAATCTGCCATCAAAAACAAAATGGCGTCAAATTTTCTTCTTTGTGTTGCCATTACATTCTGTAAAAAATCTACCGATCTCGATTTTTAAAAGATTTTTCTTTCAGTATCGGGTTTACCGAATCGGGTGGTTGATTTTGACTTCAGCAATCAATATATGCCACAATTCCGTCGAAATGCTTTGCCCCAAATTGTACACACAGCGTGCTAAAGGTTAGTATTTACTACTTATTCAGAATTCAGACAGTGATTCTGATTTTGAAGCATCCGAATGATTTTTGGTACTAGTAAGTTTTTTCCTGTTACCGGTAGACCTATTTGATTATTCTGTTATCGTTCTGTACCGATACTTACACATTTGTTTTTACTGCTCGTGTATAAGTCGAACCTCCTATATCAATAGGTTAAAAAAGGGGGGAAATTATTGGCTTATACATTGTATGTGTACAGTGTAATATAATTGATATGTTAATGACGTTTTGCTTTTCCTAAAATTAAAATGTTCTAATCAAAAAGTGTATGACAATCCCTAGTCTTCATTTTATTGATGGTGTTACTTCTGGTTACAATCTTTTAATTTATTATCAACAGTTATCCCTAAAGCAAGTAATTCTTACAGCTGACGGGAATTGAACCAGGTCTGTTCTAGCAGCACCGAATCGCTTTGCAACACAAGTAAACAGGTTTTCCGTACTTGACCAACCACATCCATGTTATATGCATGTTCTGTGTTTGTGTTCCTGAGGATACTTTAATACTTGTACGGGATGTTCGTTGATGTAATAGTCCTCGTCTCGATTGGTCTGTTCTCAGTGACTTGAGTACAAAGGCTGAAAGTCTTGAACGCGCCACATCTTTTCTTGGGGATGTGGTTGGTCAAGTACGGAAAACCTGTTTACTTGTGTTGCAAAGCGATTCGGTGCTGCTAGAACAGATCTGGTTCAATTCCCGTCAGCTGTAAGAATTATTTTCATTTATCATCATGCTTCCTACTTGAATTTACTTGTATAAGATATTATTTGAAGCAACATTGTTCTGTCTCTATGTTATTTATGTTTACAAGAAGGCCTTTAGGTCCTTGTGTTCGAATATGCATGTTCTGTGTTTGTGTTCCTGAGGATACTTTAATATTTGTACTGGATGTTCGTTAATGTTGTAATAGTCCTTGGTTTCGATTGGTCTGTTCTCAGTGACTTGAGTACAAAAGTCTTGACCGCGCCACATCTTTTCTTGCGGATGTGGTTGGTCAAGTACGGAAAACCTGTTTACTTGTGTTGCAAAGCGATTCGGTGCTGCTAGAACAGACCTGGTTAAATTCCCGTCAGCTGTAAGAATTATTTTCATTTATCCTCATGCTTCCTACTTGAATTTACCCCTAAAGCAAGACTGCTCAGCTCATTACATTGCATCCTACAGCTACATTGAGTAAAACAATAATCTAGAACTACAAAAACTCTGTAAAACCCCCTTTCATAAAAACATGCTAGAGAAATACCAATCTGAAGCTGAAAGACAATCTCGTCTCATGGGGGTTCTATCATCAATACAGTGGAATCGCATTATAACAACTTGGTCAGGACTGACAAAATATGGATGTCATGGCAGAAATTCGTTATAAACAGTACAAACAATATAGAATAAAAACCGGTATAACAGGATTTTGAGAAGTGTTATATAAGGAAGTTTATTATAAAAGAATGTGTTATAGAGGGATTCCACTGTTCACAGTAAAATGTTACAGAATTTTGCCACAAAGACCCTGAACCACTGATATAACTGGTTAGCAGTAAAATATTACATCTTCTCGTTTGCAGTTTGACATGTCTACACAGCAAGTCCTGTTTTCTTAATAAATGTGGCTGTATTTAAATGCTTCTCAGTGCTCCCATACATCTTTCTGTGGATATCCATCTCTGTGAGCCAATGTTCTTCCCTTAACTGGTTTAGTGTATTGCAGGATTAGTTCAGTGGTCTGTGCTGCCTGCCCACAAGGGCACAGTGGTGATGGGACCAATCTTAGTCTATTTAAGTGGCAGTTTAATCTGTTGTGTCCTGTTCTGAGGCAGAAGATAATAACCTGCTGTGCTCCGTTGAGATAGTGGTAATTGTCTTTTGGGTGGTCGACTTTTCTGATGGCTTTGATGAGGGTCTTCTTTTCTTGGTAGGTGATTTCTTGGTCTTTTTGTTCCTGTGTTCCATCCTTTGCCAGACTGCCTCTTCATTTCCTGGTATGCCACAGTGGGATAGTATCCATTGTAGTACTACCCTTCTTTGGATGCTCAATTCTCATGGCTTTCTTCAGGTCTGGCAGTTTATCGCTGTCAAGGGCTTGTAGGACAGACATAGCATCAGTAAGAAATACCACTTGCTGGCATTAGCTTGCTGTGTTTTTAATTATTTCTGCAGCCATGTTTAAAGCCTGTACTTCTGCAAAGTAGTTGGAGCAGAATATTCTAGTTGGTGAACATGTGGATTTATTTTCTTTTTCTGGATATTTTATGTACACGCCAGCACTTCCATTCTTCACTGCTCTGGTTGCTGATCCGTCGTATATACTTGTATCCATGTTTCTCTGGGGTACATATCTTCAATCATGTTGCATACTATTGTTTTCTTTTGGAGATTATTCAGTTCTATCATAGTGTGATAGTTGTTTATGGTGGTTCTGATGGTGAGATTTGGGTATTGGTGATATCTCTTGTTATTTCTGGTAGTTCTTCCTTATATTTTCTGTTTAGTTTTTTGGATCGGTGTATAAAACTGCTCCTCTTCAGTCTTCCACTGGCTAGGTCACTGTATCTGGCCCTCATTGGATGTGCTGGCATGCTCTTGTACTTTTCTGCATGTACCATGGTCTTAGTGTCTCGCCTGTAATTTTTTCCATTTCATTTATGGGAGAGGTCTTCATGGCACCTGTGATAAGGTGAAGTACTTGATTTTGTACTTTGTTCAGGGCTTGTAGATGGGAGTTGGCTGCTGAAGTCCATGTTGTTGATCCATATTCTAGTATTGGTCTAATTGCACCAGTATATACCTTCTTTAAAGTTGCCTCATTGACCCCCCCCCCCCCCCCCCAGTTTGTTCCTACCAATTCCCTCAGGAAGGCAAGTTTCTTTCTTGCCTTTGCTTCTATTTTCTCAATGTGAGGCCTCCATGTCAATCTCTTATCTAGTGTAGTGCCCAAGTACACCGGCTCGTCTTCTGTTTGGATATGTACATTTCTGAGTTTTATCTCTCCTGCTTTGTCCTTATTTGAGAGTGTGAAGAGTGTTGTTGAAGACTTTTCAGCATTTATCTTTACCATCCATTTATCAGCCCATGCTGCCATGTTGTCTGCTGCCTTATGTAATTTTTTGTTGGGCTATCTTTAGATGTTCTTCTACACACCACACCACCAAGTCATCAGCGTACATTGCAGCTCTTACACCTTGTGGCAATTCATAAATTATATCATTTCTGAAGACAAGAAACAGAGTTGGAGACAATACTGAGCCTTGAGGAACTCCATATTTTAGAACTTTTTTGCTGTTGTATCCTTCCATGGTGACTCTTGCTTTCCTATTATGTAGGAAGGAACGGATGCACTTGCTCATGTTGCCCCCAATTCCGTTTCTTTGCAGCTTTATTATCAGTCCATCTTTCCAGACCTAGTCGAAAGCTTTTTGAAGATCTATCCATAGGGTGAAAACTTTTTTCTTTTCTTGAAATGCGTCTTCTATGATAGGGACAGGAATGTTATTTGGTCTTCTGTGATGTTACACTCTCTAAACCCAGCTTGTTCTGGCACCAATAGCTTCTCTGATTCTAGGTACCACTTTAGTCTTCTGTTGACCATCCTTTCCATTGTTTTGCAGACACAACTCGTTAGACTTATTGGTCTATAACTGTCAGGCTACTGTTTATCCTTGCCTTTTTTAATAATAGGACACATAAACGCTTCTCTCCACGACTGTGGTTCATTACCTGTTTCCGAACTATAGTTGTATATCTGTAATAATTTGTACATTGCTGCCTGTCCTAGGTTCCTAAGCGTTTCATTAGTGACACCGTCCGGTCCTGGTGATTTTCTATCCTTTAATTTCCCTATAGATTCCTTTAATTCTTCTATTGTGAATAGTTTGGACATGATGTCTGGGCAGTTTGTGTTGTTCTTATCATTGTTCATTTCTTGACAAATGCTTCGTTGTCTACATGTATTGATGGTAATTGTGCTTTCTTTTCTGCAAGCTTGTTTGCCACAGTGGAGTTTGCCTGAATTCTCCAATGTAATTTTTTGTCGCTGGGTATTGCTATCATCATTTTTTTGCTTGGTTAGTTTCCACAGCTTTCTCCCATTCCTTTTCTAAATTTAACTTTTGAGTTTTTTCCCTCCAGCTTCTTCTGTGTTTCTATCTTTTCTTTAGTGAATTTTGCTTTGGTTTTTTGTAGAGCGATGTGGTTCTGTTGTGATGGTTGCATCTCTGCCATATTATGTGCTTCAGTTAGTTCTTCCTGTAGCTTTTGGAGTGTATTGGTCCAATATGGTACATAATTCTTCCTTGCTCCTCTTGGTATTGTCTCCTTAGCTGCCTGAAGTATTCCTTTATTAAACTCCATGATAATAGTGTTGATGTCTCTGCCTGTTAATTGTATGTCTTTTGTAAGTAGGTTTGCTCTATGTTTATATATGTGCCAGTTTGCTTTCTTGTAGTTCCATCTTGGCTTAGTTGGTCTTGTAATGGTTGATTTGTTCACTTGGATAATAACTGGACGGTGATCACTGCCACCAAGTTGTTCACCTATTGTTCTTTCCATTATTCCAGCCAGTTCTGAGGTGCAGAATTCCAGGTCTGGGGTTGAGGTGCTATGCCATCTTCTTGAGTAGAAAGTTGGTGGATCCTGTGGATTGTTCAGGAGGATTAGGTTGTTATCATCTTGCCAACTTTCTATCTCTTCTCCCCTTCTGTCTAAATTGTTATATCCTCAGCTTTAGGAGTGGCTGTTAAGGTCTCCCACTACCAGAAAGTGTTTGTTCTGGATGTTAATAATGGTCATGTTTAGTGGGATGTCATTTGGGCAGTAGAAGTTTAGTATGTCCGGTGCAAGGGAGTTGTCTTTTATATGAATCATCTGGTATTCTGCGCCTTTCTCTTGTGTTTTCGTTTCTATGGCGTTGATGTTATCCTTGACTAGAGTTAGTATGCCGACTTTCCTCCGATTTTTCCTGTCTACTCTAAAGCATTGGTACCCTCGTATTTTGAATGTTATTTTTTCGTTCAGATTGGTTTCCTGTATGCAGCAAATACTAATTTATTTCTGGTGCAAGGTGTTTTCTAGTTCGGTTTTTTTAATTTCTAACTCCCTCTGCATAATATTCAGAGGGATTTTCATCCTGTCTGGTTGGCCAGTCGCTTTCCTCTTCTGGCTCCTCCTGGTTTGTTGTGCTGAAAGGAGCAGATATCTCAGACAGCTGTAAACCTTGATTTGGCAGAATTTCTGATTGCACACGATTTCGTGGGGTGCAAAGGGAACGATTGCTCTAAGTGGACCCATAGTGCATAGGTCAGATCTCTTCAATTCTGTCCAAAGCTATTCTGTGCAGTTCTTGAATAGTATGGATATTGATTGTTTTACTTTCTCTAAGTATTGTTCTTCTGAGTGTTTCTTTTGGTCTACCCCTGGCTCTTTTGCCTGTAGGTATCCATTCAAGAGAAGAGATTGGTGGTGTATTCTAAGAAAGACATGGCCCACCCAAATCAGCGTCAAAAAGAAACTGGCAAATCAGAAACAGCCAGCAGTCTATATTATAGAATCTGGAGTCCCAACCTGACTGAATGATAATCATCGAATAAGAATCATAAGTAAGTCCATTCTTACCAAGTTTTGAACAAAATTGAAGGCCATAATAAATAATTACACAGCTTTAATACCACAATTTTTAGAAAAGATTGGATAAATGCTATTTAAACAGTCATTACTGCTAGTCAATTGTGAACTAAAATTAGCATGTTTTTTTTAGCAATTTTTCACACAAAAATCGTGAAGAAAAATAAACTTACACTTGAGATTTTGCTTATTGTGAATCCCCCATCACTAAGACAAGGGGCACAACTTCTCCAACTTGTGATAATGTTAAAAATGCATTATTTTCAAATTGTTCATCATATCACACTCGGACGGCAGATCAACAGAAAATATAGTTAAATTACTGTCAATATTGATCATTTACAGCTGGACTGGATATTAATGAATAGTGGGATGTGCATGAGAGGGTTAAAAAGACCAAATAGATATAGAAAGTTTACAGATAAATTAATTAGGAAATATAGGAAAATTTGATGATGTTCCAGTCGCCTGAAAGGCAGCTACTTTCTCACACCAAGACCCAGAATTTACAGAATAAAGAGAAATTGTTACTTTTGGTAATCATTCATTTTCCTTTAACGCTAAAGTTAGTGCATAGGTCAGATCTCTCCAATTCTGTCTGTTCAAAGCTATTCTGTGCAGTTCTTGAATAGTATGGATATTGATTGTTTTACTTTCTCAAAGTATTGTTCTTCTGAGTGCTTCTTTTGGTCTATTCCTGGCTCTTTTGCCTGTAGGTATCCAATCAAGAGATTGGTGGTGTATTCTGTTGATGTCTGCGCGACTTCTTCTACAGCGAGTAAAAAATTGATTTGCTATAAAGTTGAGAGAAAGAGTAAAGTCAGATGTAAAGTTTGTGATACATATTTATGTTTTCATGATGGGAGACATTGTTTATCAGATCCACAGAAGATGGATGTGTCTGGCCATTGGTGCAAATAAAATGGTGACACAACACATTTCCATTATCTGGACTACATCCTGTTAAAAATCTAGTAGGATCATTGTCCTGCTGCAAGAGAAAACCAGCAGGAGTTTGAGAATGAATGCTGAAGAAGAAGTCTATCAGAATAACACAAGGCATAAAAACATAAAAGACAATGAAAACATGACATTAATTTATCTCCTGAATGTTTTATTTATCATAGTTAAAACAATACACAAATCAACAATAACATCACAGTAACATTTAGCTGGAATGTTTTAATTAATCCTGCAGTAATCTTATGTGAAGTTTGTCCAATTAAAAATATATCTAGCTGAAAATAAATTTTAAAAAAATAATTCAGCAAAAAAGTCATGCAACATGTATTTATACATTATATATAATTTTGAAGACAAAAATGACCAAGATTTATTAGTCCAATCAGTTTGTAGAAAAAAACTACACGTGTGAATATAGGGTTGAAATTGTTACATTGTAAATGCACCAATAGAACTCTTTAGCATGTAAGAAAACATTCTTAAATTGGTTGGTCATTATGTCACAATATAAGCAACAATATGTTATAAATCTTGTTCGTATATCCTGACTAGATGCTCACTTGTGGCTGGATATCCTGTGATTGGGCAACACTTCTCCTTCCTGACATGTTCTGAAATGCAGGGGTAGCAGAAAACATACCTGAAACAAAAAAGTGGAAAAAATACCTTAAAATTAACTTAATGTACAAGAGCTGTTAACTAAGTTCTGGGAGACAATTGTTTCTCTGGAAAACCATAAATAACATACCGGGTATCATGGTAGTATAGTGGAATCCCAATATAGTGTATTCTTTTATAACAAATTTCCCACAAAAAACAACGGAAGCTACAGTACAGAATATAAAAAAAAATTCCTACTACAAGAAGCAACAGCCGTAGAGCAGCACAAACTTTCACAGACAACAGTTACAACTGAAGCTAGAGTACAGACTGCAACAAAAGGTACTATGATTCCAGTCCAACCCCTATTTTCATTCTTGTTTCCCATTAGTGCCTACCTATGTATTTTGTGGTTAATTGATCTAAATATTATATCAATAAATAATCAATAATTAATTGAAATATTAATTTGTTAGGGTTAGTTGTGTTTTACATAACTAATAATAACCCTAAATATAATTATATTTAAACTAATAAATGATAAACATAAACAAGGGAAATAATCACATGGGTAGGCACTAATTGGCGCAAAACGGGTTTGACTGATCATAGTACCCAACAAAAGTTCCTACAACAAGTAGCAACAGCCATAGAACAGAACAATCACAAGAAAAAACTGAAGCTAGAGTACAGACTGCAACAGACTCTTAAAACTATAAAAACAACCTTACATGACACTAGATCGGTTGTAGTTAAGCAAATAGACTTCACGGGCACGATAATTATCCTTTATGGCATACGTCCATCAGTTCATTTTCTCACTCTTGACTACTTTGAAAAGTTATAAAGACTTACCCAGACACTGCCAGTGCTGTACTGTTTGTCCTGAAGCGGAGACACAGTGGGCATGATGTGTGGCTTACATCTTTAAGATCCTCTTTCTGACAGGTCACATGAAAATATGGGAAAAGATAAAACGGAATATCTTGAGAAAATATATAGCTATATACATATAAGCTACATATTATAAGAAATTGTTCTTCTTCCTGTGTTCTTAAACTCTTGCAGATTGGCAGGATGTAGTCTGGAGAATGGAACATGTTACACCACGGTTTACACAACTCTTTGCCTTTCGGCCTCACATCCAAATCAGAATTTCTTCAGGGTAACTTTGACTCTATATGGGATAGGACAGCTAACTTTTCCTCATAATCTTTGCAGTCGCTTTACAACATGTGTTGTAGGTAAAGTAAAGGTAGGTCACATGGCAGCAACCTGCTGTTGGGGATGAAGTTAACTCTTCATGTACTAGGCAAAGGTAGGTCCCATTTGGCAGTGACCTGCTGTAGAGGATGAAGATAATTTTTCACATACTAAGCCACAGCAACTATTAGATGGGAAATATGCCTTTATATTGAGGTTATCTTCTTATAGAAGCTTCATGTCACATCATCTATACAATCCTGCAGTCGTAACCTTCGATAACAGTTACCTTATTGTTCCGACAGGCCGACGTTGTGCTTGAACTAGTTACGGGCACAGCATGGGTGGGCGGAACAACAAAGAAACCTGTCACAAGGGCCAGAGTTGTGCCCTGATGTCGACATCTGTTTCGGTGGCATTGGTCTCGAAATACCATCGAGTCGAATGGCTGCTGGAACAGAGTACTGAGCACTTATGGGAATGCCTCACGTGCTGTGAGGTCAGTTTTCTAATCAAGAATCAAGACCTATTAGATGGGGTGGCCAGTTCACTTCCTTGCTGTGTTTACCTTCCCTAATTTCTTGGTCAAGTATTCATTTACAGCTGGGTCGACTGGAAGAGTGGTTGTGTGAGGCAAAAAAATCATGACCTATAAATTTGTTCTGTCCAGATATGATATTAAACCTGGTACGCTGTAACTCGGAGATAGTAAACAGATCACATCAACTGTGCTCGTCCTCTGTAGGTAACAGTGTTTTTTGCTCCTCTTTTGGGTCCCAGTAACTTATGTGTGCCTGACTACCTAATTAACAAGACATCCAAGATATATACATGTTTATTTTTAGATTTGAACTTCTGATATAAGTATATTTGGAAATATAATGTATCTTCTTCTTATGGTCCATGCCGTGTGACGTTATCATGTCTCTCCACAACCTTCTATTTCATATGCTGTCAATCATTTCCGATACTGATGTTCTCCCATGTCACAATGTTAGGTTGTCAAGCATCTTCTCTCTTGGTCTTCCCCTGCCCCCCTTGCACTTCAACGTGTCTATTGTTACAATGTGTTCCATCTTTCCTCTTCTCATAATGTGTCCAATTTAATTTGCTTATAATTTAATTCTATTATTTAAATATCTTTAAATAAGGTGGGTTGGTTGCTGATCCAGTGGTCCATGGGCACTTGCCCTTTGACCTAATGCCATTATATTGCTTGGAAGTCTGTGGATTTTCAGTCCACCCTGGGACAGAGCCAGAGAATAACTATCACACCTCCAGGAAGGTAGGTTTCAACCTATGCACTGCTCCTAGCCACTGTAGCCAAGATAGGGTTCACTGTGCTCATTCCCCACCACCAAATGGCATGCAACTAAATGTTCAAGTCAAAAGGATTGTCACGTCCTGAGTCACTGTGCCTCTATGATGGACCTCAGCCATAGGAAAAAACAGTGCTGTCAGTTTCCTCCTCCCCAGTGCTGCACAATACATCTCTGGCTCCCTCCCAACCACAGAGGGAGCATACATATATATTCAGGTAAACATGAAACACATTTAAACAACAAAATAAAAACATAATTGTATAGATGACGTGCCATGAAGCTTCTCTAAGAAGATAACCTCAATATAACGGCATGTCATCCACTAAGGTTTTCTGTTGCATGGGTGGTTTGTCTAGTGGGCCATTGGTGAGGACCCACAGATGCAACCACATGCATATATTTTTATAAGAAATTTAATAACAAAGTTAAAACAATGATATAACTTGATTACAAGTTAAAATTATTCTGCATGTTCAACATGATGCAAACCTGTGGAGGCTGTGGAATTGGTAACGCAGTGAGAGTTGGTGCACTATTATCACTGGCATACCACCAGTCCAGAAATTGAAGGAAAAAGACACCAACTGACAAACCAGTTGATATGCAGACAGCAGCTGTATTTAATGATATCCTCGCAAGATGAGATAGTTTAGCAGTCACACTGTTGATGCAATAAATAATAAATGTATATATTGTAGATGAAAATGTTCTTACAACTAAAAATTAAACATACAAATCCCGCCGAAGACGGATGTGTCGGGTCATTGGCGCAAATAAAACGGCGACACAACGCATTTCCATTCTCTCGACTACATCCTGCTGGAAATCTAGAATGGATCATGGTCCTGCTACAAAGGAGATCCAGCGGGAGTTTGAGAATGAACGCTGAAGAAGACAAAACAAACAAATATTACTTCTTTTATTCACCTGAATGTGTTTTTATCTGAAGTCTCTTCTATAAACTTCAGCGTTTTGTTACTCATACAGAAGTCATTATGGTTTTTCTTTCACTGTTGTTTCTCAGAATTTCATACTCCTGACATTCCTGTATACCTACAGGCAAAAGAGCAAGGGGTAGACCAAAAGAAACACTCAGATGAACAATACTTAGAGAAAGTAAAACAATCAATATCCATACTATTCAAGAACTGCACAGAATAGCTTTGAACAGACAGAATTGGAGAGATCTGACCTCTGCCCTAACTTCAGCACAAAAGGAAAATGAATGAATGACATTCCTGAAGAATATATTCGTTGCCTGTTCATATGTACACATGACTGTTGTTGATCTTGAACTTTGTATACATGTGTGACTTCTGAGTCGGTTGTATCCTGTTCTAAAGCGCAGAATGAGAACTTGTTCTGGTCTGTTAATAATTTGGTAGTCATCTTGTACTGGTGTTGGCTTACAATAAATAGTATAGAATAACATAGACTATACAGTAAACAGTATAGATTCACTTATCTCAGACTATAAATAAACAGTATAGATTCACTTATCTCAGTCTATACAATAAAATGTATTGATTCACTTATCTCAGACTATACAATAAATCAATAAGCAGTATCGATTCACTTACCTCAGCTCAGACAATGCAGAATCATTCGGTTTTTCAGTTCCATTTACCTTCTCATTAGGGCCTAGTCTATACAATTCTGTACCAGAAAGGTGCATGTTAGGGTTGTGCCACCTGCCTCTTCGTAGAATGTATGAGAGTGTGTATGCTAGAGTTAGGCACTCCCAGGTGGAGTGGACATATGGGTAGATAAACAAATGCAACTGGACCATCCTCTGCTTCATGCTGAGGTTTTTCTGTTGATGAAACATTACAGAGTGACCACAATTTAAATTCCTACAATAATACAAAATGGTTCTTGTTTGGAAAGCACACACCTCCACTCAATGTGATTATTTCCTTGGTAATATTTGTCAGCCTATGTTTATCCTTTATTAATTTTAATATAAATTTATTTAGGGTTAGCTATGTAAAACAAAACCTCTCCTAACCCAAAAAAAACCTGCTCTAAAAAAATTAATAGTTAAATTAATAATTAATTGGTAAATATCAATTGGCAAACACTGTCAAGGGAAATAATCAGATTAATAATCACCAGTGCGCGTGCATGTGCGGGTTACATGTTCCAAACCAGAACCTAAAAAATATGTCTGAAGTTGGCGTCTATGGTTATATCGGTTGTAATGCAAGATAGCAGCAAAGCATGCATGACTGGTTAGCTGTGAGCTTGGTTATCAGCGTATAAGTACGAGAACCAGTTCTCTTGCACGGTTAGCTTACTATACTAGTGATATGGTTACAGACATATCCACCGTTCAGTGGAAGTGGTAAATTCACAGAACATATTTACCAATGCAGATGTATCAGATCATTAGCACAAATAAAATGGCAAATGCTGCACATTTCCATTCTCTGGATTACACCCTGTTGAAAATTTATGAGAACCATTGTCTTGCTACAAGAGAGAACCAGCATGATCATGTTCTGCAAAGTTGAAGTGGCAGCTGTCTACCATTAATGGGGAGAGATATTGACACAATCTGTGACCAGTAAGATGACCTTTATATTCACACCAGGACATGTGGGTGTTGAGGGTAATGAGCAAGCCGATACACTGGTGAGTACGGCAACAGTGTCAATACATCAACGGATCAATCTGATATAATTAATGCGTTAAGGGACCTCACACACGCAGAAGATGTTCAAAAGTATAAATCATGGTTACTTTAAAGACTACATATAAATGATGTAACGTTTGGAACAGCCCGTAAAGAGCAACATAACAAATATATGAAGAGACTGATAAATCAGCATTGAATTGGACCTGGTGGCTGCTAAACTCTGATGAATTTATTAAGATGGGGATCAGAGCACCTAAGGACTTGTCTGGTGTATGCTGATGATAACCTGCAGTCATAACTCTCAAAACTTCTGCTGCTGAGCAGAATGTAGTCTGGAATGTGTTGTGTTATGGTTTAGGACTTTCCTGAGATTTCTACACATTTTGGTCTGACATATCGGGCTTCAGCATGCCTTCTGCATCACTTCTGCCCACTATAGGATGGGACAGCCAGTCCACCATCAACATCTTTTTTTTGTGTTCCCTTACTAAAATATATGGCATGTTACAAGTCGCTAATCTTTATGAGTGACACCTTACAGCAGACTCATCCATATTTAGCACTGTAGTCTTACGGCGGTGTTTACCTTCCCTCTTTGATGTCCATTTGCTTATGCAGACTGCATGTTCTTGCTTTGTTACAAAGGCCACATCTTGGATGTAGAATAGAGATAACAGAACAACTCTATCTTGTCAACCGTGACATTATAAGTCTAAGGGTTTTGTTAACATACGAAACAAAACCGATGTGATAAAATATCATATAAACATAAAAAAAGCTGTGATGTTTATATGTTTGTCTACTACTGACATAAATTGTGAGCACCTTGCTCTTACTTCCTATGAGCAGTGGGGGTGGGTTTCTCTGAGCTTTCTTTCATAGCTAGAAGACTTCAGCTTTTGGCTAAGTGCATACCTATTGAAAAAGTATTCTACTCGAAGGGGGTGTATGTGATGAAACGAGCTGACAATTTGCCTTGATCACCGATAAACAGCTGTGATAAAACATGAAGTAAAATAAACAACAAAAACAATCACCCTGCTCCACCACCAGCAAAAGCATCATTATCCTCATAATCATCATCATACAAACAGCATGTACATAATAACACTAGTACTTCTTAAATACTACCTGTAAAAATGCCAAGCCATGCCCTGATCCTTCTTTGTATCGAAGGTTCTCAAAATAAGTGTCCAACTTTTGTCTCACATATGGTATCAAGACCTGTAGAAATATTGACATAATTTACAGGGAATTTGAACAGTGAATAAACAAAATATATATTTGTCAGATTATTAAAGATCAGGAATAAATCAATCACTTCTCAGGCTTGTAATTTTGAGATCAATTACAATTACCATTCAGTTGTTTGTGTGGTCTAATGGATAGTAGGGATCAAAAAGGGGAGCAAAGAATAGCAACACTGGGGCCTGTCATGCATTTATAAGAGGCGGCTAAAAGGTTGGGGGGTGGAGTTTTTGTTTGACACATAGTGATAATAATAATAATAATAAAACGCTTCAGGTTTCTACATTAGAAACATCTACACAAAAATTTTGCCACGGATATCTGTTGTCAGTGCCTTGTTTGAGTGTGGACACTTAACCTGAAATTTGATTGTTATCATAGTCTTCTTCCTGTTTTCCTGAAATTTGGCTTCTATGAGTCTTAGATTCATGACCATGCTTAACCATGGTTTAAGTTGGACGTGTACTGCGCAGTGGTTCTACCAACACTGCTTTATGCTGCGTCATCCTGGACTGTCTATGCGATTCACGCTCGACAGCTTAACTCTTTTCATATTCGGTGCCTACGAAACCTCATGGGAGTACGTTGGCAGGATCGTGTACCAGATACGTAAATTCTTCAGAAGTCCTGTATGAAAAGCATCCATGCAATGCTGACTAGGTTCCGACTCCGCTGGACTGGCCACATCGTCCGTATGCCAGACAAGTGCCTTCCAAAGAGATTATTCTATGGAGAGCTGTGCGAAGGTAAACGTTCAAGTCGAAGGCAGAAAAAGCGCTTAAAGTATCACTAAAAAGCTCTCTCAAGCACTGCAGCATCGATCCTAGCTCCTGAGAGACTACAGCACTTGATCGCTCAGCCTGGCACACCCAGATCACTGCTGGCATCACGAAATTTGAAAAATAAAGAACACTGCGGACAATCCACAAGCGCAAGAAGCGGAAAGATAAATCCAAAATGCTCCTACCCTGAACCTCCAGCACTCCTGCATGCACTGCAATAGAACTTTCTGTGCACAAATCGGACTCATTGGGCATCTACGAACTCACAAACCAAATTAGACAATTACCAATTTTAATTATTTATTTATTTAAAAAAAAAAAAATTTTCCATTGCATTTTAATGTTTTTCATGCCATGCTCATCTTCGCTTGCGAAGGAGGAACATCATCATCATCAGATTCATGAAGTTATAATTTTCAATTTCTAAGAGTGATTACACTTCCAGCCTTTTCTTAATTCTTGTTCTCCTATCGGGGTCATACGCTGACACATATCTCTTCAATGAACTGTACTATGGTCACCACAGAATAATCACCAACAATATCAGCATGAAATCAATCATATCCGTATCAATTTCACTAAGGCATTTGATCGAGTATGGCAAGAAGGTTTATGAAAAACTATGAGAAATTTTAATTTTGACAGAAATATAATAGAAATCATTGAAGCACTACGCCTGTGTGTTGCCGGGGCCCGAAAGGGGTGCAAAGAATAGCAACCTTCCATGCATATTGTAAAAGGCGACTAAGGAGGTTATGGGGTGGAGTTGGCTGTCCCATCCCATATAGGGTCAGTGACCCAAAGCCATGCTGAAGTCTGATATGTCAGGCCGAAAGGCACAGATATCGCAACAATGCTGTAAACCATGACACAACACATTCCGTTCTCCGGACTACATCCTGCTAATCTGCAGGAGTTTGAGAACGAACGCAGAAGAAGATTGAAGCACTATACACATTATCAACTAGTGCTGTTTTGATTAATGGTGACATTACAGCCTTTTTAAAAAACACCGAAGGGGTTGGACATGCATATTACCACCTGTATTATTCCATATTTTCTTGGAACACATCTTGCAAGAGACACTACAGAACCATCAAACAACAATTTCAATTGGTGACGATCCTATTATCTTTGCAACTTGTAGTTTGTAGATGACACTGATCTTATGACTGGCAGTCAGAAAGAACTTTAAGAACTTATTTCTAAATGTAAAAAACGTGCAAAATTTATTGGTATAGAAATAAACACAGAGGAAAGTAAAATAATGGCAGAGATGACAACATGATTCTTTTAACATCTGGGTGAATGGGCAATAACTACAAGTTGATACCTTTACAAACTTGGGATCTTATTTGAGCAGTGATAGAAGAAGCACTATAAAGCACAATAAAGATTGGCAGCTATGCACCTATCATAAAAACTACATGCTGTAACACTGATTACTAACTTATTTACTATTTTTTAAGGTGGACATTTTTATTGCCTTTTCCCCAGGTGGTTTGTGATCCACTCTTGCCGATAAGCGTAGGGGTGATTGGAGCTCGAGCTTGCGTTCTAAAGCCAGATGTGTGGCCTCGGCTGTGCTATGACTGTGTCTGTACAGGACCTTTTTATATCCTATTTATATGTCTTCTTTTAACGAAGACATTCTGATGGGTTCATATTGTTAAGAGATTGAAGCAACGTGGAATTGATTATGGAGATAGGTAGAGTGAGATGACTGAGGGGCAGGCTGAAGAGGCTATGCAATCAACGAGCTACGAAAACTGTCAGATTATATATATATACCCTTTACCATTTGCTGAAAGAGACAGAACACCTATAGGGATATCTGGAGTGTACCTTAGTGACCAAGTTAACTCACAGTATATGTCTGGCTTTGTGGCAGTGTGATACAGAGCACGTCTGTGACGGCCAAGGTACTGGGTTTAAATCCCACGACAGGCAAATGTGTATCTGGGCCGTTCAGCACCAATGGCAAACTACTGAATGCATTTATATTGCCAAGAAAATAACTACTGCAAAAAATTCTGGGTTGATGGCTACGTCCTGAATAGAATATCCTACAACATTTAAAAAAAAAAGAAGAGTATATGAGCTCATTGAAGAAGCTGTCTTAGTATTATTCTTCTTCTGCGTTCGTTCTCAAACTCCTGCAGATTAGCAGGATGTAGTCCGGAGAACGGAATGCGTTGTGTCATGGTTTACAGCATTGCTGCGATATCTGCGCCTTTCGGCCTGACACATCCGACTTCAGCATGGCTTTGGGTCACTGGCCCTATATAGGATGGGACAGCCAACTCCATCCCATAACCTCCTTAGTCGCCTGTTACAACATGCATGGAAGGTAAACAGTGTTGCTATTCTTTACTCCCCTTTCGGGCCCCGGCAACACACGGGTGTTTAGTGTTCTAATAGCACACAACAGGATTTTACAACTGTGAACTAACACACTCCATACTGACTAACACAAATATTATGAACTAACCAAACATGCCAATGACATCATTCTGTGTTTGAACAACATTGGACTATCTGGACTTCCACTAGGCACCCGCTTCAAATCATAAAAGTTCTCAGCAAAAGAACCACCTGTTGAAACAAATTATGCAGTGGAATCCCATTATAACAACCTGGTCAGGACTGACAAAATATGTATGTAATAACAGACATTCACTATATACAGTACAAACAATAAAAGAATAAATATGACTGGGGATTTTAAAAAGTGTTGTTATTCAGGGAAATTTGTTATAAAAGGATACGCTATAGAGGGATTCTACTGTACTATCAATCAATTAATAGGACAATTATATTGTGGCTTTGTATCAATTCTATAGATATTAGATATAGGTGTGTGTGTGTGTTAGGTGTTCAAATCCCTCCACCATCCTTTAAAATCATAAGATGACTTTTAGTACTAGAAATGCAACCACAAGGTGGGTAAGTCCCCACCCCTCCCAATTATTTTTTCAGAAAAAAATCTTACAATTTCTTATGAATAAGAGGGAACAACACATGAACAAGTTATTGTTTAGAATAAGTACCTTTCTATTTGATTATTTCCCTTGGATATGTTTATCAGTTTAAGTTTATCATTTATAATTTAAATTTATTTACGGTTAGGGTCTGTTATGTGAAACACAACTCTCCTAACAACTAAAAAATTACTATTTAAATTAATTACTGAAGAATTGTTGACATAATATTTAAATTAATTATCCCTAAAATAAGCAAGTAGACACACATTCCAAACAGGAACCCATGAAAATAGGTGAATGCCAGTACATTTTTTAGGCACTCCCCCAGTGACCGTGGTACTCGGTTGGTGACTGAAATATCAACTCACACTGTGATACTCTCTGACTCCCAGAGCATGATGCGTAAGATAGATAGATACATGTTAAGAAAAGAATGGGTCACGTTACTGAATAACTCGATTTTTCAAAGTATTACATGAATATACTGCCCTGGTTATTCAGGGGTCACAGGCAGTGAAAGAGCAGACTCATTGCTGGGTAATGTTATGACTGATGGCAAAAATTCTTGAGACTAATGCGCACCGAACCGCCTTGCAACTCGAGTAAACAGGTTTTTCCGTACTTGACTAGCCGCATCTCCAAAAAAAGATGCGATTTTGTCAAGACATTCAAACTACCGGTATGTACTCAAGTCACTGAGAATGGACCAATAGAGACAAGGACTATTACAACAACGAACATTCTATACAAGTATTGAAGTATCCTCATTAACACAAACATATAACATTCATATTCGTACTACAAGGGTCAATAGGTCTTCTTGTAAACATAAATAACATAGAGACAGTACAATGTTGCTTCAAATAATTGTTTATACAAGTAAATTCATGTAGGAAGCTAGAGGATAAATTAAAAATTCTTCAGATCAACGGGAATTGAACCAGGTCTTTTCTAATGGCACCGAATCGTCTTGAAACTCGAGTAAACAGGTTTTTCCGTACTTGACTAGCCGCAATTCCTAAAAATGATTTGATTTTGTCAAGACATTCAAACTGTGTACTCAAGTCACAGAGAATGGACCACTTGAGACAAGGATTATTACAACAACGAACATCTCGTACAAGTATTGAAGCATCCTTAGTATGACAAACATATAACATTTACTTGCGGTGTGCAACGCTTGGAGAAGTAGCCTCCTATCCAGAGGGAATGTGCTTGTTTGCGTTTTCTCTCAATCAATAATCACAAATTTAATGTGATTTCCCCCAGGGATCGTGAAATATGTTGTGTTTACCATTAAATTTACGCAGTGTAGGCCTAGCACATCCGATTTTGGCATGTGAGATGTGAGGGAGGAAAATATACATGTATAGATTCTCAAAAGTTAATTTTCTATGTAAGACATAAGTCTCAAACAATTACCATATGTCTTGAGGTAGTAAGATTGTACCAAGGTGTCCAAGAGCAAGTAAATCTCATCAAAGTTCTGTATCAACCATCCTAGTTGTTCTGGGTACCTCTCAGAAAATACCTGTGATTGATGAAATATAACTCACACCTTTGTCTACCATTTTATAACAGCTAATTCAAGTTTAGGATTGGTGGAAGTGTAGGTCCACTTGGTAAACACAAGTTTAGGATTGGTGGAAGTGTAGGTCCACTTGATAAACACAAGTTTAGGATTGGTGGAAGTGTAGGTCCACTTGATAAACACAAGTTTAGGATTGGTGGAAGTGTGGGTGCACTTGGTAAACACAAGTTTAGGATTGGTGGAAGTGTAGGTCCACTTGGTAAACACAAGTTTAGGATTGGTGGAAGTGTAGGTCCACTTGATAAACACAAGTTTAGGATTGGTGGAAGTGTAGGTCCACTTGGTAAACACAAGTTTAGGATTGGTGGAAGTGTAGGTCCATTTGGTAAACACAATTTTAGGATTGGTGGAAGTGTAGTTCCACTTGGTAAACACAAGTTTAGGATTGGTGGAATAGTGGTATTGTGGAATAGCTTGATAAATACAAGCTTATGCATGGTGAAAGAGTGGACTCTATTGATAAATGCAATTCGGTCAAACTCGCTTGTGGTTTGAAAGTTGATCTATTGAACACCAGTGGTTCTCAACGTGGGTCATACAACCCCTGTGGCTATGGAAACTTTCAGGGAGTTACAGAGAAAAATTGAGAAATTTGGGGTTCACAGACCAGTAAGGGTGGGGGGGCCCTTCAGGAAGGAAGGTAACGATTTGACCGATAAACAAGATTTATTGAGATGAAGCCTAAAATGCTTTGATAGCTGCAAAAACGACTAAATTTTCAGAAGGATGTGGTCCAGAGAACAGAAATGCAGTGTGTTGCTATTTAATTTACACCAATGGCCGGACGAAGAAGTGAGGAAGTGAGAATTTTAAAGTGAGGAAGACCTTCAAAATTTAGTTAATGTAGTAGTTAAGGGTAGTAAAGAGAAAGGCCTCTTCCTAAATATCAAGAAAACAGAAGTAATGGTTATTTCAAAGAAACAAAATAACACACCTTGCAAGATCATAGTGAATGATATAGTATTAAAACAGGTCCACCAATTCAAATATCTAGGTACAATGATTACAGCAGATGGAAGAAGTTCAACAGAAATAAGATGCAGAATAGGACAGGCAAAAACAACATTCAGCTATCAGAAAAATGAAAAATTTACTGTGTAATAAGACCTTGTCATTAGAAGTGAGTTCTGCAGTGCTATATAACCCCTATACTAACATATGGGTGCGAGTCTTGGACAATAAACAAACTGGAAAGTGGGAGATTGGAGGAAACAGAGATGTGGTTCTACAGAAGAATGCTGAGAATACCATGGACTGCCAGAAAAACTAATGTAGAGGCGTTAAAAGAGTTAAATGCGAAATGGACCTTAAGCTTTAGCAAGTTGTGTTTACAAATAAAAAAACTTCCCCCCTGCCACTGAATTCTTTTTTGAGAATTTGTGTTATTAATTGTGGCTGTTTTAAAAATTTCAATAACTTTTTTGTTGTTAGAGATAATTAATTAATATTTGTACATATAAATAAAGAATTGAATACTGCATATATTGGTGTAATTTTTTTACGTGTGTGTGTGATACCAGATGTATTAGAAAGTAGTAAAGATGATTTTTCACCAAAAAATAAAGAAATTATAACAGATAAAAGGAAAAATTTTTTAATTAAAAAATTAAAATCTATGGTTTTTCTACGCCACCCGGCATGGCACCTGATGATGATGAATGGCCAGACACATCAAACTTCAACAATAGTTACATAGCAATGTCATATACAGGATTTTCTTCATCAATTTTTTAATTTATAACATTAAATTTACTTTTGCATGGAGTCTTCTTTTTCGCTCCTTCTCAAACTCCTGCAGATTAGCAGGATGTAGTCCAGAGAACGGAATGTGTTGTGTCATGGTTTACAGATTAGCTGCGATATCTGCACGTTTCAGGCTTACACATCCAACTTCAGCATGACCTCTAGGTCACTTTGACCCTACATGATGAACCAATTCTTCTTTATAAATGTGAAGCATGTGCGATAAACAAAATAGCTCAATGTAAGCTGGAGGTCACAGAGTTGTGGACTTTGAGAAGAATTATGAAACTATGGGCAGCTATGTTAACTAATGTAGAAGCCCTCAGAGATGCTAGAGTAGAAAGATAAATTATAGCCAAAAAAAAACTTGAAGCGTGCAGGCAAAATTTTGAGAGCACATGGTGAGAAAAACAAAACTTGAACATTTAGTAACCACTGGAAAGATTGAGGGGAGAAAAGACAGAGGGTTTGTTAAAGTCTGAACATTTTGTACCAGTTTTATTTCCTTCAACGTAATTGACCTAGTCTCATGCCTCCAGGTTTCTCTTTCAGCTCACTGACCTAGTCTCATGTCCCCAGGTTCCTTCAGCTACCAACTGACCTAGTCTCATGCCCCCAGGTTTCTCTTTCTGCTCACTAACATATTATCATGCCCCCAGCTACTCACTGACCTAGTCTTATGTCCCCAGGTTCCTTCAGCTACCAACTGACCTAGTCTCATGCCCCCAGGTTTCTCTTTCTGCTCACTAACATATTATCATGCCCCCAGCTACTCACTGACCTAGTCTCATGTCCCTTCAGCTACCCACTGACCTAATCCCAAGTTCCTCCAGTTACTCACTGACCCCAGGTTCCTTCAGCTACCCACTGACCTAGTCTCATGCCCCCAGGTTTCTCTTTCTGCTCACTAACATAGTATCATGCCCCCAGCTACTCACTGACCTAGTCTCATGTCCCTTCAGCTATCAACTGACCTAATCTCATGTCCCTTCAGCTATCCACTGACCTAATCTCATGTCTCCAAGTTCCTCCAGTTACTCACTGACCTAGTCTCATGTCCCTTCAGCTACCCACTGACCTAATCTCATGTCTCCAAGTTCCTCCAGCTACCCACTGACCTAATCTCATGTCTCTAAGTTCCTCCAGCTACCCACTGACCTAATCTCATGTCTCCAAGTCCCCCCAGTTGCTCACTGACCTAGTCTCATGTCTCCAAGTTCCTCCAGTTACTCACTGACCTAGTCTCATGTCCCTTCAGCTACCCACTGACCTAGTCTCATGTCTCCAAGTTCCTCCAATTACCCACTGACCTAATCTCATGTCTCCAAGTTCCTCCAGTTACTCACTGACATAATCTCATGTCTCCAAGTTCCTCCAGTTACTCACTGACCTAGTCTCATGTCTCCAAGTTCCTCCAGTTACTCACTGACCTAATCTCATGTCTCCAAGTTCCTCCAGTTACTCACTGACCTAGTCTCATGTCTCCAAGTTCCTCCAGTTACTCACTGACCTAGTCTCATGTCTCCAAGTTCCTCCAGTTACCCACTGACCTAATCTCATGTCTCCAAGTTCCTCAAGTTACTCACTGACCTAGTCTCATGTCTCCAAGTTCCTCCAGTTACTCACTGACCTAGTCTCATGTCTCCAAGTTCCTCCAATTACCCACTGACCTAATCTCATGTCTCCAAGTTCCTCCAGTTACTCACTGACCTAGTCTCATGTCTCCAAATTCCTCCAGTTACTCACTGACCTAGTCTCATGTCCCTTCAGCTACCCACTGACCTAATCTCATGTCTCCAAGTTCCTCCAGCTACCCACTGACCTAATCTCATGTCTCCAAGTTCCTCCAGCTACCCACTGACCTAATCTCATGTCTCCAAGTTCCCCCAGTTACTCACTGACCTAGTCTCATGTCTCCAATTTCCTCCAGTTACTCACTGACCTAGTCTCATGTCCCTTCAGCTACCCACTGACCTAGTCTCATGTCTCCAAGTTCCTCCAGTTACCCACTGACCTAATCTCATGTCTCCAAGTTCCTCCAGTTACTCACTGACCTAATCTCATGTCTCCAAGTTCCTCCAGTTACTCACTGACCTAGTCTCATGTCTCTAAGTTCCTCCAGTTACTCACTGACCTAGTCTCATGTCTCCAAGTTCCTCCAGTTACTCACTGACCTAGTCTCATGTCTCCAAGTTCCTCCAGTTACTCACTGACCTAGTCTCATGTCTCCAAGTTCCTCCAGTTACTCACTGACCTAGTCTCATGTCTCCAAGTTCCTCCAGTTACCCACTGACCTAATCTCATGTCTCCAAGTTCCTCCAGTTACTCACTGACCTAATCTCATGTCTCCAAATTCCTCCAGTTACTCACTGACCTAGTCTCATGTCCCTTCAGCTACCCACTGACCTAATCTCATGTCTCCAAGTTCCCCCAGCTACCTACTGACCTAATCTCATGTCTCCAAGTTCCTCCAGCTACCCACTGACCTAATCTCATGTCTCCAAGTTCCTCCAGTTACTCACTGACCTAGTCTCATGTCTCCAAGTTCCTCCAGTTACTCACTGACCTAGTCTCATGTCTCCAAGTTCCTCCAGTTACCCACTGACCTAATCTCATGTCTCCAAGTTCCTCCAGTTACTCACTGACCTAATCTCATGTCTCCAAATTCCTCCAGTTACTCACTGACCTAGTCTCATGTCCCTTCAGCTACCCACTGACCTAATCTCATGTCTCCAAGTTCCTCCAGCTACCCACTGACCTAATCTCATGTCTCCAAGTTCCTCCAGCTACCCACTGACCTAATCTCATGTCTCCAAGTTCCCCCAGTTACTCACTGACCTAGTCTCATGTCTCCAATTTCCTCCAGTTACTCACTGACCTAGTCTCATGTCCCTTCATCTACCCACTGACCTAGCCTCATGTCTCCAAGTTCCTCCAGTTACCCACTGACCTAATCTCATGTCTCCAAGTTCCTCCAGTTACTCACTGACCTAATCTCATGTCTCCAAGTTCCTCCAGTTACTCACTGACCTAGTCTCATGTCTCTAAGTTCCTCCAGTTACTCACTGACCTAGTCTCATGTCTCCAAGTTCCTCCAGTTACTCACTGACCTAGTCTCATGTCTCCAAGTTCCTCCAGCTACCCACTGACCTAATCTCATGTCTCCAAGTTCCCCCAGTTACTCACTGACCTAGTCTCATGTCTCCAATTTCCTCCAGTTACTCACTGACCTAGTCTCATGTCCCTTCAGCTACCCACTGACCTAGTCTCATGTCTCCAATTTCCTCCAGTTACCCACTGACCTAATCTCATGTCTCCAAGTTCCTCCAGTTACTCACTGACCTAATCTCATGTCTCCAAGTTCCTCCAGTTACTCACTGACCTAGTCTCATGTCTCTAAGTTCCTCCAGTTACTCACTGACCTAGTCTCATGTCTCCAAGTTCCTCCAGTTACTCACTGACCTAGTCTCATGTCTCCAAGTTCCTCCAGTTACCCACTGACCTAATCTCATGTCTCCAAGTTCCTCCAGTTACTCACTGACCTAATCTCATGTCTCCAAATTCCTCCAGTTACTCACTGACCTAGTCTCATGTCCCTTCAGCTACCCACTGACCTAATCTCATGTCTCCAAGTTCCCCCAGCTACCCACTGACCTAATCTCATGTCTCCAAGTTCCTCCAGCTACCCACTGACCTAATCTCATGTCTCCAAGTTCCCCCAGTTACTCACTGACCTAGTCTCATGTCTCCAATTTCCTCCAGTTACTCACTGACCTAGTCTCATGTCCCTTCAGCTACCCACTGACCTAGTCTCATGTCTCCAAGTTCCTCCAGTTACCCACTGACCTATTCTCATGTCTCCAAGTTCCTCCAGTTACTCACTGACCTAGTCTCATGTCTCCAAGTTCCTCCAGTTACTCACTGACCTAGTCTCATGTCTCCAAGTTCCTCCAGTTACTCACTGACCTAGTCTCATGTCTCCAAGTTCCATCAGCTACTCATAGAACATCTCATGCCCCAGGCTCCTCCAACTACTCACTATTTCATTAACTGCTTTATTGTGTCTTCTTCAAGATACTCCAAGTTCTATAACCTATAGACCCACCACTCCCTCTTACTTTCTGTTTGTTCAAAAAGAATACTTAAGCTTCTATCATTCCGTAACAGCTTATTTCCAGCCTTCTTGTTTCCTTCTATAGCCATTCCCTACAAGGTTGCCTTTGATTGCTAACAGGCAATTATTCCCACTCTTCCCAATTATCATGATCAACATTTGAATTTTTATGTCAACTAAAAAAACACAGCCCCTCTCATTTACCCAAACTAAGATATTTTTAGTCAAGCAAAACGAATTAAACAGGTTACTAAAACACTTACCTTGCCTATTAAGGTAAGTGTTTTAGTAACCTGTTTAATTCATTTTGCTTGACTATTTGTTCATTAGGTTACTGCGGCACCATCCACTTTGTCGGACACCCTCTGACCATTTGGTTATTTATATAAGATATTTTCACACTGTTATCTGTTCTATAGCTAAGAAGTGATCACATAAGATCAAGGTACCTGGTTTAATATCAGCTTTAGGCAGTTGGACATCTGGACTGTTCATAAATCAATGATGTAAATGTTGCTTAGAAAATCACTACCGCCAAGAATTGCTGGCTTGATTGCTACACCATGAATAGGACATGCTCATGTAACTGATTATTTTTTAAACCCAAAGATTGATACCAAAAAGATTATTCTTTCTGTAATAATTTACACCAACATAACAATAAGTAGAATCCTTAAACAAGGCAGCAAATAAAAACAAACATACTCTTAGTGCATGTCGTATAGCAGGTCTTATTGTGGACATGAGACTCTCTTGGGCTAAGACTTCAAAGACACTTGGTCTGTCTGTGTCAGAAACACCGCCAGATGTCAGATGGGCACCATGCTCTGCCATATTGGATGCTGAGTTGGCTATATTGGAGTAAAAAAGTATGCAGAACAACAAATATGTATTTCTCAAATTTGGGGCATTACTTATGTTTGTGACATGACTTATGTTTGTGACATGACTAATGTTTATGACATGACTCATGTTTGTGACAGTTTTGAACGCTGAGATATTCCTACATGTTGCTTCGCCAACAGGTCGGGGGTCTGGTATTTGACCTGTACATCCCACCGAAGACGGATGTGTCGGGCCATTGGCGCAAATAAAACGGCGACACAACGCATTTCCATTTTCTGGACTACATCCTGCTGGAAATCTAGCAGGACCATGATCCTGCTAGATCCAGTGGGAGTTTGAGGATGAATGCAGAAGAAGAAGACCTGTACATTCTCATGCACTCACCTCATCCACTCATGATGGTCTTCTAATCCATTGCCAGGCGATGTGTGTTTTGCATGAGCCATGTTGGGCAACCAGTGACAGTTGTAGTATAACTTTTCTATTCATGTTTTTTCAATGCCAAACACGGTGCATATAGGAGAAACCAGAGTTCAAGTGATATGATACCACTGTGTGTAATTCTTGAATGTTGTTGAGACCCATAGTCATATCCTCTGTGATAATTGTTCTGTGAAGAGTCTCTAGCTGGGTATTTTTTTCTTTTGCCAGGTATCTGGTACCCATTTTAATGCTTGTAGTGGCAAGCTATTTTCATTAATTTTAAGTACATGTTCATTATAAGTCCATCATTTTATTCTTATTGAAAAAACGTTGAGTTAGACTAGGTTTTTTTATGTCCTCAATGACAAGGACTTGTTCCTAGTCCACGTTGCGTACAGCGGCGTTCAAGCCTTGACACGGCTTCAGTCAGAAACGTGAACAATGTGCTCCCTAACATTTGTTCAAAATTGTTGCTGTGTGCAATGTGGGAGCTGTATTCAAAGCTTTTTTCCATACCCAGGAGTGCATATTCAAGTTGGCATATCCAATACCTGAGTCATGTCTCCTACTTTGAATGGGGTCAATTGTGGTGGAACATGTGAGCTTCTGTGTGTTCTCGACCATGAACAGAACCTCTGCCGACCAATCTCATGCTGGACAATTGTGACTTTATTGCCATGTTATCATTTTACATACACAATGCTGCCTTCTAGAGTGTGTTGCCTTTTCAGATTCAATGTGTACTTTAAGCATTGCCATATTGTAGTGAAATCTACTGATATCGGGATATCGCCATTGGTCTTCCCTGCAATGTTTCTGCATTTCCGTTGACTGAGCCGCAATGCCCAGATACCTTGTCAATGTGTGACAACAGTGCTGCTGCATGTGTTGGCTCAGATATATTGGAGATATTGCTTGCTACTTTGCATGCAGTTCTCATTCCATCTACAGCTTCCACATTCATTGACATAATCCCTAAAAGTATTGGTCAGGAACACAGCACGAACTGGTGTATTTCTGTTTCCAGAGTGTACCATAAGAAGGTACTCTTACGATCTTGGATCTACTGACCCTGGGTCAGCACGAGAACAAAAATGGGACCCTTTGCACCCCGAGTGCAATGAACTCAATCAATCCTCTATGCCTTTTTAACCTTTGTGGAATTCTTTATGTTTGTAACATTTCTATCTTATGTTTAGAATTGATGCCTTTAAGATGTGGATATGAAAAATAGGGAGAACATCATTGGAAGAAAAGAATACCAACAAGAAGTTCTAACAACAATTTGTATGAAAAAAATAATTAATAAAGGAAATAAATATCAAGAAAATAAAATATTTTGGACATATAAAAAGACATGGCATCTTGTTGAAGACCTTACTTGAGGGTAAAATCAAAGGGATGCGAGCCAGAGGTAGGTAAAGATACAAGTGTGAAAGTAACAACATGAGATGGACAGTCTAGCAGAGTGCACCATTAAGACAAAAGACAGGAGATGTTGGAGGTCTGTTACAGCCAACCGTTGTTGATGACACTTCATGATGATATCTTATGTTTATTAATATTCCTCATTCCATATGTCTGTGACATTTTTTATGATGTTTTGTAATATTTTTATAGGGGCCTGTTTAGTATTTATTATAAATTTCACAAATATAAGAAATATCACAAACATAAAAGACTTTGGCCTATGTGTGAAATTACTTCTGCGTTGGGTAATTCTCATGTTATAATATTTCCTAATATACTTTTCTCTGCCCCTTTTTCATAATATAAAAATAATACAAATCAAATCAGCCACATGTAAATCATTTACTAAATGTGCAAAAATGAACACACAAAAATCCCCAAAAACTAACAATTTTTATGTGTTGCAAAAAACAAGTAAACACACCAAACTATGACTGTTCAACTCCAATGTGATATCTGTGTTGATATATGGTTGCCAAAATTGGAAAATAACAAAGACGGAGAAGAATTTGAACTTAAATGTAATAAAATAAATGTCTTAGAAAACTCGTAAATATTAGTTTGGAAGAATTCAAGTTTGTTAGTTGTTGGATCATTGTCACTGCACTCTGGACAAGTCAATAGGTGTTCAGATCTCACCTTGAGTGTATCCGCCATTACACATTGACTGACGGTCACAGTACGCCGTTGATTGACCATTATTCTTTCTTGCCCACGAAACTGCTCCTTTAGTGACACCACATTTCAAACCAAGCTCCCTTATTCAAGTCATGGAACAAGAGTCATTGTCACTTATACAGTCATTTTTGTGTGTGTTTTTCCATAGGTCGTTCAAAATGTCTGCTCATCCATCACTCCACCAAAAACATTATTAGCAGCGTGTGCAGCTAAAATATCTGCTCTCTCATTACCCCAGACTCTCACATGTCCCGGTACAAAAATAGAAGTCACTTTACACACACAGTAATTCTTCATTGCACCCAGCCAATGTTCCTGAATGTGACCAGCCTGAACTTTCACTATTATGCTCATCGAGTCACTATACAGGCATGCTTGCAGATAGTCTGTGAGCACACCCATTTCAAAACTTTGGTTACTGCCAAAATCTCCATTGTCATACTGCTTGTCGTCTGAGCGAGTGCACCACATTCCTCTTTGATGGTTTTCCTCCACCTTTGAGCCGTGTAGGCCCAAGCACTCATGATGTGTCTCTCGACCAACCAATCTGTATATATAATCATATCACCTTCCCTGGAATTCTTACCTATCAGAGAGAGAACCTCAGAATAAAACCACTGCTAGACACCATTCCCTGCATTCTCTATTTGAGTGTTATTGTTACTTTGAAGGCTGTTTAACAATCTAAGGGCACCAGACTCCATTTTGCACCAGGTAGCACATCCTTCAATCTGCACACACACTGTATATCCTCTGCGTGCCCCATCCATGACTTTCCTCTCTTATCAATGGCCTTTCACGTTGAGAATTTCAGGCTGTAGAAATTCTTTATCAGCTCTTTATGTGCTTTTTATCATTGGTGATTTGTAGGTAGTCCAGCGCCCTGCACATATGTATTCTTTTGCAAAGTATCGCATAGCCCGCGCCTATGTATCTCTCGTACACCCCAAAATGATTTGCATTTCTCCAGATTGAGGCAATGAAGAATTTAAGTCAAACATGCAAGAAGATAAGACACCTGATGAAACAGCAATATGTTTCTACAACATATTTAATACAATATATCTACACTTAGGGCCTATATCCCCTTATATCGGACATACTTAAAATGAATGAAAAAATTGCCTGCCGCTATAAGCATTAAAATGGGTACCAAATACCTGGCAAAAGAAAAAGACCCAGCTAGAGTTAAGACTCATAAAACAACCATCACAGAGGTTCGAGATTATGAGTCTTAACAACATTCAAGAATTACACACAGTGGTATCACATCGCTTGAACTCTGGTTTCTCCCCTATGCACCGTGTCCGGCGCTGAAGGAACATAGACAAGTAAGACATTGAGTTGACAGAAAAGAACAAAAGACTAAAACTAAAAAGACACCTGACTTGCATTACACTGAGTACAAATTTGGTTTTGATAATCTTTCACATCTTCCTTAAAATTTTACCATTAGAAAGTAAAATTATGTAATTAGCTCAGGTTACCAATTAGCAGATCTAAGTGTAACGCAAATCAGCCATATGACCTATGTCATGTAGTCAAACATAAAGCTCATGTAATAATATTGGGATCGTTAGAAATCAAGGAATGAAAGATGACCATATTTAGTTTTCATCACGAATGAACGTATTTCCGTTTCCCCTGTTGTGCCATATCATCAGGTAAATAAAATAATAACATTTGTCTGACTATATAAAACAACGTCCCGTTACTTGTACCGTGATTTTCTTTTTTATAATGTTAAGTCTCGGTAGAAGTACACATTTTTTGATATAATCTACTAAATATAGAGCAAATACTGTTTATTTAACAGACAGGGATATGTGTTTTGTGAATGAACTTTCTCTCGTTTCTTCTGCTGTAGTACCCAGTACGTTCAGACCCAATTTGTTTATTAATATTGAACTGAGTCATTTATAGCTGCAGTTGGTTTGACAGTTTCTTTCTTAATATCTGAAGTCGATAGTGACAGGTGTGTGGATTTCTGAGTGAATTAAATATAGGCTAATGTGTTTAATATAAAGTAGGTAGGTACTACAGCTATAACAAATAAATGCTTTGTTGTAGATTGTAGTAACTAAGATTAATTAGAGTAGCGAACTATTCATTGACTTTTGTAATTTGTCAGATTTATAAGATCAAAGGTCGTTTAATTTTTGAAAATTTATTATTGGTGATGCTGATAGTGATATTTTGTTGAATTGTTTTTCAAGAATATATTAACATCATGTAACAACAGTAGGCTTACAACAAAGATAGCCACAGATCTTTGCTTCATTTATATTGGTAGCATATCCTATTCAGGACATATCTATCAACCCAGCATTTTTTGGCTGTGGTGATTTTCTAGGTAATATATTATACATTTAGTTGGTTGCCATTGCTTTCTGAAAGGTCCGGATGCACAATTGTCTGTGGCGGGGATCGAACTCGATAACTTGGCCGCCACAGACGCTCTCTGTACCACTTCATCACAGAGCCGGGCAATTTATATTATATTTCATTTATATTAGTGCAGCGTTTATTAGTGATAGGCGTATCATAAATATAGTTAATATTAAATATAGAAATCATGGTATACTATGACTGCTGTTTAGTAAACCATGAATTTATAAAATGATACAGCCAGGGCAGATAATAAAAAGCATTTTTGCATTAAAAAAAATTGCACCTACTATGAAAAGATCTTGTTTAGACAAATGTCAAACCATGTAAAATGGCTCCATTGTTCCAATTTATGCCTATTGGATTACAGTTTTGTAGCAGTTATTACCTATTATCAGTTTTCTGTAAAATGGCAGTTCATTCTCATTTTGCAGCAGAACAAGATTCCCAGATTTGATTGAAAATGTACACTGCCAAAGTAGGATGTGTAAAGAAGAGGCAAATAAAACAGCTACTCAACACATTTCTGTTCTCTGAACTATATGCTGCTGGAAATCTAGTGGGACTGTTCTTGTGCAAGAGAGATCCAGTGGAAGTTTAAGAACAAATCCATAAAAAAATAATATAACAAATTTGACAATATACAATACATTATAGTACAGGGCAGACAAACAATCTCGGCCAATCCACCTCTTTGTTTGTCTTTCCTTGCTTCTTTTAAATTTTAATAACAATCCTTGCAGCTGAGTGTATCCTTCCTCATGAGATTGCCAAATCATTTGATTCATTATCTTTTAAAAAAAAGGAATAATCAGCAAGCGATGGAAATTATAGGCATGGAAACTATAAATGGAGGGGAGATGGGCACCTACAGTTAAACCTTTTGCCCACTGAAATATTGTAATGGATAATCATGACACGATTTCTTATGAAAAACAATACTACAGGGAACAGTCAAAGATGGAAGAAGCAGAGAAGGATCAAGAATTGCATGGACAGACAACATCAAGGACTGGACAGGTTTTTCTTCACTAGTCTGGATCATTGAAAATAGAAATAGCTGAAGGATTCTCTGTGTTGATGTATCCTATGTGGTACCTCTATGACCCTGATGGGTTATGGGTTTATAAATAAACATACATACTATTCTGTCTGTCAGAAAAAAAAACTGTCAATACTGAATGTTTCCCATTAGGGTGTCGCAGGGAGGCTGCATGTGGCGTGTGTGTTACAGCTGTATTTAATTGCTGTCGATGTCTTGTACAGGGTGGGTTTTTTAATTTACCCTCCGACAGAAAAATCTAGTCATTGCTGGGAACCCTGGACCTCATGGTTGTGAGACTCTAACTTATTGGCCATGCGTGACACACATACTATTCTCCATCTGCTAAAATAGATGAGCACCTGTGGATCTACCAGGAGTGCAATTCTTCTTCTTCTTTCGTTCACTTGAAACATGTCTATATCTGCAATTCTGTCTCCTTAATAAAACTCACTGTCTTTTGTAGTTCATACAGTGTCCCATAGAGCTTTGATTCCAGTGTTGTTTCCTCTGGCCAATATGTCTGCCTCAGCGTTTCATGCTCAGAACACTCTTGAAGTATATGTTTGGCACTCTGTACTGCCTGTCCACATGTACACATGGCCGTGTTGCCAATCTTGAACTTTGTATACATGTGACTGCGGAGTCGGTTGTGTCCTGTTCTGAGACGTAGAATTATAACTTGTTCTGATCTGTTCATAATGTGATAGTCATCTTGTGTTGGTGTTTGTGGCTTTCTTATTGACTTGATCATCTGTTTTTTCTGATGGTAGGTGATTGGTATATCTGGTTGATCTTCGGCAGCACCTTCCTTAGCCAGTTGGTCTGCTTTTTCATTTCCTGGTATTCCACAGTGAGAGGGTATCCACTGCATGGTTACCCTATACTGGTAAGACAATTCGCTAAGTAGTTTTTTCAAGTCTGTTAGTTTTCCAGACTGGAGAGGTTGAAGCACTGACCTTGCATCTGTCAGGAATACCACAGGCTGTAGGTCAGAGTTGGAGTTCAGCAGTTTTTTAGCTGCCACAGTAATTGCCTGGATTTCTGCATCATAATTATTGCAGAATTTTCCTGTCGGTGTTCTGATTGTATCTCTAGGCTTGTGTGGATATTCTATATACACACCTGCACCTCCATTCCTCACAGCATTCTGTGCTGACCCATCTGTGTATACTCTGACCCATATATCTTGTGGATATTCCTCGTCCAGGAAACTGAGGGTGACTGTCCTACGCTGCACACTGTTCTGTTCGTCCTCGCTTAGTATTCCTTTCACATGGGTCTGAATGTATATTGGCATTCCATGCCTTTCACTCCATGGGGTTTGTTCTGGTACAGACCTTAAGGGGCTGTCAACTTCAGGTAGGTCTGTAAGTTGTCTACGGAGTCGTTTAGCTTGATGGATAAAGCTGCTTCTTTTCAGTCGCCCCATTGCTAGGTTTTGGAATCTTTCCTTCATTGGATGACTTGGCATACACTGAAACTTTTCCGCTTGAATTAGTACTTTTGTGTCTCTGCGTTCGCCAAGTGTTTGCATTCTTCCCATTTTCTGCATCTCTGCTATGGGTGTTGATTTCATTGCTCCCAACATTATTCTAAGTGCCTGGTTTTGCACTTTATCTAGATCTTGTAATGTGGTGTTTGATGCAGGACACCACGCAGCTGAACCATATTCCAGGTGTGGTCTTATGCCTTGCTGGTAAACTTTACTGAGTATATTCCCACTGGCTCCCCATGTGGTTCCACTTAGTTTTCTCAGGATAGCTAACTTCCTCCTGGCTTTTGTTGTTGCTTTGTTTATGTGCTGCTTCCATGTCAGCTTATCATCAAAAGTAACTCCGAGGTATGTTGGTTGTTTGTCTTCTTTCAAGAGCTCTCCGTCTATCTTGATATGACCGGCTTTTTGTTTTGGTGAGAGGGTAAAGAGTGTAGTGCTGCACTTATCTGTGTTAATGCTGACACACCATCTATTTGCCCATAAGGTTAGGGCATCGATAGCTCTTTGTATTTGTTTAGTGGCCACTGTTGCATGTTCTTCCGTGCACCAGATCACCAGGTCGTCAGCATACATTGCCACTTTGATCCCGTGTGGTAGTTCAGCAACTAGGTCATTGATGTAAACCAAGAAAAGTGTGGGTGACAGGACTCCTCCCTGGGGGACTCCATGACGCAGTAGGACTTTCTTGCTTTTGCGACCATCTAATTGTACCCTGGCTCTTCTATTATGCAGGTATGCTTTTACCCATTTGTACATTCTTGAGCTAACCCTGCAATTTCGCAATTTCTTTAGGAGCCCTTCTTTCCAGACCTTATCAAATGCTTTCCTAAGGTCTATCCATGCTGCTAGTACCAGTTTCTTATCTTGGAAGGCATCCTCAATCTCTTGGGAGAGGTAGGTTGCCTGATCTTCAGTAGAGTAGCACTGTCTGAAACCTGCTTGCTGTGATACCAGAAGGTTTTCACTTTCAAGGTACCACTGCATCCTAAGATTGATAATGCGTTCCATTGTTTTGCATAGACAGCTTGTGAGACTGATGGGCCTGTAGTTGGAGACTGTGTTGCCATCTTTTCCTGATTTGAGGAGAGGTATCATTATTGCTTCTCTCCATGCCTGTGGTACATTACCTGTGGACCAGCTTGTGTTAAAGATTTGCAGCAGCTTTGCTCTTGCTGCAATTCCCAGGTTTCTAATCATTTCATTGGACACTCCATCAGCTCCAGGGGACTTTTTCATTTTCAATTTGGATATTGCATGCTCCAGTTCTCTCATTGTGATTGGTGCCTCCATGACTTCAGGTATAGGTTCGTCTTGTCCAATGTTTTGCTGGTTCGCTCGAACCTCCTGTTGTTTGTCTGGGCTGACTTTGACGTTATTGTCTTCTGCAAAGGAATCTGCAAAGTAATCAGCTGCATGTTTACCTGTTAAAATGTTTTTATCTTTATAAAGTGTGATCCTGGTATTTCTCCCTGTACCTTCATCATTTAGTTGTTTTACAAGTTTCCATAATTTCCTAGTATCTCTTTCTAGGTTCAGCGACTCTGTTTTTTCTTTCCAGCTGTTCCGTCTGGCTTGTAACTTGGCTCTTTGAAATTTAGCCTTTGATTGCTGATATTTGTTGTGATGTTCTTGGCTAGGTCTGTTCTCAGCCTGCTTTCTAGATGTTTCCATCTCATTTTGCAGCTTTTCCAGTTCATCATTCCAGTAGGGTTTGTAGTTTTTGCGTGCCCCCCTGGGTATGGTTTTACTAGCAGCATGTAGTATACATCTATTAAATTCACTCACTGCTCTATTGATGTCTTTGTCCAAGTTCATGTCCTTAGCTAGAACACTGGTTAAATGCTGGTACATTTTCCAGTCTGCCCTCTTATAGTTCCACCTAGTGAGCGTGCTGCTGTCCTTGGTATATTCATTGTGAATTTCCAGAAATACTGGTCTGTGGTCACTACCCCCAAGCTGCTTTCCAACGACACGTGTGATGTTCCATTCCAGGCCTGGTGAGTAGAATGCCAGATCTGGTGTAGAGGTGGTGTGCCATGCTCTCGAGTAGAACGTTGGTGAGTCAGCTGGCTGGTTAATAAGGATGAGATTATTTTCATCCTGCCAGCTCTCAAGTTCCTCACCTCTCTTGTCGATATGATCGTAGCCCCAACTCTGAGAGTGGCTGTTGAAGTCACCACACACCATAAGCCTTTCTTTATCTGGAATTGTGTCTAGTGCCAATGGTTTATCATTTGGGCAGTAGTAGTTCAGGAGATGGAATTCTGCACTGTCTGTTTTTAGGTGGAGCATCTGGTATTCTGCCCCGTCCATGTATACTTCCAGCTGACATGCGCTGATATTGTTTTTAACTAGTGTCAGAATTCCACCCTTTCGCCTGTCTTTTCGGTCAGATCGGTAGCACTGGTAGCCTCTGATTTTGAAGGCTATGTCGCTGCTGAGGTGTGTTTCTTGGATACAGCAAATATTAACTTGTTCTTCACTGAGGACATTTTCAAGTTCCAATTTTTTGCTGTATCCATCTCTTTTACTGTTGACACCCTCAGCATTCCAGTGCATTATTTTTATTGGTCGTTTGTTTGTTTGGCCAGTAGCTCTATTCCCTTGCCTCCTGGCTCCTCGGGGCAATTGAGAAGGACTTCCAGTAACTGAGGTTGGGCCCTTTCGAGGTATAGGGCCCGGCACCGTCCCTGCCTGAACGTCCGCCACAGGGCAGGCACCATAACATTTATTAGATGCAGACATGTTTCCATTGTGTTTTATGCGTGGCAACCTGATTATCTGTGCGCCTTTTGGCTGGTTGCCTCCGTCTTCAGCACTCTGCTTACTTGGGCCGGACTATGGTCCTGCTCGAGTGGGAGTGCCCGACCAGTCTTAGTTTCCAGCCTCTGATGGCTGAACTAAGCCCCATCACCACTTCAAGGTTCTGGCCTCGATGGGGAGGAGTGCAATGATCTTAGTTCTTAAATACTTAAGAATGAATGTAGAAATATTTGAGAATAAATGTAGAAATATTTGAGAATAAATGTAGAAATACTTGAGAATGAATGCAGAATTATTTGAGAATGAATGTAGAAATACTTGAGAATAGATGACAGAAGAAATACAAGCGTAGTCTCAAAATACATTGCTGAAAATGAGTGTGCCTGACCGACAGTCATGGATATGCAGTCTCTTTGCAACAAACACCCTATTCAAGTCAAATGAAAAAGATATGTTAAAATATGTTAGTTTATTATTTTCTATAATGAAGTCAATCCTCTACACCTTTTGAACTTTATTATTTTTAACTTTCGTGCTTGATAGTAATTTATCTCTTGAATTACTTTCTCTAAACAGTTCATATTTGAAGTATCGAAGAGTTGAAGCATCTCTTTAAATCTTGAGTAAGTGTCTAAATGACAGGGCCTTCCTATGCCAAGCTAACATCAGAATCTCCGGCAGGAGTTTGATTTATTGAAACATTTTGTGAAATTTGTGTTGAAAAATAGAGAGAAAAAAAGAAGAAATAAAATAAAAACATCAGTGTGGGATTAGAAAAGAATGTCAGTACCTTCCCACTCATCTTCAGCAACATCACAGTCATCAGTAACAACTTCAGCAGCAGCAGCAGTAACACCAACTAACCAGTCTATAAGGTGGAGTCTGCAGAATTTTCCAGTGCCTTTACAGTTGCAGGTCAATATGTTATTTGTATGTATGGTTGTCTATATTTCTTTTTGTTTATGCACGTGTCAGTGGTCAGGTTGACAACTATCTAGACAGTGGCAAAAAGTCAAGAATAGGTGACAACGTTCAGCTTTATAACGGTGGTGGTGCAGAAAAAGTCTGTGACGGCCAATGTATTGAGTTCGAATCCTGCCACAGGCAATTGTGCACCTGGACTGTTCATAAACCAATGGCAAACTACTGAACATATTTATATTGCCTGGAAAATCACTACAGCCAAAAATACTAGATTGGTGGCTACATCCTGAATAGGATATGCTACCAATTTTTGTATGTAGGTGACTATGTCAATATTCAGATGGGTGATAAAAGATGCAGCAATGCTGTATGAGTTGAAAGCAACATCAACAAAGAGGGAGAATCAGATCAGGATGTGGGCAACAGTACTAGTCAAGCCAGATTTGTTTTCAATACTCTTTGCCTGGTATGAAATTCCATAACATTGTCTCATAGAAACAAGGCTAGGTTGTTTATACAAATATTGATTTATGGCTCTGAAACATAGTATGTAACACAGAAAATCGCCGATGTGTTGCTGGGGCCCGAAAGCGGAGCAAAGAATAGCAACACTATTTACCTTCCACACATGTCGTAAAAGGCGACTAAGGAGGTTATGGGATGGAGTTGGCTGTTCCATCCCATATAGGGTCAGTGAACCAGTCATGCTGAAGTCGGATGTGTCAGGCCGAAAGGTGCAGATATCGCAGCAATGCTGTAAACCATGACACAACACATTCCGTACTCCAGACTACATTCTGCTAATCTGCAGGAGTTTGAGAACGAGTGCAGAAGAAGAAGAAGAAAACACAGAAAATCATGTAAAAACTGCAGGTATTTATCAAACAGTTAGATAAATAAAATAAAGAAAGTGTAAAATAGGTTAAATAGTTCTTGCAGAGAGCTTACAATAGAACACATCAACATTTTGACCAAACATTCATTATCAAGTTATGGATAAACAAACAAAGAAGAGAGAGCACCAGCATAGGTGATAACATGGAATTATGTAGCCTCATGTATTCTATCACAAGTGGAAAACAAGTATGGTCAATGAGAAAGTACATAATGAAACAAATAAGATAGTACAGATCAAATCCACATTTCAAAAATGAGAAACATACTATGCAATGGAATAATATCAATGTATGCGTGAGTTCAAGTGCTAGGTTGCTATATTTATCCAGTCCGTCTTTATGAATGTGAAGCATGGATGGTAAACAAAAGTGCTCAAGATTAGCTGGATGCAACTGAAATTTGGCTTTTAAAAAGAATAATGAAAATTTCATGTACAGCCAATAAAACAAATGTAGAAGTCCTCAGAGATGCTGGAGTAAAACAACAAATTATAGCAATTATTAGAAGCAGACAATCAAGATTTTTAGGGCATGTGATGAGATTAGCAAAATTTGAACATTTAGTAACCACCAGAAAGATCAAGGAGAGAAGAGACATAGGAAGACAAAAAGAGAAGTTTATGGATGGGTTGTCACTGTAGCACAAAAAGATGTCACCAACTGAACTTAACAATGCAAGAGACATACGCAGGCAAAAAGGTGATAGTTTGTAAGTTCCATTTTAAAGCTAGCAATATCTGTGTAAGGTTGGATGATCATTATAACCATATAAATCAGTCTCTCCCAGCTTTAGATCGGCATTGGCAACTTCCTAATGACATCAAAATAAAAACATAAAATTCATACATTTTGTATGCGCCATCTTACCCCAATAAACGTGTGCCTTCTAACCCCAATTCACATTTTAGCAACTATCATAGGTGAATAAACATAGTAACCTGGCAAGATAATGTGCTCAAGAACTTAGCGACACAACATATA
This sequence comes from Meghimatium bilineatum, assembly GCA_034231615.1. Lineage (NCBI taxonomy): Eukaryota > Metazoa > Mollusca > Gastropoda > Stylommatophora > Philomycidae > Meghimatium > Meghimatium bilineatum. Next base: position 16,890,317 of record CM067309.1, read on the forward strand.
TTTGAGTTTAAACATTTAAAAAATCACGATATTAACCTTTAGCACGCTATGTTTACAATTATGTAATATCTCCTGCAGCCAGATTATTTAAAAAAAAATTAATGACAACACTGTGATACAGACCTAATTCTACAGTATTCATGGTCAAATTGTCATAATTTCACTGGGGAAAATGAATAAACCTTATAAATTTGTCATAAAACCGTTCACTGAAGCTAGATCTAGTCTAAAACTGAATCACTCCAAAACAGTTGATGTTTGTCCCCAAAATATATAAACCAGCATGGTCTTCTGTATTTTTGAGTGTAAAAACCAACTTACCTCTCAAGAATTCATCATCCAAATCACAATCCATAATGATTTTACTGAAAATACGATAAAACAAAAGTCTATAAAACCCGATTCACTTTCATGGTGCTGCGCCATCTTGCCAATGTGGACAAATGGGATTTTGATATTTCAGTGACATACGATGCTACCATCATCACTACACTTACAGGAAAAGGAAGTCAAATGGAATAGCTAGCCAAATTTCTCTAATCTGGTAACCAAAATATTAAAATTTTGGCTTGTTCTATTGATTACATCATGCCTTGCACAGTCGGGTACACTCAATGGCCACTGACAAGAGACTTGTAAAAAGTTCTCAAATGCACTCGATAGAATCGTGCTTAAGGTCAATGCATTGTTGAAAATTGAATGGTCCTTGACCTATCACACTTCATTGTGTCAAAGATTGGAATGTTGGTGTCTTACCTAGTCACATGTGCTACCGGAAAACCCCACAGACTCAGGAAAAAAACTAGCTGCGCCATCTTGCCTGCTGCTACCCTAACCTTTTTCTATATTGGTGCTTTCCTCTTTGTTTATTTTTTTTATCTCTGTATGATAAAGATCTTTTTGTTGAAACATCGATGTGTTCTTTTGTGGTCTCTTTGTAAAACCTATTTAACTTATAATGTAATTTTTTAAAATATTTATCTACCTATATAGTATTTACTGCAGTTCCCATTCATTCCATTGTAGATATTTATCTACCTATATTGTATTTACTACTGTTTTCCATTCGTTCCATTGTAGATATTCATCTACCTATATGTATTTACTACTGTTTTCCATTCGTTCCATTGTAGATATTTATCTACCTACATGGTATTTACTGCAGTCTCCCATTCATTCCATTGTAGATATATATCAAAAGTTGTCTTGTCTACTTTGCATTAAATGGCCAGAGTCAACAGTGTTTTGCTGAGACCTGAAAGGGAAGCAAAGAATAGCAACATTGTTATGTCTTCTATGCATATCGTAAGAGATGACTAAAGTGGTTAAGGGGCAGAATTGGCTGTCCCAACCCATATAAATATTAATCATTTTATATCAACTCTGGCCATCTTCTTCTTCTGCATTCGTTCTCAAACCCCTTAAGCGTAGCATGATATAGTCTGGAGAATAGAATGCGATGTGGTATAGTTTACAACGTAGCTGCAATATCTGCACCTTATGGTCAGACACACCTGACTTAGCATGGTTTCTGCATTACTTTGACGCTATATAAGATGGGATAGCCAACAACACCCTAAATGCCTCCTTTTTCGCCTCTTACGAAATGCATGGGAGGTAAACAGTGTTGCTATTATTTGCTATCTTTTTGAGCCTTGCCTCCCGCCGAAGACGGATGTGTCGGGCCAATGGTGCAAATTAAACCGCGACACAGCAGATTTCCATTCTCTGGACTACATCCTGCTGGAAATCTAGTAGGGCCATGATCCTGCTACAAGAGAGATGCAGCTGGAGTTTGAGAATGAACTCTGAAGAAGAAGAAGAAGAGCCTTGGCAACACACTGGAGTATAATTTTGTTATTTATTGTGTATTTTATGTTAGATTACTGTATTTCAATAATATCATTAGCTTATCAATTGTGAATGAATATGACTGAAAATCATTGACATATTTTTAAGCCCTTGTGTAACATTTATAAATAATGTATATTGCAGGCTCGTATCCCAAGATCCCCTTTGTCTGTAGCCCAGGAACTTCTGCCAAATTTTCCTTCGAGCCTCATGCAACAATACAATTTTGACAATCCTCAGCAGCAACCTCAACAATACCAAATGAGCCTTCAGCAACATCTCCAACAACAATTTCAACGCCAACTTCAGTTGAATCTTCAAGGTGGTGGCGAGTCGTCTCGACCAGTTATGCCTGATCCTCCTGACACAATATTAGATGTGGATTTACCTGGAGGGAGTTCAGGAGAAGGGATCTTCGACTCACAGGGGAATTCCAGTTCAAATAACCTGGGACTAAGGGGAGGAATAAATTCCCCACATTTTCTGGAAGCTCTGTTCAGAGGTGCACAGACAGCTTCATCTCACCAAAGAATTAGCAGCAGCAGTGACTTTGGAAGGTTCTTATCTCGTGGCATTACTGGACATTCAGACTCCCAAAATCATGGGCATCACCACCATCACTCTCATTCCCACAACTACCAGAGTGATGACAATAGTGGTTCTAGCAGCTTCTCTTCAAATCCAGCGGGAAATAACCTTGATTTGGCTGGTGTTGGAATGGTTCCTCTTGGAGCTGGCACAATTCCAGCAGTTGATGGTGCAGGGACAATAAGGAATGGGAATGGTGCACCGAATGGTGGAATTCAACAAGGTGCAGAACTGACTTTGCTCTATAAATGGATTGCAGAATCTGGGATATTTTTAATCCTTCTGTTTCTACATTTTCTATATGATCATAGACTAGGTAAGTGTGTTATGGTTTTGTTATACAAAAGTTTCTATATGACCACAGACTAGGTGAGTGTGTTATGGTTTTGTTATACAAAAGTTTCTGTATGACCACAGACTAGGTGAGTGTGTTATGGTTTTGTTATGCAAAAGTTTCTATATGACCACAGACTATGTGAGTGTTATGGTTTTGTCATGCAAAAGTTTCTATATGACCACAGACTATGTGAGTGTTATGGTTTTGTTATGCAAAAGTTTCTATATGACCACAGACTATGTGAGTGTTATGGTTTTGTTATGCAAAATATGAAAACTTCAAAGAGTGATAGAAATTAGAATAACAATGGAATTGTCTTGTAACCTGTCAATATTATTTTTAAGGATGTCAAGAATGTCCTGCACATACCATTTTAAACAAGATGATGTCAATTTAAAGTTGACATGCACCAAAGAGGAGCAGCATTCTGTTATCTGCTTTTTAATTAGTAAAGTGAAACATAGACATTCATCAGTGAATGAATCTTCAAAATTGTGATACATGCCTGTCAATCCTGAAGCTGTATGTTTAGAGTAAGAAGTTTGAAATCAGATATGAGTTCTTCAACTTCTATACAACTGGTAACAGCTAGTATGCTTGGTATGATCGTGTGCTATGCTGTGTTCTTGATAAAGGCCATTTTGTCAAAACATTGATTTGTGTGTGCTTCCAGTGATTAGCAAAACGTCGCTACCATTTCAAATTTTCAAGTCAGATTAGAATAATGGTGAGAAGACACACCCTAGTCTAACTCAGTAACATCAGAAGTTAGAAAGGAGTGTGTCTTATCACCATTATTATTTATTATTTATATGGATAATATTACCAAAACAGTAAAAACATCACCGGCTAAATTACTTAACGGAACTACGCTTTGCTGATGATCAGTGTCTACTCCACAGTTAAGAACTGTTGGAATAACATCTGTGCTCAAATATATTGAAAAACAGAAACTGAAATAATTCTGTTAATGAAAATGAACCCTTATTGGCCAGGGGCAATGGCATACAATATGAAAATGGAAACAGCATGAGAGAGGAATACAAAGAAGAAGGTGGGTTGAAGTAGTTACAGAAATTATGAGACATCACAATATTACTGTATTTCGAGCGACCAAACGTGCCATAGCTCAAAAACTGGATTTTGTTACCTTTAAGAAATCTTGCAGATTTAGTTGCTGGAATGTTTGAACAGTGCTGAAGAAAGAAAATAATAGCACTGTATCCAATGTCCACTATATTCTAAGAGAAGACACCAAACAGCAATATGTTTCTACTACAATAAGAAGAAAATGATGGACTCATATCGGACATATACTTAGAATTAGTGGAAACAGATTGCTATTACAAGCATTAAAATGGGTGAAAGTAAAGTTAACCCATAGCATGTATTAATGCCGTGGGGGGTGTGAGATGTTAGCAATCTCATATTTTGGTAGCTCTGCTATATGAGGGTGGTAGCCATCTTCTATCCCTCGCAGTCTTTACTTCGATTAATCTAACACCCAATTAAGACTGAGTCAACCTAGGAGCCATTGAAATCTGAAAAACATTTCCGTCTCAATTGGGGAATGAACCCAGGACCACTTATATGCAAAGCCAGTGCGTTAATCACTGTACTATGCAACCCCCTCAATAGGTCATCATCATCAAGTGTCATGCTGAAAGGCGTTGGCGATCATATTTCTCCATGTACATCGATCTCTCATATATGTCATAATCTCTGTTGGTGTCGTCAATCAAAGCCATTTAGTCAAACTGTCCAATATCTTTTTCTCTGGGTCTTCCCCTTCATCTTTTCTGTTGTCACTATATTCTCAATGCCTCCTCTTCTCATTATGTGCCCAATAAATATTGACTGTCTTTTTCTTATATTATCAATAATGCATCTTTTCACATCCATCCTTCTAAGACATTCTTCATTATTAATCTTTGCTGTCCAAGGAATGTGTAACATTCTTCTATTAAACCACATTTCCGCTGCCTCCAATGATTTTTGTGATGTCTTATTTATTGTCCATGCTTCACTTCCATAGAGTAGCACTGGTTCAATGTAGCATTTGAGGACATGTTTTCTAGTATTCATCGATATTGGCTTGTTGCATAGGATATTTTTCATTTTATGGAATGCTGCTTTTGCTTGTCCTATTCTGCTTATAATTCCTCAATAGGTACCCGATGGCAAAAGAAAAAAGGAAGACCAAGAGAGATTCTTTGCAGAACAACCATCAAAGAGGGTATGACTATGGGTATCAACAACATGCAAGAATTACACAGAGTAGCATCACATAACTGGAACTGGAGAGCTCTGGCTTCTGCCCAATGCATTGTATTCTGCGCTAAGGACCGTACATAGATAGTTAGATCCTATGTCCTCAGCATCTATTTTTGAGTCCTGTTTGATTATAGAATGATTGATTTTTTTAGATAGATCCTATGTTCTCTTTCTTTCCCCAGGCTTATTAGTGTTTCTGTGCCTTGGAGGAACTTTTTACTACACAAATATGAAGCTTGTCCATGCTATACATCAATCTGCAGTCAGGGTGAGAAATTTGTATGTCATATGTATGCTCTTTATTTCTCTTAAAATTTGATTATTATTCAAATTCAGAAATGTTCAAGTACAAGAATATCTATTAGCTGAATAAATAATCACAGCCAAAGACGAATGTGTCTGTCTTTTGGTGCAAATAAATCAGTGACACAATGTACATCCTGCTGGAAATCTAGTAGGACCATTGTCCTGCTACAAGAAAGACACAGTGGATTTTTTGGTGCAAATAAATCAGTGACACAATGTACATCCTGCTGGAAATCTAGTAGGACCATTGTCCTGCTACAAGAAAGACACAGTGGATTTTTTGGTGCAAATAAATCAGTGACACAATGTACATCCTGCTGGAAATCTAGTAGGACCATTGTCCTGCTACAAGAGAGACACAGTGGATTTTTTGGTGCAAATAAATCAGTGACACAATGTACATCCTGCTGGAAATCTAGTAGGACCATTGTCCTGCTACAAGAAAGACACAGTGGATTTGAAATTGAACGTGGAAGAAGTAGAAGAATAAATAATCCTGAGCATAAGGAAGCTTTCGGAAAAATAAAAGCTGTACAGATGCAATCTTCACCATCAAACTTCTTTCAGAAAGAGCGATAGAACATAACCAAAACTTATATTTGGCTTTCGTAGACCAAGAGAAAGCTTTTGATAGAGTGGATAGAGCACAACTATGGATAACACTACAGACATATGGAGTTCCCCAACATCTGATAGGTCTATGTCAGAGCATATACGCCAATAGTCAATGCTCAATGAGAGCTAGAGCACAGGTACATCCGATAAATTTCAAATTCACTCGGAGTGAGACAGGGATGTGTACTATCCCACCTATTATTCATAACATATATAGATCACATCTGCAAAGTTACAAAGACAACAGAAGAAAAAAATCTGATGGATAACTTAAATGAATTGTTATTTGCAGATGACCAAGCACTAGTGGGATCATCATAAGAGCAACTACAAAGACAAATAGACAGATTTCATCAAACATGCCATACCTTTTAACATGAAAATAAATATAGATAAGACCAAAATAATGAAGATAGGAAGAACAGAAAGAAATACCAATTTATATATTGGAAACAACAGAATTAAACAAGTGACAGAATTCACATACCTAGGAAGCAATATAACAAAAGACGGCAAAATAGCAAAGAAATACACAACAGATGTAGTAAAGCATACCAAGCCCTAGGGCAAATGACACCAATCTTCAGAAATAAAAATGTAGATTTAAACACCAAAATAACTCTATTCAAAACGATTATAATGCCAACGCTGTGCTACCAATGCCAAACATGGACACAGACAACAGAAAGCAAAAGTAAACTGGTGAAAGCTGAAATGGCATGCTTATGCAGAATCCTAGGAATATTGCTAAGAGACCGGATGAGGAATGAGGACATCAGACAAAAAACCGGACCACCCCAATCTTAGAATATATCAAGAGACAACAGATCAAATGGTTTGCACACATCAGCAGACTACCATCACAGCAAGCTATGCTACACAGATACAGAGAAGGCAGAAGAGAGGCCAACCGCAAAAATTATGGACCACTGAAATAAAAGAGGTGGCAAATTCCACAATATACTCAGCACACAAGAGGGCCATCTCCAGAAAACTCTTTTATCCCTGATGCCGAAAGGCAACAAAGGGTTTAGCGAATAGATAGATAGATAAGGAAACTGATAGCAGAAGAAGAAGAATAAAGGTTCATGTTTGGTTAAAGGGTCTACCTTCCATCTTTTTATAAAATCTGCTGCAGTCACAAATTTTGTGTTTTTCTGTGATGTCACTGACTGCCGGCTGGTACAAAATTGCTAACGTGATCTTAGGTTTGTTTAGCTTACCAGCGACAGACAAACATATAGTAAAACTTCACCATTCAAGAATTCCAGACTGCACTTAAGAACTACAGCCGGAAAAGCACCAGGTCCTGATAAAATATCAAATGAGATGATCCTTAGGAACTAAAGGAAAAATAGAGTTCCTAAACTTCATAAATACAACTTGGCAAAGTGGAACTCTACCAACAGCCTGCAAGACAATTAGTATCAATATTAAAGAAGGATAAGTCTGATATGACATAAAAAGCTTTCAGATGATGTCTTTTACTTCTAACATCAGTAAACGTGTAGAATGAATGCTGAACAACAGATTATACTGGTGGTTGAAAGCTTCAGCATCCCTCAACAACTCTCAAGCAGGCTTCCAAAGAGGATCAAGGACTGAAGATCAACTCTTTTTCTTCACCCAGAAGGTGAAGGACAATTTTCATCAAGGGAAGAGTATAGTCACTGTCTTTGTAGACCAAATGCAAGCATATGACAAGGTATGGAGAAAGGGACTATTGACAAGGTATGGAGAAAGGTACTATTGACAAGCATATGACAAGGTATGGAGAAAGGGACTATTGACAAGCATATGACAAGGTATGGAGAAAGGTACTATTGACAAGCATATGACAAGGTATGGAGAAAGGGACTATTGACAAGCATATGACAAGGTATGGAGAAAGGGACTATTGACAAGCATATGACAAGGTATGGAGAAAGGGACTATTGACAAGCATATGACAAGGTATGGAGAAAGGTACTATTGACAAGCATATGACAAGGTATGGAGAAAGGGACTATTGACAAGCATATGACAAGGTATGGAGAAAGGGACTATTGCTAAGAATGCAAAATATAGGCATTTGTGGGAAAATGTACAAATGGATTCAGAACTACTTAAGTGGCAGAACTATACAAACTGCAGTAAACAACAATCATCCAAATGTACGTTTGAGGAAGGGCTACCCCAAGGCTCAGCCCTCAGCTGCACCTTATTCTTCATCTTCATAAATGATCTCCTTGACTTGCTTAACACCCACAAAACCATGTTTGCAGACGACCTTGTCATATGGACAAGTACCAGGAAATGAAAAAGCAGACCAACTGGCTAAGGAAGGTGCTGCCGAAGACCAACCAGATATACCAATCACCTACCATCAGAAAAAACAGATGATCAAGTCAATAAGAAAGCCACAAACACCAACACAAGATGACTATCATATTATGAACAGACCAGAACAAGTTATAATTCTACGTCTCAGAACAGGACACAACCGACTCCGCAGTCACATGTATACAAAGTTCAAGATTGGCAACACAGCCATGTGTACATGTGGACAGGCAGCACAGAGTGCCAAACATATACTTCAAGAGTGTTCTGAACATGAAATGCTGAGGCAGACATATTGGCCAGAGGAAACAACACTGGAATCAAAACTCTATGGGTCACTGTATGAGCTACAAAAGACAGTGAGTTTTATTAAGGAGACAGAATTACAGATATAGACATGTTTCAAGTGAATGAAAGAAGAAGAAGAATATGGACAAGTGGATCAGACTTACACATGGCTGCAGAGAGACTTAGAAAAACCCTTCTCACAATATCAACATACTGCAACTTCTGGAAACTGAAGGTCAACACCAGTAACACCACATATACCATATTTACACTTAGCAACAAACAAGAAACTAAGAAACTTAAAATCTCCCTTAAAGGAGCACAAATAAATCATGAAGTAAATCCAATATACCAAGGTGTTCAGCTGAAGAGACTAACTTTCAACAACGTTATTAACAATATCATAGAAACAACCCCTATTAGGTTGAACTTGCTAAAGTGACTTGAAAGTACATCCTGGGGAGCAGACAAGACAACACTTAGCATTCAGCAAATGGTGAAAGTATGCTGATAGTTCCTGTGGAACATTGATTATATTTCCTGCCAATCTTCCCCCTTAATAATCTCCTCAAGCAATTCCAAATGCCCTCAATATCTTAATGACAGTTTCATCCACCATGGTGTCCTTGTCCTACAGAAGCATATTTATGGAATTTACATTGTTTTCCGTGTTCATTGTCATCTGTCCAGACACATGCTTGTGACGACCATCTGTTGGCAATCTTATTACCCTTATCTTCAGCATGACCAAGGCAAAATATCCATGTAAATCTTTGGAGGTGTGAAACTCCAACATACTCCATCTATTCATAATGCATCCATCACCACCTTCAATAGAAGACCTCTCAACAGGACCCCATTCATGACATTTTCATGATTCTCATGATTCTTGTTGGTCATTATTTATATACTTGGAGTCGCATATAAAAAATAGCCATGGCTGACCAATAGTTTGCGATTAAAACTGCCCCCAAGGCCCTAGGTCGTGTTTACATTTTAGTTGAGAGGTCTTCTATTGAAGAATCAGAAATTCATCAATTCTGAATTTTGCAGATCATGGATTGAGAGTCACGCACAATAACGACCATGCTTGATCTAAAAAGTAACAATTGACACCTTTCATACAATGTTATAAGGTGCAACTAAGTCACAACTTTCATACAATGTTATAAGATGCAACTAAGAAAGATAAGGAATCGAATGACAACTGTAAAAAGTCTTTTTACAGAACAACGGAATACAAACAAATCAGTAAACAGAAAAAGAAGAAAGCGCTGAACACAAAATATTATAAAAATGTAATAAAATAAAGAACAGACAAAAAGATGATTTTTTAGCCATATCTGCTAACTTGTGGTCAGGATTACACTTCCTCTCTTTCTGTTCATGCTTTTTATTTCCCTTGTCTTCAGATCTTCTTCTTCTACTTCTTCTTAAGTGTTCATTCTCAAACTCCCACTGAATCTTTCTTGTAGTAGGACAATGGTCCAACTAGATCTCCAGCAGGATGTAGTCAAGAGATTTGAAAAGCGTTGTGTCGTCATTTTATTTGCACCAATGGTCTGAAAGATCCGTCTTCATTGGTCTTCACATCTTCTAATATTTAATCCCTATATATTTCTGAGTTTCCTCACTGTAGCTATACTTTTGAGTTCCATCCCTGAAACAGTTTATTTCTTCAATGTTCTTCATCTGTTCTGTTTTATTAATTCTTGCTCGATAATTTCTTGTTTGGTTCCATCAGAAACATATTTCATATTTTAGGTTATAATTCTCATTTGGTGAAAAAACTTACATTCGTGCGATTCTCAGGAGTAGCAGGTTATCAAGATTCTAAAAGTGCCGCCACCTGATGCACCCTGATAACGAATGTAACAGCTGCTGGTGTGATATATCTAGCTAACACTTTTAGAGATGAGTCAGGGCTGTCTAGATTGTCTGAAAATAATCTCTTGATATAGACGTCCCTCTGAGACTTCTCAAGGCACTGTACACAGCACTGAAAGTTGAGGTATTCTGGGTATAGAAAGACAGCTCTGGAAGAACTACCCCCGCTGCACATAGGAAGTTAGAGCAAGATACTCGTAATTCCTGATGTTTGTGACATACAAATTAAATATAATTCATTCTAATTGCTAGCATCAGATTGAGGATACAGCAAGGTAGAATGTGGTTAGTTCACTGACTTCCTAGAAAGGTGGACATAGTTTGATACCTGGTTAAGGTGGAACAATTTAGACCACAGCTCTCAGAATGATCCAATTTTCAAAAATGAGTTCTAGAACAAGTCTGAGCAAGGGAAGAAAGTCAACATGGCCATCTAGCTGTGACTTGACAATATATATATATAATATATATATAATATATATATATATATATATATATATATATATATATATATATATATATATATATATACACAACATATACAGATATATCCATCTTGTTTTGTGGGTTTGAGTAATGAGTATCCCAATTGTATTCTACAGGAACAAGGCAGATCTTGGCCTAGCCTTCTTAATATGCTATGGCTGTGCGGTTTTTTGATTGTCAACATTACTGTACTCTACTATGTATTCAGCGATCAACAATTATGGAGATTGTGAGTATTAATTATTGAGCAGATCTATAGTTGCACAGCGTCTTTCAGCTGGTAGAATAGAACATGTGATCTTATGGCTGTCAAAACTCGCTGATTTTAATATGTTCTATTCTTCCACTTTAGTTAATTCTCACACGCTCAAATGTATGCATGTGAAATATCAAGTTGTTGGCTCGCTGGCAGAGTATTTAGTGCTCTCATCTCACTCACAAAAGGGGCTGTTCATAAATAGCATCAATAATTTTTTGACAAAGTATCAACACATCAAGAATACAGGGAATCCCCCTGTTTAATTATCTTGAATGTTCCCCTCCTCCCCAAATATATAGTAGAAAAAGTACCAAAATTATTTTTGCTGCACATTTTTAGAAAACTGTTTCACATTTAATCAATAAAATTGGTATATAAAAAAACAATATTGTTGACATCACCTTTTGCTACCTCCACCCCCTTTGACAACAACTGCGAAACTTTCTCAGAACCCCCCCACCAATTGTTGACATATGAACTATTAGTTACTAATTTTCATAAAGTTAACTATTAGTTACTAATTGTGAATGGTTTCCAGTAAAACTTGATGAACAATAATGAAGTGGTGCATACTTGTGAATACCTCAGAGTGAGTTCTGATGTGCCTGTGTGTTGCAGGGCTTAAGAGGAGATCGAAGAATAGTACACTATTTACCTTCCATGCATGTCGTAAGAGGCGATTAAAGAGGTTATGAAGTGGAGTTGACTATCTCATATAGAGTCAAAGTGACCAAATGCCATGCCGAAGTCGAATGTATCAGGCCACAAGGCACAGATATCGCAGCAGCGCTGTAAACCATGATACAACATGAACTACATTTTGCTAATCTGCAGGAATTTGAGAACAAACGCAGAAGAAAGTGAAGAGGAGTTCTGACACAGAGCATCCACTACACATCGAACTTCCTCAAGTGAAAAGGGGACAGGCTTAAGAGAGGCGAACAGTGTATGGTTTTGTACTAGGATACTGAACATTTGTGTAACAGAAGGCATTAATGCAGATGAGGAATAGATACCCTGTCCAAAGGGTTTTAAAAAGATGCTCAAGACCATGATTGCATTCAATAGAGAGTAAAATCTTGTGAGTTTTGACATCGAGGTCAAGGAACTCTTCTCTGAACATGCTTGTGGTTGTGATTTACACAGATGGTTTTGTCATCACCAAGGTGTGCATGGGCCTTCACCAGATCAAATAGGAGAATAGTTCGTGAATCCAGTGGTGCCTTCATCACAACAGTTATTCTAACGGAAGAGGTGTTTGTTGTAATGATGGGCCTAAACTGACTGGAATCGCAAGGCCTAAACTGATGCATGCATACTGAGTGACTGAATGAGCATGATTCAGAAAGTTAAAGCTGGTGAAGTACATAGGCGATAGGTGGAGTCTTTAGAGAAGAGTAAGAATTGGGTCTCACTGTGCAAAATCACCTTCATCTTTGTTCATGGACATGCAGATGTGAAGAGAAATGAACAAGCCGACAAGTTAGTCAACAGACGCTCAACCTATAGAACATCACACAAATTTCTAAAAATTATTCACTTAACCAACACAGAAAGTAAACCATCAGCGGCGGCACCCTAAGAGATTTACTGAAGTGGAGATCTGAGCACCTATGGACATGTCCAGTGTGTGAAGATGAAAATCAATATACCTAAGCCTATTATATATATAACTTGAGAAAGTATCACATGACAATCTATTGCAGGCATACCTAAGCCTATTATATATATTATAACTTGAGAAAGTATCACATGACAATCTATCGCAGGCAAGAAGTAAACCATGATCATAAACAGTAATAAAAGGGAAATTAAAAAAACAAATATGGTAGCATATCCTATACAGGATGCAGCCATTAACCCATCACCCGGAGAACAGAATGTGTTGTGACCTACTAATAGTGCATAGAACAAAATGTTTGTGACCTACTAATAGTGCATAGAACAAAATGTTTGTGACCTACTAATAATGCACAGTATGAAATGTGTTGTGACCTACTAATAGTCTGTAGAACAGAATGTGTTGTGACCTACTAATAGTCTGTAGAACAGAATGTGTGTGACCTACTAATAGTCTGTAGAACAGAATGTGTTGTGACCTACTAATAGTCTGCAGAACAGAATGTGTTGTGACCTACTAATAGTCTGTAGAACAGAATGTGTTGTGACCTACTAATGGTCTGTAGATAATGTCTTGTGACTTACTAATAGTCTGTAGAATAGAATGTGTTGTGACCTACTAATAGTCTGTAGAACAGAATGTCTTGTGACCTACTAATAGTCTGTAGAAAAGAATGTCTTGTGACCTACTAATAGTCTGTAGAACATGTCTTGTGACCTACTAATAGTCTGTAGAACATGTCTTGTGACCTACTAATAGTCTGTAGAACAGAATGTCTTGTGACCTACCAATAGTCTGTAGAACAGAATGTCTTGTGATCTACTAATGGTCTGTAGAACATGTCTTGTGACCTACTAATAGTCTGTAGAACAGAATGTCTTGTGACCCACTAATAGTCTGTAGAACAGAATGTCTTGTGATCTACTAATAGTCTGTAGAATAGAATGTGTTGTGACCTACTAATAGTCTGTAGAACAGAATGTCTTGTGACCTACTAATAGTCTGTAGAACAGAATGTCTTGTGACCTACTAATAGTCTGTAGAACAGAATGTCTTGTGACCTACTAATAGTCTGTAGAAAAGAATGTCTTGTGACCTACTAATAGTCTATAGAACATGTCTTGTGACCTACTAATAGTCTGTAGAACATGTCTTGTGACCTACTAATAGTCTGTAGAACAGAATGTCTTGTGACCTACCAATAGTCTGTAGAACAGAATGTCTTGTGATCTACTAATGGTCTGTAGAACATGTCTTGTGACCTACTAATAGTCTGTAGAACATGTCTTGTGACCTACTAATAGTCTGTAGAACAGAATGTCTTGTGACCTACTAATAGTCTGTAGAACAGAATGTCTTGTGACCTACTAATAGTCTGTAGAACAGAATGTGTTGTGACCTACTAATAGTCTGCAGAACAGAATGTGTTGTGACCTACTAATAGTCTGTAGAACAGAATGTGTTGTGACCTACTAATGGTCTGTAGATAATGTCTTGTGACTTACTAATAGTCTGTAGAATAGAATGTGTTGTGACCTACTAATAGTCTGTAGAACAGAATGTCTTGTGACCTACTAATAGTCTGTAGAAAAGAATGTCTTGTGACCTACTAATAGTCTGTAGAACATGTCTTGTGACCTACTAATAGTCTGTAGAACATGTCTTGTGACCTACTAATAGTCTGTAGAACAGAATGTCTTGTGACCTACCAATAGTCTGTAGAACAGAATGTCTTGTGATCTACTAATGGTCTGTAGAACATATCTTGTGACCTACTAATAGTCTGTAGAACATGTCTTGTGACCTACTAATAGTCTGTAGAACAGAATGTCTTGTGACCTACTAATAGTCTGTAGAACAGAATGTCTTGTGACCTACTAATAGTCTGTAGAACAGAATGTCTTGTGACCTACTAATAGTCTGTAGAACAGAATGTCTTGTGACCTACTAATAGTCTGTAGAACAGAATGTCTTGTGATCTACTAATAGTCTGTAGAATAGAATGTGTTGTGACCTACTAATAGTCTGTAGAACAGAATGTCTTGTGACCTACTAATAGTCTGTAGAACAGAATGTCTTGTGACCTACTAATAGTCTGTAGAACAGAATGTCATGTGACCTACTAATAGTCTGTAGAACAGAATGTCTTGTGACCTACTAATAGTCTGTAGAACAGAATGTCTTGTGATCTACTAATAGTCTGTAGAATAGAATGTGTTGTGACCTACTAATAGTCTGTAGAACAGAATGTCTTGTGACCTACTAATAGTCTGTAGAACAGAATGTCTTGTGACCTACTAATAGTCTGTAGAACAGAATGTCTTGTGATCTACTAATAGTCTGTAGAACAGAATGTCTTGTGATCTACTAATAGTCTGTAGAACAGAATGTCTTGTGACCTACTAATAGTCTGTAGAACAGAATGTCTTGTGATCTACTAATAGTCTGTAGAACAGAATGTCTTGTGATCTACTAATAGTCTGTAGAACAGAATGTCTTGTGATCTACTAATAGTCTGTGATAATACTGAGGATAATGTACTAGTTGTTACTAATAAAACTAATCAATAGTTAAAATGCCAAATGTAAAATATTGTCACCACACATAGGGAACAACACACACAGGGAACAACTCATAGGGAACAAGAAAAGCACTTCGTATTTTCCTCATGGAGAAGTGGAGATGGGGGCTTATTCCAGCCAACGAGGCTGGAAACGATGACTGGTTTGGCCATCCCCGATATCGAACAGGACCACAGTCCTGCCCAGCAAGCACAGGTGCTGAAGTCGGAATACCAGGCAGAGATGTGCACCATTAACCATGGTATCATCAAATCCGAATATTTAATATGTCTGCACTACAAATTACTTGCTATGTCGATATGTTAAAATTGAAAATAAGAAGAAGAATAAGAAGACTTCGTATTGGTGTTGCTGTAGCCCTCTCCAACTTGTCAGATTTCCTCTGACACTTTAATTTATTCAAGTTATTAATTTAAGTCTGTTTTTGTCTCACCAGATTATTTTTCCAGATGGCCGTAGTGCAGGATATATCCGTATGGACACTACTATGGTGTGTGGTCATGACAGATTACATCATCAAATTTCTAACAGTTATATCGAAGTCGTTGCTGTCGATGTTCCAGCCGTGCAGTAAAAAGTACAGACGCAGAGTGAGTAGATGTTTCTTTGAGAGAACACAAGAAATAACTGGTTCTTTTACTATTTTGACAGTCAAACCTGTGGGGGGGACACATGCGTTTGCGTATGTGGGTCTCACCACTGGCCCACTAGACAAACCAACCATGCAACAGAAAATCTTAGTAGATGACATGCCGATATATTGAAGTTATCTGCTTATAGAAGCTTCATGTCACGTCATCTATACAATTATGCGTCTTATGCTTTTATTTTGTTGTTGAAATGTGTTTCATGTTTACTTGTACATATGTATGCACCCTCTGTGGTTGGGAGGGAGCCAGAGATGTACTGTGTAGCACTGGGGAGGAGGAAACTGACAGCACTATTTTTTCATACGGCTGAGACCCATCATAGAGGCACAGTGACTCAGGACATGATAATCTTTTTGGCTTGAAAATTTGGTTGCATGCCTGGAGCAACAGAGAAGTTCGGCATAACCAGTAGTCAATTGGTGGCGGGGAATGAGCACAGTGAACCCTATCTTGGCTACAGTGGTTCGGAGCAGTGCATAGGTTGAAACCTACCTTCCTGGAGGTGTGATAGTTATTCCCTGGCTCTGTCCCACGGTGGGCCGAAAATCCACAGACTATCCAGCAATATAATGCCATTTGATGACATTAGGTCAAAGGGCATGCACTCATGGACTGCTGGATCTGCAACCAGCCTGTGGGTGGGGGGGAGAGCAAAGAATAACAAATCTATCTATAATGCATGTCATAAGAGGTGACTAAGACAGTGTTGGGGTGAAGTTTGTTGTCCAATTCCATAGAGAAAAATCATAATGCAGCAAATGGAATTTAAACCAGGTCCTTTCAGATGACACCTATTCGTCCCACAGCTTGAATCAATACCTTTTCCATTTTCGTTCACACCACATCCCATAGAGCTGCGTTTCTCAAACTGGTATGCATGGCTTTCTCCATCTTATTGATGGTTTTTTAGCAGGTTCGTGTGTTTAGGTAGTGTTAAATGTAGAATGAATCATTCACTGCTTTTTGTTGCATTGACCTTTGTTTTACATGTATGTTAATTATGTTCTAGTTTGTCCCTCACAAGTTTTTCACAAGTTTCTGAACCTGTGTACAATGTTGACTTCCATGCACCATGGTCGTCTGTTACAATTTCCCAGCTTTTGTGGTCAATAGAAATGTCTTTCACTGAGGCCTTGTCTCAGATAGCTTTGTATCTCAGTAGTGATCTGTCTCTTTTTTTGTTTCCTTCCGAAAGTTCGTGAAGCAGTATTTGTTGTGGGATACACCGTTAGTCATTATGACACTCAACCACTTTAGTTGTCTACTGCTGAGTGCTCCCATAATTGATAGAAATTTTGCTCGCTGCGGTACCTCTGTGTTTGTGATTTTATTCTGCCACTTGATATTCGCTATGTTGCGAAGACAGTGAAGGTCAGATATATTGAGTCTTCTCCCATGTCTGGAATATGATGTCTATTTTTCTGAGCTGAATAATAAAATAGTGAATACACAAGCTCGATATATTTGTATCATCACCTACAAAAGGGGTGGGCAAATTACGGCCTGCCATTGGATATTTTGCGGCCCTCAAACACATTTTAAAATAAACGGACGATCGTCAAAAATGATTTTTTCCCCATTAATATTACACAGAAATCCATTGGAATTTTAATTCGACTTTCTTATATATTATATATACAATATTTTTTTTTCCCAATTTGACATCATTTAAATATATATATATATATACGAGGGGGAGTCAATAAGTAAGTCACAAATTGATGTTGGATGGCAGGAAAATGCAGTAGGTGGTTTCTAAAGCTGTTTATAGTTGATATCATCATAGAACTTTATGTTTATGTTCGCTAGATGGCGCTAGCTGTACCTTGCGCATGCGCAGCACAAAAAACAAAATGGCTACTGTACTTACAGAGTGTACAATCAATGAACAACGTGCTGTTATGCGTTTTTTATGGGCAAAAGGACTGCCTGCAAAAGACATTCATAAAGAAATGCTTCCTGTTTATGCTGACAATTGTTTGTCCCGTAAAGCGGTGCACAGCTGGGTAAAAAAATTTTCTCAAGGACGCTCTAAAATTGTTGACGAAATCCGATCTGGTCGTGCTGTTGAAATTGCAACAGACGCATCTGTGCAGCGGGTTGAGGAGATGATTCGAGGTGACAGACGAGTAACGATAGACGCTGTAGCAGCTGCAATAGGGTGCTCACATGGTTCAGCATACAGCATCATGCATGACCGATTGAAATTTAAGAAAGTGTGTTCAAGGTGGGTGCCCAGACAATTGACGGACGAACACAAAA
This sequence comes from Meghimatium bilineatum, assembly GCA_034231615.1. Classification (NCBI taxonomy): domain Eukaryota; kingdom Metazoa; phylum Mollusca; class Gastropoda; order Stylommatophora; family Philomycidae; genus Meghimatium; species Meghimatium bilineatum. The sequence continues at coordinate 16,908,642 of CM067309.1, forward strand.
TGAACCGATTAGGCTTGTCATTGGAGCATCTCTGTCAATACGCAAATGAAGGAGAAGACATGATGAACAGGATTATTACTGGGGACGAATCATGGGTGCATCACTACCAGCCTGAATCAAAGCGTGCTTCAATGCAATGGAAACATCCTTCTTCGCCTTGTGTCCAAAAATTCAAGGTTACACCATCAGCAGGGAAGGTTATGCTGACAGTGTTCTGGGATTGTCAAGGAGTGCTTTTAACCAATTTCAAAAAGAAAGGTGACAATGTGAATTCTGAATCATACTGTGAAGTTCTATCAGTGCTTCGGGATGCAATTCGAAGAAAACGTCCAGGGCTGCTGACTAGAGGAGTGCTACTCCTTCATGACAATGCTAGACCACATACGGCTCGATTAACTCAGGAGAAAATAAAAAATCTTGGTTGGAAAATTCTGGAACATCCTCCTTACAGCCCCGATTTAGCCCCTAGTGATTTTCACCTTTTTGGTCCACTAAAAACCCACCTTGGCGGGAAGCATTTCGCGACTGACGCAGAAGTTGAATGTGAAGTGAAAATGTGGCTTAAAAAGCAGAGCACGCAGTTCTACGCAGCAGGTTTGGGAGGACTCATAAAACGATGGGATAAATGCATCAATGTTGGTGGAAATTATGTTGAGAAGTAAAGGGATAATGTATGTGTAAAAATAAACAGTTTTCAGGTTTTTATCGTCTTCAGTTTTTTTCTAAAGAGCCATTTGTGACTTATTTATTGACTCCCCCTCGTATATATATATATATATATATATATATATATTGCCAAATATACATAATATTATATGCAGCCCTCCAATAGCTTTACAATTTTCAATGCAGCCCTCTGCACAAAAAGTTTGCCCACCCCTGATCTACAATGTTAATTTTGTGTTTTCCCAAGCTCCTCTTTGACAGTTTTACAGAAAAAGGGTAGTTTTATTTCATATTTGTGCATCGAACTCTTCATCTAATAATAGTGAGACTAACAGTGTAAGCAAAGGTAGCAGAATTATGGTACTTGCTTGAGCTGGTTATCATCGAGAAGGAAATTTATTGGTGTAGTAGTACCTTCACAAAGACTGCGAGGGAGAGGAGATGGCTACCGCCCTCATTTGCAGAGCCTGTGAAATGTGAGATCGCTAACACCTCACACCCCTACGGCATTAATAAATGCTATGGGTTACTTTACTTACTTAACCTTCACATAAAACCACTGTCTGTAAAACTTACTCAGAGAGAAAATGTCACAGGCTTTTGCCATGCTGGTGATAAGAGATTGGAAGGGCAGCCTCAGAATGTGAAACTAGGGCAGCATCATTAGCAAAAAGAAATTCCTTGAGAAGAACCTCTGTGATGTTTATGTGAGATGTGTATATATATATATATAGTTTTGATACCTACTCATGGTCCACCCTAAAAATAGAAATACAATTGTTCTAAACAGCAGTATTTCTATTTTCAGGGTGTACCACGAGTAGGTACTTTTAGGATCTTAGTTATCTGCTAACTCTGGGTAATGGACAAGACAAGAACAATGCAAGGCCCTTTGCACCAGTAGTGTAGCGGTTCAAATTCTGCTTGCAAGATCTTGTTTACAAAGTGGCTATTTTTTTATAGATCTTTTGGGGTTATCACTTGAAGTTATGAAGTTATGTGTTATGAGTGATAACTTTTGATGGAACAGTGTTGCCATTTCAACCTTTTTTTCTTCGAATCACTGGCTATGCAAATGTGGATACAGAGACAAATTAATAGAAGTAGAAGACAAATTAACAGAAGAGACTGAAGAAGTGGTAAAAAGGAGTTTGATTTGTTATTAAGTCACTCAACATTTTCAAACCCAGGGCAAGTGCTACCATCTGGTAGAGAGTATATCTCAGTTGTACAGGCAGGCCGTCACAGTCGTGCCATGGTTATTTTATCTCAATGATAGCACAAGAACAAGTGTGTGGTTTGCTTTCTTCACAGAAGCTGTTTACCTGGGATTTAAGGTGAGATCTTTTGTCACTTTGGAACTGGTTTGGATTTAGTGCCTACCTGTGTGATTATTTCACTTGACTATGTTTATCACTTTATGTTTATCATTTATTAATTTAAATATAAATATATTTGGGGTTAGAACTACATAACTAACCCTAACTACTAACTCTAAAAATTGAATATGTAAGTTAATTATATATATAATATTTAGATTTAATATTTAAACTTTTAAAAGTTTAACCATAAAATACGTAGGTAGACATTAACTAAAAACAAGAACCATCACATTATCATTCCTCACTTATCGTCGAAGTCAGATGTCTTGGGTCGTTGGCTTAAATACAACGGCGACACAACACATTTACATATTCTCTGGAATACATTCTACTGGATATCTTGTAGGACCATTGTCCTGGTATAAGAAAAATCCGGTGGGAGTGTGAGAATGAACACAAAAATAACCCCAAAATTTCCTCACTTGTTTTACTAACTAAATTTGTTAGATTAATCAAGCTGAGCCCTATTCAACAGAGGCTGGAAACTAAGATTGGTCTGGAAATCACAGATGCTGAAGTCGGAAATACCATGCCAAGAGACATACCTGCAGTCATGTTATCACACAGCATGACTAAAGAACATCTTCACAACAACAACAACAAAAACCAAGCTGAGCCTAGCCTACATTAGTTTATTTAAATTTTTTGACAGTTAATTTATCTTCTTTATCTGCACTCAGCATCTACGGTCATGATAGATTGTCATGGTAACTACACAAACTAGTGGAATACTAGAGACAACAGAAATGTAGGTAATTACCCGAGCTAGATGGATGTGTCAGGCCATTGACTCAAATAAAACTCCCAATGGGAGTTTGAGAATGAACTCTGAAGAAGAAGATAACAGATATATCAATTTCTAACTGTCTTATGTAGGGTCAATACACATTCGCTGCCTGGTGACTGATAGCGATTCCAAAGTCAGCTGTACAAGGCGCATAACAGTAGAACAATGTAACTACGCTCCTGGCAGAAATTGCATGAATCTTCGCCTTGATTATTATGTAGCGAGCGCAAAACAAACATATCAATTTCTTAGGGTTAGACAATAGACAAATGATAGTTGATTTGAAGCAGAAGTTAAAAAAAAAGGAAACATGCAGGTATGATATGATATGAGGAAACTATTAACATCAAAACAAATCACACACAACTCTAAAATTTAGTTTTATAAAATGCTAAAGCTACTCTACATTAATGTATGGCTTAGAAACAGGAACAACGAATAAACAGCTAGAAGACAGAAGTCTCCTGGGTATGAAATAAACTGTAAGAAATCACTCTCACTGCACAAAGAAAGTAAAAGAAAATCACAGATAATTTCTGGGGATCTAAACACATGAACAGACAGATGTGATTATATAGAAAAATAGGGAGAACCTCATGAAAAGAGAAGGAAAAAAAAACACTGCTGAAGAAAAAAGAATTACCGGTATTAAAATAAATAAAAATCAAACAAATGAAATATTTTGGACATATAAAAAGACATTACACCTTGTTGAAGTTCTTACTTTTTTTTAGGGCTGAGTGGCGGTGAGCTAGAGGTAGCCAGAGATAGAAATGTAAGGGAAATATGAGATGGACAGGATACAGTCTATCAGAGTGCACCACCAAGGCAAAAGACACATGATGTTGGAGGTTCGTTGCAGCCAACCTTCAATGCGGAGATGACACCTGATGGTAATGATGAATAGACAATAGATTGCCACTAGTGATTGAAGCTCAGGATGTTTGGGACAAGAGGTCTGAGCCAAACCGTAATGTTATTTATGGGCTAAAAAATAACTTATAGAAAAGTATGTTTTCCAGTTCCATGATCGTGTAGACTAACCAGCACATGATGGTGATGATTTTATCAACATGTAACGAATAGTGTGTGAACATATCTATTTCCAGGGTTGGTCTATATGGGGTGCTGTACAGATTTTGTATTCTTTTATTTCCAGGGTTGGTCTATATGGGGTGCTGTACAGATTTTGTATTCTTTTATTTCCAGGGTTGGTCTATATGGGGCTCTGTACAGATTTTGTATTCTTTTATTTCCAGGGTTGGTCTATATGGGGCTCTGTACAGATTTTGTATTCTTTTATTTCCAGGGTTGGTCTATATGGGGCTCTGTACAGATTTTGTATTCTTTTATTTCCAGGGTTGGTCTATATGGGGCTCTGTACAGATTTTGTATTCTTTTATTTCCAGGGTTGGTCTATATGGGGCTCTGTACAGATTTTGTATTCTTTTATTTCCAGGGTTGGTCTATATGGGGCTCTGTACAGATTTTGTATTCTTTTATTTACAGGGTTGGTCTATATGGGGCGCTGTACAGATTTTGTATTCTTTTATTTCCAGGGTTGGTCTATATGGGGCTCTGTACAGATTTTGTATTCTTTTATTTCCAGAGTTGGTCTATATGGGGCTATGTACAGATTTTGTATTCTTTTATTTCCAGGGTTGGTCTATATGGGGCTCTGTACATATTTTGTATTCTTTTATTTCCAGGGTTGGTCTATATGGGGCTCTGTACAGATTTTGTATTCTTTTATTTCCAGGGTTGGTCTATATGGGGTACTGTACAGATTTTGTATTCTTTTATTTCCAGGGTTGGTCTATATGGGGCTCTGTACAGATTTTGTATTCTTTTATTTCCAGGGTTGGTTTATATGGGGCTCTGTACAGATTTTGTATTCTTTTATTTCCAGGGTTGGTCTATATGGGGTACTGTACAGATTTTGTATTCTTTTATTTCCAGGGTTGGTCTATATGGGGCTCTGTACAGATTTTGTATTCTTTTATTTCCAGGGTTGGTCTATATGGGGCTCTGTACAGATTTTGTATTCTTTTATTTCCAGAGTTGGTCTATATGGGGCTATGTACAGATTTTGTATTCTTTTATTTCCAGGGTTGGTCTATATGGGGTGCTGTACAGATTTTGTATTCTTTTATTTCCAGGGTTGGTCTATATGGGGCGCTGTACAGATTTTGTATTCTTTTATTTCCAGGGTTGGTCTATATGGGGTGCTGTACAGATTTTGTATTCTTCCTTCCAGAGATTCCAGTCAAACACTGTGAGTGTTTAATTAATTATTTGTTTTTAAATTTGTTGAAGATAATTTTGTTATGTGTGGGAACAGTTTCTGTTGTTCTGTGTGTAAACAGTTTGTGTTGTTTTATGTGTAAACAGTTTGTATGATTCTGTATAAAACAATACTGCAGGGAACTGTAGAGGGTGGAAGAAGCAGAGGAGGACAAATAAATGCATGGACAGACAACATCAATGAATGGACAGGGCAAGATATTTCCACACTCATCCGCATCACTGAGGATAGAATTAGCTGGAGGACTCTGTGTGCTGAAGCATCCAATGTTGTACCCTACGACTCTGAAGGGTTAAAGGTTTATTGATTGAATGATTGATTGTTCTGTATATAAACAGTTTGTGTTGTTCTGTGTGTAAACAGTTTGTGTTGTTGGTTAGTTGATTGGTTGCTGATCCAGCGGTCCATGGGCTCATGCCCTCTGACCTAATGCCTTTAAATGGCATTACATTGCTGGGAAGTCTGTGGAATTTCGGCCCACCCTGGGACAGATCCAGAAAATAACTATCACACCTCTAGGAAGGTAGGTTTCAACCTATGCACTGCTCCCAGCCACTGTAGCCAAGATAGGGTTCACTGTGCTCATTTCCCGCCACCAATTGACTACTGGTTATGCCGAACTTCTCTATTGCTCCAGGCATGCAACCAAATGTTCAAGTCAAAAGGGTTGTCACGTCCTGATTCACTGTGCCTCTATGATGGGTTTCATCCATAGGAAAAAACAGTGCTGTCAGTTTCCTCCTCCCCAGTGCTGCACAGCACATCTCTGGCTCCCTCCCAACCACAGAGGGTGCATACATATATATTCAGGTAAACATGAAACACATTTCAACAACAAAATAAAAGCATAATTGTATAGATGACTTGCCATGAAGCTTCTCTAAGAAGATAACCTCAATATAACTGCATGTCATCCACTAAGGTTTTCTGTTGCATGGATGGTATGTCTAGTGGGCCATTGGTGAGACCCACAGACGCAACCACATGCATGTTTGTGTTGTTCTGTGTGTAATCAGTTTGTGTTTTTCTGTGTGTTGTTCTGTGTGTGAACAACTTGTGTTGTTTTATATGTAAACAGTTTCTGTTGTTTTATATGTAAACAGTTTCTGTTGTTCTATGTGTAAACAGTTTCTGTTGTTCTATGTGTAAACAGTTTCTGTTGTTCTATGTGTAAACAGTTTCTGTTGTTCTATGTGTAAACAGTTTCTGTTGTTCTATGTGTAAACAGTTTCTGTTGTTCTATGTGTAAACAATTAGTTTCATATTGTATTTTATTTTCTTGTGAAGAAAGTTGATGAACAACTAGAATATGTCAACAATTTTGAATATCTTAGTTAATAATTAATTCTGTGAGGAATAAAGAGATGACAAGAACGGTTGGAACAATATCTGGGGTCAAATATATTGAAAAACACTGAAATAGTTTAGTCACCTAATGACAATGCGTGGGTAGGTGGATGGACGGACGGATGGATATTTATTGTCCGTATGGTGACCGTATCCTGGACTTCTAGTCCATCGGGATGCAAAGATTAGGGCCACCATCAACAGATATAGACATGTTTCAAGTAAATGAAAGAAGAAGAATAGCCACCATCTTATTTCGAGGTATGTTATAGGAGATGACTAAAGAAAGTTTGAGGATAGGCTGACAACCTATCACCTGTGAAAAAATCATCATTATTATTTCATGTCTTATCTGGATTGCTTACCTTTTGTCTTCTGTCACTATATACTGCACTCCTCACAGGACATGATGATCCTAGGATACTTCTGCACTGGAATGTCTCCCTTCGAGGACTAAATATGCATCCATAGATATCCATATCTCCCTTCAAGGACTAAACATGCATCCATAGATCTCCATATCTCCCTTCAAGGACTAAACATGCATCCATAGATCTCCATATCTCCCTTCGAGGACTAAACATGCATCCATAGATCTCCATATCTCCCTTCGAGGACTAAACATGCATCCATAGATCTCCATATCTCCCTTCGAGGACTAAACATGCATCCATAGATCTCCATATCTCCCTTCGAGGACTAAACATACATCCATAGATCTCCATATCTCCCTTCGAGGACTAAACATGCATCCATAGATCTCCATATCTCCCTTCGAGGACTAAACATGCATCCATAGATCTCCATATCTCCCTTCGAGGACTAAACATGCATCCATAGATCTCCATATCTCCCTTCGAGGACTAAACATACATCCATAGATCTCCATATCTCCCTTCGAGGACTAAACATGCATCCATAGATCTCCATATCTCCCTTCGAGGACTAAACATGCATCCATAGATCTCCATATCTCCCTTCGAGGACTAAACATGCATCCATAGATCTCCATATCTCCCTTCAAGGATTAAACATGCATCCATAGATCTCCATATCTCCCTTCGAGGACTAAACATGCATCCATAGATCTCCTAACACAGCCGTGCATTCGAGACAGTGCACCTTATATGAGCATAGGTGTCAACTGGTACAAGTTTTCCGTAATGATATGAATTTTGGCCCCCCTCCCCAAAAAAACAACCGCCCAAAAAACCACGGAAATGGTGTTTTTGTGTGTTTTTCCCCACAAAAAAGGTAATTTGGTGCTACATCTTCAGTAATTTCTGCTAATGCTGATGTTTTGCACATATTATATGTATTGATAGGTGCAAAAAAATATATATATAAAAATAGTGAGGTATTTTTTTTTTTTTTTTTTTTGGTTGCAAAATTTGTTATAAAAGAATGTGCTTAGAGGGATTCAGCTGTATTAATTCCTGCAAAATGCCAAACAAATTCTGTTTTCAAAGGAACATAAGGATATGTAATTAGCAGTAATTTTAGAGCAAATATGCCAGAAAAAAGATTCTACTGTATTTATTATTATTTCTGTTTTCAGTCATTTGGCACTAAGCCAAGTTCCAGTGACATGCTAGAGAGAGGTAATCAATGTCCCATTTGTCAGGATACAGTTAATGAACCTGTTATGCTGCCTTGCAAGGTATGGTCGTGGTGGTGTCTTTCATATCTGTGTTTATTAGAAGTTAAAAGTAAAAATTTGTAATCAGTTAAAACTGTCGGAGTTAGGAATCTACAAAAAGAATACATTGGGAGGGAGCCAGAGATGTACTGTGCAGCACTGGGGAGGAGGAAACTGACAGCACTATTTTTTCATATGGCTGAGACCCATCATATAAGCACAGTGACTCAGGTCGTGACAATCCTTTTGGCTTGAACATTTGGTTGCATGCCTGGAGCAACAGAGAAGTTCGGCATAACCAGTAGTCAATTGGTGGCGGGGAATATTGGTTAATTGGTTTAGGTATACAAAAAGAAAGTACTTGAGTCACTTCTGTAGATGGGTAATCTCATACCCTTGTTGGTTGTTTGTACTAGTCCGTATCTTGTCATGCTTGAAACGGGAGCAAAGAAAAACAACGCTGTCGCTTACAATGTGTGGATTAAAGTGACCCAACAGCTATGCTGAAGTTGAATGGTTAGTAGAAAAGGTGCAGATATCACAGATAAGCTGTAAAATGTGGTGCAAGATATTCCATTCTTTGGATAAAATTGACCCAAAAGCCATGTTGAAGTTGGATGTGTCAGGCCAATAGGCACAGATATTGTAGCCAAACTGTAAACCATGACACAATGCATTCTATTCTCTAGATTACATCCTGCTAATAAACAGGAATGTGAGAACAAATGCAGATGTTGTTTGACTTCTTACTAAAGAATAATTGCACTGCTGTAGTACTTAGTCATTCTCTTTTTGGGAATGGAGAGTATGGTCACTCCAATATTTGTGAATATATTGGTTCTGTTAGCTCCTTTGAGTCTCTATTCTTCTACTGCCTTTGATGTTTCTAAGATTGCTTGTAACTCTGTCATGTAATTTGTTGATAATTTGATCGATTGAGAGTTATATTTTTGGGGTGTTTGTTATGAGTATTAGTATCCCAGCTCCTCCTTTATTTATTGCATCCTCTGATGATCCCTGTGTGAAGACATGAACCCACTGTGATTTAGGGTATTGGGTATCTAGGTGATCAAGTGTGCTTGCCTTGAGAGCAGGAGGAGTTTCCATAGATCTGCTCTCAATGTATGGGATTGTAAGTTTTGCAATATGATGTGTGTGAGGTGTGTGCAGTGTTGTAAGTTGATTCTATCTGTTCCCATTCCTACGGGTTGTTGCTGGTTACTACTTCATTAAATCGTCCGAAGAGTCGCCACTACGCGTGCCTGGAGACAGATATAGAGGCTGTCACAGGCTAAGGGTAGCCCACCCGAATTGTCAAGGCATGCCGAAATTGGATATTCTAGGCCTACAAAGTGCATAACGGTGGCACAACGTAATCACGCTCCCGGCGGAAATCGCACGGATATCCGTGATGGTTACAATGGAGCGAACGCAAAACAAACAAACAAACTTATTCATTGGCTTTAGTCATAGGTGATTGAAGCTTGGACTTATTGGTCTATTTAGTATTATTTCATTTTTCTCATATATTGGGTGATGTTTCAGGCGTCAAATTTTCAGTCATTATTTGGATTTTCTCATCTCTGCGGTATGTTAGATTCTGTAATCCTGATGTTTCTCCCATTGCTGTTTTAGCTGTGCTCTTTAGTTGTTCTGTAATAATTTGGAGACCTGCATTCCGAATTGTGTCCCGTGTCTGGAGATTGGTATTTGCATATGTTGTTGCATATGTGCTCAATTCATATTCCAGAGTTGGGCTCCCCAATCTGTCCCAGATAGTTTTCATTAATTGTAGCCTGCATATGGCTTCTCATTCTGTCTCTTCGATATTTGATCCCCATATAAATTTCTTGTCATATATAAGAAATTATAAGATATAAGATATGATAATCTTTAATTTCAGGTAGACTGGGTATTTTCCTTTTGATAGTGGGCTATTGTCCAGTGTGAGAGTATACTTTTCAGTTTTTGTAGGGAGGGTAAAGAGTGTGGTGATAGTTCCCAATGGAGTGTGCAGAAAAGCTCAAGCACAGTTTTGATGACAAATGACTGACCCATCAGTGCAGATTAGTACATCATTTTCTGTAGTGTTATCATCAATGAGTTCCCTTACGTCTGCATCCACCGCCACCAGATTTGATCATGGTGTTGATCTAATGATTAATTATGGATTAATAACAGTAACTGAATATGATGTCTCACATTTAAATTTAATTATTATGTTCAACCATTTATTGGAACAATAATTATAACAATTTGCAGTACTATGTTCACAGCTAATTATAATTATAACAATTTGCAGAACTACATTCACAGCTAATTATAATTATAAAAATGTACAATACTACATTCACAGCTAATTATTATTTTTATGTCCCAGCATATTTTCTGTGAACAATGTGTTTCAATCTGGTTTGACCGGGAGAAAACGTGCCCCATGTGTCGAGCTGAAATCACCACAGAGTCTCCCATGTGGAGAGATGGAAACACTAGCCCACATCTACAATGGCACTGATAGTTTGTTATTTGTTATAAGTGCGGTGAATGTATATCTGTGAGCGTCAGCCAGAATACTTGAGTTGACTGATCAATGTGTACAGTGTAATTCAGTGAAATTTATGTTATTTTCAGATATGTTTGATTTGTTTTGATAATTTTTATGTTTTCAACTACATTTTTAATTGTTTCCAATTCTGAAGGAACATATAGCTGTTTCTGTGTTCAGGTCAGTAACACTGGGTTATGTTTTTAGACTTAATCTCTAGTACAGAGTTCACATGGGTTATGTTTTTAGACTTAATCTCTAGTACAGAGTTCACATAGGTTATGTTTTTAGACTTAATATCTAGTATAGAGTTCATATGGGTTATGTTTTTAGACTTAATATCTAGTACAGAGTTCATATTCTGTGATTTGATCAGTGACACTGGATTATGTTTTTAGACTTTTATTTAACACAGAGTTGACATTCTATTCCAATTCCATTAGCTACGTTATAGTTGCTGCTCAACTCTGCAACATTTTGCCAGGTTTAACATATTTGACTTCTGTACATCAGCCTCAACAAAAAATGGAAACTGACAGATCTAGGAAACATAGCCCTATGTAATTTTTGATCTACTTTGTTATTCCATTTTATGCATGTCCCAATCTTGATAAAGACCTTTTGATAAAAACATTAATCCCATTTACAGAGTGTCCATAAAGTTGCAATCCACTCATTTACATTGCTGATGATGACGTCACATGAATTGTGGGTATTTAGTGTGAACCTGTGTGATGTCATTATCACAACATTTATGAAACAAAATCACTACTACTCATATTCTTCAGTGTTCATTCTCAAAGTCCCACTGGATCTCTCTTGTAGCAGGACATGGTCCTACTAGATTTCTAGCACGATGTAGTCCATAGAATGGAAATGTATTGTGTCACCGTTTTATTTGCGCCAATTGCCTGACAAATCTGTCTTCGGCAGAATTAAAGCTTATATCAATCGCGTTTTGAATAAAGTGGCTCATAGCACAATGAAGTTATTCTACAGCAGATAATGGAACTTGTATATGAGGAAACCTCTGCACAAATTGTACACATAACATCTTCCAATCTTCCATATATATATATATATATATTAATTAGAAGCAATTCCCAGCGTTTCCTGGGCAAGAATAAAAGAAAAATAGAATGGATGCAAATATTTTTTTTATAATGTAGCAGTGACTATGTCACAGTATATGTTGATATGTTTCAGTATATGTTTCTACATATTAATCGGTCAGAGGTAAAAGGTTAACCAATTAATATCAGTGGTCAGCTTTGTCGGAGCACAGGAGAACTTTTAAGATTTTCAGAAGTGCCAGCCGTTTCATTTGAGCCAAAATATAATGGAGCCATAATTCGTTATTCTACATGATGTACTCAAGGAGCCTATAGCGAACACAATTCATCATTCTTAGCACCATTCAGTTGAACAAATAAATTTTAACTCTGCAGCTAACATCATTCTTAGCATCATTCAGTTGAACAAATAAATTTTAACTCTGCAGCTAACATCATTCTGCTGAGTCACCTGTACATTGGAGCAAGGGAATACACATATCTTTGCATCCGGGAGCACTTCTTGCATGTTAAAAAAAAAACTGCGATCAGTAGGCCCATTCTCTGGGAAAGAACCTATATTAATTTTCAAACTCAATGATTTTCTCCCTAACTTCTCTAGTGACCCCCTTGACATGCATGCTAATTCATTATTCTTCACTCCCTTTAGGACCCCAGGAACACATATGCAAGGAGTGGCTCTTATAACACTACAGATTGCCCTGACCTTCTTTGTCAGGCTATTTCTTTTTTTCATCTCTGAGCAACATCTCCTGTCTGATACATTGATGTCGTTTATTTACTTGTTTTGTTAGTGCTACATTCTCATGTGTGTTTCGATGCCTGAAAGGGGAACAAAGAACAGCAACTCCGTTACAGGAAGCAACTAAGGATGTTTTGATGTTGGCTGTTCCAATACATAGAGGGTCAAACTAAAAAAACCCCAGATGCTGAAGTTGGATGTGTCAGTGCGTCCGTAGTCCAACTTCAATAACAGTTACCATGTTGTTCCAACAGGCCGACGTTGTGCTTGAACTAGTTACGGGCACGGCATGGGTGAACGGAACAACAAAGAAACCTGTTGCAAGGGCCATAGTTGCGCCCTGATGTCAACGTCTGTTTCAGCAACATTAGACTTGAAACACCATCGAGTCGAATGGCTGCTGGAACAGAGGGCGGAGCACTTATGGGAATGCCCCACGTGCCATGAGGCCAGTTTCTAATCAAGAATCAAGAATCAAGAAGAAGTGCATCATTTACTGTGATGTTGATTTGAGTCCTGTTTCCTGTACATGATGATGACTTCTGTCTCTGTTTATGTAATTCTACTTTATAAATGATGTACAGACAGTTGATTTAATTGATTATTAGCTATAGGTTTGTCTGAGTATGTGGATTATCGGCACAGCCTTGATGTTAGTAGGTTGTCATTTGTTGTAGGTGAGATGGTGGGTTGTCATCTGTTGTAGGTGAGATGGTGGGTTGTCATCTGTTGTAGGTGAGATGGTGGGTTGTCATCTGTTGTAGGTGAGATGGTGGGTTGTCATTTGTTGTAGGTGAGATGGTGGGTTGTCATCTGTTGTAGGTGAGATGGTGGGTTGTCATCTGTTGTAGGTGAGATGGTGGGTTGTCATCTGTTGTAATGAGATGGTGGGTTGTCATCTGTTATAGATGAGATTTGGGTTTGAATAATATTCTTCAACTAACACGATCATTATCAATAGTTCCGCCTGTTATAGTTTAGTATTTATGTTATCTCAGGAATGTGCATATGGCTGCAATCTATTTATTGCTGTGTCCGTTGATTGACCATTTCTTATTTCTTCCATAGTTGTGAGAGATGATATATCTAAATGATATGGTTAAGATTGCAATTATTATTTGGTGGTGGTAATTGACTTAGTTAATAATCATAATATAAATAATAAATAAAAAAACTCACCCTGAACATGACGTGGCGACAGCAAGGGTATGCGTTCTTTATCACACAAGCCACTTGAATACTCTCTGTAACTCCATAACGAGAAAAATACAGTATGAGTTTTTAAAAAAATAACCATAATTTCACTTTCATGGCAAGGTAGTGGTGTTAGTTGAATACAACAGGTTAATTCATAGCAAGGTAGTGGTGTTAGTTGAATCATTTATTCATTAGGTGCCATGCTGGCTGGCGTAGGCGATCATGGCTCTTCACAGCTCACTATCTCCAGTATTATGTATCTAGATCGTTGTTGTTTCCCTGCCATGCCAGGTTGTTGGAACTAGGTAGTGGTGTTAGTTGTATATAACACGTTAATTCTTCCCAGCGTATGATTTTGATAGTTTGTTTGTTTTGCGTTCACTCCATTGTAACCAGCACGGATATCCGTGCGATTTCCGCCGGGAGCGTGATTACGTTGTGCCACCGTTATGCGCCTTGTAGGCCTAGCACATCCAATTTCGGCATGATTTTGATAGTGACATTGAGAGGTTGAGTTTGATGTCACGTTTATATTACAATGTTGTGCTACTTCTCATTATTATCATCTCTGTTGCAAAGGAAATATGAGAAATTGGCAAATGTTCTCTGCTCATTTCGATCTCATGCTAGCCAAATTAATTCATAGTATTTCCTCAGCTGACTACTTTTTTGGGAGTGGATTCAGTGGATAAAGTAGTCCGTTATCTTGGCTTTATTTGAATATTGGATGGCAAATATCTTGACATTTTTTTAACATTGGATGGCAAGTATCTTGGCATTCCTTGTCCAGCACATGACAAGTATATTGAGATTCTTAGAACATCTTATGACAAATATCTTGGCATTTTTTAACATTGGATGATAAGTATTTGGACATTCTTTAAACATCGGATGGCAGGTGCTCCATGGAAAAAAATAGTGGGATATTATCATAAACCAAATCGATGCCAAAAATGAGAAACATTATGTGCATCGACACACTATTAATGTATATGAGAATTTGAGTATAAGTTGATATATTGAACCATTTCTTTTTTATGGATTTAGCTGGAGGCTATACGAATGTGGTTGCGTATGTGGGTCTCACCAATGCCCCACTAGACATACCACCCATGCAACAGAAAACCTTAGTGGATGACATGCCGTTATATTGAGGTTATATTCTTGTAGAAGCTTCATGGCATGTCATCTATACAGTTATGCTTTTGTTTTGTTGTTGAAATGTTTTTTATGTTTGCCTGAATATATATGTATGCACCCTCTGTGGTTGGGAGGGAGCCAGAGATGTACTGTGCATCACTGGGAAGGAGGAAACTGACAGCACTGTTTTTTCCTATGGCTGAAACCCATCATAGAGGTACAGTGACTCAGGACGTGACAATCCTTTTGACTTGAACATTTGGTTGCATGCCTGGAGCAATAGAGAAGTTCGGCATAACCAGTAGTCAATTGGTGGTGGGGAATGAGCACAGTGAACCCTATCTTGGCTACAGTGGCTAGGAGCAGTGCATAGGTTGAAACCTACCTTCCTAGAGGTGTGATAGTTATTTTCTGGATCTGTCCCAGGGTGGGCCGAAATTCCACAGACTTCCCAGCAATTTAATGCCATTTAATGGCATTAGGTTAAAGGGCATGAGCCCATGGACAGCTGGATCAGCAACCAACCAACCAACCAACTGGAGGTTATTGAGATATAGTTTTTGAAAAAAATGTATGAAAATACCATGGACAGCTAAGAAAACTAATGTAGACGTTCTTTGTGTGTTCTGTATCTGTATCTGTATCTGTGTTGTATTGGGTCATCAGAAATGCTGGTATAAAGTTTGACTGCAGTCACACCAATATTAGTTGTAGAAGTGATCAAATGTTCTGGTCCAAGATGGCAAAGAGAATATATGTGTTCTCATATTGGTAGCGTATCCTATTTAGGATGTAGCCATCAGCCCAGCATTTTTTGGCTGTAGTGATTTTCTTGGCAATATAAATACTTTCAGTAGTTTGCCATTGCTTTCTGAGCGGTCCGAATGCTCTAATGCCTGTGACAGGGATCAAACTTGGTACCTTGGCTATCACAGATGAGCTCTGTACCACTTCACCACATAGCCGGACTCATGTGGTCTTTTATAATTAGATGTTTTGCCTGAAAGCAATGGCAAAATACAAGAGTATTGTCCCAAGAATTTCCTTATGGATGTGTTAAAATTGGACAGCAATAAAGACCAATCAAGACGTGCTCAGAAAAATGAACGCTCAAGAAGGCCTGTTTTTAAACACCATATTAAGAAGGAAGTTAGGTTTTTCTGGCCATGTGAAGAGACACGATCTCATGGAATGAGTGTTGTTGAAAGGGGCAATAGAAGGCAGTAGAGGCAGAGGCCAACCAAGATGTTGCAGGACAAGAGGTATTCAGGAATGCATGCACATGTCGCTAGAGGAAGCGGGACAACTTGCCAGAGACTACGGGGATTTCAGAAGATTCATAAGGAGGATTACGTTATGAAAAGAATATGTCACGTGACACAGAAGTGATCAAAGATGCTGGTGTAAAGAGACAGATTATAGTAAAAATAAGAGGCAAACTCGCCTGCTTTTTGTCGGGCCTGAAATAGGAGCAATGAATAGTGATACTTCTACCAGTCAGTCATGTTGTAAGAGGCAATTAAGGTGGTTTAGGGAATGAAGTTATATGTCCCATACCATAGAGGGTCAAAATGACCCTCAGTTCATGCTGAAACCAGATGTGTTAGGCCGGAAGGTGCTGATATCTTAGTTAAGATGTAAACCATGACACAATGCATTCTGTTTTCTGAACTATATTCTGCTAGTCGCCAGAAGTTTGAGAACAAATAAGGAAGAAGAAGAGGTAATCAATATTAGGGCATGTGATGAGAAGAGTAAAACGTGAACATTTAGTAACCAGTATGTGATGAGAAGAGTAAAACGTGAACATTTAGTAACCAGTATGTGATGAGAAGAGTAAAACGTGAACATTTAGTAACCAGTATGTGATGAGAAGAGTAAAACGTGAACATTTAGTAACCAGTATGTGATGTTGAGAAGAACAAATTATGAACATTTAGTAATGAGCATGTGATGAGAAGAGTAAAACGTGAACATTTAGTAACCAGTATGTGATGTTGAGAAGAACAAATTATGAACATTTAGTAATGAGCATGTGATGAGAAGAGCAAAACTTGAATGTTATTTACTTGTGTGTTATGTTGTGTTCTTGATGAAGGCCTTTTAATAGAAATGTTGATTTGGGAGTGTTTCCAGTGATTAGCAGGATTTCATTGGTTGTTTTACTTCCTTAGCCTGAAACACTTGCATTGGAAATACAGGTCAATATGAGTATATCCATTGAAATCCAAATATGTATTTTCTGTACAAAATATAGAAAATCTACACGTCAGATATGAATCTGCAAGAAAATACTGTGGAATCCCTCTATAGCAGATACAGTTTTCCTTATTGTTTATACTGTGTATAGCAAATTTTTGTTATTACATAAACATTCTGGTGGTCTGGAATAAGTTGTTATAATGGGGATTTGACTGTATCAATGTTATGTTGGCCATCTTTTACCAGATAGTTTATATGACTGCATGGTTCCAAAATGGTTACTAACATTGCCTATAAAAATCATTACAACCAACACAAATGCTGGATGGATTGCCAAATCTTGAACTGGAAATGTATTTCCTAATAGCAATTCCTAATTGTCCTGTGTTATATGTCTGAGTTGCTTGTTGTGTTCTGTGTTATATGTCTGAGTTGCTTGTTGTGTTCTGTGTTGCATGTCTGAGTTGCTTGTTGTGTCCTCTGTTGCATGTCTGAGTTGCTTGTTGTGTTCTGTGTTGCATGTCTGAGTTGCTTGTTGTGTCCTCTGTTGCATGTCTGAGTTGCTTGTTGTGTTCTGTGTTGCATGTCTGAGTTGCT
Source organism: Meghimatium bilineatum (assembly GCA_034231615.1). Taxonomy (NCBI): domain Eukaryota; kingdom Metazoa; phylum Mollusca; class Gastropoda; order Stylommatophora; family Philomycidae; genus Meghimatium; species Meghimatium bilineatum. The sequence goes on from CM067309.1 coordinate 16,926,264, forward strand.
TGTTGTGTCCTCTGTTGCATGTCTGAGTTGCTTGTTGTGTTCTGTGTTGCATGTCTGAGTTGCTTGTTGTGTTCTGTGTTGCATGTCTGAGTTGCTTGTTGTGTTCATGTTGTTTGACATCACTTCTGCTTGATATAGGTCAAAGTGTCAATTGTAGCCAGTTTTTTGTGTGTGAATAGTGAAACATTATTATTTCATATTTGTTGTATTGTACTCTTGTTGGTATACAGTTGAAACAATCTGGTATCTATTACTGATGATTGATCATTGCTAGGATGATTAAGTGTTGCTGGGATGAGTGTGAATGTGTGTTGCTGGGATGATTAAGTGTTGCTGGGATGAGTGCGTGTTGCTGGGATGATTAAGTGATACTTGGACCTGAAATGGGTGCAAAGAAGAGTAACACTGTTGCCTGACATGAACATCATAATAGACAACTAAGAAGTTACTAACCCCAACCCCATGATCTCCGATGTGAAGCCTGCTGAAGACCCATGCCTGGATTGCCAGGAGGGTACAACCCTCTTATCTGCAGTATGCCTTGAGATTGTAAGAAAGCCATGGAAAATTCCCCTCCATTGGAGAAGACTGTTCAGCTCATAGCATTGTATCTTACAGCCACATTTAGTCAAACTTCTTCTTTCATTTGCCTGCAATAATGCATGGCACTCTGGCCAAATGTTTCTGACTTCAGGACTTTTACTTGCTAGGCAAGACTGTGGTCCTTCATGAATGTAGGAAGGTCTGACCAGTCTTAGTTTCCATCCTCTGCTGCCTGTACGAAGTTCCATCTCCTCGCCAAGGAGCAGACGTCGATGGGGATTGAGTCAAACAATAATCCTGGAATTGCACAAGTTCTGAGAAACTTCTCCATGGAGAAGAATGCCAGAGAAACACTAACTGGCAGCTCAAGGTCAAATTTCACTTCCTGGCATATGAAACAAGAGTGATACGGACACACCTTGCGATTATATCATCATCATCATTTATTATGGTTATGCTATTCTGTTTTGGTTCAGTCAAATATACCTCTAATGGAGAGGTACACTTTTTTTTTCACCCGCAGGCATAAGTCCACTTTAGTTGTATCACAACTTTTTAGTCATCAAAAAGTAGCAGAAATCGTGGTTCTAGTAATTCAGTTACCATGACCGCAAGTTTTTCACGTCTTAAAGAGTCAATACTGTGAATTTACAAATTATGTGATAAGTCTGTTTTTGTTTAAATCATGCTTAAATTTTCTTTGTTATAATATCACTTGGAATTATTATGATACTCTCTACTTTTATCGTTATCATCAGAAACAATAACATGTATTTTTAATTTGTTTATGTTTGCAAGGGGGACAAACTATCAGAAATCAATAAAATTGACAAGAATTTTTGTGAGATTTATTCCCCTTTAAATTCTTTTTCTTTTACATTTATACTACATGACTGTCCTATGGGTAGAGTTGGGTGCTGCTGTAGTCTTGTAGTTACTACAATGTCTTCCTAGTCCGGTTTTCCAAGGTTCAATACCCAGTTCAATTGGAAATATTTTTAAATCACTAGGTCGACCCAGCTTAAGGGAAAGTTACAGGATCTTCTGGGAAAGTAAAGAAGTGGACATCATCATCAGTTGCATGCTGTTGGTCAATGAAAAATACATATGGGCATAACTTCTTATTCTCTGATACGGTCTACAGGTGTGAATGGACACCAAACATAGATACCTCTGTTCTTCAAGAAATTGTATGAATTTACTGTCTAGGTAATGCCTGATCCTGGAGATGAGCAAACCAGGGCACATTGATTATGGACAAAGGTGAGATCTTGAACGTAGGATAGTCCAATCCCATTATAACAACTTGGTCAGGGCTGGAGGAATAAGTATGTAATAATAGGAATTCGCTATATATTGTACCAACAATTAAGAATACATATAAATGGACAATTTTATAAATTTTGGTGTTAAGTATTGAGATTTGTTATAAAAGGATATGCTATAGAGGAATTCCACTATACTGGATTGTATAGTGGAGAATGAAGTTCACTGATGAACAAGTATACAAAGCCTGAAGGAACTTTGAAACAAGCGTGGAACAAATAAAGAAGGATAAATAAAGAAGGATAAAAGATGGTCGAAATAGACGCATAGAAAACGCTGCAACGGAATGATAAGCATACACACTTCACTATCGTTAAAAGAGACTGAATGACTTTGGGTCTGCCCGAAGTACATTGATATTAGTTCTGAAATGTTCTTTTATAGGACTGTCTCAGTTCCACTTTTCACAGAACGATAGCTGGCCCACAGAATGACAGTATGGCCTACATAATGACTGTCAGGCCCACATAATGACAGTCTGGTTCACAGAACGACAGTCTGGCCCACAGAACAATAGTCTGGCCTACAGAACGAGTCTGACCCACATAATGACAGTCTGGCCCACATAACGACAGTCTGGCCCAAAGAACAATAGTCTGGCCTACAGAACGAGTCTGACCCACATAATGACAGTCTGGCCCACATAACGACAGTCTGGCCCACAGAACAATAGTCTGGCCTACAGAACAATAGTCTGACCCGCAGAATGCCGGCGCACAGAACAACAGCATGGCCTACAGAATGACTGTTGGGCCCACATAATGACAGTCTAGTTCACAGAACGACAGTCTGGCCCATAGAACAATAGTCTGGCCTACAGAACGACAGCCTGGCCAACATAATGACAGTCTGGCCCACATAACGACAGTCTGGCCCACAGAACAATAGTCTGGCCTACAGAACGACAGCCTGGCCAACATAATGACAGTCTGGCCCACATAACGACAGTCTGGCCTACAGAACAATAGTCTGGCCCGCAGAATGCCGGCCCACAGAATGACAGTATGGCCTACAGAATGGCTGTCGGGTTCACAAAACGACAGTCTGGCCCACAAAACAATAGTCTGGTACACAGAACGACAGCCTGGACCACAGAAATGTCTCTGCAAAGTAAATTGTGGGAACCCCATAACGCTGTATAACAAACCGCTGTATTAAACATGACTAATATCAAACCGGATGTATAACCATTGATGACACAAGAAGAATAGGATGATGCGTGATGTTTGTGTCTTGCTCTTTAGGGATAGAAATTTGCTTCAACGATTTGTGGAGCTTCCTTGTAATAGGTTTGTGTGTCATGAGTTTATGTTTATGTGGTTTATGTTTATGTGTTTTATGTTTATGTGGTTTATGTTTATGTGTTTTATGTTTATGTGGTTTATGTTTATGTGTTTTATGTTTATGTGGTTTATGTTTATGTGGTTTATGTGTTTTATGTTTATGTGTTTTATGTTTATATGGTTTATGTTTATGTGGTTTATGTTTATGTGGTTTATGTTTATGTGGTTTATGTGTATGTGTTTTATGTTTATCTGTTTATGTTTATGTGGTTTATGTTTATGTGGTTTATGTTTATGTGGTTTATGTGTTTTATGTTTATGTGTTTTATGTTTATGTGGTTTATGTTTATGTGGTTTATGTTTATGTGTTTTATGTTTATGTGTTTTATGTTTATGTGTTTTATGTTTATGTGTTTTATGTTTATGTGGTTTATGTTTATGTGTTTTATGTTTATGTGTTTTATGTTTATGTGTTTTATGTTTTAATGAGGCGTGGATCACCATGATCTTCAGTAAGATGAAGTCTGCTGAAGACCTTATCATGATCTTCAGTAAGATGAAGTCTGCTGAAGACCTTATCATGATCTTTAGTAAGATGAAGTCTGCTGAAGACCTTATCATGATCTTCAGTAAGATGAAGTCTGCTGAAGACCTTATCATGATCTTCAGTAAGATGAAGTCTGCTGAAGACCTTATCATGATCTTCGGTAAGATGAAGTCTGCTGAAGACCTTATCATGATCTTCGGTAAGATGAAGTCTGCTGAAGACCTTATCATGATCTCCGGTAAGATGAAGTCTGCTGAAGACCTTATCATGATCTCCGGTAAGATGAAGTCTGCTGAAGACCGTATCATGATCTCCGGTAAGTTGAAGTCTGCTGAAGACCTTATCATGATCTTCAGTAAGATGAAGTCTGCTGAAGACCTTATCATGATCTCCGGTAAGATGAAGTCTGCTGAAGACTTTATCATGATCTCCAGTAAGATGCAGTCTGCTGAAGACCTTATCATGATCTTAAGTAAGATGAAGTCTGCTGAAGACCTTATCTTCCTTTTCTTTTATTCGCTTAAAATGTCTATGTTTGTAATTGACAGGTAGTAACATATTTTCGTGATTTTGTGTTGCTATTGACCGGTTGCTCCGTCTTGTTACATACATACATAACACACACACCATACCAATTTCATGGTAAAGACACCCATGCTACATGTTCCGTTGACCGGGAACAGGTTAGAAAGAACCAGCACAATCAGATACCTGGGTGTATTTTTTTTAAAAACAGAAATCTGAGTTTCAGGGAACATGTTGACCACGTTATCGTATGGGCAGGAAAAGGCTTAACAGCAATGAAGATTATAGCTGCTGAGCAGTGTGAGCAGAGGATGTTATTTCTTGTATACCAGGGTGTGGCTGTGGTGGAATATGCACTAACAATTCTGACTCAGCCAAACTCAGATCGAAAAACTGGATAGAATTCAGAATGCAGCAATGCGTATCATTCTTGGGTGGACAAGTGAAACATCGACAAGAGCTATGCAGTTATACTTAAGTGTCCAACAGCAGAATACAGATTACAGTATTGTCGTGCACGGGCGTACCTTCAAATACATGCAGACAAGGAATACCCATTGCATTCCGTAATACAGAAAGTTAAAGGTAGCAGACTTAAGAGACGGGAGTCGTGGTAGCGACGTGATGAGGCTGTCATACAAAGCGTGTGCAGATTGCAAGATGTGGCAACAAGTTCGAAATGATAGGGCTACCCACAGATTTCGAAACGTGTTTGAAAGTACTAATAATACTTAGCAAGGAATGCAGAGAAGATGTTACCTTCTATGAGCCCCATCCTTCGGACCCTATTCCTGATCATAACCTCACGGTTGGTTGCACTGTCAAACGGCACTGTCATAGATGACGTTGCGGTCCACATATTTGAAACACTCTTCAATGAAGGTGAATGTGACTTTGGGGAATGTGACAGACCGGATCACAACCTAGTCTGTCAACCCTTTGAGATCAATGCCCCTTAGTCGTATGGATTATATGACGTTGTTCCATCATTTATCTTGTTTCATTGATATTTGGGTGTGTTTTCTATATTTTATGTTTGTGTTGTTTGACCTCTGACCATATAGTTTTAACTCTTTCGAGTTAAATTTAGCTCTGTTATGTGAAAGTGAACGTCGGTTCTTACTCGTCGTTTTCTATTGTGAATGTGTTCTTGATAAAGACCGTTTTGCTCAAAAAGTCGATTTGTGTGCACGCTATTATGTATGTTTCTAGTTATTATAAAAGCGTCATTGCCCTGTTCCAAGCTTCTCCTGTATTATTGGATCGTTTTCCTCACTTTCTTATAAAAAAGACTTAAAAAAAATGTGGGGCTTTTAATAAAAAAAATCTGAGTGTTTACGACTGAACACAAATTGAATCCGGTAATTTCCCAAATTCAATCACAACCCCAGCTCATTTACCCCCCTCCTCTTTCTCTCAATAAAAAAAAATAGTTTCGTTTATTAGAATTGTCCGGCTCTGTGGTGAAGTGGTACAGAGCGCGTCTGTGACGGCAAAGGTACCGAGTTCGATCCTCACCACAGGCAATTGTGCATCCGGACCGTTCAGAAAGCAATGGCAACCTACTGAACGTATTTATACTGCCATGAAAATCACCACAGCCAACAAATGATGGGTTGATAGCTACGTCCTGGATAGGATATACTACCAATTTTTATTATAATTAATCTCTACGTCCCACGATAAAAGAATCAAAAGTTCTCAAAATACACTGAACCTTTACCTTCCCACTGGTACTTGGACTCCCGGCCGTTATTATTACTTGTGTAATCTCCGCACGTAGCAACCATTTTTAGCTCGCATGAAGAAAATACAATTATATTATATAATATTCATTTATTTAATAAAGTACGCAGGTTATTTTCTTCGTCCCAAAAAACTCTACTAAGAACAGCAGAGAAAGCTCAGTATTAGACATATGCAATACACAAGAGCTACAGAAAGTAGTATGAGGCGAAAGAAATGATTACTGGACTAAATTGGTAGGGCCATCAACCCAGTATTTTTTTTTACTGAATTGAGTTTCTAGGCAATATGCATACGTTAAGTAGTTTGCCATTGCTTTCTGAACTCAAATGCTTGCGGCAGGGATAGAATTCGTGGATTACTGCCCTATGTGTAATCTTTTGCCCACAAGGAATTAATTAACCAACCAACCAAGTACACTAAACTGAAAATAGAACTAGTGCTAGTGCACAAACTAGAACTTGAATTATAACTTGAACTAGAACATGAAATAGAACTAAAAACTAGAACTAGAACATGAACTAGAACAAAAAATGGAACTTGACTTAGAATTAGAACTTAACTTGAACTAGAACATGAAATAGAACTAAAAACTAGAACTAGAACATGAACTAGAACAAAAAATGGAACTTGACTTAGAATTAGAACTTAACTTGAACTAGAACTTGAACTAAACCAAATTAAACTAAATTGTCTATTGGCTATTGTCTATCCCCAGGTGAATGATTGTTGATCGCATTCACACTTGCCGTTAAGCGTAGGAGTGTGTATCTTAAGCTGTCGTTTCAAGGCCAAATGTGTTGCCGAGGTTGCATTTAGTCCGTGTTTGTTCAAGGTTATCTTAACGTTTTCTACCCACCGTTTTCTTGGTCTACCTTTGGCTTTACGCCCGGATATTCTTGTATTATATGATCTTATTGGTATTTGGTTTGGCTTCATTTTCATAAGGTGACAGAACCATTTTACTTGCTGTCTCTCAATATGTTCGATACATGATATTATACCAACTTGATATTAAACTAAATTAAATAAACTAAACTAACAAGTTATATGCCTTTTTTTGTAGTGTTGGTTATCATGTAAGTTCACAACCACCTGTCTCATGTGCGGCCACTTATCTCCGATATCGTAGTTCCCCCATGCTCAAACGTCAACATGTCCTGCATCTTCTCTCTTGTTCTTCTTCTGCTTATGAAATAATAATTTTTTGCCTATATTTGATTTCTACATATTGAAGTTTGAAGGTAAGAATTTTCACTCATATTTATCTGACGTGTTAACATTGCCAGACGTTTTATTTGACATGTTTACATAAACAAAAACTCATAAATATTAACCTAAACAGAAAAAACCACTTCGAGCACGCGGATGGAAGTAGATGCAGTCACTTGTGTCCTCAAGTGGCTCTCTGTAACTGTATTGACTAAAGCAGTTATTGTGTCAGACTTGCAGTCCAGCTTCGAAAGATATAAAATGGCCGATGTTGATATGAGTGCCTAGCACCTATAGTTACTTCCAAACTCTGTGACATCACATGCATTTACTGCCCAGGACATGCATGAGTTCGTGGTAATGAGAGAGTAGATAAACTTGCATTCAATGCATCAATGGAAGAGGAGTTAATAATGGACAGGAGAGACGTACTGAAATTAATTCATGAGCGACTTCTGAATGCGGACACAGGGACTGACGAGACATCAAGTCTGAGATTCAGAGAATGAGTAATTAAACGTGGAAGTAGTACAACTTGATGTTTACGAGGTAGAATGCGGATCTTATTCATCCAACGAGCGATAGGAATATATGGCCATTGCTAATCTCTTTCTGATCTCTGCTGAGAAATCTCCTGATGTTCGTCCGTCGTAATCGACGATGACCAAAAACTCAACCATAATAATAATAACAATAAGTAATAAAAATAATAAAGTTAATAGTGCGTTTTTGAATGACTAGCAAGTCCAATGCGCGCACAAAATGGTATTTTACAGAATTGACAACAATAGAGGATGTCTATGTGAGGTTGAGATGTTTTTTTCTTTTCTACGTGTCCGCTTCTGTCTTGCAGTATCTTGTTTGGACTCTTCCGCCGCTAGTGCTCCTGTTCTAATGCTGTAACGCCATGCTGTTCTATCATGAGCGAGGCTCTCCGAAGCGCCTACGTCAGTGTTAAGATGTTTCAAGGATGACTTGAGCGTGTCTTTGAAGCGCCTTTTCTGTCCACCAGCTTTTCGAAATCCTGCCTTGAGGGCTCCATAATATATTTGTTTTGGCAAACGCGAGTTCTCCATATGCACAAGATGGCCTTCCCAGCGTGCCTGCGCCTTCATAAGTAGTGTGTGGATGCTTATTGAGGTTGTTTTTCCAAGACCTCGTAGTCTGTCCCACCAATGGATGTTTAGTAATTTACGTAGGCGGGTAAGATGGAAATGATTTAATTTTCTTGCATGTCTAGAAATCTAGAGTTCTCCTAGGGCGTTGATGGTTGACCCGAGGTAATCAAAGTGCGGACATTTTCTAGTTTTTTTTTTGTTTTGTTTTAATTAATGACTATCGTATGCATTAGTTCATCTCTGATGATATGTATTATGTTTGTATTTTTATACGTCGAGGAAAAGAGACGTATGTTTTTTTATAGATGTTAACAGCTATAAAGCCAGAAGCAGAACATGTAAAAGATGGATCACAGAAATCAAAGAAGACACATGGACAAGCTTACAAACAGCATACAGATAGACCATCTCCAGAGACTATGGCGATACATCTCCATAACAATGGAGACTGTGGTGGTGATCAGGGCATTTGTGTGGGTATGCACACAGAAGGTAACGAAGGTCTGCATCTTGAGTGACTATGAGTAAGATTAAGAAGGTACAAGTGGGCTTAGTTCGTGAACAGTGGATTGAGGCCCTGAGAAAGGCGAGGCTGAAAGTGGTTATATTTATTTTAGTGCCGGAACATGTGGGTGTTTGAGGCAATGAAAGAGCGGATCAACTGGCATCATGCGCGATTGTGGCACAGAGTGATGGGGCAATGGATCGCGCTGACGTTTTGAATTCCTTAAGAGATATAACACGCGAGAGTGAGACTAATGTGGATGATGATTCATTTTCAATGGCCAGGATTAAAGATCAGGGGTTGAAATGCGGTGTTACTAGAAGTGAACATTTTGGAGGGCGCAGAAGAAAGATGGTCAACCAGCATAGGACTGGTACTGTCAGCAGAAGTGTAATGGCGGATACACTCAAGGAGAGATTGGAGCAACTATAGACGTGTCCAGTTTGCAGTGATATTGATCCGACGACTAACTAACTAACTAACTAGCCATCTCAGAGAACTCTTCTGCCCTGACACCGAATGAGTTGCATGAAGTATTTGTTATTTTATCGTTTGACATTAAGGACATACTTCCATCTACCACGTTATCTGCAACCATCGTTTGACATTCATGTAACTTGTCTTAATTCCACTTTCTTAAATATTTTCTTGTATTTTAGTCTTCTTTTCTTTCTTTTCGCGTTATACCCCTTTATGCTTTGCAGCGTCAGGGATATAAGAGTTCTCTGGAGATGGTTTTTTGTGTATGCGTCATATATGTTTGTTTTTGTTAACTCTTTTATTTCGATAATCCATCGTTTGTTTGCCGTGGCTTTGTATCTGAGAGTGAACTGAACAATATGCGGAATGAATGAAAATTTCTGCTAAATTCAAGAGATCCCTGGAAACATAAGTGGTATTGAACTAGAAACATTTGTATTTTTAAATCTGTGTCACAAAATCACACCCCCTAACCGGCTGTAATTTGAAATGCTTTCTTTTAAATATTTTTGTGTGATATTTTGCCATTGTAATATTTATCCGAATGTAAAAATATGATATTTTACATACACATTAGGGATGTGGATGAGGTTTTAGGTTGGGAAAATCACAGGCTAAAACTCAGTTTGGTGTTTTGACAAAACAAGCCATATCAAAAATATGTCTTTACGAGTGGTAACGTTGAGTGCTTTATTTAGTTTAGTGTTCTTGAACAGCTAAAAAGACAAATCAAGAAGTGTTAAGATCAATAAACATCAAAGAGGGCTGGCTCCTTAACGTCTTATCAAGAAAGCTATGTTTCTTCGGACATATAAAAAGACAAAACAGCATGGAAAGATTAATAGCTGAAGGCAGAGTAAACGGCAACAGGGGAAGAGAGGCGACCAAGACGACGATCCTGCAGTGATATGTCAGGTTGTTTAAACGTGTCTCAAGCTGCGGAAGGTCAACTCGCCCAGAATCAGGGAGTGTTCAGTGAATCAATAAGGAAGATCATGTCATGGAAAGAATATGCCACATGATGATGATGAGTGTTCTTAAAAAATATAGCCATTGTTAAAGCCAGTCTGCAGTGCTTTAGAAAGCCGAGCTCTTTTATATATACATATACTATATCAAGTACGTAGATAAGGTGCAGCGTAAGAGGTGGCAAAGTAATGATTTATATAGCTATAGTAGTATTATCATGTTGAAGAAAGTGGGAGAAAGTGGTAGAAGGTAGGAGAGAGTGCGAGAAAGGGGAGAAAGTTGAAGAAAGTGGGAGAAAGTGGTAGAACGCAGGAGCAAATTGTAGAGAGCAGGAGAGAGTGGGAGAAAGCGGAGAAAGTTGAACAAAGTGGGAGAAAGTGGTAGAAGGCAGGATAAAGTTGTAGATAGCAGGAGAGAGTGGGAGAAAGCGGAGAAAGTGGGAGAAAGTGGTAGAAGGCAGGAGAGAGTAGGAGAAAGTTGGAGAAAGTAGGAGAAAGCAGGAGAAAGTGGTAGAAAGCAGAAGACAGTGGGAGAAAGCAGAGCAAGTGGGAGAAAGATGGAGTTGACATGCATTATTTTGGAGATGCAGTGGAATGATTGTGATTATTTTTCCGTCATTCCAAATTTACATTTATTTTTGTCAGTTCCCTGTGGGATATAGGGCCGCAACTAACAATTTCTGAGTTGTCATCTTCATTTGTGCTCAGATGGAACATGTTCGCAATTAATTTGGTCTCCATCTTCACTTTTTCTTTCCATGCGTTCATCGGGTTTCCAACTTTCCTCTTACCGCGTGGGTTCCGATACAGCGACTGTCTGGTTATGTTGTTAGACTTCTTTATGAGGGTGTATCCTATCTATCTTCATTTTCTACATGTTATCTCTACCCTCATCAGACACTGGTGTGTCCGACCTATCTTCATTTTCTACATGTTATCTCTACCCTCATCAGACACGGGTTCCACATTTCCATTGCCTTGATATTAATTAATACGAGAACTCTCAACAATGAAATTGTAGAAACGTCTGTGCAGCGCAGTTGCAGTTAAAGAACATAGCGGACCACACACTCAGAGACAAACACATATATGTATATATATATATATATATATATATATATATATAGAGAGAGAGAGAGCAAGAAAAAAGAGAGAGAAAGAGAAAAAGAAAGAGAGAGAAAAAGAAAGAAAGAAAAAAAAAAGAGAGAGAAAGAGAACAAGAAAGAAAGAGAGAAAGAGAATAAGAAAGAAAGAAAAAGAAAAAAGAAAGAGAAAAAGAAAAAGAAAGAGAAAGAGAAAAAGAAAGAAAAAAGAGAGGGAAAGAGAAAAAGAAAGAAAAAAAGAGAAAGAGAGAGAAAGAGAAAGAGGAAAAGAAAGAAAAGGAGAGAGAGAAAGAGAAACAGTAAAAGAAAAAGAGAGAGAGAAAAAGAAAGAAATAAAAAAGAGAAAGAGAAAAAGAAAGAAAGAAAGAGAGAGAAAGAGAAAAAGAAAGAAAGAAGAGAGAAAGAGTGAGAGAAAAAGAGAGAAAGAGATATAAGAACGAAGGGCTGCAGTTTGGTTTCGAGTGTCTGCTGAATTTTGATGAACATAAAACACACATACGTGAGTTTTACAGGCTGTAAAATAGGACACGATACTCGTTCAACTAGTTACAGGTTAGGCTTACAGGTGAGTAAGATTTATAATTCTTGTAAGCTAAATACATGCTTTGTCATATTTTAAGAGTCTATGAGGGGGGAGGAGGTGGGGGGGGGGAGACGAGAGTTATTTGCATATCAAATAACTCGGAAAAAAGAAAGCTGCAGGTAGGGAAAAGAAATGAGAAAAAGAGAGTCAGTAAACAAGTACATATACCAACAGGAACAAAGTAATGCAACTAAAAAGACCAAACATTGTTACCAACGAGAACAAAGATATGAAAACCAACAACACAGAGATGCGCACCACCAACAACACAGAGATGCGCACCACCAACAACACAGAGATGCGCACCACCAACAACAAAGAAATGTACATGAATAATAGCAAATCATGTGCACTAACAGGAACACTGATATATGCACCAACAAGAACACATGAATGTGCACAAATAAGAACACAGAGGTATGCACCAACAAGAACACAGAGAACCATTAACAAAACTCATTCACATGTGAAAAAGAAATTAATTCAATGAAAACAAAAAAATATTGCATTCACTCTAACAAAGAGAAATTTCATTCACACTAACAAAGAGAAATTACATTCACACTAACAAAGAGAAATTACATTCACACTAACAAAGAGAAATTACATTCACACTAACAAAGAGAAATTACATTCACACTAACAAAGAGAAATTACATTCACACTGACAAAAAAATATTGCATTTACACTAACAAAGAGATATATAATTCACATGAACAAAGAGGTACTCCATTCACACAAACATATATTCCATTCACACAAACAGATATTCCATTCAAACAAACAAATAATCAGATATTCCATTCACACAAACAAATAGATATTCCATTCACACAAGCAAACAGATATACCATTCAAACAAACAAAGATATTCCATTCACACTAAAAGAAAAGAGATATTCCGGCAATAAAAATGACTAATGCGTATTTAAGAAATCATGTATAACATTACATTAAGGAAATATATTGTATCATAGAAAACATATGTCATAGAAAACGTATATTGTGTCATAGAAAACATATTTTGTCATAGGAAACGTAGGTATATTGTTTTATAGAAAACGGATATTGTGTATTGTATTATAGAAAATGGATATCGTGTCATTTAAACGAACACTGTGTTATAGAAAACGTATATTGTGTCATAGAAAACGTATATTGTGTCATAGAAAACGTATATTGTGTCATAGAAAATGAATATTGTGTCATAGAAAATGAATATTGTGTAATAGAAAACGAATATTGTGTCATAGAAAACGAATATTGTGTCATAGAAAACGTATATTGTGTCATAGAAAACGTATATTGTGTCATAGAAAACGTATATTGTGTCATAGAAAATGAATATTGTGTCATAGAAATCGTATATTGTGTCATAGAAAACGTATATTGTGTCATAGAAAATGAATATTGTGTAATAGAAAACGAATATTGTGTCATAGAAAACGAATATTGTGTCATAGAAAACGTATATTGTGTCATAGAAAACGTATATTGTGTCATAGAAAACGTATATTGTGTCATAGAAAATGAATATTGTGTCATAGAAAATGAATATTGTGTCATAGAAAACGTATATTGTGTCATAGAAAACGTATATTGTGTCATAGAAAACGTATATTGTGTCATAGAAAACGTATATTGTGTCATAGAAAAAAAGAAATTAAGTCACATAAAACATATTAAACATAATAAAAAACGAGAATAGATGTAACATTAAAGAAAATACAAGGGCATTCATCAACGCATACAATGAAACAAGTCTTATAAATTGTTTATGTCAAGGAAACATCTGACAGGCAGACAGTATACCCAATTTGCACATGCCCTTTTGTTTACACATTTGTTCCTACCAAAGGCGCAGAAACCAGATTTTTCGTTACAAACTCTTCTGCCTTCATAAACAGCATCATGCGAACGATACTTGTTGCATTTGAGAATGTCACGAGGTTGCATGTGGTTGTTGCTTGCGGGCAGCCCTAAGTGTTAGCGGTGAAAATAGCCATGTGCAAACTAACATTAGATTTGAAACTTTCATGCAGGGAACGTTCTTCCAAGGAATAAGTATTTAGTTTGTGATGACAAACATTATGATGATGGCAGATATAGGGCACGACAGGAAATATGGTTCAAGTTAAACACAGAAATCACTGTTTGAGGATTGACATACAGTAACAAAAAGTAACAATGGAATCGTTCAGTAGTTTTGCCATTGCTTTTTTGAGCCAAGCTGTAAACCATGGATATTTAAACACGGTCCGGATGCACAATTACCTGCGGTGGGATTTTAACCCGTTACCTTGACCGTCACAGATGCGATCTCTACTAAACTGCCAAAGAGCCGAACTTTTTTCCTCAATAGGTTACGAAAAAAAGATCATAAAATATCTCACGAAAACGTAGAAATGTCTTTTATGGTAAATCCCCCCTCCCCTTATGAAAGATGTACTTACGGCCCTGCTTCCAGACCTGCACTGAATAGCAAGCATGAATCCACAACATCAACATCCATCGTGAGAAAGACACGACGTTCTTGAACAATATTCATACATGAAAATACATTTTGGTTGTCTCCCTGGAGTAGTGACAAAGTTATTTCCCTTGTATTCACCAGGACTTAAGGTACAAAATACAGTAGCTTTGTATCAATCTAGTGCTGTGTCGAGTGCAGTAGGCGATCATGTTTCTCCACAACTCTTTGTCTCTTGTATCTGACAGAAGAATGATTAACTAGTTGACCTAGAAGTATTAACTATGCTCTTGTCAGGATTTGATGATTCTGGGATATCTGTCAGGATTTGATGATTCTGGGATATCTGTCAGGATGTGATGATTGTGTGATATTTGTCAGGATGTGATGATTCGGTGATACTTGTCAGATTGTGGTGATTCTGGGATACTTGTCAGGATGTGATGAAACTAGGATACTGTTTAGTATGCCTTATTCGTGGACTAAACATGCATTTATACCCCCCTCCCTTTAATACAATCATATCCTTGAAACAACAAGGTGTCCCATCGGTTAACGAACTGTGGAAGCTCTGTTATTTTGTCAGAAATGATAGATGATGTCAGGAGCTGCCTGCTCACAGTTAAAGGGATTATTTCATCATCATCATGTGTCAGGAGCTGCCTGCTCACAGTTAAAGGGATTATTTCATCATCATCATGTGTCAGGAGCTGCCTGCTCACAGTTAAAGAGATTATTTCATCATCATCATGTGTCAGGAGCTGCCTGCTCACAGTTAAAGGGATTATTTCATCATCATCATGTGTCGAACATAAAATGGAACGACATTGTCTCAAATAGTGATCTAAAAGATAAAACACACCAAGAGAACATATAAAATGTCATAAGAGAACGTAGATGGAACAACCTGGGACACGTTGATGAGAATACATTGAAATAAACAAGCACTCACGTGGTCACCGAATGGAAAAAGAAAACGAGGAATCCCTAATATCATCATTAAAAAAACCACAATACTTAATTAAAGAAGGGAAAATATTAGAAATAGTAGTCAATTTAAGAAGGGAAAATATTAGAAATAATAGTCAATTCAAGAAGGGAAAATATTAGAAATAATAGTCAATTCAAGAAGGGAAAATATTAGAAATAATAGTCAA
Organism: Meghimatium bilineatum; assembly: GCA_034231615.1. Taxonomy (NCBI): domain Eukaryota; kingdom Metazoa; phylum Mollusca; class Gastropoda; order Stylommatophora; family Philomycidae; genus Meghimatium; species Meghimatium bilineatum. The sequence goes on from CM067309.1 coordinate 16,941,831, forward strand.
TTCAAGAAGGGAAAATATTAGAACTAATAGTCAATTCAAGAAGGGAAAATATTAGAAATAATAGTCAATTCAAGAACTAAAATTGTAGGTAAATGATCGCAATCAAAACCTCTGCTCTATGTGCGCCTGTGGCACGAAGGCAACAAACTAATTACTAACTAACTATTAACTAACTACTAACTAACTACTAACTATTAACTAACTATTAACTAACTATTAACTAACTATTAACTACTAACTAACTAACTACTAACTAACTAGTAACTAACTACTAACTAACTACTAACTAACTACTAACTAACTACTAACTAACTACTAACTAACTACTAACTAACTACTAACTAACTAACTATTAACTAACTATTAACTACTAACTAACTAACTACTAACTAACTATTAACTAACTACTAACTAACTACTAACTAACTACTAACTAACTACTAACTAACTACTAACTAACTACTAACTAACTACATACTAACTACTAACTAACTACTAACTAACTACTAACTATTAACTAACTATTAACTAACTATTAACTACTAACTAACTAACTAACTACTAACTAACTACTAACTAACTACTAACTAACTACTAACTAACTACTAACTAACTACTAACTAACTACTAACTAACTACTAACTAACTACTAACTAATTACTAACTACTAACTAACTACTAACTACTTACTAACTACTAACTACTAAATAACTACTAACTAACTACTAACTAACTACTAGCTAACTACTAACTAACTACTAACTAACTACTAACTAATTACTAACTATTAACTAACTATTAACTACTAACTAACTACTAACTAACTACGAACTAACTACTAACTACTAACTAACTACTAACTAACTACGAACTAACTACTAACTACTAACTAACTACTAACTAACTACTAACTAACTACTAACTAACTACTAACTAACTACTAACTAATTACTAACTACTAACTAACTACTAACTACTTACTAACTACTAACTACTAACTAACTACTAACTAACTACTAACTAACTACTAACTAACTACTAACTAACTACTAACTACTAACTACTAAATAACTACTAACTACTAACTAACTACTAGCTAACTACTAACTAACTACTAACTAACTACTAGCTAACTACTAACTAACTACTAACTAACTACTAACTACTAAATAACTACTAACTAACTACTAACTAACTACTAGCTAACTACTAACTAACTACTAACTAACTACTAACTAACTACTAACTAACTACTAACTACTAACTAACTACTAACTACTTACTAACTACTAAATAACTACTAAATAACTACTAACTAACTACTAACTAACTACTAACTAACTACTAACTACTAACTAACTACTCACTAACTACTAACTACTAAATAACTACTAACTAACTACTAACTAACTACTAACTAACTACTAACTAACTACTAACTAACTACTAACTAACTACTAACTAACTACTAACTAACTACTAGCTAACTACTAACTAACTACTAACTAACTACTAACTAACTACTAACTAACTACTAACTAACTACTAACTAACTACTAACTACTAACTAACTACTAATTAACTACTAACTAATCATCACGCAAGGTTCAGTTTAGGGATGGAGAGGTACAAATAAAGATAAGGGAAAGATGTGAATTTGTTGGTTCACAAGAATCACTACTTTTAATAGTAAAAGACACTAACAATATCAACAGAAACGAACGGTTTTTCGACTGAAACAACAAAAACCTTCATGGTTTGGTCATGTATGCCGACATAATTACCTGTCACAGACGAGAGTGCAGGAACAGCTGAGGGTCGAACAAGCGAATGAGATAAAAGAAAATCTTAGGTAGACAACATAACAAAAATATACCAGTCAAGATTTTTCTACACTTATCCGTATAGTCGGAGATATATGATAATATTAATTAAGAACTGGTCAGAATTAGGCTTTTTTTCCATACGTACCAAGGGGCGAGGACACACGCGTAGTGGAATTATTTATGTTTGGATATCTCCAAAGTGGTACACATACGATCGTATAAGGTTACGGGTTGGATGATCTTCTTCTGCGCTCGTTTTCTTAAACTCCTAAAATACAAAACACACTAACAACATCATCAGAAACGAACGACGTTTCGACTAAAAAGTCTTCATCAGGAAAAAAAATAAATGAATATTCATATTTAAAAATCTCACCTGTTTGTTTTTGTCCAGATGAAAACTTTTCAGTCGAAAACCGTTCGTTTTTTTAAATATCGTTATTGTCTGCTGTATTTGTCTGCAAGACTCCTTACACTCCTTACGTATCTATGTATTCCCCTTCATAACGCCGTGTTGCACCAGCCCCCACTTCCTTAGTAGGATTTATTTTATTTTATCAGGATGAAGAACATAATACGATGTGCTATGGTTTACAGCTTAGTTGGCTTATATCCCATATATGGTCAGTGACCCAAAGCCATGCTGAAGTCGAATGTGTCAGGCCGAAAGGCACAGATATCTCAGCCATGCTGTAAGCCATGAAGCAACGCATTCCGTTCTCCGGACTACATCCTGCTAATCTGCAGGAGTTTGAGAACGAACGCAGAAGAAGCAGAAGAAGAAGTAGCAAGCTCGTAGATAAGGAGTGGGAAAATTTAGGTATTTAATCCCCCCTCCCCAGAAAATCAGAATATGGCTGTTAGTACTAATTGAATACTAGAAACTTACTAAAACATCGGTATACTCTCTTTACCATTCCGTTAAAGATTAGTAAAAAAAAATTAGTCACACAAAATCTATCAAAAATGAAGGGATTACTCAAGAAAATGGCGAGTTCCATTTTATTTAGGTAATCACCCAGATCCCTACCGGTGACGTCTAGATCCCTGTACTTCAGCCACTGTCATGCTGCCATCAACTTTATATTTTTCTTATTGCCACGCTCCGTCTTTCACTACCACCTTCTACCAAATCTTAAGTCTTTGATTTATTGAGATTTTTCACTCCTCCTGATTACGCATACGCTAATTAGCGAATCTCAAACATTACCACATAGGAAGAAATGCGGTAAATTGACCCAAGCATATATGATTATTTGCACATCTTCTGTTTGAAGATCGACGTTCGAGCACGCAACAGTGATTTCTTTGGATTAATATTTAATGAGTTATTAATGTGCGTTGTACACTGTCCATATCCAGTTTTCTAGAATATTCCAAAGACTTACTAGATCAGACAAGATAAGAACACGCCTCGAACACGCGTCTGAAGTGTGGATTCATTAAAAGGTGCGTTCATTAGACGCTGTGCGAAACAGTGCTGTCTTTTATTGTTTGTATAAGTTATTCTTCAGATAAGTCATACGATAGATAAATCCTAAATAAAGTAAACAGGTTACTGTGAAGACCTAACTATCGATATAAAACAATAATAAATACCATTAAAACATAGAACATGGATAATTATCAACGTATCGGTCCTATTGGGACCTTTGTTAATAAACAAATAACGGTTAAGAAAACACAAACGTAAAAATAAATTAATAACCAAAAAGACTGGAACAATGGTTTCCTCACCAAAAATCAATGCCCAGTATCGATGCTAACGCAAGTCTCGTAGAAGGACTAAAAACAGCACAATATTGATAGACAAATGGGCATGGCATATACGATGAAATGGAAGCCCAAAGAAAAAGATGAAAAATGCAACAATAAAAAAAGGGGCCACCAAAGAGCGATGCCAAGACAGGAGCCGAGGGTGGGTGAGCGGGAGATATAAGGCGAAAGGATAGAGACAGAAATTAGTACTCAAGGGGGGGGGGGTCTACCAATAGATACAGAGAACAAAGAAATGTGCAAGGAAGAATATCACGTGACAACATATGGGATAGATTTACATCACAATATATACACATCCACATACAATCACACAACAAATATATATATATACGTACCATTAGAATATAAACATCAATACCTATATATACATGCACATATACACACACATATCAAAACATATATATATATAAGTACATACAGATATCAAAGCATAAATGTGAATACAGATATATACATGTGTATAGGTGCCTATATACAACACACACACACACACACACACACACACGCACGCACGCACGCACGCACGCACGCACACGCACGCACGCACGCACGCACGCACGCACGCACACACACACACACACACACACACACACACACACACATATATATACATACAAATACAAGTATACATGGAACACACACACGTATATATCTAACATGATCAATATATATATATATATATATATATATATATATATATATATATATATATATATATATATATATATATATATATATATATATATATATATATATATATATATAAGAAAGATACCCACACAACATGCACAATCATGTAAATGTATCCACACACAAGTAAGGATTCACATAATAATAGATGTACATAATGACACAAAATAAGCATTAACACACACACACACACACACACACACACACACACATATTCTCATATGTATATGTATATGTATTCTCATATGCATTCATTCACATGAAGATAATCACATGTATTACTATAACACAAGAATATGAACACATACAAATGTGCGCCCTAAAGTAACTATGGATACATAGAATCATGTAAAATAATATGCATATATAAATACATATATATGTGTAGGTACCCATCTGTAAAACAATTACAATAATAAATTGAGGAAACAAAACAATAACAAAAGTCAAGATATGTAAATAATCATACACAATTGACAGATAAGAATACAACATAATCAACAGAAACAGCAAAGACATAATACGAATACAAAGAAATCTAGGAAACACAAAAATAATTACTAATGAGCGTGTACATAAACAAACAATTGCAAGGATCAGTAAAATATGGGAGTAGAGGTTATAAAAAAGTGGTGGGTAAATCAAACAAAACGGTGATTAATGTTCATGGCGTGTGGTTGTAAGACTCCCTTATAACAAATGAGACGGCATTCCAAAGACTGACGTTGCCGATCACCAGAATAGCAACGTAACACACCAATTACTGAAACATCAGTGCTGCCATGATGTGAAGGGCAATTGAAATGAATGGCCACCGGAGAGTCACGATGATTCGTGTTATCTCTTAAATGTTCAGCGAATCTATCCGCCAAACGTCTACCCGTTTCCCCAACATACTTCATATCACAACGATTAGATTTGATAGAGTATATTAAATTACGAGACAAACATGAGAAAGAGGCTTGAATCTCCAAATTTGACTTAGAGAACTGAAGCATGGGTGTTAGAATTAGAAAAGGGCAAGTCAAACAATTTTGAGGACAAGGAACTATTCCTAATTTACCTACAGAGGTGCACAGACTAGAATGAAGCAGGAGATCACGAAGGTTTCTATCTCTCTGAAAAGCGACAAGGGGAAGAGAAGGAAATGCAGTACTAGAGATGGGATCTAATTGGATGATAGAGAAATGTCTTAATAAGATACGCAGTGCCTGCATATTATGTGGGTGAAAAGTAATAACCAGTATAGGGCGGTCAGATATGTTTCATCATCATCAGGAGCCATGCCGGGTGGAGTAGGCGGTCATGGCTCTCCACAGCTCTCTGTCCACAGTATTACGTATCAAAGTCATTGTTGTTTCCTTGCCGTGCCAGGTTGTCAAACTGTCTAATATTTTCTCACGTTGTCGCCCTCTGTCTCTGGTGCCTTCAATCTTGCCTGTTGTGATTATGTTCTCTAAACCTGCCTGTCTCATGAAGTGACCAAAAAAATTGCCTTTTTCTTATATTGTTGATTAAGATCCGTTTCGCATTTAACTCGATATATGTGTTCAGCAGATGGTAAAAGGGCATCAGAACTATAAAAGGGCATCAGAACTATAAAAGGGCATCAGAACTATAAAAGGGCATCAGAACTATAAAAGGGCATCAGAACTATAAAATGGCATCAGAACTATAAAAGGGCATCAGAACTATAAAAGGGCATCAGAACTATAAAAGGGCATCAGAACTATAAAAGGGCATCAGAACTATAAAAGGGCATCAGAACTATAAAAGGGCATCAGAACTGGAATTAGGTAAAACGCGTTGCAAAGCTGAAGATAAAGCGACGGCGAAAAAAATCCAACATTTTGTGAGACTGACACAAGAAATCTGCGTCGTCTTGACAGAGACGACGAAGACGGAGTAGCTGAGAAAAATGGAGGAAATGGTGACAAGACCTTGGGTGAGATGATGTGTAAAGAAGAAAACTATGAGAAGCAGTGGGCCTGTAATGAACGGACGTGGTAAGGGATGTGGATCCTATGGAAACACAATGTAGTCATACGATACACATCAGACACGCATCTTGACTGGTGCGAATAATTATTGGTGATTTAGCCTATACTTTGTGACTCCAACCGATGAAAATCGCCGAAAATGTGGGATCAGTCAAAATGTGTGCAGGGCTAATCTGGAAAGGGCATGGCTCCCATGGTGTTCTTGCATTATGTTTTACATGGACTTCAGTGTTCGTTATCTGCTTGCATATCATGGACAGTGATGAAGCTGTCATCACAGCCTTTCGAAACTCCTGAAGATCATGAGAATATCTTCCTACTTCTGTGTCATGTTTAGTTGGTCTTTGATATCTTCCTACTTCTGTGTCATGTTTAGTTGGTCTTTGATATATTGCATCCATCTTCGTGGCCTACCTTATTTTTCGTTAACCTGTCATTCCTCCCTCCAATATAATCTTTCCAAATATATCCTGTCATTTAACATGACCAAAATATTGTAGTGTTCTATAGAAAACCGGACCAATGCTCGTTCAAGAGGTAAACCGGACAAATGCTCGTTCAAGAGGTAAACCGACCAATGCTCGGTCAAGAGGTGTGGTTTCCAAAGAACTTTGGTCGATACTGTAATTCATGAGAGATTAGTCTTCCAGTAGTCGTTCCTGCAGTTCTAGAGAAATTAGTCTTCCAGTAGTCAAACACCTCCCAAAACGTGAATGTAACGGATAACAATCAATATGTGGATCATAATAAAAACCGAGTCAGCCTGTGTGAAAGGTTACTCAGCTTTCCAGTTTACTTTTCATCGCAGTGGAAGTATTTGTAGTTTCTTTTTTTTTGAAACTGCAGTGTATTTTTATGAAGTCTTACCAGAGTTCCTGAGTTCCTGCCGTTTGAAGCCTTATTTTCCGAGTGAGCATGTGTGAAAGGTTAGGTAAAGGAAACGTTCGAGCCTCTTCCATGCTACAACTAGTTGGAAACCTTGAATTTGTATAAACCTCCAGTCTTTTCTTGAAGACCCAATCAGTCAACGTTACCTTGGGAGCATTACCTTCGGGAGCAGGAGATGTCCTTTTCAAGCCAATGGGATGGCCTAGTGAACAAAATGTGAATACTACATTATCAAAGCCACACCCCTTGTAAAATTGTGTACATTCAAAAGACAATAGATTAGACAAATTTATGAACAGTGAACATTACGTTATCAATGTCACCACTAACTTCGTTTTCGATCTTGTTTGGATAGCCGGACAAATCATACACTTAACCTCGACAACTGCGAACTATTGACTTAAAGGATAGGTTTATAGTGACTGTCAATCAATATTTGATTTGTCTTTAGTGATAGTTAAGTCGGATACCTGGGGTAGACTCCTTGATTTGATGTTAAAAACAATAGGTGGTCAGCCTATAGCCATGGAATCAACTGTCTCCTTTCCTGTGAGTATAAAGACTGAAAGGATGTGTTATATGTCATAACATATTGCTCTCACGTAATTGATGTCCATGACAGAAAGTTATTATTAAAGATATCTATGTGTAATACAGTTTCTTTCCTTTTAGAAGTTAAAATTTAGTTAAGGTTTCAGATGGGACCAGGCTCACCAAGTTCACAGTAAATACATCCATCAGTATAGCCATACATCAATAAATGCATCTATCACTTCATCCATAAATAAATATATCCAATAATGTATCCACTAAAAATCTACTTATCCATCAATAAATCCATCCATGCATACATCCATCAATTAATTCATCTATCCACAAATAAATCCATCCGTCAATTAATTCTCCCATTAGCAATTCATTCATCCATCATCAATTAATTCTTCAATCAATTAACTCATCCATCCTTCAATAAATTCATCCATCAATTAATTAACCCATCCACCAATTAATTCATCCATCAATTCATCCATCAATAAACCATCTATCCATCCATTCATCCATCTATTAATTCATCCATCCATCCATCCACGTAAGCGCATGGAACGCTAAAAATGAACCGACAACTCCAGAGATGCAGCGAACGATGAATAAAAGCATATATGGAAAACATGAAGAATCCAACATGGGCGGGATTGGTGGAGTGGATGTAAGGAGAGTTGAGGACATTCACAAGCACTTGATAATGATCTAGAAAAATGCTAACTAGAGAGCAAAACGTGAAAAATTGAAATTGGAAGGAGTCGGAAAGCAAGGATAGAGAGAAAATAAATCGCAACCCGTGGGCGGGGGAGGAGTGTGGAGGTAACACATAAGGTGGGGGTGTAGAGGATACGACGAGAAAAGTGGGCAGCAATTCATTTAGAGAACTGGATAAAAGGGGAATTGACGAGTGACGAGGATGTGGAAAATGAGTGGAATGAGAGATGAGAAGAAGAAGAGTAACGTATGCTGATGAGAATCTAGGAAAAAATGGTAACTTGTTGCAGAAATAAACGAATCAGAATTCTCCATGCTGGAAAAGCGACAAACTTGACCCTAGGTTTAGAGATGAAATCGGGCTTTCACAGAAGTTGCTGAGAGTGGGGATAAACACAAGTATGGACGTAGTCGAGTACGAACAAAACAATGTCTGATTCTGCGACAAATGAAAACAAATATCGATCCACAATGAACACATAATCGTTGAGACAATTCTGTTGTCAAAAATTCTGATCAAATCTGGATTTACGCGGATTAATTGGGTGAATGTTTGCCTTGGCTTCGACTTAGCTCCCAATTGGTCCAACTACCGCCGGCAGCAGACTGCGGCACGCAGAAAACATTTAAACAAATCATACGAGAGAATACATATTAAAGTTGCTATATCCAGTGATAGAGAGTTTAGTGAGCCAGTCTTACAAACGTATTACTCAAATTTAGCGTTACCACATCTGTGTCCCCCCCCCCACTAAATCTGGAGTTTTTGGCTGCCTCCTGTGTTTATTTTATGCCAAATTTACATTAATTGTTTTTCTTCCCAATGAAATCATCGGAATTTCGCCAAATCTTGCCCATTTTCAACCAGTCGCTAAAAGTCACATGAAAATTATGTAAATGCACACGAAAACTTGTCGAATAACCTTTTTAAATTTACGTATATTACCTACTACTATTGAGTTATATACAGATGCCCTGTTCACTCTGAGGCAAATGAGTGAGATAGCAATATAATACAACTTAACAACGAACTAAACGCAATATTTATAGATCAGGAGAAAGCGTTTGATACAGTCAACAGAAACGTACTATAGGAAACTCTAGAAATGTATTGTATCAAAGAACAATTGTAAGAAAGTATAAGAGCTTTGTATAAAAACTGCCAATGCGTAGTAAGAACATCAGATGGTATTACAGACGTATTTGAGACACATACGGGAGTGCGTTACAGTTGCATGCTTTCACTCTTGCTTTTCAATATATACCTAGACAGAATAATAAAAGAGGCAAAAAAGTACAGAGGACAACATCGCCAACTCAGAACAAGATAACTCAGAGCAACTAAAGAAAGAAACTATAAAATATGCAGAACACTGTCCAGAAAACATACATATAGACAATATAGGAATAAAACAAGTATCGGAGTTCAAATATCTCGGTATTATTTTCACAGAAAATGGAAGCCTTGATAGAGGGATAGAGACGAGCTGACAAAAGGCAAATGCAGTTATTTACCAACTGTCTCCACTTCTTCATCCCAAGATAGAGATGGAAGTTAAAAGACAAATGATTTACAGTATATTCCTACCAACACTGTGTTACCAGTGCCAAACCTGGTCTCTCTCATCTTCACATTACAGAAAGATAGTGACATGTGAGATGAAATGCTTGAGGAAAGAGGCCGTGGCCACCAAGCTTGATAGATTACGAAATGAAGAATTAAAGAAAGAATAGGTATAACACCTTGCACATAATACATAGAAAGGCACCAGAACAAGTGGTTTGGCTACATTATGAGAATAAATCTCGACAAGTTGCTCGTACAGGCATATAACCAAATGAGATCATGGTATAAAGCCAGAGGAAGACCACGAAAAACATGGATAGAAAACATCAGGGATATCCTGAACAAACACTGTCATAGCACAACCGAATCAACACATCTGATCTTGGAACACAAGCTCGAGATCCAATCACCCCTATGTTTAACGGCAAGAGTGGATAACAAACCACCTAGGAAAAGACAATAGACAATTGAATAATATAGTCTAGAGTTATCTAGTATTTTTTACAGGGCTATCTGGGGTTATTTTTGAAAAGGCAGTGGTAACAGCGTATTGGTGATGTAAAAATCGATCGTCCATATTGTTCGGGCATTACCATTGGATGTATTTGTGCTGTATTTTGTTCGGGCAATACCATTGGATGTATTAGTGCTGCTATGGATTTCAAAGTAGTTTAATGTCATATACAACTTTCTCTTATAGTTTATGACGCGTGGCGTTTATTTACAGACTTGTATTTTTTGTTCTTAAGATAATGTCTTCTTATGATCCACACCGTGTGGCGTTCGGTATTGTGTCTTTCCACAGCCTTGCATTCCGTGTTCTGTTAATCATTTCTGATACCGATGTTCTCCCATGCCACAGTGACAAGCTTCTTCACTCTTGGTCATCGCCTACCCCTTGCTTTTCAACGTGTCTGTTGTCAGGATATGTCCCATTAAAATTTTTTCTCCTGATGTGTAAAATAAATGTTTCTCTGTCTCAAGAGAGTGAGCTACTCAAAGATATCTTCACTAATGTCAAGTTAGATATTTTCACTAATGTCAAGTTAGATATCTTCACTAATGTCAAGTTAGATATCTTCACTAATGTCAAGCTAGATATCTTCACTAATGTCAAGTTAGATATCTTAACTAATGTCAAGTTAGATATCTTCACTAATGTCAAGTTAGATATCTTCACTAATGTCAAGTTAGATATCTTCACTAATGTCAAGTTAGATATCTTCACTAATGTCAAGTTAAATATCTTTCCAAATGTCAAGTAAGAAAAGAAATGTTCACTAATGTCAATATATTAGTGAATATATATTTTCATACACACACATACACATCAGCGAAACACCCAGTCACAAGCAATACACACAAGTAATACACACACAAGTAATACATTCACAAGCAAAAAGACATAGCAGTAATACATACAAATAATACACACACAAGTAATCATATACAAGAAATACACACACACTAGTAATTAACACACGCAATACACATACAAATAATACACACACATTTAATACACACACAAGTAATACACAAACACTCAAGTAATACACACACACAAGTAATACACAAACACTCAAGTAATACACACATACACGTAATACACAAACACTCAAGTAATACACACACAAGTAATACACAAACACTCAAGTAATATACACACAAGTAATACACAAACACTCAAGTAATACACATACAAGTAATACACAAACACTCAAGTAATACACACACAAGTAATACACACACAAGTAATACACAAACACTCAAGTAATACACACACAAGTAATACACAAACACACAAGTAATACACACACAAGTAATACACAAACACTCAAGTAATACACACACAAGTAATACACAAACACTCAAGTAATACACACACAAGTAATACACACACAAGTAATACACAAACACTCAAGTAATACACACACAAGTAATACACAAACACTCAAGTAATACACACACAAGTAATAAACAAACACTCAAGTAATACACACACACAAGTAATACACAAACACTCAATTAATACACACACAAGTAATACACAAACAATCAAGTAATACACACACAAGTAATACACAAACACTCAAGTAATACACACACAAGTAATACACAAACACTCAAGTAATACACACACAAGTAATACACAAACACTCAAGTAATACACACACAAGCAACACACACACACAAGCAAAACACACAGAAGTAATATACAAGTAATATACACACACTAATAATACACACACTAATAATACACACACTAATAATACACACACTAATAATACACACACTAATAATACACACACTAATAATACACACGCTAATAATACACACTAATAATACACACTAATAATACACACGCTAATAATACACACTCTAATAATACACACACTAATAATACACACACTAACAATACAACAATAATAATACACACACTAATAATACACATACTAATAATACACACACTAATAATACACACACTAATAATACACACACTAATAATACACACATTAATAATACATACACTAATAATACATACACTAATAATACACACACTAATAATACACACTAATAGTACACACACTGATAATACACACACTAATAATACACACACTAATAATACACACATTAATAATACACACACTTATAATACACACTAATAATACACACAGTAATAATACACATACTAATAATACACACTCTAACAATACACACACGAACAATACACACACTAATAATACACACACTAATAATACATACACTAATAATACACACACTAATAATACACACACTAATAATAATACACACACTAATAATACACACTAATAGTACACACACAAATAATACACACACTAATAATACACACACTAATAATACACACACTAATAATACACACACTAATAATAAATCACGCACTAATAATACACACTAATAATACACACACTAATAATACACACACTAATAATACACACATTAATAATACACACACTAATAATACACACACTAATAATACACACACTAATAATACACATAATAATAATATACACACTAATAATACACACACTAATAATACACATACTAATAATACACACACTAATAATACACACACTAATAATACACATACTAATAATACACACACTAATAATACACCCACTAATAATACACACACAAGTAATGTTAGTCCGCCGTAGTCGACGATGACCATTCAGCTTAACTGGGATGATGATGATGCGGTCTGCGGTGTGCCCGGCTGTGACTAATGAGTCCTATGCGAGTCTGGAATTGGCTACCACACTCTGAGCATGTAAGGAAGTAGTCTGTGAGACGTATATGTTTGATTTCTTCTAAAGCGTTTCTTTTATCGCAGCATGATGCTGATGTTCTCTGCACCTGCTTCACCACTCTTGATTCTGTCATGCAAGTTGGATCTGTCTCGTGTAAGACTATCCAATGAATGTGTGTCTATTTTGAAGTGAGTCAGTGATGACTTAAGAGTGTCTTTAAAACGTGTCTTCTGTCATTCGGCCTTATGGGAGCCAGTCTGGTGTTATCCACATAACAACTGTTTTGGCAGACAATGATCTTTCATGCAGACCACGTGTTCTGCCTAGCATGTCTGCGCCTTCATCAACATTGTATGTATGCTTACAGACAGATTTCATCAGTACTTCACTATCTGGTATTTTATCCCAGCAATGGATGTTGAGTATCTTAAAAGGTACCTTAGGTGGGAAATGTTCAGTCTTCTATCGTATCTGGCAAAGACTGTCCATGTTTCACAGGTATATATGAGTGATGACATTACTGCTACCTGGTAAACTATGGTTTTGGTAGTAGTTGTTATTCCCCTTCTGTCCCATCCTTTTTTTGTGTGCAGTGTTTCAGATATGGCAAATAGTCAAGCAAAATGAATTAAACAGGTTACTAAAACACTTACCTTGCCTATTAATAAAAATATATTTAAAAAAGTATATATAAAAAAAACATACAATAAAACTAAACAGGACAATTCTCCACGTATCGGCTCAAATTCAACTTTTTTCAAAAGACAAACAACAGAAAACAACAAAATAAAAAACAAAATAGATGACTAGATTTCAGATATGGCAATAGTTTTCGAATTTTCTACACTACTTCGAATTGTTCTCAGATATGGCAATAGTTTTCGAATTTTCTACACTATTTCGAATTGTTCTCAGATATGGCAATAGTTTTCGAATTTTCTACACTATTTCGAATTGTTCTCAGATATGGCAATAGTTTTCGCTATGCTGTTGTTTACCTCAGTCTCGATGTTTACATCTTGTAAGAGACTTCTGCTCAATTAGGTGAACCTATTGTCACTGAAGTTATTCTACTTTGTTCCGTATACGGGGATTTAAATGTTGATTGCTTGGTGTGGGTTGAACCATGGCCTCTGTTTTTTGTGTGTTGATTGTGAAGCCAAAGTTGTCACAGGCTTCAGTAAATTGATTTAGGGGGATCTGCATACTATCTGCAGAATCAGCATACAGTGCGCAGTCATCTGCATAGAAGAGTTCCCTGACCATTGTGTTTCGCATCTTAGTCTTGGCTTGCAAACGCTGAAGATTGAAAAGCTTACCGTCTGTTCTGTATTTTATTTGTATGCCTGTTACATCACTTGCTCTAGATTCGTCTGTTAGTATGGCAGAAAACATCAGGCTGAACAATGTTGGAACGCATGTGGATCAGCCAACCAACCAACCAACCAACCAACCAACCAACCAACCAACCAACCAACCAAGCAACCAACAAAAATCACATTTTTTTGGAGATTCGGTTAGTCACGTACGGAAAAACGTGTGTGCAATAGTTGCTAGGCGATTTGGTGCCGTTGAACGGACTGGTTCAATTCCTGTTAGTCTCAATAATTTTTAAAATTGTCCTCTGGCTTCCTACTTAAAATTTAGTGATACCAAGTAAGATCCCACGAATATCTAGTTAAACGGTCGCAAACTTGAAGAAGTTACCACCTTCAAATATCTTGGGTCACAAATATATGATGATGTCAACTCGGAAAATGAAATTAAGATAAGACTCGAGATGGCGATGGCTGTCATGGCAACGTTGAATTTGATTTATAAAAGTAAGATGTGTATTACAGTAAAGATCACTCTATTCATATCGCTAGTGCTAAGCATACTCTTATACGTATAGTAAAGTTGGAAATAATGGTTTGACCACATTATGAGAATGCATCACCTAAAGTTGCCGTACAAGCATATAACCAAATGAGATCAGGGTACAAAGCCAGAGGAAGACCACGGAAAAGATGGATAGAAAACGTCAGGGACATCCTGTACAGACACGGTCATAGCACAGTCGAGGCCACACATCTGGCTTTAGAACGAAAGCTCGAGCTCCAATCACCCCTACGCTTAACGGCAAGAGTGGATCACAAACCACCTGGGGAAAGACAATAGACTTTTAAAGTTGGACACGCAATGGAGACACAGAAAGAAGGATTCAAGTATTTTTGAAAATCAGGGCTACAGACGTTTGTTAATAATTAGCTATATAGAACAAAAGACACATATGTATCCGGCAGCAAATAAACGAACGTGCAGGTTATCAAGAACCACTGTTGGTAATGATGAAATGGCGTAAACTTGTTCGATTTAGACATGTAACGAGACACGAGTCAGGACATGTAACGAGACACGACACGTTTTCTAAAATTATTTTGCAAGGAACAGTCGAGGGTGGAAGTAGAAAAGAAGGACATAGAAAATCCTGGATAGATAACTTCAAGTGATGGTCTGGAAGTAATATTCCTAAACTACTTCGAATGGATGAAAATAGAGATGTATAGATAGCTTTTTGTGGTTTTGGCTTCAGTGTTACACCTTTATTATCCTAACAGGTTATGGGTTTTATCACTACTATATAGGTGGAAAACTGAGGCATATTTCATTTTTTTAGACATGGTTACTGAGCTCCTTTCGAGCAGCATGTCTCTGTGCTTCCTGGAATGTGATGCCTCTCAGCAATGCGACAACATTTACTGATGTTGTTGCACAACATTGAATGAGTCTGAGTGAATTATTTCTATTGTTGTACAACATTGGATGATTCTGAGTGAATTATTTCTATTGTTGCACAACATTGGATGATTCTGAGTGAATTATTTCTATTGTTGCACAACATTGGATGATTCTGAGTGAATTATTTCTATTGTTGCACAACATTGGATGATTCTGAGTGAATTATTTCTATTGTTGCACAACATTGAATGATTCTGAGTGAATTATTTCTGTTGTTGCACAACATTGAATGATTCTGAGTGACGGATTTCCAAGATTTCAAGTCGATATTTGAGAGAATCCTTGAAGTTTTCCCTGTAAGAAGCTTACAATACATCAGTTGGTTTGTGATATGTTTGGCAAACATGTGCATAATACGCCCGGCCTATCTAACAGGAACGCTTGAAACAGGGTAATGAATTTTTTCTAATAACTAGACACACACATAATCACACACACACACACAAATCTACATTTCGACCAAAAAGGTCTTTATCAAAATTACATAAACATATACATCTTACAACGACGAGCAGGGATGATACTGCTGACGTTCACATGCCAAGCGAGATGTGGGGATAGCCGGAAGAATAGAAATAAGTCAGAGGTGACACAAACAGGAAATGTACAAAAATGACAAAAACAAACTCAAATAAATGTGTAATGGGACAAAGAGAAATGACGGAATAACCCGTCATACAACGCTCCACTGTATGCATACACTGTTTATTTATATGTGCACTGTATGCGAACACTGTTTTTTAAATTTGCACTGTATGCACACACTGTTTATTTATATGTGCCCTGTATGCATACACTGTTTGTGACAGAGTGAGCTGTTTATATTTTGATAAAATTGTTTGTATGTTTGTGCATATATCGTGTTCTGTTTGTGTGTACTGTCTGAACTATTAAGTGTGTGATTGGTACGTGTGTATTCCGCTTCTGTTTTCGATGTATTTTTTTGTGCACTAATTTTGTACACGGAGTTTGAGAGTATAATCTCCTTGTACATATTATGTGTGTCTTGTTTGCGAATACGTGTGTATGTGTACGTGTGTATGTGTGTGCGTGTGTATGTGTGTGTATGGGTACGTTTGTCGAATACTCAATTGCATGAGCATTGGTACGTTTATACGTGCACTGTCATTGTGTATATGTGCACTGTCACTATATGTGTGCACTGTCACTGTTTATGTGTGTACTGTCACTGTTTATGTGTGCACTGTCACTATATGTGTGCACTGTCACTATATGTGTGCACTGTCACTGTTTATGTGTGCACTGTCACTATATGTGTGCACTGTCACTGTTTATGTGTGCACTGTCACTGTTTATGTGTGCACTGTCACTATATGTGTGCACTGTCACTATATGTGTACACTGTCACTATATGTGTACACTGTCACTATATGTGTGCACTGTCACTATA
Organism: Meghimatium bilineatum; assembly: GCA_034231615.1. Classification (NCBI taxonomy): domain Eukaryota; kingdom Metazoa; phylum Mollusca; class Gastropoda; order Stylommatophora; family Philomycidae; genus Meghimatium; species Meghimatium bilineatum. The sequence goes on from CM067309.1 coordinate 16,959,317, forward strand.
TGTGTGCACTGTCACTGTTTGTGTGTGTACTGTCACTGTTTATGTGTGCACTGTCACTGTTTATGTGTGCACTGTCGCTATATGTGTACACTGTCACTATATGTGTGCACTGTCACTATATGTGTGTACTGTCACTGTTTATGTGTGTACTGTCATTGTTTATGTGTGTACTGTCACTGTTTATGTGTGCACTGTCACTATATGTGTGCACTGTCACTATATGTGTGCACTGTCACTGTTTATGTGTGTACTGTCACTGTATATGTGTGCACTGTCACTGTTTATGTGTGCACTGTCACTATATGTGTACACTGTCACTATATGTGTGTACTGGCACTGTTTATGTGTGTACTGTCATTGTTTATGTGTGTACTGTCATTGTTTATGTGTGTACTGTCACTGTTTATGTGTGTACTGGCACTGTTTATGTGTGTACTGTCATTGTTTATGTGTGTACTGTCATTGTTTATGTGTGCACTGGTAAGGATTTTATATGTGCGCAGATTAAATATACTATTTGCATATGTTTATACATTTATATGTATGCATTTTTATGTTCCTAATGTTAATGTGCATTGTGCACTGTGTGTATATATATATATATACATACACGTATGTATGTATGTTTGTATGTATGTGTACACACTTCTTGTGAGTATATACTATTTATGTGTCTGAGACATTCCCCCATCCCCAAACAATAATTAAAAAACAAATAAAAACAATTGAATAATCATCTAAAATAATGCAGTCTTGAAATTTTTTATGATTTAAAAAAAAAAAAAACCTTGGAAGGGTCATTGCTAGATATTGGCCATTTCTTGCACAGCGAGCGTGCAAACTGAGAGTTTTACGAGAACTATTCCCGTCAGATGTCCTGGTTGTGAGCTGTGCAATTTCCTCACTCGTGAGTGAGCTGTGGTTGGCGTGAGGTAGTTTATTTAGTGTCCTATATTCTTTTCTGAACCAAGTTTCATACACGATTAGTGTTGTATATACTTTTCTGCATCAAGATTCTGACAAGTTTCAAGTGTTAGACTATACATCGAACATTTTTTGTGCTAAAGAAACGTTCACTAGAATTGTTCATACAGGGCATTCTATAAAGCATTCTTAAGTTCAGATTTATAAGAAGTTCATCTCCCACAGTCCTGAACACAATTTGTAATTGTACAGCGGTTACCCATAATTCATGAACGACATTGATAAGGTATGTATTTGTTTCATTATAGCTAAATTAAGTATTGACCTTCATACCCATATCTAAATCAAACATCGACCCTCCCCTCAATTCCACTGTATAGATCAACCATCAATCTTCTTCCAATATCTAGATCAATCATCGGTTAATCTTCCAATATCTAGATCAATCATCGGTTAATCTTGCAATATCTAGATCAATCATCGGTTAATCTTTCAATATCTAGATCAATCATCGGTTAATCTTCCAATATCTAGATCAATAATCGGTTAATCTTCCAATATCTAGATCAATCATCGGTTAATCTTCCAATATCTAGATCAATCATCGGTTAATCTTCCAATATCTAGATGAAACATCACATCCTCACTTCCAGTATCTAGATCAAACATCGACTCCTCCTCACTTCCACTGTGTACATCAACCATCGACTCCGCTTCCAATATATAGATCAAGCATCGACTCCGCTTCCAATATATAGATCAAGCATCGACTCCGCTTCCAATATCTAGATGAAGCATCACATCCTAAATTGAAATATATAGATCAATCATCGACACCTCACATCAACTGTCTAGATCAATCATCGACACCATCTACAACTGTCTAGATCAATCATCGACACCTCACATCAACTGTCTAGATCAATCATCGACACCTCACATCAACTGGCTAGATCAATCATCGACACCTCACATCAACTGTCTAGATAAATCATGGACACCTCACATCAACTGTCTAGATCAATCATCGACACCATCTACAACTGTCTAGATCAATCATCGACACCTCACATCAACTGTCTAGATCAATCATCGACACCTCACATGAACTGTCTAGATCAATCATCGACACCTCACATGAACTGTCTAGATCAATCATCGACACCTCACATCAACTGTCTAGATCAATCATCGACACCTCACATGAACTGTCTAGATCAATCAACGACACCTCACATGAACTGTCTAGATCAATCATCGACACCTCACATCAACTGTCTAGATCAATCATCGACACCTCACATCAACTGTCTATTGTTGTTGTTGATGTCAATATTGTTGTTGTTGATGTCAATATTGTTGTTGTTGATGTCAATATTGTTGTTGTCTATATCCGTATTGTTGTCGATGTCAAAAGTGTCCTGACCCTTCCAAGAACCAATGTCTAGTGCCTAACAGGACCACATTCCGTTACCTTAACCTCCATAGAACGAGTATCAAATGGGAGCACATTTCATTATTTTAAGCTTCCTACGATCATTGTCTAGTGTCTAACAGAATTACCTATTTTACTTGAACATTCCAAGGACAAGCCGTCTAGTGTCTAACAGAATTACCTATTTTACTTGAACATTCCAAGGACAAGCCGCCTAGTGTCTAACAGAATCACCTATTTTACTTGAACATTCCAAGGACAAGCCGTCTAGTGTCTAACAGAATCACCTATTTTACGTGAACCTTCCAAGGACAAGCCGTCTAGTGTCTAACAGAATTACCTATTTTACTTGAACTATCCAAGGACAAGCCGTCTAGTGTCTAACAGAATTACCTATTTTACTTGAACATTCCAAGGACAAGCCGTCTAGTGTCTAACAGAATCACCTATTTTACTTGAACCTTCCAAGGACCAGCCGTCTAGTGTCTAACAGAATCACCTATTTTACTTGAACCTTCCAAGAACCAGCCGTCCAGTGTTTAATCGAACAACATACTTTACTTGAAAATTCCAATGACTAGTCGTCTAGTGTCTAATAGAACCACATCCAATTACTTTATCTTCTGTAGGATCAGTATATAGTATAACCACGTCTAGTTACTGTAACTTCTGTAGGATCAGTATATAGTATAACCACTTCCAGTTACTGTAACATCTGTAGGATGGGTATCTTATTATATAACAGAACTGTTAACTATGATTTTACTGAGGATTCCTTACATTATGATAGAACTGCTGACCGTAAAATTCCTATAAATAGTACCACAAATCGTAACATTTTCCATATAGGACCAATAATCGTAACATCCTATCATATATGACCATAAACTGTTATTTCCTACCTTATAGGACCACCAACCGGTACTTCCTACCTTATAGGACCACCAGCCGTTACGTCTTTCCTTATAGGACCACTAACCGCTTCTTCCTTCCTTATATCGTCACCGTTACTCTTTCATTATAGGACCACCAACCGTTGCATCCTTGCTTATGCGACCACCAAACGTTACTTCTTTCCTTATAGGACCACCAATTGATCGTCCTTCCTTATGCATCAACCGTTACTTCCATCCTTATAGGACCACAAATTGATGCTTCATTCCTTATACATCAACCGTTACTTCCTTCCTTATAGGACCACAAATTGATGCTTCCTTCCTTATACATTAACCGTTACTTTCTTCCTATAGGACCACCAATTGATGCTTCATTCCTTATACATCAACTGTTACTTCTTTCCATATAGGACCACCAACCATTACTTCCTTCCTTATAGGACCACCAATCATTACTTCCTTCCTTATAGGACCACCAGCCATTACTTCCTTCCATATAGGACCACCAGCAGTTCCGTCTTACAATATAGGACCACGTATAAATACATTACCCCGTACCCCTATATTTTGAATTAACTTCGAGGAGAGCAATCATTATACAAATTATCAACTACAACTAGTTTAAAAAAAAAAAACACCCAATAAGGCAGGAAAAAAAGATAGAACCATTACGTCATCAGACCGCCCCCCCTCCCCAATCAAGTTTTTGATATCCCTCATGTTTCAGAGAGTCTTTATTCTTCACGAGGTAACTTCCAGGGAGTCTTTATTCTCCACGGGGTAAGTTCCAGGGGGAGCCAATTTCTGTAACTGCCACACACATGACGTTCGATCAATTTGTTCCTCCTTTACGTCTGCTCGTTATAATACACGTTATCGCCCGTGTGTTGCCGGGGCCTGAATAGGAGCACAGAATAGCAACACTGTTTACCTTCCACGCATGTCGTAAAAGCTGACTAAGGAGGCTATGGGATGGAGTTGGCTGTCTCATCTCATAAAGGGTAAGTGACCCAAAGCCGTGCTGAAGTCGGATGTGTCAGGCCGAAAGGCGCATATATAGCAGCAATGCTGTAAACCATAACACAACGCATTCCGTTCTCCGGATTACATCCTGCTAATCTGCAGGAGTTTGAGAACGAACGTAGAAGAAGAAGAATACACGTTATCATCAACTTCTATAAGTTGGTTGTCATAGGCGTAGGTCATAAATTATGTCCACAAGTTTTTGCCAATTATAGACCACCTCGTGTAAGCATCTTTCAAGAATTTAGGAACCCCTCCCCTTATTAATTGTCAAATTTCTAACCCTCCCCCCCCCCCAATAAAAATATTTCGCTGAAAAAGTGCGAAAAGTTTACATGTTTGTGAAATTTTTAGAAAAATATATAAATATTTTAATTCACATTATTTGGAATATACAAAACAGTATTGTCGAAATCAAGGTCGTCAATGTCTGTCTGTCTGCTTGCCTGCCTACCGGTCTGTGTCCGTCTGTCTGTCTATAATAAACGATTGGGACATCTAATATTCGACATTTATATCTATAATAAACGATTGGGACATCTAATATTCGACATTTATATCTATAATAAACGATAATCCTATTTTTTGTCTTTACATACTGACAGGAAACATGCTAGTGTTCAATTACAAATGGACTATGAGGCCGTGACCGGGCTCCATTGAAGAACTGTGTACACAAAATAAACACCACAAGAAAGGCTGATTTTTGAATATTTTCACACATTTCGTTGTTCGGTCTTGCCTTTTTTTTGGCATGCGACTCCAGATATATAAATAGTAACCAACAAAAACCACGACAATTATCAAGAACATCACGAATGAAGTCTTGTTTGTCCGCCGACGGTCATGATGAGTCACTTAAATTGGTTAAATTGTCAAGACCCATAGTCCACAGGTTTCATACGATTGATTGCCTGGGCAGGTTTTATGTACACGGAAACTGTCAGAGGATATCAGGCAAGGTGGGAAGTGTCGCAGTAACAAAACTGATAGGACACCCATAGTCCACAGGTTTCATACGATTGATTGCCTGGTCAGGTTTTATGTACACGGAAACTGTCAGAGGATATCAGGCAAGGTGGGAAGTGTCGCAGTAACAAAACAAAGAAGAGATACCTAGGATAATGCGCTATTGTTACTGGTTGAACTAAACATTCATAAACAATAAAACGACTGCAAACAAAATAAAATAAAATAACAGAAATCTAAGAGACAATGACTTTTTCTACGTTACGGTCCAATAAGGACCTTTTTCAAGAAACAAACACAAACGAAATAGACAAACAAAATCAAATTAAAATACAGAGAGACGGTTTCAGTCTTTGTTATTTTGTTTTATATTACTTCTTTTTTACACTAATTTTGTTTTTTGTTAATTATTGCTGTGCCAATTTGAAAGTCTCCCTATCGGTTCTGCTAATTAGTTCAAACGGAAAGGAATGGCCAATACGTTTGGAAGCAAACAAAACTACAAGAGATGCTTGAAGATGATTAAATATACCCTTCCATAATAAATAATATAATATTATTGGGTTCGTGTTTGAAACGAGTACCTCCCGATGAGATTATCTCCTTTGACAATGTTTGTAATTTTATGTTAATCCTTTATTAATTTTAATGCTAATTTAGTTAGGATTATGGTTAGTTATATAAAACCAACCATCTCCTAACCCAAACCCTAAGTCTAACCCTAAAATTAATAAATAGTAAATACCGATTAACAAACATTGCCAAGGGAAATAATCAAATTCATAATCACACAGCGGCTTATACATTCCAGACCAGAACCTATTACTGTAAAATCACTAGCTGTTCTTTCTTGAAAATGTAAATGTATTGTTAACGGAAGAAAATATTACTTAACACCGAAAATGGCATTCGTGTGGCAACCCTGGCCTATACTTCTAGATCCACGTGTAAATAAATATAGGGTAATTTTTTCTGTCATGTCGTAGGAGGCGACTAAGGGAAATTGGGGTTGAGAACCTGTCACCTGTGGAAAAATAATTACCACATCTTGTCGCAATTCTTTACATTTATTTTCCATCAAATAATCCCCCATGGACGACGAGACGATGCGGATCAGTGGACATTGCATCTTTGTCCCTTTGTGGTAGACTTCAAGGTGTCAGATAATGCTAGATGGGCAATCATTGTCGATGGGCCAACAGATCTTGCAGAAGAATGATGAGATAGTTTGCCTAGATATGGCTCTGGCATGTCGTGATAATCCTGTGATACTTGCGCACTTGAATGTCTCCCTTCGGGAACTAAATGTGCATCGATACCCCCTCCCTATACATACATGCCTTTGAGACAAGTTTATATGAGTCGGTATATCGCCTCAGTTACACAACAGAGAAGAACCTGTGCTTTTGTCAGGAAGGCTATGGGCTGTCAAGAGCTACCTGCTCACAGCTAAATGGATCATTTCATCATCGTCACGTGCCATAAAGCTGAAAAGTTTTACTTTCCTCACTTGGCAATATTTTAAACGCTTCAACTGGGAAGTTACAGAACGTCTGAAATAGAAGACCTCTGCACAAAATTAATTAGACCTTCATTCGCTACTTATTAAAAATAAATGTGGTGATTTTTGTTGATCCCTATTTATATACTTGGACTCGCATGTCAAAAATAGATGAGGCGACTCAAGTAAATAAATAGTGATTAACAGAAATCACGACATTAATCAAAAACATAACGAACGAAGTCATAACTAATTCTGTGTAAAAGTCTTCTATACCGTAGTTGGTCATGGCACATAACACTCCAAACACACACAACATCTTCCAATGTGGAAAAAAGAAGAAGGGTGTTAGATTGTAACAAAGAAACATAAAATAGAAGGGTGTTAGATTGTAACAAAGAAACATAACACAGAAGGGAGCTAGATTATAACAAAGAAACGTAATATAGAAGGGAGCTAGATTGTAACAAAGAAACATAACATAAAATAGAGCTAGATTGTAACAAAGAAACATAACATAAAATAGAGCTAGATTGTAACAAAGAAACATAACATAAAATAGAGCTAGATTGTAACAAAGAAACATAACATAAAATAGAGCTAGATTGTAACAAAGAAACATAACACAGAAGGGAGCTAGATTATAACAAAGAAACGTAATATAGAAGGGAGCTAGATTGTAACAAAGAAACATAACATAAAATAGAGCTAGATTGTAACAAAGAAACATAACATAAAATAGAGCTAGATTGTAACAAAGAAACATAACATAAAATAGAGCTAGATTGTAACAAAGAAACATAACATAAAATAGAGCTAGATTGTAACAAAGAAACATAACACAGAAGGGAGCTAGATTATAACAAAGAAACGTAATATAGAAGGGAGCTAGATTGTAACAAAGAAACATAACATAAAATAGAGCTAGATTGTAACAAAGAAACATAACATAAAATAGAGCTAGATTGTAACAAAGAAACATAACAAGGCCAAACTGTGTCTAATTTCTTCTTCTTCTTACGGCTTATGACGTGTGTCGTTGGTTACTAAGTCTTTCCACAACCTTCTATTTCCTATGCTGTTAATCATTACAGATTCCGACGTTCTCCCATGCCACAATGCTAACGTGTCAAGCATCTTCTCTCTTGTTCTTCTTCTACCGCTCGTGCTCTTTAACTTAACAGTTGTTACAGTATGTTTCACGTTTCCTCTCATGACTTGTCTAAAAAAATATAGTAGTTTTCGCTTTCTAACACGGGTAAACAGCTCTCTTTTTCTAACACGAGTAAGCAGCTCTCTTTTTCTAACACGGGTAAGCAGCTCTTTTTCTAACACGGGTAAGCAGCTCTTTTTCTAACACGGGTAAACAGCTCTCTTTTTCTAACACGGGTAAACAGCTCTCTTTTTCTAACACGGGTAAGCAGCTCTCTTTTTCTAACACGGGTAAGCAGCTCTCTTTTTCTAACACGAGTAAGCAGCTCTCTTTTTCTAACACGGGTAAGCAGCTCTCTTTTTCTAACACGGGTAAGCAGCTCTCTTTTTCTAACACGGGTAAACAGCTCTCTTTTTCTAATACTCGTAAGCCATGTTGCCTCTATATAATTTTTCCCTATTCTGCTGATTGTCCAAGATTCACTTCCATACAACATAATTAGTTCTATATAACTTGTAAGGACGCTGCCTCATCTCAACCTAATCTATTTTAAAAAAAAAGAGAAAATTCCCGTAGGTTTTTTTATATTAAAAAAAATCGCCATAATTTATACATTTCTGTACGCATTCTAGCCCTCAGAGTAGTTTCCAACCTAGTCGTGTAGCTCGTTTTCTGGCAAAAAATGTGTCTTCATTTCTACTGGCATCAATTGTTGTGCTTATTGTATACGCACTGTTATAATTTTATATACACTGTTATACTTTCACTTTCAGCTTGCGAGAAAATATGCAGAACGTAGAAAACAAGAGGAAAAAAAAACCATAACACAATCTGTAGCGAGTATACAACAAAATATGCAGACACTTTACTGGCATACTCACTGAGTGTCTCATTCTATTTGCACAAACATCAGCCTCCTCACTCACAACCTCAATGTTTGATGAGGAATCATATTAACTAACTCTCACCTCCGGCTATTGTAGTGTTCACCTTCTACAGACATTCTTGGAATATTGTTCCCTCCCTGAGATTAGCAAATTTGCCATAAAGAATTTCCAGACGGTGCTCACGAGTTTTTGAGAAGTAAAACGGAAAACATAATTTAATTTTGGGATACACAGACACAATGAATAACTGAAAAAAAAATTGAAAATATTCGGCCTGATTTTGGTTATATGTTGAAAACACATATACATTATGGGAAAGTAGTTCCGTGTGTAATATTTTATTTTGTTTAAACAAGTGAATAAACTACATATACATTATGGGAAAGTAGTTCCGTGTGTAATATTTTATTTTGTTTAAACAAGTGAATAAACTACATATACATTATGGGAAAGTAGTTCCGTGTGTAATATTTTATTTTGTTTAAACAAGTGAATAAACTACATATACATTATGGAAAAGTAGTTCCGTATGTAGGGTGTTTTGTTTTTGTTTAAGAGTGTGCATAAAAACACACACAGTTTGAAAAGGTAGCTCCGTGTTTAGGATGCTTTGTTTAAACAATCGAGTTTTTACGTTATTCATCTTGGTTTATATAACTGATTTGATTTTTTCATTGGTTACTTTGCGTATAACTTTGTGTCGCCTCTCAATCAAAGTACGGATCAAAGGTCAAATCAACTGGTGTGAGCAGTTTATTGCGTTAAAAATCTGGAGAAAATTGACGAAAATTCAACATTAGGTTATTCTCAAAGTGTCTATAACTAAAAGTCAGATCAGAACCCACAGAACCACTAAAGCCATGATAGAAGTGAAACCGAAGCCATATCAAAACATACAGCAACCATTAAAGTCCTGATAGAAGTAAACTACTTGAGACTAACGTGAATTGAACCAGTCCGTTCAACGGCACCAAATCGCCTAGCATAGGCGTTTTGGTGCCGTTGAACGGACTGGTTCAATTCCCGTTAGTCTCAAGAATTTTTAAATTGTCCTCTGGCTTCCTACTTAAATTTACTTGTATAGAAGTAAAACAGAAGCCAGTTGCTTACACACAAAAAACCCCACTAAAGTCCTGATAGAAATGAAACAGAAGCCAGATGCTTTCACACAAAACACCCCACTAAAGTCCTGATAGAAATGAAACAGAAGCCAGATGCTTACACACAAAAACCCCCACTAAAGTCCTGATAGAAATGAAACAGAAGCCAGATGCTTACACACAAAAACTACGAAAGTCCTGATAGAAATGAAACAGAAGCCAGATGCTAACACAAAAAACTCCGCTAAAGTCCTTATAGAAATGAAACAGAAGCCAGATGCTTACACACAAAAACTACGAAAGTCCTGATAGAAAGGAAACAGAAGCCAGATGCTAACACAAAAAACCCCGCTAAAGTCCTGATAGAAATGAAACAGAAGCCAGATGCTAACACAAAAAACTCCGCTAAAGTCCTTATAGAAATGAAACAGAAGCCAGATGCTAACACAAAAAACCCCGCTAAAGTCCTGATAGAAATGAAACAGAAGCCAGATGCTAACACAAAAAACTCCGCTAAAGTCCTTATAGAAATGAAACAGAAGCCAGATGCTAACACAAAAAACCCCGCTAAAGTCCTGATAGAAATGAAACAGAAGCCAGATGCTTACACACAAAAACTACGAAAGTCCTGATAGAAATGAAACAGAAGCCAGATGCTTACACACAAAAACTACGAAAGTCCTGATAGAAATGAAACAGAAGCCAGATGCTTACACACAAAAACTACGAAAGTCCTGATAGAAATGAAACAGAAGCCAGATGCTTACACACAAAAACTACGAAAGTCCTGATAGAAATGAAACAGAAGCCAGATGCTTACACACAAAAACTACGAAAGTCCTGATAGAAATGAAACAGAAGCCAGATGCTTACACACAAAAACTACGAAAGTCCTGATAGAAATGAAACAGAAGCCAGATGCTTACACACAAAAACTACGAAAGTCCTGATAGAAATGAAACAGAAGCCAGATGCTAACACAAAAAACTCCGCTAAAGTCCTGATAGAAATGAAACAGAAGCCAGATGCTAACACACAAAAACTACGAAAGTCCTGATAGAAATGAAACAGAAGCCAGATGCCTGCACACTAAAACCCACTAAAGTCCTGATAGAAATGAAACAGAAGCCAGATGCTTACACACAAAAACTACGAAAGTCCTGATAGAAAGGAAACAGAAGCCAGATGCTAACACACAAAAACTACTAAAGTCCTGATAGAAATGAAACAGAAGCCAGATGCTTACACACAAAAACTACGAAAGTCCTGATAGAAATGAAACAGAATCCAGATGCTAACACACAAAAACTACGAAAGTCCTGATAGAAATGAAACAGAAGCCAGATGCCTGCACACTAAAACCCACTAAAGTCCTGATAGAAATGAAACAGAAGCCAGATGCTTACACACAAAAACTACGAAAGTACTGATAGAATTGGAAAGTCCAATTTGTCTTAAAAGGCTTGAATGATTGAAGTTCAATATGGATTCTTATTTTCTTTTCTTTTACGTTCATTCTCAAACTCCCACTGGATCTCTCTTGTAGCAGGACAACATTCTCAAACTCCCACTGGATCTCTCTTGTAGCAGGACAACATTCTCAAACTCCCACTGGATCTCTCTTGTAGCAGGACAACATTCTCAAACTCCCACTGGATCTCTCTTGTAGCAGGACAACATTCTCAAACTCCCACTGGATCTCTCTTGTAGCAGGACAACATTCTCAAACTCCCACTGGATCTCTCGTTGCAGGATCATGTTCCTGCTAGGTTTCCGTAGGACGTAGTCTAGAGAATGGAAGTGTGCTGTGTCCCAGTTTTAATTGCACCAGTGGCCCGACACAACCGTTTTCTACATCAATATAGATTAAAATGCTTGAATGATTGAAGTTTTTCTTCTCTATCGTTCATTCTCAAACTAACTTCAGCTGGATCTCTCTTGTAGCAGAACAATGGTCCTACTAGATTGCCAGCACGATGTAGTCCAGAGAATGGAAATGCGGTGTACTGCAGTTTTATTTACGCGAATGGCTCGATACATTCATTTTCAGTGGCGAATGATTGAAGTTAAATATGGCTTAAAAGACTTGGAATGATTGAAGTTAAATATGGCTTAAAACACTTGGAATGATTGAAGTTCAATATGGCTTAAAAGACTTGGAATGATTGAAGTTCAATATGGCTTAAAACACTTGGAATGATTGAAGTTCGATATGGCATCAATGCTTGATTGACTTCCCCATGTATACTCCAGCCGCTCTCAACGATGTAGCTTGCCGCTTGTCGAAAATATCACCCAAGGAACGACGTAAATCCTTAGCGTAACGCGATAATCATGAGTGATCTCAGAAAAAAAAAATTCACTTTAAAAGACAAGATGTCACAAGCAATATTCATATCTTATTTTCTTCTCGTTTGAAAAAAACATGAAGATGTCTATACAGTGAATATTGTCGTGTCAGAGTTTCCACTATTTAAAAAAAAAAAAAGTCATCGTTCATTCTTTATGTGCGCGGGTGTTACATTTTGTGAGCGGTACCTTCTAATTACTTTCGCGTCCTCTCACCGTTAACAAAAATATTAGTTCCGAGCCGGATTCGATCTTATAACTTCGTGCGCACAAGGTGAAATACTAAAAAACTAAGCTTATTAATCGTAATTTTATCATTTATATCCTGCCATATTTATTTAACTTTATCTGTCTTATTCTAGCAGAGAAATCTTAGTGTTATACTTGATGCACTTTTCTTTGATTTCTGTATGTTTTCCAGTGCGTCAAGGTTCCCATTTACCTCTGTTATCTCATAGTGAAGGATTGTCTACTATATTACGTAACCTCCGTGTCTATATTGTCTCTGACCAGAGTAAATGTATGATTCTACCTATTGTAGATTTAATTCGTAAATGGCTATGTGATGCCAAACCCGTATAAAAATTTAGGGGGAGGTGTTGAGGGAATTTAAATCACTCCCCCCCCTCCTCTAGGATATTAGAACATGAGAATTAATAGCCTCGACGTCAGATCATAATCATTGTAGTCCAGACACACCTGTAGGTGCTCCAATCTCATATTCAGTATGTCCTTCAACAAGTGTTAAGCAGCCGATCAATATAGTGGGCCAATAAATTGGGTGTGTGTGATTCTGAAAATTGTTTACAGTTGCTAAGGGAAGGGGGAGGGGGTTGACAAAAGTTGACATCAATAATGCTGTTTTTGTACCCCCGCTTCCCTTTGAGTAGAAGGCTCCTCCGAGAGGCATTGCATAAAACCAAAAGGTGAAGTCTTCTGGGTAGGAAAGACAGCTCATGAACATCTCCATTGGACATAGGAAGTTAAGAGCTAATTCTCGAGGTTCTTAGACAAACAAACAAATAAACAAACAAACAAACAAATAAACAAACAAATACACAAACAAACAAACAAACAAACAAACAAATAAACAAACAAACAAATAAACAAACAAACAAACAAACAACAAACAATACTGTTTTTAATACAATTCAACTGTTTTAAATTTGAATTGTTTTCTTCTCAGTATTTGAAACAAATCGTGTAGTTTTTTCTGTATCATTTTTGCTAACATTTAAATAATTTTCATTGGTTACTTTGATTATACTTTGTGTGACGGCCAATGAAAATTAAAGGAATAGACAAATCCGTCATTTTAGAAGGCTTGATTTTCCATTAGCCATATGGTCTTATTGCCGAGTGTTACAGTATTTTATACTTCACAGTATGGATAGGTCTACCCACAGATTTCGAAACTTGTTTGAGAGTAGTAATATCACTTAGCAGGGAATGCAGAGAATGGTGTCCCACAGCTGTGGAGAAAGAAGTGCAGGCTTTAATCAGTGAGAATACCAAAGAGGGGGATGTGATTATATACACTAATGGATCTGTAATTAGGCATGTTCGCAGTGCGTGGGCCTTTAAAGCTCAGTGCGCAGGTAAAACGATCAAGGAGGAAAGTGGTGCCTTTGCGGTCACTACGAGTAGTATGATCATGGAGACTATGGCGGTGACCAAGGCATTTGAGTGGCTACGCACACAGAAGGTAACGCAGGTCTGCATCTTTAGTGACTATGAGTATGATTAAGAAGAGCGGATCAACTGGCATCGTGCGGGATTGTGGCACAGGGCGATGGGGCAATGGATCGCGCTGACGTTTTTAACTCCTTAAGAGATATAACACGCGAGAGTGAGACTAATGTGGATGATGATTCCTTTTCAATGGCTAGGACTAAAGATCAGGGATTGAAATGCGGTGTTGCTAGAAGTGAACATTTTGGAGGGCGCAGAAGAATAATGGTCAACCAGCATAGGGTCGGTACTGTCAGCAGAAGTGTAATGTCGGATACACTTAAGGAGAGATCGGAGCAACTATGGACGTGTCCAGTTTGCAGTTATGATGATTCGACGACTAACTAACTAACTAACTAACTAACTAACTAACTAACTAACTAACTAACTAACTAACTAACTAACTAACTAACTAACTAACTAACTAACTAACTAACTAACTAACTAACTAACTAACTAACTAACTAACTAACTAACTAACTAACTAACTAACTAACTAACTAACTAACTGAACTAACTGAACTAACTGAACTAACTGAACTAACTGAACTAACTGAACTAACTGAACTAACTGAACTAACTAAACTAACTAAACTAACTAAAATAACTAAACTAACTAAACTAACTAAACTAACTAAACTAACTAAACTAACTAAACTAACTAAACTAACTAAACTAACTAAACTAACTAAACTAACTAAACTAACTAAACTAACTTAACTAACTAAACTAACTTAACTAACTTAACTAACTAACTAACTAACTAATACTTCACAGTACAAAGCCACAGCCAGGGGCGGATTGGGTCTATAAATAATTAGAAACATATATACGAGTACTATTAGGTCATTCAAATTGTTACACGTTTTCAAATTTTTAAGACGGCGCCAATTTCCATAAGGATCAAAAGAACTCAACACACTCTCGGGCAATGTGACATATTAGACAGACTGTCCGTTATCTCATACATAACTGTCTGCAATATAATATCTACTCTAATTGAAAATAAAGCCTTGTTAATGATTCATTTGATTATTTCCTTAATTTTCTTTTGTCCATATAATTATACTTTGTGTGGTAGCCAATGAAAATAAAAGACAATAGTCAAATGGGTCATTATGGAAGGCTGGATTTTTCATTAGGCAGTAGATCTTATATTTCCGAGTGTCACCCTCGTATTTCTTTAGATGAGAGATCAATGCACTTCCTCGCCGTGTTTTATGATCACTGACTGTGCGTATCAATAGGCATTCGTGCAGCTGTGTCCACAGGAGAGCGGCTGTTTCGGGAAAATTGAAGAAACACGGATACAGAAAAAGGTAAATGTATATAGTGATTGAGTTGGAACAGAGTGTAATAAAGTTGTGAGAGAGTTCATCACAATTGACGAAAACGCCCTCCTGTGGGCGATGAGAGGCTTCATTGAAGGGGGGCGTGTGCATAGCAAGGTCAAGAAAAAGCCATGCAGGGTCAATTCCGCGAAGGACTTTAGAAAATAGTGAACACATTGCACACACAAAAAATGAAATCTGAACCAACTGTAAGTATTGAAACCTGTCCCAACTAGAATTATTGAAACCTAATAATAATAGAATTATTTAAACCTGACCCAACTAGAATTATTGACACCTGACCCAACTAGAATTATTGACACCTGACCCAACTAGAATTATTGACCCCTGACCCAACTAGAATTATTGACCCCTGACCCAACTAGAATTATTGACACCTGACCCAACTAGAATTATTGACACCTGACCCAACTAGAATTATTGACCCCTGACCCAACTAGAATTATTGACACCTGACCCAACTAGAGTTATTGAAACCTAATAATAATAGAATTATTTAAACCTGACCCAACTAGAATTATTGACACCTGACCCAACTAGAATTATTGACCCCTGACCCAACTAGAATTATAGAAACTTAGCAGACTATAATTATTGAATCCTAATAATACTAGAATTATTGACCACTGACCCAACTAGAATTATTGACCACTGACCCAACTAGAATTATTGACCACTGACCCAACTAGAATTATTGAAACCTAATAATACTAGAATTATTGAATCCTGACCCAATCAAAATATTGAAACCTAGAGGTGAACCCTTCGCTCAAAGAGAATAAAAAAGCAGCCAGCAGCCAGATTAGACTTTGAATAGGTGATATATAAAGTATCAGATTAGACTTTGAATAGCTGATAGATTGACATGTTATCTATTTGACATGATTAAAGGTGTTCAAGGTGTATATTTTACATGATTAAAGGTGTTCAAGGTGTATATTTGAGATGGGAGAATAGTTGAAAGAAAAACAGTTGATAGTTTGACAATTAATGCAATGACATGTATTCTACCAGATTTGCAATATTCATCACGTACATTTACCCGCCTAAAACAATTGAAAATCAAAAACAATATAATAAATATAACAAATTACGACTGTTCTTTTCAATGTAATATACGTTATAGGTAAATGGTTGCGAAAGTTGGACGATAACAAAAGCACTGGAATAGAAATTAAATTATATTGAAAATAAATGTCGTAGAAAACTCGTACATATTGGTTTGGAAGAATTCAAGTCAAACAAGCAAGTAAGAGAAGACACCAAACAGTAATGTGTTTCTACAGCAATAAGAAAAAAAACGAAGGATTTATATCGGACATGTACTTAGAATAAATGAAAACAGATTGCCATTACAAGCATTAAAATGGGTACCAGATGGCAAAAGAAGAAGAGAAAGACAAAGAGATACGTTTCGCAGAACAACCATCAAAGAAGGTATGGATATGGGTCTCAACAACATACAAGAATTACACACAGTAACATCACATCTCTCGAACTGGGGAGTTCTGGTTTCTGCTGTATGTCCCGTGTTCTTCGTCGAAAGAACATCGATGGATAGATGGACATCATGACATATTAGGTTATGTAATACATGATGTTGTGTGCGGTTAGAATAACCAGGTAGTTGGTTAATGTAATACATGATATTGTGTGCGGTTAGAATAACCCGGTAGTTGGTTAATGTAATACATGATGTTGTGTGCGGTTAGAATAACCAGGTAGTTAATGTAATACATGATGTTGTGAGTGGTTAGAATAACCAGGTAGTTGGTTAATGTAATACATGATGTTGTGTGCGGTTAGAATAACCCGGTAGTTGGTTAATGTAATACATGATATTGTGTGCGGTTAGAATAACCCGGTAGTTGGTTAATGTAATACATGATGTTGTGTGCGGTTAGAATAACCAGGTAGTTAGTTAATGTAATACATGATGTTGTGAGCGGTTAGAATAACCAGGTAGTTAATGTAATACATGATGTTGTGAGTGGTTAGAATAACCAGGTAGTTGGTTAATGTAATACATGATGTTGTGTGCGGTTAGAATAACCCGGTAGTTGGTTAATGTAATACATGATGTTGTGAGTGGTTAGAATAACCAGGTAGTTAGTTAATGTAATACATGATGTTGTGAGTGGTTAGAATAACCACGTAGTTAGTTAATGTAATACATGATGTTGTGAGTGGTTAGAATAACCACGTAGTTAGTTAATGTAATACATGATGTTGTGAGTGGTTAGAATAACCACGTAGTTAGTTAATGTAATACATGATGTTGTGTGCGGTTAGAATAACCCGGTAGTTGGTTAATGTAATACATGATGTTGTGAGTGGTTAGAATAACCAGGTAGTTAGTTAATGTAATACATGATGTTGTGAGTGGTTAGAATAACCCGGCAGTTCGTTAATGTAATACATGATGTTGTGAGTGGTTAGAATAACCAGGCAGTTAGTTAATGTAATACATGATGTTGTGTACGGTTAGAATAATCAGGTAGTTAGTTAATGTAATACATGATGTTGTGAGTGGTTAGAATAACCAGGTAGTTAATGTAATACATGATGTTGTGAGTGGTTAGAATAACCAGGTAGTTAATGTAATACATGATGTTGTGAGCGGTTAGAATAATCAGGTAGTTAGTTAATGTAATACATGATGTTGTGAGTGGTTAGAATAACCTGGTAATTAGTTAATGTAATACATGATGTTGTGAGTGGTTAGAATAACCAGGTAGTTAGTTAATGTAATACATGATGTTGTGAGTGGTTAGAATAACCTGGTAGTTAGTTAATGTAATACATGATGTTGTGAGTGGTTAGAATAACCAGGTAGTTAGTTAATGTAATACATGATGTTGTGAGCGGTTAGAATAATCAGGTAGTTAGTTAATGTAATACATGATGTTGTGAGCAGTTAGAATAATCAGGTAGTTAGTTAATGTAATACATGATGTTGTGAGTGGTTAGAATAACCAGGTAGTTAATGTAATACATGATGTTGTGAGTGGTTAGAATAACCAGGTAGTTAATGTAATACATGATGTTGTGAGTGGTTAGAATAACCAGGTAGTTAATGTAATACATGATGTTGTGAGTGGTTAGAATAACCAGGTAGTTAATGTAATACATGATGTTGTGAGCGGTTAGAATAACCAGGCAATTAGTTAATATAATACATGATGTTGTGAGCGGTTAGAATAATCAGGTAGTTAGTTAATGTAATACATGATGTTGTGAGTGGTTAGAATAATCAGGTAGTTAATGTAATACATGATGTTGTGAGCGGTTAGAATAACCAGGTAGTTAGTTAATGTAATACATGATGTTGTGAGTGGTTAGAATAATCAGGTAGTTAGTTAATGTAATACATGATGTTGTGAGAGGTTAGAATAATCAGGTAGTTAGTTAATGTAATACATGATGTTGTGAGCGGTTAGAATAACCTGGTAGTTAGTTAATGTAATACATGATGTTGTGAGTGGTTAGAATAACCTGGTAGTTAATGTAATACATGATGTTGTGAGTGGTTAGAATAACCAGGTAGTTAATGTAATACATGATGTTGTGAGCGGTTAGAATAACCAGGCAGTTAGTTAATGTAATACATGATGTTGTGAGTGGTTAGAATAACCAGGCAGTTAGTTAATGTAATACATGATGTTGTGAGTGGTTAGAATAACCAGGTAGTTAATGTAATACATGATGTTGTGAGTGGTTAGAATAACCAGGTAGTTAATGTAATACATGATGTTGTGAGCAGTTAGAATAATCAGGTAGTTAGTTAATGTAATACATGATGTTGTGAGTGGTTAGAATAACCAGGTAGTTAATGTAATACATGATGTTGTGAGTGGTTAGAATAACCAGGTAGTTAATGTAATACATGATGTTGTGAGTGGTTAGAATAACCAGGTAGTTAATGTAATACATGATGTTGTGAGTGGTTAGAATAACCAGGTAGTTAATGTAATACATGATGTTGTGAGCGGTTAGAATAACCAGGCAATTAGTTAATGTAATACATGATGTTGTGAGTGGTTAGAATAACCTGGTAATTAGTTAATGTAATACATGATGTTGTGAGTGGTTAGAATAACCAGGTAGTTAGTTAATGTAATACATGATGTTGTGAGTGGTTAGAATAACCTGGTAGTTAGTTAATGTAATACATGATGTTGTGAGTGGTTAGAATAACCAGGTAGTTAGTTAATGTAATACATGATGTTGTGAGCGGTTAGAATAATCAGGTAGTTAGTTAATGTAATACATGATGTTGTGAGCAGTTAGAATAATCAGGTAGTTAGTTAATGTAATACATGATGTTGTGAGTGGTTAGAATAACCAGGTAGTTAATGTAATACATGATGTTGTGAGTGGTTAGAATAACCAGGTAGTTAATGTAATACATGATGTTGTGAGTGGTTAGAATAACCAGGTAGTTAATGTAATACATGATGTTGTGAGTGGTTAGAATAACCAGGTAGTTAATGTAATACATGATGTTGTGAGCGGTTAGAATAACCAGGCAATTAGTTAATGTAATACATGATGTTGTGAGCGGTTAGAATAATCAGGTAGTTAGTTAATGTAATACATGATGTTGTGAGTGGTTAGAATAATCAGGTAGTTAATGTAATACATGATGTTGTGAGCGGTTAGAATAACCAGGTAGTTAGTTAATGTAATACATGATGTTGTGAGTGGTTAGAATAATCAGGTAGTTAGTTAATGTAATACATGATGTTGTGAGTGGTTAGAATAATCAGGTAGTTAGTTAATGTAATACATGATGTTGTGAGCGGTTAGAATAACCTGGTAGTTAGTTAATGTAATACATGATGTTGTGAGTGGTTAGAATAACCTGGTAGTTAATGTAATACATGATGTTGTGAGTGGTTAGAATAACCAGGTAGTTAATGTAATACATGATGTTGTGAGCGGTTAGAATAACCAGGCAGTTAGTTAATGTAATACATGATGTTGTGAGTGGTTAGAATAACCAGGCAGTTAGTTAATGTAATACATGATGTTGTGAGTGGTTAGAATAACCAGGTAGTTAATGTAATACATGATGTTGTGAGTGGTTAGAATAACCAGGTAGTTAATGTAATACATGATGTTGTGAGCAGTTAGAATAATCAGGTAGTTAGTTAATGTAATACATGATGTTGTGAGTGGTTAGAATAACCAGGTAGTTAATGTAATACATGATGTTGTGAGTGGTTAGAATAACCAGGTAGTTAATGTAATACATGATGTTGTGAGTGGTTAGAATAACCAGGTAGTTAATGTAATACATGATGTTGTGAGTGGTTAGAATAACCAGGTAGTTAATGTAATACATGATGTTGTGAGCGGTTAGAATAACCAGGCAATTAGTTAATGTAATACATGATGTTGTGAGCGGTTAGAATAATCAGGTAGTTAGTTAATGTAATACATGATGTTGTGAGTGGTTAGAATAATCAGGTAGTTAATGTAATACATGATGTTGTGAGCGGTTAGAATAACCAGGTAGTTAGTTAATGTAATACATGATGTTGTGAGTGGTTAGAATAATCAGGTAGTTAGTTAATGTAATACATGATGTTGTGAGTGGTTAGAATAATCAGGTAGTTAGTTAATGTAATACATGATGTTGTGAGCGGTTAGAATAACCTGGTAGTTAGTTAATGTAATACATGATGTTGTGAGTGGTTAGAATAACCTGGTAGTTAATGTAATACATGATGTTGTGAGTGGTTAGAATAACCAGGTAGTTAATGTAATACATGATGTTGTGAGCGGTTAGAATAACCAGGCAGTTAGTTAATGTAATACATGATGTTGTGAGTGGTTAGAATAACCAGGCAGTTAGTTAATGTAATACATGATGTTGTGAGTGGTTAGAATAACCAGGTAGTTAATGTAATACATGATGTTGTGAGTGGTTAGAATAACCAGGTAGTTAATGTAATACATGATGTTGTGAGCGGTTAGAATAACCAGGCAGTTAGTTAATGTAATACATGATGTTGTGAGTGGTTAGAATAATCAGGTAGTTAGTTAATGTAATACATGATGTTGTGAGCGGTTAGAATAACCTGGTAGTTAGTTAATGTAATACATGATGTTGTGAGTGGTTAGAATAACCAGGTAGTTAATGTAATACATGATGTTGTGAGTGGTTGGAATAACCCGGTAGTTAGTTAATGTAATACATGATGTTGTGTGCGGTTAGAATAACCAGGTAGTTAGTTAATGTAATACATGATGTTGTGAGTGGTTAGAATAACCAGGTAGTTAATGTAATACATGATGTTGTGAGTGGTTAGAATAACCAGGTAGTTAATGTAATACATGATGTTGTGTGCGGTTAGAATAACCAGGTAGTTAATGTAATACATGATGTTGTGAGTGGTTAGAATAACCAGGTAGTTAGTTAATGTAATACATGATGTTGTGTGCGGTTAGAATAACCAGGCAGTTAGTTAATGTAATACATGATGTTGTGTGCGGTTAGAATAACCGGTAGTTAGTTAATGTAATACATGATGTTGTGTGTGGTTAGAATAACCAGGCAGTTAGTTAATGTAATACATGATGTTGTGTGCGGTTAGAATAACCGGTAGTTAGTTAATGTAATACATGATGTTGTGTGCGGTTAGAATAACCAGGTAGTTAATGTAATACATGATGTTGTGAGTGGTTAGAATAACCAGGTAGTTAGTTAATGTAATACATGATGTTGTGTGTGGTTAGAATAACCGGTAGTTAGTTAATGTAATACATGATGTTGTGTGCGGTTAGAATAACCAGGTAGTTGGTTAATGTAATACATGATGTTGTGTGCGGTTAGAATAACCAGGTAGTTAGTTAATGTAATACATGATGTTGTGTGCGGTTAGAATAACCAGGTAGTTGGTTAATGTAATACATGATGTTGTGTGCGGTTAGAATAACCGGTAGTTAGTTAATGTAATACATGATGTTGTGTGCGGTTAGAATAACCAGGTAGTTGGTTAATGTAATACATGATGTTGTTTGCGGTTAGAATAACCGGTAGTTAGTTAATGTAATACATGATGTTGTGTGCGGTTAGAATAACCAGGTAGTTAATGTAATACATGATGTTGTGAGTGGTTAGAATAACCAGGTAGTTAGTTAATGTAATACATGATGTTGTGTGCGGTTAGAATAACCAGGTAGTTAGTTAATGTAATACATGATGTTGTGTGTGGTTAGAATAACCGGTAGTTAGTTAATGTAATACATGATGTTGTGTGTGGTTAGAATAACCGGTAGTTAGTTAATGTAATACATGATGTTGTGTGCGGTTAGAATAACCAGGTAGTTAATGTAATACATGATGTTGTGAGTGGTTAGAATAACCAGGTAGTTAGTTAATGTAATACATGATGTTGTGTGCGGTTAGAATAACCAGGTAGTTAGTTAATGTAATACATGATTTTGTGTGCGGTTAGAATAACCAGGTAGTTAATGTAATACATGATGTTGTGAGTGGTTAGAATAACCAGGTAGTTAGTTAATGTAATAAATGATGTTGTGAGTGGTTAGAATAACCCGGCAGTTAGTTAATGAGTGCTATAGGTTTTCATGTGCCAAAATGATGTGAACTTTTGGACACATACCTGGAGTGTGTGAGAACTAATTGATCACGACCTCAGGCTCGGGTATAACGGATACTACAGGTAGTCTGTCTTTGTGTACCAACCTTGACCGTCTAGTCTAAGATATTCATCATCATTATGAAGGTTGACTACAACAGATCTCCAACATCCCCTATCTCTTGTCTTGGTGGTGCACTCTGCTAGACTTTAACTTTTCCATGTCGTGATGTTACTCTCCTACTTGTAGCTCTGCCTACCTCTTGCTCGCCTACCCTCGACTTTACCCTCAAGTAAGGTTTTCAACAAGGTGTCATGTCTTTTAATATTTCCAAATATTTTTTTTGCTTGATATTTATTTCCTTTAATAATTCTGTCTTCATATTAAGTGTTGTTAGCACCTCTTTGTTTGTTTTCTTCTCTTTCCATGATGTTTTCCGTATTCTCCTATATACCCACATCTCAAAGGCGTCAATTATGTCTTCTAATTGTTTGTTTATTGTCCATGTTTCTGAGCCTTACATTAATATAGAATGGATGTAGCATTTTATAATTCTCATTTCTCGCATTTTTTTGGGGTATTTTTTTAGTTGTTAATAATTTCCTCATGTCATTGAAAGTACTTTTAGCCATTCCTATTCTCCTTTTAACTTCTGCCAATATTTGTGAATGTGTCCGACATATTGATATTGTTGTACTTGTAGTTTCTCTTCACGTTTTTTTATGTTTAGCACCTGTTCTTCTGTGACTTTGCAGATTATCATGGTAGTTTATAACAAAAACATGCTTTTACCCATTCCATATTCTTTGCTTGATTTATCGACGCCATCTATTAAGCTTTGTAGTTCTTGTTCACTTTCTGCTGAAAGGAAATTACAGGATCGTGCGGTAACAATTTCTCAGTATGATGCAAATCTTGCAATGCGGTCCCCTTAAATGGTTTTTATTCGAAATGCCGCCTCCGACAATGTATTTTGATTGGTGCCATCTGATGCGGCCGCCTCTCTGCATCATAGCACAACACGACCCTGGGACAGTGTCATCTGCATATCTCAGGTTGTTTATTATTTTCCCATTGATCTTGAGTCCTGACATTCCTTTTATCTGTGTGCAGATAATCTCTGTGTAGATATTAAACAAGACATTGAAAATGTGAAATCCAGCCTTCTAAAATGACATCACTTCGCCACATACATTTTATGTGACGTCACATAAAATGTAATCACAGAGACGAATGAAACCACGGGAATAGCCACATGAGTAATTAAGAAGGCTGGATTTTTCATTCGCTAATAGGTCATATACTGTAGATGGTCAATGGTAATGGTGGATCAAGTCTTAATGTGACTTCAACTTGGAGTGGGTTTGTTACTTATACTCGGTGTGGGTTTGTTACTTATACTCGGAGTGGGTTTGTTACTTATACTCGGTGTGAGTTTGTTACTTATACTCGGTGTGAGTTTGTTACTTATACTCGGTGTGAGTTTGTTACTTATACTCGGTGTGAGTTTGTTACTTATACTCGGTGTGGGTTTGTTACTTATACTCGGTGTGAGTTTGTTACTTATACTCGGTGTGAGTTTGTTACTTATACTCGGTGTGGATTTGTTACTTATACTCGGTGTGGATTTGTTACTTATACTCGGTGTGAGTTTGTTACTTATACTCGGTGTGGATTTGTTACTTATACTCGGTGTGAGTTTGTTACTTATACTCGGTGTGGGTTTGTTACTTATACTCGGTGTGAGTTTGTTACTTATACTCGGTGTGAGTTTGTTACTTATACTCGGTGTGAGTTTGTTACTTATACTCGGTGTGAGTTTGTTACTTATACTCGGTGTGAGTTTGTTACTTATACTCGGTGTGAGTTTGTTACTTATACTCGGTGTGAGTTTGTTACTTATACTCGGTGTGAGTTTGTTACTTATACTCGGTGTGGGTTTGTTACTTATACTCGGTGTGAGTTTGTTACTTATACTCGGTGTGAGTTTGTTACTTATACTCGGTGTGGATTTGTTACTTATACTCGGTGTGGATTTGTTACTTATACTCGGTGTGAGTTTGTTACTTATACTCGGTGTGGATTTGTTACTTATACTCGGTGTGAGTTTGTTACTTATACTCGGTGTGAGTTTGTTACTTATACTCGGTGTGGATTTGTTACTTATACTCGGTGTGAGTTTGTTACTTATACTCGGTGTGAGTTTGTTACTTATACTCGGTGTGAGTTTGTTACTTATACTCGGTGTGTGGTTTTGCTACTTCTACTCGGAGTGTGGGTTTACTACTTCTACTCGGAGTGTGGGTTTACAACTTTTACTGGGAATGGGTGTACTACTTCTACTCGGCGTGGTTTTGCTACTTTGAGTGGGTTTTCTGCAGGTCCAGAAAGTGAAGCAATGAATAGTTACACTGTCGCCTGCCATGCTTTTTTTTTGGAGTATGCAGTCTCACTACTTGTTCTTCGATATGGAGGTTGCTGAAGACTGATGCTTTGAGATAACCTGTCTATATTGTGATATTACTCTCCCACTTGTATCTCTGCCTACATCTTGCTCGCCTCCCTTTAACTTTACCGCCAAGTAAGATCTTCAAAAAAGGTCTTTTCATATGTCCAAAATATTTTATTTGCTTGATCTTTATTTCTCTGAATAATTCTTTCTTCATATTAAGTAATTTTAGAACCTCTTTGTTTGTTTTCTTCTTTTTTCCAAGATGCTCTCCCTATTCTTCTATATACACAGATCTCAAAGGCACAAATTCTGTCTTCTGTTTGTTTGGCCAATAAAGTTGGTGTATTTACTGTGACCTGCAAGGTTGGTGTTTTTACTTTGTCTATAAGATTGGTGTTTTTACTTGGTCTATAAGATTGGTGTTTTTACTTGGTCTATAAGATTGGTGTTTTTAGTATAGCCCATAAGGATGGTGTTTTTACTTTGTCTATAAGATTGGTGTTTTTACTTGGTCTATAAGATTGGTGTTTTTACGTGGTCTATAAGATTGGTGTTTTTAGTATAGCCCATAAGGATGGTGTTTTTACTTTGTCTATAAGATTGGTATTTTTACTTGGTCTATAAGATTGGTGTTTTTACTTGGTCTATAAGATTGGTGTTTTTAGTATAGCCTATAAGGATGGTGTTTTTGATTTGGTCTATAAGGTTGATGTTTTTACTTTGCCTACACGACTTTTTTAAAACTATGGCTATAAGGTTGGAATTTTACTCTCTTCTATAATGTTGGTATTTTTACTGTCGCCTATAAGGTTGGGGATTTTACTATGGCCTATAAGGTTGGTGTTTTTACTGTTGCCTATAGAGTTGGTATTTTTACTTTTTACTCTGGCTAAAATGAGCGTATTAACAAAACTTGTTGAATAGAAAATACAAAACTGAAGGTTGTGTTGCCCCCAGCTGTGGTATGTGTTTTATAAATCATGTTTAAGGTTCAAAGTTTTATTTGTGCCAAAAATATTCTCTGGAATGTGAACAAGATGGATGTGAAATTTCCAAGAATTTATAGATTTTCTTCTTCTTAGTAAAAAAAACATATGGCTTGACCTCCAACATTTTAATGGCCACATGACCTTATATAAACCATTTCCCCCGTGTTCTTTCTAAAAATTCCTGCGTATTTCTCTTTAAGCATGGCAAGATAATGGTCTTACTATATTTCCAGAAGAATGTAGTCCAGGAAACGAAAATGTGTTATGTCGCTGTTTCTTCTCCGCCAATGTCCACACACATCCGACTTCAGCCTTATATAACAAAATTGAATTCAAAGTCTGTGATTGTATGTAATATAAGTGTGCGGCGCCATAATGGAGTTTTACACTCCCAACTCAACGCGTAATACGGATGTGTTGGGCCATTGGCGCAAATAGAATGTATCTCTGTTGTCTGGATTACATCCTGGATAATCTTGTAGGAACATTGTCTTGCTACAAGAGAGATCCGGTGGGAGTGTGAGAACAAACGTTAACCAAATAGTTTCCTCTATTTCAATTCTTCTTTCATTGCTCTTGGAACTTGTGCATGTTGCAGAGTGTCGCAAGTTATGGAGATCTATGATGTTTGCATCTTTCGTCCTAACTTATCCGTCTTCAGCATTACATATCTGATGTTTGCATCTTTCGTTCCGACGTATCCGTCTTCAGCATTACACATCTGATGTTTGCATCTTTCGTCCCGACGTATCCGTCTTCAGCATTACACATCTGATGTTTGCATCTTTCGTCCCGACGTATCCGTCTTCAACATTATACATCTGATGTTTGCATCTTTCGTCCCGACGTATCCGTCTTCAGCATTACACATCTGATGTTTGCATCTTTCGTCCCGACGTATCCGTCTTCAGCATTACGCATCTGATGTTTGCATCTTTCGTTTCGACTTATCAGTGTCCAGCATTACACATCTGATACGGGGCGGTCAATACGTTTTCCTCAAGAGGGGCGGGGGGGGGAGTTTAACTTATTAAAAAGTGGTCAATCGGACGTTTTCTTGAGTCACTTATTTCCTTTTGATGCAGATTTTGATGACCTTTTTGAAAGCAAGAGAAGGGTTTCTGAATTCTTCACAGTCATTGACAAAGGGGTGGTAGGGATAGTGGTGGGGGGGGGGGGGGGGAGGGAGGGTTAGAAACTCTTGACGTTAAGAACATCCCCGTAGCAGTAACACGTGAAGTAGTAGTCATTTTTCACGAGACAGAGGGAAATAAGTAGTAATTTTTCACGAGACCTAGGGAAGTAAGTAGTAATTTTTCACGAGACCTAGGGAAGTAAGTAGTAATTTTTCACGAGACCTAGGGAAGTAAGTAGTAATTTTTCACGAGACCTAGGGAAGTAAGTAGTAATTTTTCACGAGACCTAGGGAAGTAAGTAGTAATTTTTCACGAGACCTAGGGAAGTAAGTAGTAATTTTTCACGAGACCTAGGGAAGTAAGTAGTAATTTTTCACGAGACCTAGGGAAGTAAGTAGTAATTTTTCACGAGACCTAGGGAAGTAAGTAGTAATTTTTCACGAGACCTAGGGAAGTAAGTAGTAATTTTTCACGAGACCTAGGGAAGTAAGTAGTCATTTTTCACGAGACCTAGGGAAGTAAAGAATACCTCTATAGAGAAAATTAAAAAAAGATTTTCATTCTTTACGTGCTCGATTATAAATTAAAATTGTCTTTTAGTCACTTCCATTAATCACTATTTATATACTTGGAGTCGCATGCCAAAAATAGATAAGGCGACTCCACGTATATAAACAGTGACCAATGGGAAACAATAATAAAAAACGTAACCAATGAATTTCTAATTAATTATTTGCAGAGATAGTCACGCATCACCTCGTCTTGCAACTGGAGTCAATATGTTTTCTGAATTCGACCAATCTTTCGCTTTGACTTTTTCCCCATCATTTTCATTGGATGTCAACACAAAACATACACAGTTACCAATAAAATCACGGGAAACATTAAATAGCGTCACTTTAGAAGGATGTACTTCGATGAGTCCCTAGGATTGTGTAATTGACGAGAACACGGTACATATATAATGTATATATTTCTTGCACACACTTTTACTTCTAATGATAAATATAATTTTGCCCATTGTATGCACATAACCTTTATATGTCCAAACAGTTCAAACCGTTTGTGTGTTGTTGGGTCCTGAAAGGGGAGCAAAGAATATGACCACTGCTACCCGTCGTAAGAGACGAATAAGGGGGTGCGGGAGATGACGTTGAATATCCCATCCCATAGAAGATAAAGTTATCCATAGGCCATGCTGAAGTCGGATGTGTCAGGTCAAAAATGCGCATATATCGCAACCAAACTGTATACTAGATCATTACATTCTCTGGACGTCAGAGATTACACAATTTTTATAATCTGAAGAAATTGTGAACGAACACAGAAGACAAAAAAAAAAGAATATAACATTTCAAACTTCATGAGAAATATACTTTTGTCTGTCGTTCATATAGAAGAAATATACTTTTGTCTGTCGTTCGTATATGAGAAATATACTTTTGTCTGTTGTTCGTATAGAAGAAATATACTTTTGTCTGTCGTTCATATAGAAGAAATATACTTTTGTCTGTTGTTCATATAGAAGAAATATACTTTTGTCTGTTGTTCGTATACAACATACCGGTATATTTCCCCACATTTCAAACATCATAAGAGAGATATACTTCATTTGTCGATAGCGCATACATAACGTATACTTTTGTCCATAGTTCATACATAACGTATACTTTTGTCCATAGTTCATACATAACGTATACTTTTGTCCATAGTTCATACATAACGTATACTTTTGTCCATAGCATATACATAACGTTTACTTTTGTTCATAGTTCATACACAACGTATACTTTTGTCCATAGTATATACATAACGTATACTTTTCTTCATAGTTCAATGTATGCATGAATGTTCCACTTTATGACAAATGTACGTGTGTCTATTTTTAACTTTAACGAAAACATTTCCAATAATACACATGTTTCACTTGCCAAAGTTTTAAAGTCCCAGCAAGTTAATAGAAATCATAAAAATCGAACGCTATTGTAAACAATATTTCTCTGTCTTCAAGCCGACCCACTAAAATAAACAGACACGGCTTTATTGATCTGATGTTGTGGTCTGTGTCTGAGTCTCAACAACTGAACCATCGATTTCTTTTGTTTATGATTTCCTCAAATATATATATCTCTCTCCAAGAAAATATGTACATCCAGTATCATAGTAATCAATGAAAATTAATCATAACAATTAATCATAGTAATTAATCAAAATAATATTTGATAAAGTATAGCAAAATTAAATAAATAATGTCAGCAATGAATTTCAATAATAAAGCAAAACTACCATAAAGCTCATGAATTATATCTATGTATTATCCTTTCTGCTTTTTCTGTAAAGCGTCGCAGGATTGAATTACATCGGCTTTTAGGCTATAGCACGTTTGCTTAGAGAAAGTAAAACAATGGCACGTTAGAGAAAGTAAAACAATGGCACGTTAGAGAAAGTAAAACAATGACACGTTAGAGAAAGTAAAACAATGGCACGTTAGAGAAAGTAAAACAATGGCACGTTAGAGAAAGTAAAACAATGGCACGTTAGAGAAAGTAAAACAATGGCACGTTAGAGAAAGTAAAACAATGGCACGTTAGAGAAAGTAAAACAATGGCACGTTAGAGAAAGTAAAACAACCAATATTCATACTATTCAAGAACTGCACAGAATAGCTTTGAACAGACAGAATATTGGAGAGATCTGACCTCTGCCCTATGCGCTAACTTCAGCGGAAAAGGAAAATTAATGAATTAAAGTTTGGTCGCTTGATATTCAATACTGTTATAACGTCTAAGAATGTTGGTACCTCTTTCAATCCACTTTTTCCTTGGTCTTCCTCTATATCTTGTTCTTTCTATTTTCGTATTGTATGCTTCTGCTGCTGGTCAAAAAGGGTTGATTCTCATGAAGTAACCGAAACATTTCAGTCTGTGTTTTCAATATATTTGACCACATTGTTCCAACAGTTCGCGTAATCTTTTCATTCTTCAGGTAATCTCGTCTTAGGATTCTGGCCTTCCCGAGTGGAAACAGCTGCCACTCACTGTGAGGTACTATCCCTATACACTACTGTCCTACCCCCATAATAATAATAATAATAATAATAATAATAATAATAATAATAATAATAATAATAATAATAATAACACTAATAAATAGCAGACAGCGCTATAATACTATTCTTTCTCCAGGCAAATTTTACCCGTAAAAATCGAAAGAAAACAAATTTTACCCGTAAAAATCGAAAGAAAACAAATTTCACCCATAAAAACTCGAAAGAAAACAAATTGTACCCGTAAAACTACTAAGAAAACAAATTTTACCAGTAAAACTCGAAAGAAAACATATTTTATTCGCACAACTCGAAAGAAAAATTTTTATCAGGAAAACTCGCAAGAGTGAAATTAAACGTTTAGAAGTAGGGAACCTCAGTGCCGTAGTAGTTACTCCGTTCACTTTGCTCTCATACAGTCGTGAGCTTCAATCCTGATAGCTGTGTGCTATTTACAAATTCATATTTTCGAATATATCTAAGGATTATCGCTTGAAGCTACGGAGTTACGTGCTATGAGTGGTAATATCGACAAGCGGCGTGAAGTTTCGCTTGGAGGGACGGCGTACATAAGGAGCAGCCTGAGTACAGTGAAGTCAATTCTTTACGTCTTCTCAAATTTATATAAATAACAAAATACCCACAGATGTTTTCCGGAAACCAACTGTTTTCGTGATGTCACATGTTAGTACAAGTCAACCTGTGGTTTCAAGTACATATGGAAAACTCTGTTTCTCAGATTAGTCTTATAAACCACATCCATCATGGCCATGAATCGTAGCTTATATTTCTTATACCCCACCAATAACACTATCATCTGGAAAGACGGAAAGATGTCTATTACTATTGCACAACTAATAGCATGTAGTTGCATATCGAGAGAGTCATGAATGGACTTGGCGGACTCCGAGAAACCAAACTGTCATTGGAGCTCATACTCGCAATCTTTACGGTAAGTGTGGATAACACATATACATCCTACAACTGAGGATACACATACTGAGGATACACATACTGAGGATAGACATAATGAGGATAGAAATACGGAGGATAGACATAATGAGGATAGAAATACTGAGGATAGAAATACTGAGGATAGAAATACTGAGGATAGACATAATGAGGATAGACATAATGAGGATAGAAATACTGAGGATAGAAATGCTGAGGATAGAAATACTGAGGATAGAAATACTGAGGATAGACATAATGAGGATAGAAATAATGAGGATAGAAATGCTGAGGATAGAAATACTGAAGATAGAAATACTGAGGATAAACATAATGAGGATAGAAATAATGAGGATAGAAATACTGAGGATAGACATAATGAGGATAGAAATACTGAGGATAGACATAATGAGGATAGACATAATGAGGATAGAAATACTGAGGAAAGAAATACTGAGGATAGAAATACTGAGGATAGAAATACTGAGGATAGAAATACTGAGGATATACATAATAATGATAGAAATACTGAGGATATACATAATAATGATAGAAATACTGAGGATAGAAATACTGAGGATAGAAATACTGAGGATAGACATAATGAGGATATAAATACTGAGGATAGAAATAATGAGGATAGAAATACTGAGGATAGAACTACTGAGGATAGAAATACTGAGGATAGACATAATGAGGATAGAAATACTGATGATAGAAATACTGAGGATAGAAATACTGAGGATAGAAATACTGAGGATAGAAATACTGAGGATATAAATACTTAGGATATACATAATAATGATAGAAATACTGAGGATAGACATAATGAGGATAGAAATACTGAGGATAGAAATACTGAGGATAGAAATACTGAGGATAGAAATACTGAGTATAGACATAATGAGGATAGAAATACTGAGGATAGAAATACTGAGGATAGAAATACTGAGGATAGAAATACTGAGAATATACATAATAATGATAGAAATACTGAGGATATACATAATAATGATAGAAATACTGAGGATAGAAATACTGAGGATAGACATACTGAGGATAGAAATACTGAGGATAGAAATACTGAGGATAGAAATACTGAGGATAGAAATACTGAGGATAGAAATACTGAGGATAGAAATACTGAGGAT
Organism: Meghimatium bilineatum; assembly: GCA_034231615.1. Lineage (NCBI taxonomy): Eukaryota > Metazoa > Mollusca > Gastropoda > Stylommatophora > Philomycidae > Meghimatium > Meghimatium bilineatum. Next base: position 16,991,973 of record CM067309.1, read on the forward strand.
AGAAATACTGAGGATAGAAATACTGAGGATAGAAATACTGATGATAGAAATACTGAGGATAGAAATAATGAGGATAGAAATACTGAGGATAGAAATACTGAGGATATAAATACTTAGGATATACATAATAATGATAGAAATACTGAGGATAGACATAATGAGGATAGAAATACTGAGGATAGAAATACTGAGGATAGAAATACTGAGGATAGAAATACTGAGGATAGACATAATGAGGATAGAAATACTGAGGATAGAAATACTGAGGATAGAAATACTGAGGATAGAAATACTGAGGATATACATAATAATGATAGAAATACTGAGGATATACATAATAATGATAGAAATACTGAGGATAGAAATACTGAGGATAGACATACTGAGGATAGAAATACTGAGGATAGAAATACTGAGGATAGAAATACTGAGGATAGAAATACTGAGGATAGAAATACTGAGGATAGAAATACTGAGGATAGAAATACTGAGGATAGACATAATGAGGATAGAAATACTGAGGATAGAAATACTGAGGATAGAAATACTAAGGATAGAAATACTGAGGATAGAAATACTAAGGATAGAAATACTGAGGATAGACATACTGAGGATAGAAATACTGAGGATAGAAATACTGAGGATAGAAATACTGAGGATAGAAATACTGAGGATAGAAATACTGAGGATAGAAATACTGAGGATAGAAATACTGAGGATAGACATAATGAGGATAGAAATACTGAGGATAGAAATACTGAGGATAGAAATACTGAGGATAGAAATACTGAGGATAGACATACTGAGGATAGAAATACTGAGGATAGAAATACTGAGGATAGAAATACTGAGGATAGAAATACTGAGGATATAAATACTTAGGATATACATAATAATGATAGAAATACTGAGGATAGACATAATGAGGATAGAAATACTGAGGATAGAAATACTGAGGATAGAAATACTGAGGATAGAAATACTGAGGATAGAAATACTGAGGATAGAAATACTGAGGATATAAATACTTAGGATATACATAATAATGATAGAAATACTGAGGATAGACATAATGAGGATAGAAATACTGAGGATAGAAATACTGAGGATAGAAATACTGAGGATAGAAATACTGAGGATAGACATAATGAGGATAGAAATACTGAGGATAGAAATACTGAGGATAGAAATACTGAGGATAGAAATACTGAGGATAGACATAATGAGGATAGAAATACTGAGGATAAACATAATGAGGATAAACATAATGAGGATAAACATAATGAGGATAGAAATACTGAGGATAAACATAATGAGGATAAACATAATGAGGATAAACATAATGAGGATAGACATAATGAGGGTAGAGATACAATAAAACATAATGTAGCCAGTTAACTGCCACGAAGAAGCAGACGTTCACCAGATGGCGTGCACATCGTCTTATTGTTAAAACTCCATTTCCAGCTACGATCAACCCCGCACTTAATAACGGTATGTCAATCTGGGTTATACTGTCACAAACAAATACTCAATGTCTGGTAACAGCACCAAAATGACGGTTATGATTAATCATAAGGCGGTGAAGACCACTTAAATCAAGGTAAGACAGAAGGGTCTTTAACATCCCTAAGTAGAAGATGAAATGACAAATATGATCGCAGAAGAAGAAGAAGAATGATGGCCGATGAAATGACAAATAATTTATAAACAGCGTGAAGCTGTTACGCATGCCAAATCACTCTTTGCATGTCAGAATGTATAATTCAGTATTAAAACAGGAATCACATTCTGACATATTTCTCAAAAAATTAGCATTACTATCCTGAAGATCTTATTCACAGGCAAATTTCGACGTGAGCTGTCGTGATCCTATAGTAGAGAAAAGAGTAGTGAAGACATTATTGTGTTGCTGTTTGTAAGCTTCTTACTGTGGTCTCTTTGATTTGTGTGGTCCATCATGGTCTGTCTCTGGCTTTATAGCCGTGATGTCTATATGTCATGGCCATCTGTGGCATGCTGTCTGTTTGTAGTCTGGAAGTGTGTGAAAACCACTTGATCTGTTGTCTCTTGATGTGTTCCTATACTGGTATTGTTTTGGTTTTCTGTCCGATTTTATCGTTTCTAATTCTATCTATTAATGACACTCCGAGTATTCTTCGTAGACACGTCATTTCTGCGGTGACTATTTTTCTTTTGTCTTGTGCTGTCATTGTCCATGTTTGGCGTGGTAGCACACTGATGGGATAATAATAGTCTTGTATTAGACTGTGGAATAACTGGATGTATAATAATGGATTCTTAAACTGGAACTGAAAAGAAAGTGGAAAAACTTATCTACAATATTCGCATTTGGAAGATCTCGCATTTGGTCTACCAGACTAATCCCAATACATCAGTACACTCTCAATAATTGGTATGTCACTATACCAATTATTGGTATGTCACTATTAAAAATAAGGCTGGAGATGGCTTTAGTGTCCTTGTCAAGGCTAACTGTGATTTGGAAAAGCAACATCAGTGTTGGAGTGAAAATCAAACTGTATAAGTCGCTGATGTTTTCTATTGTGTTGTATGGTTGTGAGAGTTGGACACTCACTGCGGACATGGAGAGAAGATTACAGGCTTTCGAGTACAAATGCTACAGAAGAATTCTACGGATGTCCTATAGGGAACATAAGACCAATGTGTACGTAAGAAATAAAGTAGAGATGTGTGCAGGTGTTCAGGAGCCATTGCTTTAAATAGTGAAACGACGAAAACTAGCATGGTTCGGACATGTATGCAGGCACGATTCCTTGTCAAAAACAATACTGCAGGGAACTGTCAAGGGTCGAAGAAGCAGAGGAGGACAAATAAAGACATGGACAGACAACATCAAGGAATGGACAGGGCAAGATATTTCCACACTCATCCGCATCGCTGAGGATAGAATTCGCTGGAGGACTCTGTGTGCTGAAGCATCCAATGTGGTACCCCTACAACACTGAAGGGTTATGGGTTTATTGATTGATTGATGTCACTATAGTTAAGATTTCCTTTTGTGGAAGTCTTAAAGTATTTCATTTGTTCAGCAGCTACGTTTTCCTCTTTGGTGTAACACTCAGAAAACCCAACATTACACAATATGTTGTGGGAACCAGTTGTGCTGGAACCTGACCATGCTTCTGACTGCTAACAGGTACATTGTGCCTGTGCTATGAAAAGGTGGCGGATGAGGTGTGGTGATAGGCAAAACTATAGGACCTGATAATTTCATGGGAGAGCCCAGAATAATGATTAAAATTGTAGCCCAGAACATTGAAGAACCCCCACCTCACATTTGGATGGTGGGGAATGCATAGCTGGTTGCCCCACTCATCCCAGCAATCATGGCCCAGAGCTGAGATGTCAAAGTTGGACACTTCTAACAGACAAGAAAGGATGGTTGACAGGGAACCTGAAGCTTAAGGCATCAAATCTGCAAGTTGCAGAAAGGTAGAAAAGTCATTAAAAACTCCAGAATTGATCCCTCCCCAGTAGTTGATTTCTTCTCAAAGCAATGCAAACCAACAGGTAGATCCAGGAATAGGGTAATACATTTTGCAAATAATTAGAGACACACATAATAGCACACACAAATCGACGTTTCGACTAAAAGGCCTTTATGAAGACAACAATAAAAACAAAATTAAAACATATAACAGAAAACGAGCAGTAATGACATCGACGGTCACATTGGTATGTGTAGTATAGATTAACCGGAAGAGGTGAAATGACACCGGGCAATGAGAATACAAAAATTACCACAAACATGTGACACAAAACATCCAGAAACTATGATTTAAGTGTGCCATATTGGTAAATGTAGCGGTTCTCAAGCGCCAGACATGTCCGGTCGTCAGAGAAGCACGACTTAATGGCCGTAACCTGAATGTCCTATGCATCCTGGTGGCCCGTGCCAGTGAAGTGGACGTCTACAGGCATACCCGAATGTTTTTTTAATGCTATACAGATGTTAGCAGAATCGGTCTGCGAGCCTCCTTCCAGAACCTACTCCTCTCACAAACGACTGAGATATGAAATGTTCTGAAATTGTGTGAAATAGATTTTCTGTAGAAACCATCCTACTGCACGTAGGAGATAAAAGGTAATCGCTCATAATTCATGGGGACCGAAACATCTATCTTCTTCTTATGATCCATGGCGTTCGGCGTTGGTTATCTTTCCCTTCTACATACTTCTATTTCTCGTGAAATCAATAATTTCCGATACCGATGTTCACCCTTGTCACAGTGCTAGGCTGTCAGACGTTTTCTATTAGTATTCCCTTACCCCTCTTGCTCTTCACCTTGCCTGTTGTTACTATGTGTTCTATCTTTACTCTTCTCATGTTGTATTAAAAATGTGGACTGTCTATTTCTGATGTGAGTAAACAGCTCTTTCTTTGGTCTTGTTCTTCTTCTTCCCCGTTCGTTCTCACACTCCTGCAGATTAGCAGGATGTAGTCCGGAGAACGGAATGCGCTGTGTCAAGGTTTACAGCATTGCTGCGATGTCTGCGCCTTTCGGCCTGCCACATCCGACTTCAGCATGGCTTCGGGTCACTGACCCTATATGGGATGGGACAGCCAACTCCATCCCATAACCTCCTTAGTCGCATTTTACGACATGCATGGAAGGTAAACAGTGTTGCCATTCTTTGCTCCCCTTTCGGGCCCGTGGCAACACACGGGCGAAGTAACGTCTTTCAAGATATTTTCATTACTCTTTATATCTGTCCATGTTGTACTTAAAAATCAGTCAATCAACCACCATGTCGCGGGGGGGGGGGTGTTGGCGATCATGATTATTTACAACTTTCTATCTCTTGTATTGCTAAGTTGTTCAGTTGGTGACATATTTTGTGTCACAATGACAACCAATGCAGAAATTTAATTATTTGTCTTCCTCTGTCTCTTTTTCCCATAATCTTTTCGGTGGTTACTAAATGTTTTAATTTGTGATTTTTTTCATCACATGCTCTAAAAATCTTGTATGTCAGCTTCTCATTTTTGCTATAATATGTCTTTTTATTCAAGTATCTCTGATGATTTTTATATTAGATTTCTTGGCTGTCCATGGAATGTTTATCGTATATTCTCAAAAAACAACATCTCAGTTGTCTCCAGTTTTTAGTGAGATATTTTGTTTACCGTCCATGCTTTACATCCATAAAGAAGGATTGGCTCAATATAACATACTAGCACTCTAACTAGCCAATGCATTGATACTACTCCATTGCATATAATGTTTCTCATTTCTTGAAATGTTGATTTGGCCTGTGTTACCCTGCTCTGTATCTCATTGGAGCACTTGCCATCTGATGATAAAATTATGCCAAGATACTTGACTTTATCCACTTGATCTCATTGGAGCACCTGCCACATTATGTTAAAATGGTGCCAAGATACTTGACTTTATCCACTTGATCTCATTGGAGCACCTGCCACATTATGTTAAAATGGTGCCAAGATACTTGACTTTATCCACTTGATCTCATTGGAGCACCTGCCACATTATGTTAAAATGGTGCCAAGATACTTGACTTTATCCACTTGATCTCATTGGAGCACCTGCCACATTATGTTAAAATGGTGCCAAGATACTTGACTTTATCCACTTGATCTCATTGGAGCACCTGCCACATTATGTTAAAATGGTGCCAAGATACTTGACTTTATCCACTTGATCTCATTGGAGCACCTGCCACATTATGTTAAAATGGTGCCAAGATACTTAACTTTATCCACTGATCTCATTGAAGCACCTGGCATCTGATGTTAAAATGGTGCCAAAATACTGGACTTTATCCACGTGATTTAATTTTGCATCAACGATATTAATGCGGCATCATGGCGGTGTACATCTCTGAACATACATCTATAACATCTCATCTGTGCTGCCCCAATATAATTGTTCTATATTCTGCCGATTGTCTGATTCACTATTGCCTGATTCACTATTGTCTGATTCACCATTGTCTAATTCACTATTGTCTGATTCACTATTGCCTGATTCACTATTGCCTGATTCCCTATTGTCTGATTCACTTCCATACATCAGAATTGGTTCTATTTAACTTCCAAGAACTCTCTTTCTCACCTCGATTGACATAAACCTATTACGTAGCACGGTCTGACAATGTGAAACGTTGCCTTTGTCTAATCAATTCTACATTTGACTGCTTTGATACTTCTTCCATCTGATATTATTTATGTACCTAAATATTGAAATATTGGTCATATAGTGACATGCGAGATGAAATGCTTGAGGAAAGCTGCCGGGGTCACCAGGCTTGATAGATTGCGAAATGAATATATCAGGGAAAGAATAGGTATAATATCTTGTACAGATTACATAGAGAGAGAACAGATCAAGTGGCGTGGCCACATTATGAGAATGCATCACGAAAAGTTGCCCGTACAAGCATATAACCAAATGAGATCAGGGTACAAAGCCAGAGGAAGACCAAGGAAAAGATAGATAGAAAACGCCAGGGACATCCTGTTCAGACACGGTCATAGCACAGCCAAGGCCATACATCCGGCGATAGAACGCAAGCTTGAGCTCCAATCACCCCTACGCTTAACGGCAAGAGCACAAACCACATGGGGAAAGACAATAGACAATAGACCTAAATATTTGATACTTTAATATTGCATTCTGGAGAACATTTACTCTTTAATATTACCTTTACTTCAATTTTTTTGCTTTTCAGACTGTGCCCTTTATTTTGATTTTATTTTACAATAATATTCATCATTTCTTGTAACCGTGTTTCATATTCGGCTATCTAAACTGTCTACCTTTAAAATATTTATTTCCATGTGTCACGACATATGCCAAGACTTTCTTAGAGTCTTTAGCGAGTCCTTGTAGCGCTTCTTGATTACCATGAGAACGAATGCCCATCTGCAGCATCTTATTATGAACCTTGTAGCGCTTCTTGATTACCATGAGAACGAATGCCCATCTGCAGCATCTTATTATGAAGGAGTATCTTTGGTAGACAGTGACCTGGCATCATAAACACTACTTTGCCTGCACAACAGGTTTGTGGTTGCATCAGATTACTTGATTCAGTTTAGCATAGATTTGTCATCAACTGCCATGTTCGCAACACACACGCTGTTGCTAGGCAACTGCAATAAGTTAATGGCATAAACAAACTGACTAAATAACGTTTTAAGAGATTCCGTAGTTTTTTTTTCTTTTGTCCCTGACAGCGCCCTGGCCGTCTCCTTTAGAATTATACACCCCTTCTGGTTCATTGTGCATCATTCTTCTAGCGTGACGCGTGTAATATTTCCCGTGATTTTCATTGGCCACTTTGTGTGTAATTTGTATCAACAGCCAATGAAAATTACTGGGAACTTTACGTGCGTCACATTCAAAGGATGATTTCCAATCTAGTTGACTGGACTTATAATATAGATGGTCATGTCCTGACACGACAAAAACCAGTTTTCTAAAAATGTGAACTATGTTTCTGTACTCTAAAAATACCGGGTTAAAGTATTTGAATAGCAAATGTATTTACCCTTTTGGCCCACGTTCAGGAATCAAGCAAATACCTCGGGTAATATGATATTTAGAAGTTAGTATCACTTCTCTGCTGTTTCCGCGTTCAGATGTCGAGCAAATACTGCTTGTAATGAATTTTAACGGAACAAGTATCGGTTTATTCAGTGTCTGTTTTGTTAATGTTTTCGATGCACTTAGAACAGAACTGACGTGTATTGTTTAACGTTAGTTATTTTAAATCCAGTCTTTTAGTTTGAGTAATCGATTATACAAGTTTAAAAATCATCATCAATTGCCGTCTCCGCATCGAAGTTAGGCTGTAACGTATCTCCAATCACCAGCATCTTCTTTCTCCTGTCGTGCTGGTCCACTCTGCACCTGTCCATGTGATGATATTTTTCAATCCCACTTGTATCTCTATCTACTTCTTGCGCAGTCTTCAAATATCACTGTTGGAAATTAAGTACTACTTAATGCAATACGATTTTGTGGTAGAGTTGTAGAGTGGGCACAGTGTTCGTCTTGGTATAGGCAGCACGACTCTATGGTACAGTGGTAGAGTGGGCACAGTGCTCGTCTTGGACGCTTAAGTTACTAGGTTTCAATCATCACCGCAGGCAGTAGTGCATTCAGACCGTTTGGAAAGCAACGACAACCTACAAAAGTATTTGTATTTCTAAAATTACCGCTGCAAAGAATGCTGGGTTTTTCGATATATTTATATTTCTAAAATCAGCGCTGTCAAAGAATATAAATAACCAAATGGCCAGAGGGTGTAAAAAGGTTACTAAAACACTTACCTAGCCTATTAATAAAAATATATTTTTAAGAAAAAAAAACATACAATAAAACTAAACAGGACAATTCTCAACGTATCGGCTCAAATTGAACCTTTTTCAAGAGACAAACAACAGAAAACGACAAAATAAAAAAATAAATAGATGTCAATATTTCATCAAGCCCTCGTCTCCATAATAGCGCAGGGATGGCAACGCATCTAGTCAAGGTGAAAATGCGTGCATTCATTATAAACAAACTGAAAGTGGGAAATTAGAGACACTATAGATGAGTGCAAGAATAATAAAAGAAAAAGATAAGAAAAATACCCCTTTTGTCACTCTATCAGACAGGCAGGTTTTAAGAACATAGTCACAACAGGCACGACTGAAGGGAACAGAGACAGATGGGGACGTGAGAAAATATTCATGTGACAACCTAGCAAGGCTTGGAAACAACGATCCTGATAACAATACTGTGAACAGAGAACCATGGTCACCTACGCCAACAAGAATGGCATATGACAATGATAGATGAGTAATGATGAGGTTGTGTGGTGGTGGGGTGAGTGGGTTTGGGGAAGGAAGGATAGAAGAAGAATCAACATTTGAAAACGCATGGAATGAATGTGAAACCAAATATAGACATAAACATATATATAAAACCAAACCTAAACATACATAGAAATGTAAACACACACCAAGAGTCAAGAAATAAACACATAACAAGATGGACACAGATGTGTGAAGGATACCCACACAAAATGCACAGGCATGTAAATGTATCCACACACAGGAAAGGGCTCACACCAGAATAGGTATACACATTGACACAGAATGGAGATACGTGCATTAACATAAAAAAGCGCTCACATAAATATACATATATATATGTATACACAAATATGAACATTCATGCACATAAACACTTTCTCGTATAAATAATAACATGAACATTCATACACATAGAAACATATACATATATTAATGTAAATATAAACGTTCGTTCACATAAAGATAATGCTATAACAACTGCATATGTATACATACAAATGTGTGGCCCAAAGTAATTGTGTGGATACATAGAACCATGTAAAACGAAATGCATATACAAATAACTATATATGTGTAGGCACCCATCGAAGAGACAACTGCAATAAAAACGAGGAAATCAAAATCTAAATATGTAAATGATTTAACAATAACAAAATGGCAGAGTACAAAATAATCACATATTGACATACACAAACGAAAGAAGACATAAAGGAATTATATAGAAGAACGGCAAACACAAAAATAATAATTATTCACGAAAGTGTACAAAGACAAATAATTACAAGAATCAGTGCAATACGGGAGTAGAGGGTATAAAGAAAAGGTGGGTAACTCAAACAAAACGGTGATTAATGTTCATTCCGTTTGGTTGCAAGACTCCCATATGACAAATGAGACGATATTCCAAGGACTGACGTTGCCGGTCACCGGTATAACAACGTAACAAACCGGTTACAGAGACATCAGAGCTACCATGATGTGACGGGCTGAAAAATGAACATTAATCACCGTTTTGTTTGAGTTACCCACCTTTTCTTTACTCCCGTATATACGTCACAAAATTACCTACGTTTGTGCTATTTCACCACTGTCAGAAGACAGTAGACGGGATTTATACCCGGTCCGTTCAGATGGTACATATTCGCCTCGTACCTTGAATCAACACGATATTTTTCGAATTCGCACACAGCACCTCTAACAAAGATGCGATTTCAGTTAACACTTTCAAAATGTATTAACGGACCTGGTTCAAATCCTCTCGAATGAATTCTGATATTGCCTATTATTCCTGAATACTTCCTATTTCATTTTTTTTTCATTTTGCCATGCCACATCTGAAGAAACCTTGATCTTTTTATGTGTTTTTTATGTTTATAAATTATAGCCTTTATTAAACGGAAATTTTCGTTAAAAGAATATCTTTTCCTGTTGTGATATTATTGCTTAAGACATGTTAAACACCCTGGAGTAAGCGGAAACTGTCCAACACGAAAACGGACACGGAACATAAACTTTTACGGGGGATTTCCAATGATCCGAAATGTATGTTCAGAGTAATCTTGGAAAATATCAAAGAATATCGGGAGACCAGTATAGTTTTTTTTTCTTCAAATAGATTGTACATTTCTACTCGCTTTAGTTGCGATATAAAAGGACTGGTGTCAAGACTACATCAACATAGCTCAAGACATGCAAACCAAAATAGAGATAATGGATATTGATGTCTTAAATGAGAATTTTTGAGAGGGTCGTGTATGCAAGAAATTCTTCTAGAATAATGGAAAAACTAAAGCGTACGTTGTGTTTCACGTAATGTTTGCATGTGTTCAATTATAGTGTGAATAAGTGCGGGAGTTCACATGTTCAATTATAGTGTGAATAAGTGCGGGAGTTCACATGTTCAATTATAGTGTGAATAAGTACATGAGTCTATTGTCTATTGTCTTTCCCCAGGTGAATTATTGTTGATTGTATTCACAGTTGCCATTAAGCGTAAGGGTGGTAGCTTGAGCCGTCGTTCCACGGGCAGATGTGTCGCCGAGGTTGCATTTAGTCCATGTTTGTTCAAGGTTATCTTAATGTTTTCTATCCACCGTTTTCTTGGTCTACCTTTGGCTTTACGCCCGGATAGTCTTTTATTATATGCTCTTATTGGTATTTGGTTTGGCTTCATTCTCATAAGGTGACCGAACCATTTTACTTGCTGTCTCTCAATATGTTCGATACATGATATTATAATACATAAGTGTGTACATGAGCGCACATGTTCAATTATAGTGTTAATAAATACACTAGTACTGTGTTTTATTTGTATCTCATTTAAATGCATATTTCTGGTTAAATTTGCATAACCCAGCCAGCTCCTCTTTTGCCAAGTTTGGCACATAAGGCGGATGTCATAGCTCTCCATGCCTGTCGGTCAGTTGCTAGGAATTGCAGGTCTTGTGCATTTATGGCTGTTGATTTTAATTCATTCATAAATGTTCTTCTGAACGTGGATTTTGGTCTTCCCTGTTTTCTTATTCCCGTCTGGTATCCACATGAAGACTTGTCGTGAAATTCTGTCTTCTTTCATTCTAAGTATGTGGCCGATGTATGTCCAGCGGCGTTTTCTGATGATGTTCGTCACGTATTCTTGTTTTGTCTCCTCTCTTAGTATGTAAAAGTATGAATTGTATAACTCACTTAAGCGTATTGAGCGGAAACATGGCTTTAGCTTAATATATCACATTCCCTAGTGATTTGTCTTAAAATATGTTGTGTAGTACTTCTATAAGTACTTCTAGCAATTAAGACATGTTGTGTAGTTCTTCTATAAGTACTTCTAGCATTTAAGACATGTTGTGTAGTACTTCTATAAGTACTTCTAGCACTTAAGACATGTTTTGTAGTACTTCTATAAGTACATCTAGCACTTAAGACATGTTTTGTAGTACTTCTATAAGTACATCTAGCACTTAAGACATGTTTTGTAGTACTTCTTTAGATTTACACCACAAATATTTGTAATTATATTCAACACAGCATTTTTTTTTTTTTTTTGGTTGGTTGCTGATCCAGCGGTCCATGGGCTCATGCCCTTTGACCCAAATTGTGTTTTTTTAAAATATGTATTTATTTATGAGTGGAACGTTTGGCCGAATGCCTAGAACATCAGTCTCAAAAGCAAACAGTTTCTCATATCTCGGGTTTCACATACCTATTTGGACAGAAAACCATCATGTACACGTCGTGGCGGACTTTATTACTACTTCATATAAAGAGACTCCCTTTACACCGGACGGCGTGTAGTAACGAAAGTTTTTTGTTCTGTCTATCCAGACTAATTCTCTTTTTTAAAATTATTTTCTATTTCGTGATGTTTGAGAATTTGTGCCGATCTGGAACGTTCTGATTTTATTAGAACGTCTTTCATCTGTCTAGTTTGACCACTTTTCCATTAAGTCAGTTCCGTCATTTTTCAGGTCTACTTTGAGAATCGTAATTTTTATATGACTCATGTTTGTTTTATTGTCTTGCTTCCTGATTCATTGCGTGCAAGTTTTTCAGTCTGAATCAGGGTTGCCACATTGGTCATTTAAACAAAAATTCGTGATCTATTTTTTTAGATTCGTTCTGAAATTCCCACTCGATCTCTCTTGTAGAAGGACAATGGTCCTATACAGCTGGATGTAACCCATGAAACGTTGTGTCGCCGTTTCATTTGTACCAATAGCCGGACACATTCGACTTTGGCATGGTAACTAAAACGTTCAGTGTTTTACCACTTCACGGAACGCTGGATTTCTGTAGCCATGCCGTTGTCATTGTTAATTGTCACTTGCCGCAAAATGTATATTTATGTTAATTGTCACTTGCCACAAAATGTATATTTTTTTGCTAATTGTCACAACAAGATGAATACTTTTGCTGTCACCACAAAATTTATATTTTGCTAATTATTATCACAAAATGTATATTTTCGGCCATTGAAGAAAATTGTTTGGGCAATCTGAATATATATAATTTGCTGAACATATTTTCTTCCGCACATGGAGAGCCTGGAAGTCTCACTAGTGTCCATTTAGACTGACCAGAATGCAACATTAAAATGCTAGTAGTTGACCTACCTTTAGATTCAGGCTTTCCTTACATGATTTCATCTATCCCCATCGAGGCTAACTCTTGTGAAGTGGAGATGGGGGCTTTGTCCAGTCAACAGAGGCTTGAAACTAAGATTGGTCGGGTCATCTCCTACATTCCCTACATAGAGCAGGACCAAACAATCACAAGCTATACCAAAGAGGGGGATGTGATTATATACACTGATGGATCTGTGATTGAGCATGTTCGAAGTGATTGATCCTTCACAGCTCAGTGCGCAGGTAAAACGATCAGGGAGGACAGTGGTGCCTGTATGGTCACTACGAGTAGTATGACAATGGAGACTATGGCGGTGACCAGGGCATTTGAGTGGCTACGTACATAGAAGGTAACGTAGGTCTACATCTTGAGTGACTCTATGAGTATGATTAAGAAGGTACAAGTGGGTCTCGTTCGTGAACAGTGGATTGAGACCTTGAGAAAGGCGAGCCTGAAAGTGGTTACATTTATTTTCGTGCCGGGACATGTGGGCGTTCGAGGCAATGAAAGAGCGGATCAACTGGCGTCATGCGCGATTGTGGCATAGGGCGATGGGGCAATGGATCGCCCTGACGTTTTGAATTCCTTAAGAGATATAACACGCGAGAGTGAGACTAATGTGGATGATGATTCCTTTTCAATGGCTAGGACTAAAGATCAGGGATTGAAATGCGGTGTTGCTATAAATGAACATTTTGTAGGGCGCAGAAGAATGATGGTCAACCAGCATAGGACCGGTACTGTCAGCAAAAGTGTAATGGCGGATACACTCAAGGAGAGATCGGAGCAACTATGGACGTGTCCAGTTTGCAGTGATGATGATCCGACGATTAACTAACTAACCACTCACAAGCGCTGAAGTCGGAGATACCAGGCTGAGAAGAGCACACCCAACGTGGATATCACTCAACGCGTCTTGCGAACAAGAAGATTTCAACTTTGCAAATATTATTACCCCCCCCCCCACCTGAATAGGAAGGAGTCTTTTCGGAAAAGTATCTAAGACATTTGTCTTGTGCTGAAAAAGGCAAAGGCTTGATCCCTGGTCATGACGTTGTGTTCACAAGTGCATTTTTTCGGATATCATAATGGTTTATCACTGGAAGTTTCGGAGTTAATCTCTATGAGTGGTACTCTCAGCAGGCAGAGTGCCGCTTCGTTGAAACGGATTACATAGTGAAAATCCGAGTACAATAAAGGCATTCATCTTCGTCTCAAAGTTTTGCACATCACTAAGAGTTGGTGTCTTATGTAAATGGAGCTGAGCTCCTCTATTTTACACACTAGTCAACAATAGTTCTATTGCTCGTAAGTACCGAGGTAGGAAATGAAACAAACATATTTTCATGTGTGAGATGATAAAAAAATGAAACCTAGTCACACCAGAAAGTTGGAAGTATTATTACTTTTGTAAGTATTGACAGTAAGTCTATATAATCAAGACATAGATTGCTATTTAATCTCATAGAAAAAGTTGGTAGAATTCGAGATTTGAGTCGCATTTATTTGAATTAAAGCTTGTTTTATTATCTTTTTAAAAACTTTTATACACAATTTATGAGTATGACCATTCCTAACCATTCCATTTAAAAAAAAAATACCTAAAATTTGGTCACAAATTCATGAACAGTTTCGATTATATGGAAACCCTGATATGAAATCAGTTTCTAAGTAAACACGTCACTGGTACATTGCTAATGGATTTAATTTTGCGTACAAGTAGCTTTTGACTAGAGCATAAGGGGAGTGAATTATAAGTGTCACAGAGGGATAAGGTACAAATAACTTTATGCCAGTCATGAATTTTGGGAGTACTTGCGTTAGACTGGATTGCTTTTTACTGAGAGTCGTGAATATTCTTGAGCTTAATCTATTAATTTCTATATTTTGTTGTCTCTACTTTTGTGTCTCCTGCCATTTGTGTCTCAGTTTATCTTCGCTTTTCTCTCTTTCTCCTTGCCATTCCTTGGCTATCTTATTCCTGTCTGTCTATCTCACTATCTATGTCTCTTTCTCCCTGCCACTCCTTGACTATCTTATTCATGTCTGTCTCTCACTGTCTATGTCTCTTTCTCCCTGCCACTCCTTGACTATCTTATTCCTGTCTGTCTATCTCATTGTCTATATACCTTTCTCCCAGCCACTCGGCTATCTTATTCCTGTCTGTCTCTCACTGTCTATGTCTCTTTCTCCCTGCCACTCCTTGACTATCTTATTCCTGTCTGTCTATCTCATTGTCTATATACCTTTCTCCCAGCCACTCGGCTATCTTTTTCATGTCTGTCTATCTCACTGTCTATGTATCTTTATCCCTACCACTCGGCTATTTTATTCATGTCTGTCTATCTCATTGTCTATGTCTCTTTCTCCCTGCCACTCCTTGACTATCTTATTCCTGTCTATCTCATTGTCTGTCTCTTTTCCCTGTCTCTATTTCTCAATATTTGTATTTCCAAATGTTTCTCTCCCCTCCCCGTTTTTCTCCCTGTCTATCTTTCCTTATATAAATCTAACCGTTTCTGTCTCCCCGTCTATCTCTCACTTTCCCCGTCCAGCTTCCACCCTATCTTTCTCCCTGTCTATCTTTCTCTATGTCGATCTTTCTTCCTTTTCTCTCTCTCCGTCTATCTTTCTCTCAGTCTGTCTCGATTTCCCAGTCCATCTTCTTCCCAGTCTTTCTCCGAGTCGATCTCTCTTTACCTCCATCGTCTACTCAGTCTTCCCCACGGTCTTTCTCCCTGTTTATCTTTCTCCCACAATTCTCTCTCCTCGTCCTACTCTCAACACGACTATTTTTCTCCGTGTCTATTTTTCTCCATACCTAACTGTCTTATCTTTGTCTCTTTCCCTTCATCCATCTATCTAACCGTCTCCTTTCTCTACTGTTTTGGTCTTTCTATTTATAATTCATATTCTCTGTCCCGATTAGCGCATTTTGTCTCACCTTACATGTCTCTATGTAACCAAATCGTACTAGCGTCCCATATTATATATCCATGTAGCCAAGTCTGTCTATCTATCTCCATGTAGCCAAGTCTGTCTATCTATCTCCATGTAGCCACGTCTTTCTATCTATCTCCATGTAGCCACGTCTTTCTATCTATCTCCATGTAGCCACGTCTTTCTATCTATCTCCATGTAGCCACGTCTTTCTATCTATATTCATGTAGCCACGTCTTTCTATGTCCATGTAGCCACGTCTTTCTATGTCCATGTAGCCACGTCTTTCTATCTATCTCCATGTAGCCACGTCTTTCTATCTATATCTATGTAGCCACGTCTTTCTATCTATCTCCATGTAGCCACGTCTTTCTATCTATATCCATGTAGCCACGTCTTTCTATGTCCACGTAGCCACGTCTTTCTATGTCAATGTAGCCACGTCTTTCTATCTATATCCATGTAGCCAAGTCTTTCTATCTATCTCCATGTAGCCACGTCTTTCTATGTCCATGTAGCCACGTCTTTCTATCTATCTCCATGTAGCCACGTATTTCTATCTATATCCATGTAGCCAAGTCTTTCTATCTATCTCCATGTAGCCACGTCTTTCTATCTATATCCATATAGCCAAGTCTTTCTATCTATATCCATGTAGCCACGTCTTTCTATCTATATCCATGTAGCCAAGTCTTTCTATCTATATCCATGTAGCCACGTCTTTCTATCTATCTCCATGTAGCCACGTCTTTCTATCTATCTCCATGTAGCCACGTCTTTCTATCTATCTCCATGTAGCCACGTCTTTCTATGTCAATGTAGCCACGTCTTTCTATCTATCTCCATGTAGCCACGTCTTTCTATCTATCTCCATGTAGCCACGTCTTTCTATCTATCTCCATGTAGCCACGTTTTCTATCTATCTCCATGTAGCCACGTCTTTCTATCTATCTCCATGTAGCCACGTCTTTCTATGTCCATGTAGCCACGTCTTTCTATCTATATCCATGTAGCCACGTCTTTCTATGTCCATGTAGCCACGTCTTTCTATCTATCTCCATGTAGCCACGTCTTTCTATGTCAATGTAGCCACGTCTTTCTATGTCAATGTAGGCACGTCTTTCTATGTCAATGTAGCCACGTCTTTCTATCTATCTCCATGTAGCCACGTCTTTCTATGTCAATGTAGCCACGTCTTTCTATGTCAATGTAGCCACGTCTTTCTATCTATCTCCATGTAGCCACGTCTTTCTATCTATCTCCATGTAGCCACGTCTTTCTATGTCAATGTAGCCACGTCTTTCTATGTCAATGTAGGCACGCCTTTCTATGTCAATGTAGCCACGTCTTTCTATCTATCTCCATGTAGCCACGTCTTTCTATGTCAATGTAGCCACGTCTTTCTATGTCCATGTAGCCACGTCTTTCTATCTATCTCCATGTAGCCACGTCTTTCTATCTATCTCCATGTAGCCACGTCTTTCTATCTATCTCCATGTAGCCAAGTCTTTCTATCTATCTCCATGTAGCCAAGTCTTTCTATCTCCATGTAGCCAAGTATATCTATCTCCATGTAGCCAAGTATATCTATCTCCATGTAGTCACATCTTTTTATCTATCTCCATGTAGCCACGTCTATCTCCATGTAGCCAAATAATTATATCTATCGTCATTTAGCCAAGTCATTATATCTATCTCTCTGTCTCCACTATATATCAAATCTTCACTGTATCCTCTCTATATCACATCCACTTTTTCCTCTGTTTTTATCCTTTCTGTCTGGCATACTCTTTATTTTCTCTTTATGTCACATCCCTGTATCACATTCCTTTATCACATCTCTGTGTCACATCTCTGTATGACGTCTCTGTGTCATGGCTCGGTATCACGACTCGATGTCACGTCTATGTGCCACGTCTCGGCACCACGTTTCAGTGTCACGTCTATGTGCCACGTCTAGGTATCGCGTCTCCGTATCACAACTCGATGTCACGTCTATGTGCCACGTCTCGGTATCACATCTATGTGTCCCGTGTATGTATGGCATCTCTGTATGACATCTCTGTATGACATCTGTGTGTGACATCTCTGTATGACACCTCTGTATGACATCTCTGTATGACATTTCTGTACGCCATTTCTGTATGACATCTCTGTGTCACATCTCTGTATGACATCTCTGTGTCACGTCTCTGTATGACATCTCTGTATGACATCTCTGTATGACATCTCTGTATAACATCTCTGTATGACATCTCTGTATCAAATTGCTGTTTTACAATAGATTAAATAATTATTTCGTTTCCACTAGTTTTACTTTTTCTTCAAAACCACATAAATCAGATGTGTCTGACCATTGGCGCAAATAAAAAAACAGAAACAACGCGTTTCCGTTCTCTGAACTACAATCTACAGGAAATCTAGCAGAAATATTGTCTGACTACAAGAAAAATCCAGCGGGAGTTTGAGATTGAATTATCACCATATCTCCTTTATATTTCCTCTTATCTCTTCGTCTCGCTCTCTCACCATCTCTCTCCCTGTTCTCTCCCTCTCTCTGAGAACTTGTATTAACTATATACAACAGTTGACCTTTGATCTGGTTGACTTTTGACCTTTGATGTTGTTACAGTCCATTTAGCATTGATTGCGTGAGTGTTCTCCTTTCATTTATTTTATGTTACTTGCTCTTGTTAAGTCCAAGGTTGCAAACGGTTTTTTTTTTATTATCTCTCTACCTGATCAGAATACATTTCTGGAATGTTTGACGAGTATGCATTTCCTGGCCGAGTTTGAAATTACATTTTTTTTCCAGTGATTTATTTCCATTTTAATCGTGCTTGCTATTTTTTTCTTCTCGTTTCATAGTTCACAATAAAATAAGTTCACAGTAAAACAAGTTCACAAGAAAACTGGTTTTTGATACTTTTTTATGTGTCTGTGTGCTCTAATGACGGAGTGAAAATAATATTGTATATTTTACGTTATGTGGTGGAGAGGTAGAGTGCGCGCCTCGGATGGTTAAAGTGTCGGGTTCAAATACCGTCGCAGGCAATTATGCACCCGGACGTTCATAAAGTATCGGCAAGCTACTGAACGTGTAATAGTGCTTAGAAAAATAATAATCAAGAAATGAGGGGTTGATCCTCCCTCGTCAGTTATACAGTCCTGTGACTTCTTCGATATTCATCCGTCAAAAGTGACGCTGTTCGACATTTTATAAAAATCATTGTTGACTTTCTGTATACTAGGTGTCCACAATGATTTCCAATGAAAATCACGGGAAAAAATTTAAGTGGGGGTCATTTTTGAATGATGATTTTCGATAAGTCCAGGACTATATAATTGACGAAGGACCAGGCTTATCTGTGCCTATAAAAATTATAGAGGCTGAAGTCATATCAAAGTAATACGTGCTTTGCAGCTTTTGTTATTTTGTAACAGTGAAATCACAGATACAGTATATTCTTACCAACACTGTGTTATTTTGTAACAGTGAAATCACAAATACAGAAAAGATTATAGGCATACAAATAAACATAAAAAGTATCGCCAATCCTTAAAGAGTGCAAGAAAAATGACCTGATAGGGTGAAACAAAAACAAATTACGTCAGAAGACAGCGGTGATGGCGCTAATCGAACATGACGCAAATCGGATGATTGTTAAAAGAATTTTCGAAAACTAATTTTGATATTGACTGCTGTTCAAGAATGCTACAATAGATGTGATAGAGATAATACCTAATCTCAACTTGTAGAAGAAGAATAACGTTCATTTATATTTGTTCTGTATTTACAATATGGTCTGTCGCACATACTGAGGTAATTTAATTTTGACACTACAATCATAGACATTATTGAAGAGCTGTACAAAAATGCAAATAGTGCTGTCTTGTCAAATAATACAATTGGAGAGTTCTGTAAAACAAATATGGGAGTTCGACAAGGATGCATAATGTCCTGAGTACTTTTCAACATATACTTAGAGCACATCATACAAGAGACATTACATGATTACAACGCGTCTATATCGATCGGAGGTTGTCCTATTTGCAACTTGCATTTCGCTGATGATATTGATCTTATAGCTGGGTCAGAACAATCATTGCAAGAATTAACATCAAAGTTGGAAAAAGTTACCAGCAAGTACGGAATGGAAATCAATACAGATAAGAGCAAAATCTTGGTAAACAGCAGAGACACAAACCAGACTAATATCATGATGAATGGACATAAGCTTGAGGAGGTGAATACCTTCAAATACCTCGGATCCAGTATATGCAGCGATGGTAAAGGCAAAACAGAACTAAAAGTAAGGCTGGAGATGGCTTTAGCGTCCTTGTCAAGGCTAACTGTGATTTGGAAAAGCAACATCAGTGTTGCTTTTAACACAGAGTGAAAATCAAACTGTATAAGTCGCTGGTGCTTTCTGTTGTGTTGTATGGTTATGAGAGTTGGACACTTACTGCGGACATAGAGAGAAGATTACAGGCTTTCGAGTACAAATGTTGCAGACAAATTCTACGAATTTCCTATAGGGAACATAAGACCAATGTGTACGTAAGAAATAAAGTAGAGATGTGCAGGTGTTCAGGAACCATTGCTTTCAATAGTGAAACGACGAAAACTAGCATGGTTCGGACACGTATGCAGGCATGATGCCTTGTCAAAAACAATACTGCAGGAAACTGTCGAGGGTGGAAGAAGCAGAGGAGGGAAAAAAATAAAGGCATGGACAGATAACATCAAGGAATGGACAGGACAAGCTATTTCCACACTCATCCGCATCGCTGAGGATAGAATTCGCTGGAAGACTCTGTGTGCTGAAGCATCCACTGTGGTATCCCTACGACCCTGAAAGGTTACGGGTTTATTGATTGATTTACAATATTTGAAAAATAGAAAACGATTAACAGACCTTGATCTGTACAGGAAATTGGTTACAAGATCTGGAGCAAGGCAAGGCTGCGTGCTGTCACCTCTACTTTTCATCATATACATGGACAGAATAATAAATGAAGTTCACACCAACAAAGAGAAAAACATCACAAATAAACCTCATGATTTACTTAAAAATTAAATCAACATACTACTATTTGCTGATGATCAAAGCATATAAACAAAAGAATACCCGGGCGTAAAATCAAAGGTAGACCAAGAAAACGGTGGATAGAAAATATGAAGATAGCCTTGAACAAACATGGACTAAATGCAACCTCGGCGACACATCTGGCCTTAGAACTACAACTTAAGCTCTCACCCCTAAGAGTAACGGCAAGTGTGAAGGCGATCAACCATCATTCACCTGGGACATTAGACAATAGTAAACGTTTAAATAAGATTTCAGACACATGATAACTGACACCAAGAAATGTATAGATTTCATATCTCGATGTATGAAATAATTGAAATTTGAGAAATTCTAGTAATTTTTATTTTGTGAAGAGCTGTTACATATCATTTTGATGTATTTGATAAAACCAGATAACAGAAGATTTCGAAAGAAGGATATTTCCGGATTATTTTTCTTCACTTGAACTTACATATCGGTTACATAACTAGAAGGTTGAAGGTCAATTGGCAAGTCTACGATTATAAGACGGGAAATTGATTCATCACACATTTCTTCAACTCAATTTTAAAAGTACGTGATAAACCAGAATTAAACAAAATATTTTTGTGTTTTTTAATACTGTGTTTTCTATTTTTAAATATTACATCTGTGTTTTGTATCTTTATATATTACATCTGTGTTTTCTATTTTTAAATATTACATCTGTGTTTTGTATCTTTATATATTACATCTGTGTTTTGTATCTTTATATATTACATCTGTGTTTTGTATCTTTATATATTACATCTGTGTTTTGTATCTTTATATATTACATCTGTGTTTTGTATCTTTTGTGTGAAACCACATGGTACGTACAAGTTCGAAGGACGGACTAACGGAGGCGTCTTTGGAAAGAGAATTTTCTGGGAAAATCTACGATACTCTTCAACACGGTCTTTTTGAAGAATATCGACAATTATTCACGAGCAACAGAATATTTTATAACTTATTTGCTTCAGAATTTTGATCATTCGTGAGTAATCAACTGTTGCATATATTTTGGAAGACGGACCAACGGAAATGAAATTTTGTAGATAAATTTCGTGAATTAATATCCGACATTCTTCAACGCACCACTAACGAAAATAGAACTATATGTGTGAAGAACATGACTAACGACAACAGAACTAAATGTGTGTAGAGAATCACTCACTAACGACAACAGAACTATATGTGTGTAGAGAATCACTCACTAACGACAACATAACTATATGTGTGTAGAGAATCACTCACTAACGACAACAGAACTAAATGTGTGTAGAGAATCACTCACTAACGACAACAGAACTATATGTGTGTAGAGAATCACTCACTAACGACAACAGAACTAAATGTGTGTAGAGAATCACTCACTAACGACAACAGAACTATATGTGTGTAGAGAATCACTCACTAACGACTACAGAACTATATGTGTGTAGAGAATCACTCACTAACGACAACAGAACTAAATGTGTATAGAGAATCACTCAATAACGACAACAGAACTAAATGTGTGTAGAGAATCACTCACTAACGACAACAGAACTAAATGTGTGTAGAGAATCACTCACTAACAACAGAACTCCAAAATTGTTTTATTTGTTATTCTAGCTATTTTCGTTTAGTAATGCTCCTCACGCATAGTGTTCTGTTTAATTCGATATATATATATATATATATATATATATATATATATATATATATATATATATATATATATATATATATATATATATATATATATATATATATATATATATATATATATATATATATATATAATCCTTCATTGTCCTTTTTTGCTGACGTTAACGCATAGGGCAGAGGTCAGATCTCTCCATCTGTCTGTTCAAAGCTATTCTGTGCAGTTCTTGAATAGTATGAATATTGGTTGTTTCACTTTCTCTAAGTATTATTCTTCTGAGTGTTTCTTTTGGTCTACCCCTGGTTCTTTTGCCTGTAGGTATCCATATATATATATATATATATATATATATATATATATATATATATATATATATATATATATATATTAACTCAACGCGCAAGCAAGCAAGCAAGCGCACACACACACGCGCTAGAGAGAGAGAGAGAATAAATGCCAGCAGAAAATGGATGGTAGATAGGATACAAGAAAACAATAGAAAGAATGAGTTAGCTAAATCAGTAAGAGTGACCTCGTATACCTGTGTTTGTCATCAGATCAGATGTTTGCTTTCCGTAAACAATAGTACAACAATCTGGGACTGTATTCATTGGTAGTCACAAGATCATACAACAATCTGGGACTGTATTCATTGGTAGTCACAAGATCATACAACAATCTGGGACTGAATTTATTGGTAGTCACAAGATCATACAACAATCTGGGACTGAATTTATTGGTAGTCACAAGATCATACAACAATCTGGGACTGTATTCATTGGTAGTCACAAGATCATACAACAATCTGGGACTGAATTCATTGGTAGTCACAAGATCATACAACAATCTGGGACTGAATTCATTGGTAGTCACAAGATCCATCTATTACAATTTCTGCCCTCTATTATTTCTTCATCTTGTGTTATTTCTGCATTTATGTTATTTATTATCCTCTGCGTTATTTCATGCATGTTATTTCTTCATGTATGTTATGTCTTCATCGTGTGTTATGTCTTCATCGTGTGTTATGTCTTCATCGTGTGTTATGTCTTCATCGTGTGTTATGTCTTCATCGTGTGTTATGTCGTGATCTGTCTTATTTTATCTATATTATTAGTTGTATTTTCACCATGTGTAGCCGGTTGCCGAAAAGGAATCATGGCATAGAAACACTGCAGCCACCCATGTATTTTGTAAAAAAAAACGAAAACGGATGGGTCGAGTTGGCTGTCCTATCCCATACGTATGGTGATCAACCAGAAGTGTTGAAGTCGTATGTTCTTAAGCCGAAGGGCGAAGATATCGCAGCTAAGATGTAAAAAAAACCCAACTCATTCCGTTATATCGACTACATCCCGTTCTATCGACTACATCCCGTTCTATCGACTACATCCCGTTCTATCGACTACATCCCGTTCTATCGACTACATCCCGTTCTATCGACTACATTCCTTTCTATCGACTACATCCCGTTCTATCGACTACATCCCGTTCTATCGACTACATCCCGTTGTATCGACTACTTTCCGTTCTATCGACCACATCCCGTTCTATCGACTACATCCCGTTGTATCGACTACATTCCGTTCTATCGACTACATCCCGTTCTATCGACTACATTCTGTTCTATCGACTACATCCTGTTCTATCGACCACATCCCGTTCTATCGACCACATCCCGTTCTATCGACTACATCCCGTTCTATCGACTACATCCCGTTCTATCGACTACATCCCGTTCTATCGACCACATTCCATCTATCGACTACATCCCGTTCTATCGACCACATCCCGTTCTTTATGAGTAGGAGTTAGGAATAATTGCAGAAGTTTTATAATCATATTCATTGTCGGCATCTACTTGTCATACAATGTCAATCTTTTCATGCAATGACCTTTGACATTTTCTGATCAGCATAGAATGATCGATATAGTTTTTTTCTCCTCTATTTGGAATTCTCAGTTTATATATTTATAGTGTTCTAAATTTATGTATATATTTATATTGTTCTAAATTTATGTATATATTTATATTGTTCTAAATTTATGTATATATCCATATACATTAAAGATCATGCAAATAAAATATTTTGGACACATGAAAAGACATAACACCTTGTTGAAGATCTTACTTGAGGGTAAAGTCGATGGGAGGCGAGTAAGAGGTAGGCAGTGATACAAGTGGGAGAGAAACATTACAAGATAGACAGGTTACAGTCTAGCAGATTGCACCACCAAAATAAGAGACACGGGATGTGGGAGGTTTTTCGCAGCCAATCTTCGTTTGGGAGACGGGACTTGATAATGATGATAGATTTATGTAAATATTTATGGGATATTATGTTATGTTATGTTCATCCAGGGTCATAGGCCGCGCATAGGGCAGAAACAATAGCTTTCCGTTTCTGTCTTTGTGTTGCCAGGTCTTTCAATTCTTGCGTGTTATTTAGGTTCATTGAGATTCTTTCTCTGTTAATGGTTCTTCGTAGAGTTTCTCTAGGTCTCCCTCTTCTGGCACCAAATATAGTGACTGATGGAAAATTCTTAGGCTGTTCATTATGAGAACCTGACCGGTGTAAGTCCAACGCCTTTGTCTAATGAAGGAAGATATATAGGTTTGTTTGCTTTCCTCTTTTATAGTAGTGTTAGATTTAAAGTCACTCCACTCCAATTATGGAATACTGAATATATTTATATATTTATGTCATGCTAAATTTATGTATATATTGAGATACCGAATGTCTCCGGATTTAAACCGAATGTATACGCAATTGTCCACATTCGGTAGGCATTAAGGTCTAACTATTGTCCTATCCGACCAATCATTATGCAATAGTGAATTCTCAGTAGATGACACGTTGAAGGTCTAATGGTCTCACTATTATCCTATCAGAACAACCAGTAACCAGGCATTGGCAAAGCACTGGTCTCACGATTTAAACAGCCTACTATATGCATAAAATAATATTATTACAGTATATAATTATTGAAACAGCTCAGACAACAGCAGCAACAAAAATCAAGCTATCCAAATTGTGTACAATAAACAACATAAACACAATCACATATGTAAAATACTTCTATGCATACTCACTCTAAAACACACATACACATCGACACGCATACATACACTCATTTATGGGAGAGAGTGCACAAGAAAATGAGAGAAACGGGAAGAGGGAAAGATAGTATGCAGGATAACATACGAGCTAGGCAATGAGTGAGAGATGGACATTTCAGAATTCAAGTAACACAAAATAAATGTAATTCTCCAAGGAATATTGCGAAAGATTTCATGCTAGTTCATCTAGCCATCGAAGCGTGTAACGGGTGAGAATTACATGTGACAAACCTTTTAAAAATGCATTTGTTTTGTTATGGAAAAATCTCCATGCCACTCCTGACGTTTGTTTATTTTATTGAAGTTCTTTTATAGTTTTCTAAATGTTTGTAGTTTCCAGCATGCAGAATTGGTTTCACTATCTCAGTTTTGATGGAGGTTGCATCACCTGTGTTTGTATGTTTAGTTCTGTGAGCAGGAGTCTATTCTTATCTGCGTTTTCTTTAACACCTGTTGTGTTACTTGTCTCAGGTATTTCATAACCTGTAGACTTTTCCGAACCTCTTCTTCTTTTTTCTGTGCCATATCTCAAACGCTTGCTGACTAGCAGGTTGCTAGAAAATTTCGTAGCAGTAGTTTTTAAGCCATCTTGTGTTCAAGAGGAGGCGTGTTCGATTCCGAGCCATAATGTTTGTTTACAAATGTATTTTTTCAAAGATCCCTAGGAATTATAACTTGAAACTACGGAGTTACTTGCTGTGAGTAGTACTTTCGGCAGGTAACTGGCTACTCTGTTGAGGGGAAACCGAGTACAATGAAGTTAATCTTCTGTACTACATCCTGCTAACTGAAGGAGCTTGAGAGTGAATGCTGAAAATTAAAAACAAGATTCGGGATCATAATTTTCTTCTTAACTTTGGAATGATCTTAACTTGACTGATTTATAATTATGATCATAACTTGACTAGATCGCATCTCTGTCCGGCGTTGTGGTTGAATGGTACATATCGCATCTCTGTCCGGCGTTGTGGTTGAATGGTACATATCGCATCTCCGAAAACAAAAGTGCCAGGTTTAAGTCCCGTCGTAAACAACTGTATATCCTAAACTTTCAGAAAGCAATGAAAACCAGTTGAACGTATAATGTATTAACAGTCGACATGGCAGGGATGGGGAAAGTGCGGATTCAGCGTCAAATCTGGCTCGCCAAGCCATATTTACTGGCCCGTGAAGCTGATATGAAAATAGTGTATGCACTGTGATGAAAACAAAACAGAATATTTGAAAACAGAATGACTAACGAAAGCTTATATTGTTCCTAGCCCAACAAAAGAAAAGCTGATTCTCGTACGACGACACAAGAAAAGCTGATTCTCGTACACCGACACAAACATATTGTCTACTTCTGCCTTCGAAACTCTGTTGGTGACTACGGCATTGGAGATTTCTGGGAAGTATAGCCTGAGGCTACCGAGTTAGTGTTATGAGTGTTACTTTAGGCGGCAGCGTGCTGCTTTGCTGCGGGGACAATAAGTTAATCTTCTGGACTACATCCTGCTAACTGAAGGAGCTTGAGAATTGATGCTAAAAAAATAAAAACACAATCTGGGCAATTATTTGGTCTGGAGAGATTCATTCATCATCACGTGAAGTCTCCGCAAGGAAGGTTGGCTGCAACAGACCTCCAACATCCTCTGTCTTTTGTTTTGGTGGTGCACTTTGCTAGACTGTAACCTGTCCACCCCTTTCTCGTCCCCCTTTGACTTTACCCTCAAGTAAGGTCTTCAACAAGGTGTCATGTCTTTTAATGTGTCCAAAATATTTTATTTGTGTTTTTTTTCCTTGCAATAATTATTTCTTCATATTAGGTGTTGTTAGAATCTCTTTATTGTTTTCTTCTCTTTCCATGATCTTCTCCCTATTCTTCTATATATCCACATCTCAAAGTCATCAATTCTGTCGTCTAATTATTTGTTTATTGTCCATGTTTCTGAGTCATATATTAATATAGAATAGATATAGGAATTTATAATTCTCATTTTTAGCGTGTTTGTAATTTGTTGCGAAGCTCATGACCGTGCGTGTGGTTAGAACGCCGCTCTCAGACCCTTGTGGCCCCGGGTTCAATCCACGGTTGGGACATCATTTTTTTCTTTCGGAGGTACAATCAAAATCCTTCCTATTCATGTCGCGGCATCTACTATGGCAAACCGGCATTTATTTCCATTGTCCATAGAAAGCCTCCCTGCACTCCTTCACAGGAAACATGCAGTAATGAAAAGATGTTTTTGTGTTTGCTTGTTTGTTTGTTTTTCTTTCTTTAATATGTTTAAATGTTAATATTATCCTCATGGCATTGACAGCACGTTTAGCGATTCTCATTTTATCTTCTATTTCACGTCTGCCTTCATTTCTGATTATGTGATAAATCTTCCAGTGTAGGGTTTTGTTTGTCCTGATGAAGGCTTTATAGTCGAAACGTCGTCTGTCTCTGTATCTCGTTGTTAAGTTGTTTTATGTTTTATTTTGGTAACACACCTACCTATTTTTGTATATCTTGACATTTCTGATTATGTCTCCAAGATATTAATAATATTCTACTTGTTGTATTTTCTCTCCATGTATTTGTATGTTTAGCACCTGTTCTTCTGTGACTTTGCTGATTTTTTTTTTATTAGTCTTTGTTTTCTTAAAAATATTTATATTCAGTTCATATTCTTTACTTGATTTATCGACTTGATCTATTAGTCTTTGTAGTTAATGTTCACTTGCTGCTAAAAGAAAAGTTTCATCTGCATATCTAATGTTGTTTATTATTTTCTCATTGATCTTGAGTCTTGGCATTTCTTCTATATTTTAAAGATATTCTCTGTGTAGATATTAAATAGGATGAGTGATGAATACATCCTTGTCCCACCACTATTCTTATTTCTATGTAAGGTTAGTATTCGTTTTTACACATTATTGATGCAGTCTGTTCCCGATATATATTTCTAATCAGTCTGATGTCTTTTCCATCTACGCCTATTTCATGAAGACATTCGATTAATTGTTCATGTTGGACTCCGTCAAAGGCCTTGCTGTAGTCTATGAAACATATATACTTTTTTTACTACTATATATTTATTTATCAATAGTTGAATACTAAGTATAGCTTCTCTGGTTTCTTTGTTTTTCTTAAAGCCCAATTGTTCTTCACCGATCTCAGTGTCTTTCTTGTTTTTAATTCTTTCATGTATTATCTTGAGTAGTATTTTGGTTATATGACTCATCAAACGTAATGTTCTATATTCTGTACATTCAGAAGCCATTGGCTTCATAGGCAGTGCTATGAATATTGATGACTTTAGGTCTCTGTATATGCGGCCTGTTTCATATATGTCATTACAAAGTTCTGTGACAGTTTCTACACCAAATTCATCTAGTCTGCTGTTATGTTATCTGAACCTGCGGCCTTTCTGCATTTTATTGATTTCATTGCGTTTTCTTCTTCAGCTTTCAGTATTACTGGACCATCATTGTTGTGTATTGTAGGATTTTTGTTCCGTTGGTCGTTACACAGTTTTGTCACATAGTCTGTTCATCTGTAAGTTTTATGAAAAATAATTTTTCCAGCTTTTTAAAATAATTTTAATAATTTTAATGCATTTGTAGGATTTTTCTTATTTGTGGTCTGTCTTATTTCCTTATGCATTTTTTGTGTGTGTGTACTGACAACTCCTCTCTCTGCAGTTTGTTTCTAGCCATTGTTTTTCCGCTGTTCTGTACATGTTACGTATCTCATTACCTATAATTGAATATAATTGAAGCTTTCTTTCTTTGTGACATTTTCTCTAATATTTCATCTGTCATCGATGTTTGTTTGTTCTTTGTTTTTCTTATTGGTAAATTTTCATTTGATGTTTGAATACATTTCCTTAGGCTGTCCCATTTATTATCTATTTATTCTTCCGGATTTTTCCACCTGTATTGTTCCATGTATTCTATCATTAAATGTTCATAGAGATTATTATCTAGATAAATGAATCTATGGAATGATTGGGAACAATTGAAAGTCAAACCATCTTGTCACAACGGTTTCAGTATTAATAGTCTTCGTCTTCTTCTTCTGCGTTCGTTCACAAACTCCTGCAGATTAGCAGGATGTAGTCCGGAGAACGGAATGCGTTGTGTCATGGTTTACATAATTTCTGCGATATCTGCGCCTTTCGACCTGACACATCCGACTTCAGCATGGCTTTGGGTCACTGACCCTATATGGGATGGGACAGCCAATTCCATCCCATAACCTCCTTAGTCACATTTTACGACATGCGTGGAAGGTAAACAGTGTTGCTACTCTTTGCTCCCCTTTCGGGCCCCGGCAACTCACGGGCGAGCATTAATAATCATTCCTTCACCTTCGGACATCCCTCTTGTTAGGCATTAAACTCAAGTTTAAAAAAATGATTGTCAAAATGTGACGCCTGTATGATTCCGCTTGCTTACAAAATTCTCACACATATTCCAGACTACTCTCAATTCCCTGAATTTTAAATTATCTAATGCTTCAGAGCGTATCAATATCGATCCATTTATCACTATTCACCAGGACAGAAGATGGATCAGTACCCCTCTCCTCTGATCTATATCTTATTTCCTCTCAATAAACTTTCCCGTTAGCTCGGCAATTCTTTCCTCATCGCAAAGATTGGAATGTACTAGACACTAGATCGAAATATCACACTGAAAGTTGAAGATATCTTCATTCATCAGAGAAACTAACTGATGTATGGAGTCTTTATATATATATATATATATATATATATATATATATATATATATATATATATATATATATATATATATATATATATAAAACGAGCAAAAACACAATTGAAACATGGTTAATTATTGTCTTCGGATCAAGGACGGACACATACTTATAAACACAAGACACCTAATGTTGATCAACGGACATTTAATTACCAAAACTGGACACACATAATTATCAAAAATTGACACTTCGTTATCTACACTAGACATACCTAATAATGAGTAAAAGACACCTAATAAACAACACCGGACACACCTAATTATCGATTCTAACCGTAAACCCAACCCTAATCCTAGATTTTTGCCCGTGTGGCAACGCCGGCCTGGAATTTTAGTCCCCCAGGGTTACGCTTAAAGGCAAGTGTGAATTCGATCGGCAATCATTCACCTGGGGAAAGACAATAGACAATATAGTGCACAGTTTGACTGCAAGTCTCCCGATCACTCTAATTTTCTCAATTTCTCCTTCCAGATGTAGCTGGCACGAGCACAACGAGATAGATAAGATTGTCTTGAAAAATACAGAGCTGGCGCGTATAAAGAGATGTCTTAAAGATATTCTGGAATCTAGAGGCGAATAAACAAGTAAGACTTTGAAACTTGTATAGAACTTCAGTGTTAGCGTTTTAGTTTTAAAGACCTTGACATTTGTATAGAGCTCCAGTTTTAGCATTTTAGTTGTAAAGACTTTGAAACTTGTGTAGAACTTCAATTTTAGCGTTTTAGTTTTGAAGACCTTGACATTTGTATAGAACTTCAGTTTTAGCGTTTTAATTGTAAAGACTTTGAAATTTGTATAGAGCTCCAGTTTTAGCATTTTAGTTGTAAAGACTTTGAAACTTGTGTAGAACTTCAGTTTTAGCGTTTTAGTTTTAAAGACCTTGACATTTGTATAGAACTTCAGTTTTAGCATTTTAATTGTAAAGACTTTGAAATTTGTATAGAACTTCAGTTTTAGCATTTTAGTTGTAAAGACTTTGAAACTTGTGTAGAACTTCAGTTTTAGCGTTTTAGTTTTAAAGACCTTGACATTTGTATAGAACTTCAGTTTTAGCATTTTAATTGTAAAGACTTTGAAACTTGTGTAGAACTTCAGTTTTAGCGATTGAATCGTAAAGACTATAAAAGGAAATGTCTTGTTCGAAACAATATAACTGAAACTGCAGGTCGACAACAAGCACGGTTGACATTGGTACGACGATTAAGTTGTTTGTTTTTTGTTTGCTTGAGAACCCCAGGAATTACGAGCAATTAGCTCTTACTACCTATGTGCAATGGTGAGGTTTCAGAGCTTTTTTTACCCAGGAGTCTTCACATGCCATATATGTAGGGGAGCCGTGACAGACCCGAAGTATAGGAGACCTGTCAACTAAAATGTAAACATGAACTACTTTGAGATTTCTGTGCGATCTATTGGTTGGCCGTGGTTATTTTTGGCATGCGACTACGAGTATGTAAATAGCGAACAATCAAAAGCTTAACAATAATCAAATAACCAAATTATTTCAGTTAGATGGCCTGTAGTACAGTCGATAGACCCACGGATGAGCGTGAGAAACAAAAATCCCCCTCCATAGCAAATTAGAAAATGATACACAAGTATAAGATACTAGTAAAGGATACACAAGTATAAGATACTAGTAAATGATACACAAGTATAAGATACTAGTAAATGATACACAAGTATAAGATACTAGTAAATGATACACATGTATAAGATACTAGTAAATGATACACATGCATAAGATACTAGTAAATGATACACAAGTATTATATACTAGTAAATGATATACATGCATAAGATACTAGTAAATGATACACAAGTATTAGATACTAGTAAATGATACACATGCATAAGATACTAGTAAATGATACACATACATAAGATACTAGTAAATGATATACAAGTATAAGATAATAGTACATGATATACATGCATAAGATACTAGTAAATGATACACAAGTATAAGATACTAGTAAATGATATACATGCATAAGATACTAGTAAATGATACACAAGTATTAGATACTAGTAAATGATACACAATTATTAGATACTAGTAAATGATATACAAGTATAAGATACTAGTAAATGATACACAAGTATTAGATACTAGTAAATGATATACATGCATAAGATACTAGTAAATGATACACAAGTATTAGATACTAGTAAATGATACACAAGTATTAGATACTAGTAAATGATATACAAGTATAAGATACTAGTAAATGATATACATGTATAAGATACTAGTAAATGATACACAAGTATTAGATACTAGTAAATGATACACAAGTATTAGATACTAGTAAATGATACACAAGTATTAGATACTAGTAAATGATACACAAGTATTAGATACTAGTAAATGATACACAAGTATAAGATACTAGTAAATGATATACAAGTATAAGATACTAGTAAATGATACACATGCATAAGATACTAGTAAATGATACACAAGTATTAGATACTAGTAAATGATACACATGCATAAGATACTAGTAAATGATACACAAGTATAAGATACTAGTAAATGATATACATGCATAAGATACTAGTAAATGATATACATACATAAGATACTAGTAAATGATACACAAGTATTATATACTAGTAAATGATACACATGCATAAGATACTAGTAAATGATACACACGTATTAGATACTAGTAAATGATACACATGCATAAGATACTAGTAAATGATACACAAGTATAAGATACTAGTAAATGATATACATGCATAAGATACTAGTAAATGATACACAAGTATTAGATACTAGTAAATGATATACATGTATAAGATACTAGTAAATGATACACAAGTATTAGATACTAGTAAATGATATACATGTATAAGATACTAGTAAATGATATACATGCATATGAAGCAACATATTTTCTGAGAATGGAAGACTAGACAGAGAAGTAGAAACAAGATGTCAAAAAGCACAGTGACCTAACAACTTTCACCATTACTTCTTCACCCAAAGATCAAGATGGAAATTTAAAAAAGCATATAATATTTACAATTTTTATGCCAACACTCTGATACCAATGTCAGATATGGTATTTAACAGCCTGCAGCAGAGAAAAATCATTACATGTGAAATGAAGTGTCTGAGAAAAGCTGCAATTGTTACCAAACTAGATAAAATAATGAAAGATAGAAATGAAGAAAGTAGGAAAAGAGTTGGTATAATATCATGTATTGAACATACTGAGAGACAGCAAGTAAAATGGTTCGTTCACCTTATGAGAATGAAGCCAAACCACATACCAATAAGAGCATATAATACAAGAATATCCGGGCGTAAAGCCATAGGTAGACCAAGAAAACGGTGGATAGAAAACATCAATATAGCATTGAACAAACATGAACTATATGTAACTACGGCGACACATCTGACCTTAAACGAGAGTTTAAACTCCCGCCCTTACGTGTAAGGACAAGTGTGAATACGATCAACCATCATTGACTTGGGGACAGACAATATACCCCCCCCCCCCCCCCCCCAAAAAAAAAATAATTATTAAAATAAATTAAATTATACATTTATTAGATAACTGACGCTCAGAATTCGTTCTTAAAAGTGAAGCATTCAAAGCTAAACAATGAACAACACTGAATAACTAAACAATGAACAACACTGAATAACTAAACAACAGAAACACTGGTTAAAAAATAGAAAATCCATTAACAATGACGAGCTAAAAAGTGTAAACGAATTCAATTATCTTGGATGGGTATAAATCAAACTAAAAGTTTCAATTGCATTACAAAAACTAACGTATAGTTTGCACAAGGATGGCATAACAAAGCATTTGCGTTACAAGAACTAACGTATAGTGTGCACAAGGGTGACATAACAAACGAATTTCGTTACAAGAACTAAATTATTTCACAACGGAGACAAAACAAAACAATTGTGTTACAAAGACGCAGTATTTAAATGAACTACAGTGGAGTGAATAGACTGTCAGTATCTGGACAGATGTGTTATGTAGATGTGTTTACGTCTGTCAGCGCTGAATACAATAAATGTAATAGGAATTGGTTTTTGACACAATAGGGCTTCAACAGCATTGAGGATCACATTCGTTGTACTCCAATTTTCTCATCTGTACTACACCCCTCTCTTTATTACATAACACAGCCAGACTAGAGAACCACTCATAGTCAATAATAATTGTATAATAATAAGACACCTACCCCGTCGGGGTCGCAGTGGTGCCACACAGGAGACGTCAGGGTCGTAGGGGTGCCACACTGGAGACGTCACTACAAAAAGCTCTCCAAACATCTCGATACTCAGTCATTCGGGGGAAGTGTAGAAAAATCACGCCCACACAATTTCTTAATATCAATCCATGATTTTCTCTATTCAGTACATTTCTAGCTAGCAACATGTCTAGACAGTAACATGTCTAGCTAGCAACATTTTTAGCTAGCAACATTTCTAGCTAGCAACATGGCTAGCTAGCAACATGTCTAGATAGTAACATGTCTAGCTTGCAACATTTCTAGCTAGCAACATTTCTAGACAGTAACATTTCTAGCCGGAAAAATGTCTGGCTAGTAACATGTCTAGCTAGTATCATGTCTAGTTAGTAACACGTCTAGCTAGTAGCGTCTTGCTAGTACCATGTCTTGCTAGCAACATTTCTAGCTAGCAACATTTCTAGACAGTAACATTTTTAGTCAGTAAAATGTCTAGCTAGTAACATATCTCACAGTTGTACATTTGCTCTAAGCAAGTTTCTCAATCTCACCAATTTCCACCGTCAAATCTTCTCTTGACATTATCCTTTTTCAATTTTTCTGTATGTCGACCTCTTTTACTTTCCCCAGAAGTTTCTCATCTGATAAATGTCTTGCTATGTTTTCTAGTTGCACAAGACGAACGTAAACTTATGACAGCTGAAATGACATGCTTACGCATTTTTTAGGAATATTACTAAGAGACAAGAGTG
Organism: Meghimatium bilineatum; assembly: GCA_034231615.1. Classification (NCBI taxonomy): domain Eukaryota; kingdom Metazoa; phylum Mollusca; class Gastropoda; order Stylommatophora; family Philomycidae; genus Meghimatium; species Meghimatium bilineatum. The sequence goes on from CM067309.1 coordinate 17,027,507, forward strand.
AAGAATGAGAACATTAGACAAAGAACTTGTACCACCCCAATCTTGGAATATATTAAGAGACAACAGATCAAATGGTTTGTACACATCAGTAGACTACCATCAGACAACATACCACAGCAAGCTATGCTACACAGATACAGTGAAGGCAGTCATAAAGACAGACCACGAAAACGATGGACCACCGAAATAAAAGAGGCGACAACTTCCACAATATTCTCAGCACACTCAGGAGCCATCTCCAGAAAACCCGTCTGCCCTCGAAGCTGTAAGGCAACAAAGGCTTTAGCAAATAGATATAGATATATTTTTCTAGTTGTTTTATAAAATCTCATTATGTAGACGTCAAATGGTCAAGATGTCGAATTACACGAGATTCTCTAAGAGAAATGCACTCCATCCTAGAATCACATCTCAATAGGCCCCAAGATGCGCTTTCTCTGTAGTCTATCCAACGAACCCGGTTGGCTGATGTGTAAATGTAGATTTTGTGGTAGATGTAACAATATGTGCCAGATAGTGATCACATACAATAGCACGTTCCTGATTGGTGCATGTGTCGATGAGTGCTGTTCTGTTAGACCAGCGACATTAGTTGAAAAACACGTTTCTGATCAAGATCCCAATACCCATCTAAAGAGTCACGTCCACGTAATGCGTGAGTTAACACAGAAAGCACTAAAGAGTCACGTTCATATAATGCAGGAGTTAACGTAGAAAGCGCTTAAGTGTCACGTCTATGTAATGCGGGAGTTAATGTAGAAAGCGCTTAAGTATCACGTCCATGTAATGCGGGAGTTAACGTAGAAAGCGCTTAAGTGTCACGTCCATGTAATGCGGGAGTTAACGTAGAAAGCGCTTAAGTGTCACGTCCATGTAATGCGGGAGTTAACGTAGAATGCACTAACATGTCTATTCTACTTTTATAATTGCATTGCTAAACAAAAATCGTCTGTTTCACCCAGTGTTCTTATTTCTACATGTTGTCCATAATTCTCTTCCATATAACAAGATTAGTTCCTACGCATGTCTATCAGAACTATAATAATTTACCGTGCATGATATTCTTCGTGTTATGCAATGTTAAATTTCATGTGACCAACTCTACAGATTTGAACATTGGATCGTCTATATGATTTATCCCATAATTTATGTATTTTAATAATGCCACCCCCTTTATACTCGCAATACGCATTCTAAACTCGACTTTATACTCGCAATACGCATTCTAAACTCGACTTTATACTCGCAATACGCATTCTAAACTCGACTTTATACTCGCAATACGCATTCTAAACTCGACTTTATACTCGCTATACGCATTCTAAACTCGACTTTATACTCGCTATACGCATTCTAAACTCGACTTTATACTCGCAATACGCATTCTAAACTCGACTTTATACTGGCTATACGCATGCTAAACTCAACTTAAACTCGCTGTACGCATGTTAAACTCAACTTTAAACTCGCTATACGCATGCTAAACTCGACTTTAACTGAAGATGTTCGTCGCTCAATCATCGCTTGCTCCTAAAATTACATTTCCATAACACATATTTCTCGGACAATGTTCTTTAGACGTCTGACATTTTCTATGAATACCCAACACTGAAATATAGTCTTCTTCGGCGTTTGTTCTCATAATTATGCAGGTTAGAAAAATGTAGTTGATCGAATGGAATTTGTTGTATAATGGGTTTACAGCTGTGCTACGATATCTGCAACGTTTGGTCATATAATCCGACTTCCACATGGCTTCTCTGTCACTTTAATCCTACATGGATAGGACAACCAACACCCCCGACCCCCACCTCAAAAAACCTTCTTAGTCACCTACTATGACAAGTACATGTATCTCATATTCTTTGCTCACCTCGTGTGCACCTGTAGTACATTGGTGATATGATTATAAAATTTGATTGGATAATTTATCATTATTCATGTTTGTTTGGTTTCATTGATCCCCAGGAATTACGAGCTATTAAACTCTTGTTATCTGTAAATTGGGGGAAAGTTCAATATAAGATCAATCAATTACACACAATGTCTTCGGAAGGTGATGAATATCAGATGGCAAGACAAGATTGCATATACCACTGTTCCTGACAAGTTGTTATGTCTAGGACTGATATGTTGATGCAATCACTAATACGTTTGGTGGTTCATGTAGTTCGTATGTCAGATGATTGTCTACAAAAGATTGCATTCTATAGTAATATTCATAAGAGTATAAGTTCTCAATGTGGACATAAGAATCACTGCAAGGACCTGTTAAAGATATCACTGAAGGCCTTTGGTATAAACAATGATATAGGTGAAGGCGCTACAAGAAACAGTTACATGATGCGCTGAAATCGAACGGGATGCATAATCTTATATAAAAAATGAAGAAACGAAACAGCCGAGATGAGCTAAAATAACGAGTACAGATCAGACTGCACCCAAAGTCATCATGCATAACCATCCTATTCAATGGCATCTGGTGCCATAATCGAATTTATTCGCCACCTACGAATTCAGAGGCGTAGACATAATTCGAACTAAATTTGGTAAACTGGATGAAGAAAATTGTTATCAATACTTGTGATGGACCAACAACAAAAAACTGAGGAGGGTGCTTCTCCGGAGTTCTAGTTCATACCCTGAAGATTTCAGATCTCAGTGATATGCAATACCACTTGGTACGCCTCAGAAGACTCCAAATCTCAGTGATAAACAACGCTTTGATACGCTTCAGAAAACTCCAGATCTCGGTGGTATGAAACGCTTTGATACATCTCACAAACTCCATATCTCGGTTGTATTCAATACTGTGATACGTCTCCCACCCAGAGATTGTCTATTTGTGTAGGTAAAGGCAATAGATTCCCATTAGATGAACCGCCATGAAACAGCAAGCCTTTAGTAGATGATATGCATAAATAGTGAGGCGACTTTCATCTCGTGAAAGCAGCACATCGCGTGATCTCTATACAATCATGTTTTTACACATCACTTCATCCATACAATCATGTTTTACACATCACTTCATCTATACAATCATTTTTTTACACATCACTTCATCTATACAATCATGTTTTTACACATCACATCATCTATACAATCATGTTTTTACACATCACTTCATCTATACAATCATGTTTTTACACATCACGTCATCTATACAATCATGTTTTTACACATCACATCATCTATACAATCATTTTTTACACATCACTTCATCTATACAATCATGTTTTTACACATCACTTCATCTATACAATCATGTTTTTACACATCACTTCATCTATACAATAATTTTTTTACACATCACTTCATCTATACAATCATTAATTTTACACATCACTTCATCTATACAATCATGTTTTTACACATCACTTCATCTATACAATCATTAATTTTACACATCACTTCATCTATACAATCATGTTTTTACACATCACTTCATCTATACAATCATTTTTTTTACACATCACTTTGTTTGTTTGTTTTTCGTTCGCTCCATTGTAACCGTCACGGATATCCGTGCGATTTCCGCCGGGAGCGTGATTACGTTGTGTCACCGTTATGCGCCTTGTAGGCCTAGCACATCCGATTTCGGCATGCCTTGACAATTCGGATGGGCTACCCTTAGCCTGTGACAGCCTCTATATCTGTCTCCAGGCACGCGTAGTGGCGACTCTTCGCCCAGACGATTTTTGCTCTCGTCTGACTCGCACGAGGTGTACACATCACTTCATCTATACAATCATTTTTTTATACATCACTTCATCTATACAATCATTTTTTTTACACATCACTTCATCTATACAATCATTTTTTACACATCACTTCATCTATACAATCATGTTTTTACACATCACTTCATCTATACAATCATGTTTTAAACCCATCTAAGTAGGAGACTCAATATTCTCCTAGCATTGCTCTTGAACCCGTTTACAAACTTTGACTTGACTTATAGCCCATGAGTACCTGCATTCTTATATTTGGAGAAATAATCTTTTAATCATCATATGGTAGTTGGCGTCTCTAGCTATGCTGATAGCGACGCACGATACCAACAAAAAGGTCCAGCATGTATGCTCGTGGTTTGCTTTGATCTTGGAGTTCAGGGTATCAATCAATCAGTCAGTCAGTTAGTGAATCGTCAAATCATCATCATTGCACTCCTGTCAGGTCCATAGGTACTCGAACTGATATTCAGTATGTCATTCAGTATGTGGTAGCTGACTGTTCCGGTTCTGTGTTGGTTATTTCTTCTTGTGAGTCCTGTATGCCATTGGTTTCTTACAACACTACGATTCACTTTCAGGTCCTGCATTCTAGCCATAGTTACGAACAAGAATGCATATTATATACCAAAAGACCAGTTTATCAGAACCAGTTCTCTCGTACGGCTGACCTACTATACTAGCGATATTGTTACAGACAACCGCCGTTCAGTAGAAGTGGTAAAACACTAAACGTATTAATTACCGACGCAGTCTCTGAACTACATCCTGCTGAACATTTCGTAGCACCATTGTTCTGCTGTAAGAGAGATACGGTGTGAGATTCCAAGCGAATGTAAACATGAAATAATAACATGGTCTGTATCCTTTACATAGTGAAAGTCTTTTGATCGAAACGTAAATTTTAATTATATTCTTTTTAAAGTTTTTTTTTTTATTTCTTCGTGTTTTGGATATTTAGCCAATATTTTCTATTTTCTTTTACTGTGAGATTGAACATAGAACATCGATATCTCGGAGTGCCAGCGCATTAATAATGCCGCTTGCTAGACTCCGTGTTATACTTTGATAAAGTCTACAGGGAATTGAAACATGATTTGTTGATGTTTGCAATCATTCCTACATAAAAGGCACGTTGATAATGAATTCTGTCATTCTGCGTCCAAAAAGGAAACCAGGTTATAATTCATTGATAATATTTACTGCATGTATCTATTATGTATTTAATATTCTTATTGTCACCACAAGACCGCAAGTAAACACATCAAACTGCGACTATTCAATGCAAGTGTGATTCCATTATTGACATACGGATGTGAAAGTTGGAAATCTACTGAAGTAATGGATAAGAAGTTAGTTGCTTTCGAGAATAGATGCCTCAGAAAAATCACAAACACTAATTAGATATACTTAAAATCAAACGACATACTACGAGAGGAGACAAAACAAGAATATGTGACGAACACCATCAGAAAAACGCCGTTGGACATACATCGGCAACATACTTAGAATGAAGGAAGACAGAGTTATACAAGTCTTCCTGTGGACACCAGACGGAAAAAAAGACCAAAAACAACGCTCAGAAGAACATTTATGAATTAATTAAAATCAACAGGCATAAATGCATAAGACCTGCAATTCTTGGCAACTGACCAACAGGCATGGAGAACTATGACATCCACCCTATGTGCCAAACTTGGCAAAAGTGGAACTGACTGACTCACTGATTGTCACCACAGATGAGACTTGACGCAGTGTTCTAGAATGAACTACAGGATTGTGAGATTCACTCTTTTTCGTTGATAGCCTCCGCAATACCAAATTATATTCATCTCTTGTGCCGGTAAACCGATTTTTTCTCTTTCGATCACAAGGAATTGCTAGAGATTACTTATGATCAGGGCTTGAAATGCGGTGTTGCTAGAAGTGAACATTTTGGAGGGCGCCGAAGGATGATGGTCAACCAGCATAGGTCAATTACTGTCTGCAGAAGTGTAATGGCGGATACACTCAGGGAGAGATAGGAGCAACTATGGACGTGTCCAGTTTGCAGCGATGATGATCCGACGACTAACTAACTACTAGAGATTATCTTTTACTTCCTAAATGAAGTAAGATGTTTTCTCCATAGTTTCTATCATACAAAAGAAGACTCCAACTTTCAGCAGTGTGAAATGTTTTGAGAAGTATCCAACACTGATGGGGTACATTTCTGGGAATTTTGTAGTTTTTCTTCCTTTCACAAACACCCAGAGACGAAGTCATGTTCTTCAGCTCCCGTGCTAAGCATCCTTTCCCTGTTAACGTGTAGCAACACATGGGAAAATAATACATACTTCCTCTGGCACCAGGCCATTTTGTATGACTTCTGATTTTGTATGCACGTGTTGTTTTTTTGTGTGTGCATAACTTGTTTATTTATTTAGTTATTGATTTCAAATTCGAAGACAATATAGATAAGTGGATGCTGGATATTGTGGTGGTGTTTGTGTCAGAGGGTTTTCAAACATAGACAATAAACACACGCACATAAAAGTCAAGAATGATGATAGGCATAGTCTAGGTCTAGTTCACTCACGGAGTCAAGAATGATGATAGGCCTAGGCTAGGTCTAGTTCACTCACGGAGTCATGAATGATGATAGGCCTAGACTAGGTCTAATACACTCACGGAGTCAAGAATGATGATAGGTCTAGGCTAGGTCTAGTTCACTCACGGAGTCAAGAATGATGATGTGCCTAGGCTAGGTCTAGTTCACTCACGGAGTCAAGAATGATGATAGACCTAGGCTAGGTCTAGTTCACTCACGGAGCCCAAGTATGATGATAGACCTAGGCTAGGTCTAGTTCACTCACGCAGCCAAGTATGATGATAGACCTAGTCTAGGTCTAGTTCACTCACGCAGCCAAGTATGATGATAGACCTAGGCTAGGTCTAGTTCACTCACGCAGCCAAGTATGATGATAGCCAGAAAATCCATCACTTCTTAGTGCATTTACATCACTATTATTATTATTATTAAACATCATCAACATTTACATTACTATACTCTGATCTATAGTAACTAACACAACGAAGACTTCACAATCTCCTTCGATCGAATCAGCATCCAAGAAGAATAGGCCTACACGAACAATGGCTTTCCTAAGTGAAAAACAAAAACAAAAACAATGTCGCTTCCTAACGTTAATAGACCAAATATAAAGTACTGCTGTAAAATGCAGGGACAATCACTCCAGAAAAGAGTTGTTACAAAATCATTATCGAAAAAGATCACGTGAGATTGTTTACTGTGACAACATATGGCTAATTAAAATGTGACATATGCAGCCGTTGGATTGCTATCGGGACGGGAAATATGTGACATGTACCGCCTGCCGGTTGCTGCAGGTTACAGGTGTTCATAGCTACCAATTTCTGTGACATGGTCACTGAAATGATTTGGGCAATCATCTATGCATTCTCACCATCCAAGGTGGGCTCTCCAACTATGCAGGGCTAACACATTTTACTGATTCTGGGCTTCCATATCATCACCTGTCATGGACGAACAACAGAACAGCTGTTCTATTCGCCCCTTGCCATATATCTTGCGTCCATGAATACTACAAATGGAAAAAAATATCGAGATTCCATGCTTTACTTGCCCAACAATTATAAATAAAAAACTAGATGTTGGAAAGTTATACGTGGAGTTGCAGAAAATATGGAGAATAATTAAGAAAACGTGTTCCAAAAAGAGGATGGGGCACGAATAAAAAAAAATTGAGAACCACAAATAAAAAAAAATGTTATCGAACTTGAAAGCTGTTGACATGTTGTGATATCGGATTGTGATATAAGCAAATTGGACATGAAAAAATTAATTGTCCAAGTCATCAAAGACAATGATCAAACAAATTTCCATTTGTTGATTCTCGATTCTTGATTAGGAGCCAGCATCACAGCACTGGGGCATTCCCATAAGTGCTCTACTTGACATTCAATCAATCATCTAAAAGTATATAAGCTCAGTGTTCTAGTGAGTTGTTGATTGTGGGTTCCGTATATTTCAAGAGAAGATTCATTTTTTTCCTTTTATTCTGGCAACTGGCATTTATATTATCATCTGAAAATCTATACTAACTTTTTCATCAAAATCTTCGTCATTTTATCATGTATCCTTGATAATCATAATTAAACAATCTATATATCTATCTATCTAGCTATTCGCTGAACCCTTTATTGGCTTTCAGTGTCAGGGGTAGAAGAGTTTTCTGGAGATGGCCCTTGTGTGTGCTGAGTATATTGTGGGATATGTCGCCTCTTTTATTTCGGTGTTACATTGTTTGTGTGGTCGGCCTCTAGGTCTGCCTTCACTGTATCTGTGTAGCATAGCTTGTTGTGGTATGCTGTCTGATGGTAGTCTGTTGATGTGTGCAAATCATTTGATCTGTTGTCTCTTAATATCTTCCAAGATTGGGGTGTGCTGGTTCTTTGTCTAATGTCCTCATTGCTCAGTCTGTCTTTTAGTGTTATTCCTAGGATTCTGCGCAAGCTGTCACAAGTTTACGTTTGTCTTGTGCTGTCGTTGTCCATGTCTGGCATTGGTAACACAGTGTTGGCATAATAATCGTTTTGAATAGTGTTATTTTAGTGTTTAATTCTACATTTTATTTATACCGGGAAAAAAATGGTTACACAGACTTTTTAATGTAATGTGGAAAAAACAAGAGACACCAGAAGACCGGAGGAACGCGATAATCATTCCCATATGGAAGAAAAAAGGCAGTAAGAGAGACTGCACAAAATACAGAGGGATATCTTTACTAAGCCACACAGGAAAAAATTTTAACAAAATATTAGAGCAACGACTACGAACATATATTGAACCACAACTTCAAAACACCCAAATGAGCTTCCGTAAGAACAAAAGCTGTACGGATGCTATATTTACACTTAGACAACTAACAGAAAGAGCCACAGAAAACAACAAAGAATTATATATTCGTAGACCAAGAAAAGGCATTCGACAGAGTAGACAGACAACAACTATGGAAAACACTATCAATATACGGAGTACCAGAACATTTAATCAACATATGCAAGGGCATTTATGCAAATAGCCAATGTACAGTAAGAACAAATGCAGGTGTGTCCAATAAGTTCCAAATTCAATCAGGAGTTCGCCAGGGGTGTGTCCTATCCCCTCTACTTTTTATAACATATATCGACCACATCTGTAAACTAACAAGTACCAACGAAGAAGATAACATAAAAGACAAATTGAACGAACTACTCTTTGCAGACGACCAAGTACTAATAGCGACATCAGAAGAACAATTGCAAGACCATATGAACAAACTCCACATAACATGCCAAAAATTCAACATGAAGATTAATATTGAAAAGACTGAAATAATGGCAATAGCAAAGAAAGAAAGAAATATCACTATCTCCATCGATGATAAACACCTTAAACAAGTAAATGAGTTCACTTACTTAGGAAGCATTATATCGAGGGAAGGGAAAACCAGTAAAGAGATACAAAATAGATGCAACAAAACATACCAGATCCTAGGACAGATGACACGCATTTTCAAGAACAAAAATGTAAACATAGACACTAAAGTTGCATTATACAAGACTATTATTATTCCATCACTATGCTACCAGTGCCAAACCTGGACAATGACAGCACAAGACAAAAGAAAAATAGTGACAACAGAAATGACATGTCTACGAAGAATACTCGGAGTGTCATTAAGAGATAGAATTAGAAACGATAACATCAGACAGATAACCAAAACAATACCAGTATTGGAACACATCAAAAGACAGCAGATCAAGTGGTTTTCACACGCTTCCAGACTACCGACATATAGCATGCCACAGATGGCCATGACACATAGACATAACGGTTATAAAGCCAGAGGCAGACCATGTAAAAGATGGATCACAGAAATCAAAGAAGCCACAGGAACAAGCTTACAAACAGCGCACAAGAAGGCCATCTCCAGAGAACTCTTCCACCCCTGACGCTGCAAGGCAAACAAGGGACACAGCGTATAGATAGATCGATGTCTCTTATTACTCTTCGTCATTTTGTGAAGTCTGAGAAGAACTTGCACAAAATAGATCTACATGGCGTTCTAAAATAGATCTACATGGCGTTCTAAAATTAAAAAGAGCGCAGTGTATAACTTTGACTGTTATAATTAACGCAGATCTGTCTCTTATTAGCATTGTTCCATGCAGAATTTCCTTCGTTTCCTCTGACTCCCGCATGACTCAAACAGTAGATCCATGTAATATGTTGGATGTTGTTGAGAAAAATGACCATCTCCTTTCTTATGCACTTTTCTATCTTGCGCAACATTGTATGGGAGTCTAATAAAATCTAAGTTAGTGTTGATAGCAGTATTATCAACAGAGTGAGAACCGCTGTCGCCGCCTGATCACTTATACTTGTTGCTGCGGGATAAGCAGTAGATCCGTCCACAACTTTCATGCTATTTTAGTAGGCGACAGAAGCACACCCTTACCTGCTTATTTCTCATATTGCTGAGCCATATGTGTAAATGATGATATCTTGTGACTGAGTAATTCTTAACATCAGTTCCGATTTGTGTTACTGATGTCCTTGTCTGTTTCTAAGACATATTAGAGAATCGTGGTTATTGATGTCCTTGTCTGTTTCTAAGACATATTAGAGAATCGTGGTTATTGATGTCCTTGTCTGTTTCTAAGACATATTAGAGAATCGTGGTTACTTGATTGCTTACTCATCCGATCCGTGGAGTTGCGAGCTTTCACTTGTTCTTCCCTGTGGCAGGTGATCGTAAGTGCATGTCTTCTACAGCTGTGTTGTGTCGTTAAAGAGGGTGTTAATTATGGAGGAGTTTGGTGGTAACAGTTGCTTTTGCAGGTCTTGTAGTGCAGAGCATTCAATAAGGTGGTGTTTTACTGTTTTCTCCTCTAGTCTGTTGCAGTATGGTGTATTGTCTGCGGTAATTCTGTGTACGTGTTAGTTCAGTTATACATGTGTTGGTCGCAGCCTAAATATTGTGGTTTGATCTTTGCAATGCAACCTATTTATGCTGTAGTGCGGACTTGGTTGGATCATATCTGCATATATCCCTCCTTCTTTTGAACTAGTGGCCCAATGTTTCATCCGTTGCTGTTTACATTTATTGTCAAATAACAACAACAAAAAAGATTATATTTAAGTTTTATAAATAGGACGAGTACACAGTTTCAACGTTTCCACCACCAAATATTTGTCAACATAAGGGAAAGCACACAAGCTGATGTTGTTATTATCCTCACAAAGGCCAGGTGATCTAAACGTTTTAATCTGTGTACTCGTCCTATTTGTAAAACTGAAATTTAATAACATTTTATTTTTCAAATTTTCATTTACCGCACTGTGGACAGTTTTACTGCAGTTTTTCTTTCATTTTCATTTGTTGCGGATCATATTTTTAGCTGTTCTAAGATTGTTCACAATTCGTGTTTGGGTATTACCTGCTTACTTAACCGCTAGTTTATCACCTGTGTGGCCTGATATACACTGCAGAGTAGTATTTATATCATAGAATGTAAGTATGTTTATATCTCGGATACTAGAAACTTGTACTTCGACTATTACCTGTCATTGTTTTTGTTTTATTTTTCTCCATTTGTTTCCGTTGATATTGTTACGTTTCACTTTCCTATATTTGTGTTTCTTTTTTGTTTCTTAATTATAAAAAAAGAAGAAAAGTAAATAAAAATGTCACCGTCATCTGTCGTATACTACGCAAGTGGCAACTATGGCGAAAAGGTCGTAGGGTTGGCTAACTCATTTTCATTTACTACGCAAGTGGCGAGTTGGTCGTAGGGTTGGCTAATCCGCTGTTCTATATTACGCAAGTGGCAACTATGGCGAGTTGGTCGTAGGGTTGGCTAACTCATTTTCATTTACTACGCAAGTGGCGACTATGGCGAATTGGTCGTAGGGTTGGCTAACTCATTTTCATTTACTACGCAAGTGGCGAGTTGGTCGTAGGGTTGGCTAATCCGCTGCTGAACACTACGAAAGTGGTGACTATGGCGAGTTGGTCGTAGGGTTGGATAACCCACTGTTCTATATTACGCAAGTGGCGACTATGGCGAGTTGGTCGTAGGGTTGGATAACCCACTGTTCTATATTACGAAAGTGGCGACTATTCATTCATTTTCCTTGTGCGCTGAAGTTAGCGCATAGGACAGGGGTCAGATCTCTCCAATTATGTCTGTTCAAAGCTATTCTGTGCAGTCCTTGAATAGTATGAATATTGGTTTACTTTCTCTAAGTATTGTTCTTCTGAGTATTTATTTTGGTCTATTCCTGGCTCTTTTGCCTGTAGGTATCCAATCAAGAGATTGGTGGTGTATTCTGTTGATGTCTGCGCGTAGGACATGCCCGATGTAGGACCAACGGCGTTTTCTGATAACATCTGTGATGAAATTTTGATGTGTTTCTTCTCTGATTTTATCATTCGATTTGAATTCACTCCAATGTGTGTTAGTTATCCTACGAAGACATTTATTCTCGAAACTTAGTAATATCTTTTCTGAAGATAAAGAGCTTTTCCAGCTCTCACATCCATATGATAGCACCGGAATAACACAGGAATTAAATAAACGCATTTTCGTGCGTGTACTGATTGACTTTGACTTCCAGATATTAGACAGTCTGTTAAATGCACTTGATGCTAGGGCAATGCGAGTTGTAATTTCTGGCATGACATCACCGTCGAGTGTTAATTTGCTTCCTAGATAGGAGAATTTCTGTACTTTTTCAGTTGTTGTCCATTTAAAGTAATTTCGTTAGGTGAATTGGTGAAGTCCATAATTTTTGTTTTTGATGAATTGATGGACTTCACCAATTCACCTAACGAAATTACTTCACGTGGCAACTATGGCGAGTTGTATTTAGAAAGCCAAATGTCCTCAAAAATCCATTTTAAGTAGATTTGTCGAGCCAAAAGGCGTCGATATTGCATCACTAGTTTAGCACAATTCTTTCTTTGAACTACTTCTTCTGCGTTAGTTCTCAAAATCCTGAAAATTAGTAGAATTCAGCCGGAGAACGAAATATGTTGTGGTTTACAGCTGTGTTGTAATATCTACCACACTTGGCATGACACATCCGACTTCAGCAATGCTTCTGGGATACTTTAGCCGTACGTAAATTGGAACAGCTAACTCCACCCTATAACCTCCTTAGTCACCTCTTACAACATGCATAGAAGGTAAATTGTGCTGCTATTCTTTGATCCCATTTCGGTGACGGACTGCACACAGGAGTCTTTGAACTAAATCTTGCTAATAAAAGATACTTTTCTATAGTTAGGAACCGTTGCGATGTGTCTTCTGCATCTCCCGAATCTCAATGCATGCGATTTCAACCAATGACATTCGGACACAAGGTTTTTACGTAACGTAAATCCTAGGGGGACTTTTAAAAAAATATAGGGAATGAGCCATTCTTTTTACACTGAATACAAATTGTGCAGGCGCCACTGAAATTAAGCACTGTATATATCGTGTTCCCTGTTTACATTCTAGAGATCCGTTAACGTCATTACTGTATGTATGTTCAGTGTTGAAGGAACTGCTGGTTTGATTCGGAGAGTCAGTTGTTTCTAGAACATTCTATATTTTACAGAGAAATCTAATGCAGGCAGAACAAGAAAAACATTTAGTAATCTTTTAATCTTCCTTAAGGGATCTACTCGGAGATTAATGTTGATTCTTTCTGTCTTTTTCGATATCAGAAAATGATTGATTAAGAGAAATGGCAATTGAAGGCAACTTCGGATTTTGAAGAGAGCTTGGCGGAAGAAAGGAGTCGGGAGATTGTGTTAAATAAACATAACACATTATATGAGAGAAAGGAGTCGGGAGACTATATTAAATAAAGATACATTATATAAGAGAAGGGAGTTTGGAGACTATATTAAATACAGATAAATTATATTTTGCTGAGAACGACAGATGAAGAATGATTGTGAAGTTTCTGTTTTTTTCAACGAATAAAAAAGAACAACAGATTAGTACTTAATGATTCTAGAAGTTCTTGAGATTCTAGAACTTCCTGGGATTCTAGTACTTCCTGGGATATTAGCATTTCCTGGAATTATTTGACTTCCTGTAACTCTTGCACTTCCTGGAATTCTATCACTTCCTGGGGCTATATCACTTCTTGGGACAATCTCACTTTATGGGACTTTATCACCTCCTGGGACTATGTTCCTGGGACTATCATTTCCTGGGACTCTATCATTTCTTGTGACTATCACTTCCTGTCACTCTTGCACTTCCTGGAATTCTATTACTTCCTGGGACTATATCTCTTCCTGGGACTCGATCTCTTCTTGGGACCAAGACTTCCTGGGACTAACGCTTCTTGGACACTATCACTTTCTAGGACTATCACTACCTGGAATTATAATACTTCCTGGAATTCTAGCACTTTTGGAATTCTAGCACTTCCTGGAATACTAGCACTTACTGGAATTCTAGTACTTTCTGGGAGTCCAGTACTTCCTGGAACCAGCACTACCTGGAATTATATCACTTCCTGGGACTAGCAGTACGCTAAATTCTATCACTTCCTGGGACTAGCAGTACGCTAAATTCTATCACTTCCTGGGTCTAGCAGTACGCTAAATTCTATCACCTCCTGGGACTAGCAGTACGCTAAATTCTATCACTTCCTGAGACTAGCAGTACGCTAAATTATATCACTTCCTGGGGACTAGCAGTACGCTAAATTCTATCACTTCCTGTGACAAGCACTCCTGGGTCTCTAGCAATACCTGAGACTAGAACTTACCTTAATGCAATTAAGTACCATCTATCACTTATCAAAATAGCGATTAAAAGATTATATAAATTATTGTACGCGGCGAATTGTGATATTTTCTCCTCTTACTCGTTTCCTAGTCGCAAACGGAAACTATGCAGGACCAACGACCAACCAGACCAATTACCAGAAAACAGCAAAAGCACAAATGATACACGTGTATAGTGAAGATTGTTCCCTTTGTGTAAGCCTCACCATTCTTCCTCTATACAATTATTTTTATTTTATCCCCAGTAAGCAGAGCAGGTTATTATCTTCCGCCTCAGAACAGGACACAACAGATTAAACAGCCACTTAAATAGACTAAGATTGGTCCCATCACCACTTTGCCCTTGTGGGCAGGCAGCACAAACCACTGAACTAATCCTGCAATACACTAAACCAGTTAAGGGAAGAACATTGGCCCACAGAGATGGATATCCACAGAAAGATGTATGGGAACACTGAGGAGCTTTCAAATACAGCAGCATTTATTAAGAAAACAGGACTTGCTGTGTAGACATGTCAAACTGAGAACGAGAAGAAGAAGAAGAAGATCCCCGGTGAGTAGAAGGTTTATGCTCAAAGCATTGCACGCTCCTGAGATTTGGAGTCTGAGCATAAAATAAAGAGCTGAAGAAACCTCCCGAAAGCACTGGATACAAAAGTCATTTTGGTTGTAATTCTGGAAAATCTAAACAAACTCATATGTTCTCTGTATATATTATGATGGCACTCGCAGATACAATTGTAGGGTTTTAACCACATCTACGGAATGTTCTACAAGGATAAACCCTCAGTATTAGCAAAAAACCTACCGCGCTAAAGATGTGAGGGCTGGTGTAACACAGAGTAATTAATGATGGGAAAAGAACAGTAGGAAGTGTTGCAACAAAATACAAAACACACTAACGACATCAACAGAAAAAAACATTTCGACTAAAATGTCTTCATCAGGACAAAAAGAAACAACAGGAAATAAATATTACAGAGAAATGAAATAACTTTCATGCAATATCCTCACCCTCTGTTGTTGTGAACGTTGTTCACAATCGTTATGCTACTATTACTTTTAACGACATCTACTTCAACACTTTTAACGACATCTACTTCAACACTTTTAACGACATCTACTTCAACACTTTTAACGACATCTACTTCAATCTCCTGTTTTCTGTTTGAGCACACTAGGTTTCACATAAGTAGTTTTATTTCTTTGTTATTAATTAGATTGTTCTTTTATTATACCTGCTTTGTTGCTTTTCCTTTTACACTCTCCTTTATTCTTTTTTTCTCCTTTCTCCTCAACTCAACTTCCTTATCTTCTTTTGCTCCTCTCTTATATCATGTTTCTGTTTGTAATATTCATTTCATATTTGTTTTTGTCCTCGATGAACACATTTTAGTCGAAACGTCGTTTCTTTCTGTTGATGTCGTTACTGAGTTTTTACATTTTGCTGTAACACTCTCTACGTATCTCTGTTTTTTGCACTTATGGTATGTAATGCCGTGTCTTCTTCTGTTACTACGACATCCCACCACTTATAAACTACAAACCACATTAAGAAACCGCAATTAAACCACCTCATTTCTCAGAATACACACAGGTAAGTTCATCTCCCTATGTTAGTTTTGAGATGTACACCTGTCAGTGGTTGATGTATTTTTGGCGTATATTCATGGAAAATTGTGCTCCTATGCTTGAGAATAAGCTGCTTCTGTGCTTACACAAAAACACACCACACGCGCGAACATACAGTCGTACATATGCTCAAGTGGGTCTGTGCACATAACGCGGGAGCACACACGAGCACAGACAAACGTTTTAAAAGTCTGTGTAGATACAGAACTACACGGTGAAAATCCACACTTGTAAAAATTAGCAACGTGGAGTCCATTTGAAAAATATTTTCTAATACAATGGTTCTTAAATTATTTTGGTACGGACTACCTTTTGGGACACATTTGTTTCTGCGACCCCGTGCTCCAGTGTAGCAAACTGGACTTCTAGTTCAAGTGCGGAGAATAAACCAGTTGTATTCTTTTCAGGCATATCGTAGTAGGTGACTAAGGAAAGTTGGGGGGATGAGCTGATAATGTCACCTGTGGAAAACATCATTGTCGCAGAATTTCTTGTATCGATTATTTTTTACCCTATCGAGTTCAACTCCTTGAAGTGGAGACATGGCCTAGTCCAGCAACGGAGGCCGGAAACTATGATTGGTCGGGCCATCTCTGACATCGAGCAGGACCAAAGTACTGCCCGCGCAAGCACTGATGCTGAAGTCGGAGATACCAGACCGAGAGGCGCAGTAGCAAACATGGTACGACGTAACAAGACTAGATAAAGTATCCTCAAAATGAAACTTTCAGTGTAGACATGTTGAAGAAGAAGAAGAAGATTATTTACTTTAGACTTCTGTCAAATGATCCTCATGGATGGACGCAAGTGAACATTACACTTTGGACTTTTTGTGGTTGTGGACTTTTTGTAGTAGTGAACTTTTTGTAGTAGTGAACTTTTTGTGGTTGTGGACTTTTTGTAGTAGTGAACTTTTTGTGGTAGTGAACTTTATGTGGTAGTGAACTTTATGTGGTAGTGAACTTTATGTGGTAGTGAAATTTTTGTGGTAGTGAACTTTATGTGGTAGTGAACTTTATGTGGTAGTGAACTTTTTGTGGTAGTGAACTTTTTGTAGTAGTGAACTTTTTGTGGTAAACACTTAGGTGACAGGGAGGGAATGATATATGCGCCATCACTTCATATGAGCCAAAATATTTGACAGAAGAATGATTAACTGATTGTCTCAATCTTATATACAGTAAAACCTCGGTTTTCGTTGAGTTCGGTTAGTGTCGTTTTCGGTATCGCGTATTGTTTTCCCCCGCTAAATTTTTTTCATAGTTCTCGTCGGTTGCCTCGGATTTCGTCGGTAACCCACGTGTCCTGTCATTTTTGCGAAAACAAAGGGTGAACGCCAGGTTTTTCTGCACAGTGTTTCGTTGTTTTGTACCGTGTGTGCACCACTCTTTCGCGTCTAGATAAACAACTCCATTGCATTCAAGTGTATTTATTCCTTTGTCACTGATTTTGAGTGCTAGTACTGACATCAAATCTTGAAGAGGTGGCAGAAACAAACCTCATTGGACAGCTTTCTTGTCCGATCATGGGACAACTGACTCTGGAGTTGATCCCAATGCCAAACATCAAGAAGGAAAGTGACCACAGATAGTGTCTTGATAACTAAGGTCCTTATATACAGGGGAATTTCCCCTTTCAAACAATAAAATCTCCGCTCCTCGATATTTTCCACACGCCAAGAAGAGACGCCAGAAAAGAAAATGCCATGTTAAATGTTCATATATTCTTTACATTAGTATTGCATATTCTTTTTATATTAATTTCTTATTGTTTGTAACATTAAATACTATATTTATTCTCTATAAAATGTATTTTGTAGTGTCTAGTGCGAATTAATTGGATTTATATTGATTCATATGGAAACAAATATTTGCCTCAGTTTTCGTCGGTTTAGGATTTTGCCGATTGTTCTTGAACAAATTACCGACGAAAATCATACCGAGGTTTTACTGTAATGAGTTTCTGCCAGGATGTTATGTTCCTGGGATATTGCCACTCTTGAATACCTCACTTCAAGAACTAAACATGTATTTCTAAATACTCTTGTATACCTCCTTCAAGAACTAAACATGTATTTCTAAATACTCTTGTATACCTCACTTCAAGAACTAAATATGTATTTCTAAATACTCTTGTATACCTCCCTTCAAGAACTAAACATGTATTTCTAAACACTCTTGACACAACCATGCCTTTGAGTCAACACACTTTATGCGAATTTGGGTGCCATCTGTTATTAAACTGTGGAGGACCTATACTTTTATTAGATAGTGTATGAGCTGTCAAAAGCTACCTGCCTACAGCTAAAGGGATTAGTTCATCATCATGATGTGTCAAGAGCTACCTGCTCACAGCTAAAGCGATTACCTAATCATCATCATGTTTCAAGAACTACCTGTTCATAGCTTGAGTGATTACTTTATCATCATCACGTGTCAAGAGCTACCTGCTCACAGCTACAGGGATTATTTCATCATCATAATGTGTCAAGAGCTACCTACGCACATATAGAGTGATTACATTATCATCATCATGTGTCAAGAGCTACCTTCTCATAGTTAAAATGATTATTTCATGATTATTCACCCCTCCCCTCTCGGTTCCAAAAACGTCATTGACTTTCTTTGAAAGTCACAAGGACGTTTTCAGTTTATTCGCTATATATTTTAAATTTATCATTCAGGTCGTTGTCGACATGTGCCCTTCCACCCCCCCCCCCCACCAATCGGCCTGATCTTCGATCCATCAAATTCAAACGTTTTCTCCGTGACCCCCAGGAAGGGCATATGACCTATAAGGAGAACCACTGTTCTAAACTAGTCACACCATTTTACAAGATATTCCGCGACAATTGCAAACAGCTTCACTTGTCGTGATTGCTTTGCTTTGTACCGAACTTTTCCATTGGCTTGCGACACAAAGCATAAAAAAGTGACCAATTATTACTCACATCAGCCAAGATAAGTGACGACTTGCGGGATCAGCGCGCAGGAGTATGATGGATGAGAAAGTGGCTTTGTTAAAGGGTTAGGGTATGGAGTTTCCTAAACTAAAGAACAGTTCCTGTAGATGTAGTAAATGATAGTGGGTGGGTAGGTAACTAGGCTTCGTCTGTTTTTAGGTATTTTTGTGTGTGTATTTCTAATTATAATGTATGTAGAATATTGTAAGAACTCTGTGTTATCAATGTCAAACATGGCCCTTGACAAAGACAGTAGCGATAAAGATCACAGTTTGCGAAATGAGATGTTTGAGGAAAGCTATAAATGTCATGACGGAGAAATGAAGATATCAGGAAAGAAGTAAAGACTATCTCAAGTCAAGACTACTCACTTATGTTCTACTTTCAATTATGTTCTACTTTCAATTATGTTCTACTTTCAATTATGTTCTACTTTCAATTATATTCTACTAGCAGTATTACCTACTATCAAGTCAAGACTACATAGAGACACAGCTAACCAGATGGTTTGGACACGTCATGAGAATGGAACCTGCGCCACCAGCCCTTCGATATGACACGAGGAAAACCAAGAACTAGATTGGCAGAGACAATCAATGATACATCAAATAGATACGGGCTTACCATGACTAATGCAACTCAAATGGCCAAAGACAAAACACTCGGAATTACCCCAACGACACTTACCGGCGCAAGTAGAATTAACTTTAGATATATTATTATAAGGGATGAGGGGTTTGAACTGAACCCCACAATACTCTCCTATGTACGTACTGGCTTGTAATGTGTGTATTACCGTTATACACTAGACTACATGTTTAATTATATTTTGTACACCCCCCCCCCATTCTCGACTCTCTTACACTGTTATCATCCCTCTCTCTGTCTCTCCCACTATTGACTTTCTTTCTTCACCACTTCTCTCAACCCTCTAATCATTTTCTCCCTGTATCATACTCTTCTCACCACTTTCTCCCCGTATCATACTCCTCTCACCACTTTCTCCCAGTAACACACCTTCTCAACAGTTTCTCCCTCATATCACACACTTCTCCCCACCTTCTACTTTTATCTCACTCCTCTCTTTCTCCCTCTTGAATTCTTCTCACCCGCCAAATTCTCCTCTTTTCTCTCTCTCACACAACACTTACTGCGCAAGTGGCCCAGAAATATATGATGCACTCCTTGCAGAACCAGACGATCCTAGGATCACGCCGAACCGGAATGCCTCTCTTCGGGGACTGAACATTCACCTATACCCCCTTCCCTCCTTTCCCCTCAAACACAATAATGTCGGTGAAACAAAAAGCATTATGAGATCTGATGTTAGCCGCTTCACTTAACTGAGAAGTGCCTGTACTTCTGTTAGAAAGGCTATTAGTGCTGAAGTGTTACTGTTCACAACTAGCAGTGAAGTGTCACTTTTCACAACTAGCAGTGAAGTGTAACTATTCACAACTAGCAGTGAAGTGTCACTATTCACTATTTGCTGTGACGTGCTACTATTCATTATTAACTGTGAAGTGTCATTTTTCACAATTAACGTTGCGGTGTCACTATTTACATTAGTTGTGATGTTTCATTATTCACAATTAGTTGTGATGTTTCACTATTCACAAATAAAAGGATTACTTCATCATTGTCATTATGTCTTTCACTTTTTCATGTCTATCTTTCTTACTTCTTAACCTCCCCCCTCCCCACACATTTTTTCCCTTCCCACAATCTAAGACAATAACGTAATATATAATGAAGTAAATACTCTTGATTCTTGATTAGAAAACTGGCCTCACAGCACGTGGGGCATTCCCATAAGTGCTGCGCCCTCTGTTCCAGTAGCCATTCGACTCGATGGTGTTTCGAGTCCAATGCCACCGAAACAGACGTCGACATCAGGGCACAACTCTGGCCCTTGCGACATGTTTCTTTGTTGTTCCGCCCACCCACGTTGTGTCCGTAACTACCGTAGTTCAAGCACAACGCCGGCCTGTCGTAACAACATGGTAACTGTTATGGAAGATTATGACTACGGGATTGTATAGATGGCGTGCCATGAAGCTTCTATAAGAAGATAACCTCAATATAAAGGCATGTCATCTACTAAGGTTTTCTGTTGCATCGTTGGTTTGTCTAGTGGGCCATTGGTGAGACCCACAGACACAACCGAATGCGCAGGTAAGAGGTTGTACTCAGTGCCTGGGAACAACCCGGTGCATTAAAGATATGAGTGCTGATGCCACAAGGGGATATAAGAATTTAAAGAAAAAACAACAACAAATAAATAAGTAAGGAGTGTTGCAACAAACAATGGCAAGGTACTAACATAAGAACCAAATTGTGTTTACTACGAACATGTGTATTTCCTGTGGTGACATATGGATGCGAAGCATGGTCACTAAATAAAACAGTGGCCAAGAGAATAACATCATTTGAATTAAAGTTTTATAAAAGAGTTTTGAGAATACCGGATAGCGAAGAAAACAAACCAGGAGGTGTTACGAACAATTAACGTCCAGGACGGCTGGCTTCTGAACACTATATTAAAGAAAAAGCGAGTTTTTTTAGGTCATATTAAGAGACATGACGGCACGGAGAGAGTGGTACTAGAGGGGATGATAGAAGGCAACAGGGGCAAAGGCCGACCAAGACGCCGTTGGACAAAATACATTCAAGAATGCCTGCGCATGTCACTGAAATATGCAGGACAACTTGCTCAAGACCGCGGAGAATTCAAGAGATCCATAGGAAAGACTACGTTTTGGAAATAATATGTCACTTGATGATGATGTTGCAACAAAGCACATAACACAATGACACCATCAACAAAAGAGACGGAGATTAGAGTAAAATGTCTTCATCAGGATAAAAGGAATAAATGAATATTACTAAAAGAGAATCAAAGTGTGTGAGAGAGAGAGAGAGGGGCATGCGCAGAAAACATAGGAGGGAAGATGAGAAAATGGAAAATAAGACGGAAGTCAAAAACAGAAGAACGAGTGAAAGCTTATACAAAAGAACGAGTATATTGTCTTTCCCCAGGTGGTCTGTGCTCTTGCCGTTAAGCGTAGGGGTGATTGGAGCTCGAGCTTCCGTTCTAAAGCCAGATGTGTGGCCTCGGCTGTGCTATGACCGTTTCTGTTCATGATGTCCCTGACGTTTTCTATCCATCTTTTCCGTGCTCTTCCTCTGGCTTTGTACCCTGATCTCATTTGGTTATATGCGTGTACGGGCAACTTTTCGTGATGCATTCTCATAATGTGGCCAAACCACTTATCTGTTCTCTCTCTATGTAATCTGTACAAGATATTATACCTATTCTTTCTCTGATATATTCATTTTGCAATCTATCAAGCCTGGTGACCCCGGCAGCTTTCCTCAAGCATTTCATCTCACATGTCACTATCTTTCTGTAATGTGAAGATGAGAGAGACCAGGTTTGGCACTGGTAACACAGTGTTGGTAGGAATATACTGTAGATCATTTGTCTCTTAACTTCCATCTCGATCTTGGGATGAAGAAGTAGTGGTGACAGTTGGTATGTTACTGCATTTGCCTTTTGACATCTCATCTCTATTTCTCTATCGAGGCTTCCATTTTCTGTAAAAATACTACCGAGATATTTGAACTGTGTTACTTGTTTTACTCCTATATTGTCTATATGTATATTTAGTAGACTCGGTGTTCTGCATATTTTCATAGTTTCCGTCTTTTGTGTATTGATCTTTATGTTGTATTTTCTATATGTTGCAGATAGTGAGTTAACATGATTTTGTAGTTGTTCTTTGTTTTCGTATATGAGGCTCTGATCGTCTGCGTAAAGTAGTTCATTTATTTCATTGTTTAGTTGCTCTGAGTTTTCTTGTTCTGAGTCGGTGATGTTGACCTCTGTACTTTTTGCCTCTTTTATTATTCTGTCTATGTATATATTGAATAACAAAGGTGAGAGCACGCAACCTTGCGCACTCCTATTTTTGTATCAAATGCGTCTGTGATACCATCTGATATTCTTACTACACATTAGCAGTTCTTATACAAAGATCTTATACATTCTAGCAGTTGTCCTTTGATACAATACATTTCTAGAGTTTCCCATAGTACGTCTCTGTTGACTCTATCAAACATCTTTTCTTGATCTATAAATATTGCGTTTAGTTCTTTGTTGTTTTCTATCGCTCTCTCATTCATTTGTCTCAGTGTGAACAAGGTGTCTGTGCAGCTAACCCCTCTTCTGGAGGCAAATTGTGAGGGGCTCAATTGTGGTTCGACGGTGTATCGTGCAAAATAACGAGTATAATAAAAGAAAAATAAAACGTACTAATTGAATAACTATACAAAACACGTTCGTCTAACACGTAGGCTCTCAACATGAGAATATACAAATCACGTTGGTTTAACGCAGCGGTTCTCAAGACTATTTGTGTCTATATTTCTGATCGGTACAACTATTAAAGATTTCAGTTAAATATTCTTAGTTTTATATTTCTTCTTTTCTGCGTTTGTTCTCAAACTCCTGCAGATTGGCAGGGTGTAGTCAGGAGACTGAAATGCGCTGTATCTTTTGCTTTGACACATCTGACTTCATCACGAGTTTTCTATTTGATATACATTCCTGCAATTTCAATATATTTTCTAATACGGAACAGTTTCACTTTTTTGAAATTACAAGTCTCTCTGGGGTGACTAAAATGTCCAGGGAGCTACGAAGAAATTATTTGAAATTCGGGGATCAGGAATCCATCGAGGGGAGCTACATGATGATGTTTATTTTCTACGTTTTTAAGTTAGTTGGTTAATTCTGAGCTCATCATGGCACTCCGGGTATGTCCATAGTTATTCAGCTCTGACATTCAGTATGCCCTTGTGAATGTAATAACTAAATATGCCGGTTTTGTTTTGGTTGCATTGATAACTCTTCTTTGAATTCCTATATATCGCTCGTTTCTTTCAACGCCTCGCTTCACTCTCAGTTCCTGCATTCCAGACATAGACTCGGATGTAGAAATACACCGCACGTCATCGGGGTGCAAAAGGAACGCATTGCTCTAGGCGGACCCAGGGTTAGCAGATAACCAAGATCCCAAATGTAAATCCACGCGGTGCACCCTGGAAACAGAAATACAGCAGCTCGTGCTGATTCTGGCCAAATCATTTAGGGATCGTGTCCGAGAATGTGGAGGTAGTAGATGGAAAGAGATTTGACTGCACAAGAGACAGACAATATCTCCGACACCACCAGCATCACTACATATAGCGACACTGTCGACACACAGTGAAGCTAGTCAGTCCAGTCCGAACATTGGAGGGTCGGCCAATGTAAAATGCACGTAAAGGTAGATGCATGGCGAGAGACACATAGATTTCATACCGAGTACAATGAAACAATGAAAGAACAGAACAGCGCTAGCGGGCAGCGCGAACTGCAAATAGAAAGTGAAAAGTCTCTAGGGAATGGGAACTACAAGCTCCGTTAGCTCGAGACGAGCATCTAGTTACCTGAGTTCCTTACAGGCAGAGACCCAGACCCATTCATTTGTGTTTGGTAAAGCAAGAAGACCTAATCCAACTCTAATGTCGAGCCTTCCTAAACCAGAAATATTCTCGCGAAGAGAAAGGGTTCTGTACCCGATGGGCTTAGGCAAGAAAGGGACAACGATGGTAGTTCTGGTCCAACTCTACTGTCAAGGTTTCCTATACCTGAAGTACACTTGCAGAGAGAAAGGGTTCCGTACCCGATGGGCTCAGGCACAAAAGGAACAACGATTTAGCCCTGGCCCAACTCTACTGTCAGGTTTTCCTACAAAGGAAATACACTTGAAGAGAGAAAGGGTTCAGTACCTGATGGGCTCAGGCGCTATTGGGACAAGGACGATCAGCTCGAGAACGCCTTGCTCTCAAACGCTTGGTGTGAGACTCGAACTTGGACAAGGGGTACACAATGTCGGTGAATGACACCTCGGCTAAGAGGGAGAAAGAGCCAGCGTCCAACTCCTCTGTTGAGTCCTTCCCCTTAAGGAACCAGGCTCACGGATGAGATACGGTTCAGTACCCAATGGGCACAGGCACAGCACGTCCAATTACACGAGGCAAGTTCATAGACAGTGGAACACCTCGTGCGAGTCAGACGAGAGCAAAAATCGTCTGGGCGAAGAGTCGCCACTACGCGTGCCTGGAGACAGATATAGAGGCTGTCACAGGCTAAGGGTAGCCCACCCCAATTGTCAAGGCATGCCGAAATCGGATGTGCTAGGCCTACAAGGCGCATAACGGTGGCACAACGTAATCACGCTCCCGGCGGAAAACGAACGATATCTGTGATGGTTACAATGGAGCGAACGCAAAACAAACAAACAAACCGCACGTCATCCAGCAGGTCAATCTCCTTGATTGAATTCACAATATCTACAGCAGGGTACTAGTAACTGTGACAGCGCTGGCTAGTATGTCTGCTCTTTGATTTGCCCTAACACCCAGGTGTCCATTTACATTAATGAGGACACATGATTAAGTAGGTTATATAAGACATATACAAGCCTTTCTGAACTCCACAGAAAGTCGATGACCTTTTTTTTTCTTTGGTTCCAGGGGGACCGCAGAAAACAAAAAGCCCAAAATGAGACAACGGGGAAACAAACCAATTGAGAACCATTGGTCTAACACAGACACACACACACACACATATGTGTACACACATCCATTATTTGAAAAGTCAGAGACGAGCACACACCACACAACACATGTGTTTATTGATGTTAGAAAATCAAGCAAAAATACGGAATTAAAAAAAACAGGTAGTTTCTTTGATATCTACTATTTCTTCCTGCATACTTTCTTCTCCATCGTTCTTACGTTTTTTTTGGGGTTCATTTGTACTTTCAAATGATATCCTTGATAGTTTATTCTTCTTGGGGATTGATGCTTCTTTGTGCATTTTTTCCCTCACAAAGTTTTAACCAATTGAAACCTCATACACTTTACATGTATACGTCAAACACACACGCACGCACGCACGAGCGCGCGCGCGCACACACACACACACTCACACATACTTGTTGACACAAGTATGTTATACTTTTCAGGACCGTAGATGTGTCTTTGTTACGGTGGGAGGGGGGAATGTATACTTAAAAAAATGCATAACCACGTTTTCATGTGATTTCCTTCGATTTAATCAGGTTTTTAGTGACTTATAGGAGAGCATTAAGTGATAAGGGGGTGGAGCGTATTCCCTTTTTGGCTCACTACTTAGTAATAGTTTGTTCAGATTTTATAAGGGAGAAGGGATTTGAACCTCCTAACCCCAACCCCCCTATCTACGATCTTAAGTTGCACGTGCACTACGGGAGCCAAAAAAGGAAGCAAATACTAGCAATGCTGTGATTTGCCAAGCTTGTCGTAAGAGGCGACTAAGGTAGTTTGGGAGTTGAGATGGCGGTCTCATGCCATACGTCGAGATGATTCTATAGTCGTGCTGAAGTCGAATGTGTTAAGCTGAATGGCCCAGGTAATCGCAGCCACGCTGTAAACAATGACACAATACATTCCATTATCCTTATTAAATCTCGCGAACTAACAGTAGTCTGAGAACGAACGCAGCAGAAAAAAAGGACATGCAGGCGTCACTATCGCATCAAATGTTATCGCCAGTATAACGTCGACATCGACTTTCGAACCACCAGCAAAGTTCACCAAGCTGGCTTTGTGATGCTGGACTAATAGTCACTTTATGACCGAGTCGATCAGGCAGGTATATTACTGATCACATATTTCCTAAGCTGGGCTGCCATATTGTTCATTTTATGTGAAAATTTATCAAATTTAGTCATTTCTAAAGGCTATAGGCCAAGAAAAAAAAACTACGACCAAAAATTGCTAGTTTGATCGCTACGTCATGATTAGGATACGCTACCAATAGGCCATGAAATTTATTTTGACCATTTTTGGTATCCGTGATCACTTTTGGCCTTTTATTAAGATATACTTTTCCATATTTTTTTGCTGAAGTTTGGCTAAAAAATGTGTGACTTTGTTTTGTGTGTGTATATGAACTAATGTATAAACATTGTCTATTCTACTCATGTATAAATGTAGAATGGTTGCTGATCCAACTGTCCATGGGCTCATGCCCTTTGACCGTCCATGGGCTCATGCCCTTTGACCGTCCATGTGCTCATGCCCTTTGACCGTCCATGTGCTCATGTCCTTTGACCGTCCATGTGCTCATGCCCTTTGACCGTCCATGTGCTCATGCCCTTTGACCATCCATGTGCTCATGCCTTTTGACCGTCCATGTGATCATGCCCTTTGACCGTCCATGTGCTCATGTCCTTTGACCGTCCATGTGCTCATGCCCTTTGAAGGTCCATGTGTTCATGCCCTTTGACCATCCATGTGCTCATGCCTTTTGACCGTCCATGTGATCATGCCCTTTGACCGTCCATGTGCTCATGCCCTTTGACCGTCCATGTGCTCATGCCCTTTGACCGTCCATGTGCTCATGCCAATTTACCGTCCATGTGCTCATGCCCTTTGACCGTCCATGTGCTCATGCCCTTTGACCGTCCATGTGATCATGCCCTTTGACAGTCCATGTGCTCTTGCCCTTTTTACCGTCCATGTGCTCATGCCCTTTGACCGTCCATGTGCTCATGCCCTTTGACCGTCCATGTGCTCATGTTCTTTGACCGTCCATCTGCTCATGTCCTTTGACCGTGCTCATGCTCAAGATGTAGAATAAAGAGTACATGTTACAAACAGATATTTGAGAATACTTTTCTCATCATGTACAGGTGGAAGCTGTGTTATTATGTATCGAAACCTGATACACGAAAGTAAACAATAAAAATTACATTTTCGTGGTGTCAACAAACACTAGACAATAATTTAACTGAAACTTTTCTTACTACATAGCAAAAAGGAAGATACATTATTTTTTTCTATATACACAATTTTAAGTACCCATATTGATTTGTCTAGAGAAATTGCTGAATCTCACAACAACATTAGTACTGACGTAGAACACAGGTTTTTGAAGTTTCACTTGAACACAACAGATGGAAAATCATTAAGGGGTTATAAGGGGTAAACACGAACAAATATAAATGACAATACACAAGACATTTTCAACGTATTTAATTGTCAAGCATTTCTCAAGAATACATTTCTTCTCGAAAGTGCTAATGTTACGAACTGTTATTTTTCCGGTTGCAGCATACGGCTGTGAAACATGGACTCTAAGTAAAACAGCGGCAAAGAAGATCAACGCCTTCGAGTTGAAATGCTACAGAAAGATACTTAGAATATCATGGAAGGATAAAATCAGAAACTCAAGATATTATAAACACACTGAATATTCCAGAGTGTTGGTTACTAAACACAATAACAAAACGAAAACTACGCCTGTTTGGTCATATAAAGAGACATTACTGTTTAGAAAGACAAATAATGGAGGGAAGAGTACCTGGGTAGAGGAGAAGGGGCAGACCAAGAAGACGATGGACTGACGACATTAAAGATAATATGAATACATCGCTAGAAAATGCAAGCCACATCGCCCAAGACAGAGAGAGGTTCAAAGAGTTCATTGGGAAGGCAACGTTCTGGAAGGAATACGTCACATGACACATTTCTTCTTCTTCTTCTTCTGCGTTCGTTCTCAAACTCCTGCAGATCAGCAGGATATAGTCCGGAGAACGGAATGAGTTGTGTCATAGTTTACAGCATTGCTGCGATATCTGCGTCTTTCGGCCTGACACATCCGCCCTAAGCACGGCTTTGGGTCACTGACCCTATATGGAATGGGACAGCCAACTCCATCCCATAACCTCCTTAGTCGCCTCGTACGACATTGCATGGAAGGTAAACAGTGTTGCTATTCTTTGCTCCCCTTTCGGGCCCCGACAACACACGGGTGTCAAAAATACATAAAACAAACAGTTAAAAACAATGAAAGCAGTAAATAAAATGTTACCACCACAAAGACACTAGATACACTATTGACACATAAACAGTACGAAGTTCAACAGTGTGTCTAGTGCATTTCTGTTCTATGTTATTACTATTCTTGTTCCGTTTCAATGGATGGTTTTGATGGACGAATGAATTAATGGATGATTTAATAAATTGATGGATGAATAATGGATGGATAGACTGATGGATGAATGAAAATCGTTTTTGAAATACAAATAAGGGTATAACATTGTTTTTTTTCTACTACATTTAAACATAACAGCTTTACCCTGTTTACCATCAAATGTTGAAAATTAATTTCCGAGTTTCTATATTACTTCTTCTTCTTCTTTCCTTCCTCTTTTACCCTTTGCGGGTGTCGAGGGAGATACAATGTTCTTGTTCTCGCTTTTCTGGCAGCTTCAGATAATGTTATTTGGTGTTCGTGTAATGTCTCTTTGATGTTGTCGATCCAGCGTACTCTAGGTCTACCCTTGGCTCTTCTTTCTGCTTCTCCTCTCTTTGTATATGTTTTATAAACTAATGAATCACACGGCATTCTTTCCAGATGACCAAACCATTGTATCTGTTGGTTTTGTATGTATTGTAGAATTGATATGACACCCACTCTTTCTCTTATGACATCGTTTCTAATTCTGTGTCTTCTGGTCACTCCTGTGGCTTTTCTCAGACATCTCATCTCTGTTGTAACCAGCTGTCTCTTATGTTTTGTTGTTAAGGACCATGTTTGACATTGGTAGCACAGAGTTGAAATGAAGATACTTTGGATAAGATTTTTTGTTGTTGACATTGGTAGCATTTTGTGTTGCAATAAAGGGGATAATTGACCCAGTATTTGATTCGCTTTGCTACAACGATTGTTTATTTCTATACTGAACCATACTAGAATCATAGATTTGTCTGGAACTATACTAGAATCATAGATTTTCCTTCCTACTTTCTCATTAACTGTACTGCTTACAACTCTCTCTCTCTCTCTCTCTCTCTTTCTCTCTCTATCTATCTCTCTTATCTATAATTCATTATCTATCCGTTACGCTGAACAATTTTGTTTCATAAAAAACAATCTCTTCTCGTTTCTGCAAAAATTACATAGAAATAAAAATAGAAATATACGATTTCTCTCTCAAATTCCAGAAAATGAGACAAGAAGGCTTCCATAATGAAATCAACCTGTCAGAATTCATAGTAAAACAAACTCAGATACCCGTGACATATAGTAAATATGGAAGCCCGTATGTCTGGAATGTAGAACAACTTTTGAACATTCAGGATCAATGCACTGCTATCTTGCGAATCACAGTTTTTAGAAATAATCAATATCTTAATAGCACATCTACGCGGTGCATACATAAAACAGAGTGATTAGACGCTAAAAGGGAAGAGAGTGTATGCAGGAAGACAATGAAGTATCACATCAAGAAAATAAGAGAGATATGTGGCCGTCTGTGACTATATCTTGAGCGATGCAGGACAGCTGCAAAAGAGTTAAGCATGTGTGAGAGTGGTTAGCTTTGAGCCTTGTAACCCGCTTGCAAGTATGAGTACCCGTTCTCTCGTACAGCTTGATTACTATATTGGCGATATGGTTACAGAAGTTACCGTTAGTAGAAGTGGTAAAAACACTATACGCATTAGTAACCAACGCTAAAGTAGGATGTGTTGAGCCCATTTGTGCAAATAAAACGGTGGTAAAGCTAGTTTTCGTTCTCTGGACTACATACTGCAGGAAATATAGTGTGACAATTACACTGCTATAAGAGAAATATAATGTGGCCACTGTCCTGCTATAAGAGAAATATTTGACCACTGTCCTGCTATAAGAGAAATATAATGTGACCACTGTCCTGCTATAAGAGAAATATAATGTGACCACTGTCTTGTTATAAGAGAAATCTAATGTGACCACCGTCCTGCTATAAGAGAAATATTATGTACACACTGTCTTGTTATAAGAGAAATCTAATGTGACCACCGTCCTGCTATAAGAGAAATATAATGTAACCACTGTAGTGTTATAAGAGAAATCCGGTTGGAGTTTGAAAACAAATTCAGAAAGAAAAAAGGAAGAAGGCTATAGAAAACAGAAATGAAAACAAATAACATGACAAAAGACATCTACCACCATCTAATTCTGCGGGAACCTTCTCTCGAAAACAGGACATGACAGACTGAACAAACACTACTCATGATGCGACTGTGTGCCACATCAATGTGCACCTGTGTAACAGATAAACAAACTTCTGAACATATACTGCAGAAATGTACCTATTATGAACAATTCAGACATATTGTTCAAACGGTTCAACATTGCAACTTCTTCTTCTTCTGCGTTCGTTCTCAAACTCCTGCAGATTAGCAGGATGTAGTCTATGGTTTACCATCAATGCATTGCTATCTTGCGAATCACAGTTTTTAGAAATAATCAATATCTTAATAGCACATCTACGCGGTGCATACATAACATAGAGTGATTAGACGCTAAAAGGAAAGAGAGTGTATGCAGGAAGACAATGAAGTGTCACATCAAGAAAATAAGAGAGATATGTGGCCGTCTGTGACTATGTCTTGCGATATAGTCCTGTCCTGTTTACCATGTAGAATGCATGGTTTACAGCATTGCTGCGATATCTGCGCCTTTCGACCTGACACATCCGACTTCAGTATGGTTTTGAGTCACTGACCCTATATGGGATTGGACAGCCAACTCCATCCCATAACCTCCTTAGTCGCATTTTTCGACATGCGTGGAAGGTAAACAGTGTTCTTTGCTCCCCTTTCGGGTCCCGGCAACACACGGGCAAACCTTGCAACTAAAGATATATGGAACGAAAGAAAAATGCAAGAAAACGGTAGAGCTAACATACAAGACGTGTCTGGCGATGTAGACATCAGGTAGCGAACAAAGAGAATAAAGATAAGACATATAGATTACAGGATCGTGCAAATCGTCTGGATAATGTTTTAGGGATTTATCTCTGGGCTGAGTGGGTTGCAAAGAAATGAGAATTGATAACAGACAGACAAATAATATATCACATTGTTACTTGTTAGCCAACTCTGTCAGTGAAACTTGTTGCAGCAGTGTCCAAGCGCAATTGGTCTGTGACGGTTTGTTGTTGGGTCACGTTTCTATATCCATCTGTGAATTCACAGTAGATGGGTAAACCGTAACCGTCAGACAGTATAGAAGACCTCACTACCGTAACACGCCTTCATTCGTTAAGTTCTTGATTATTGTCACATTTTTCATTGGTTACTATTTATATGTTCGCAGAAGCTTTGGCTATTTTTGGCATGTGATTCCAAGTATATGAATATTGGCCAACGGAAAACATGGGAACAATCAAGAAAAGTAACGAAAGAAGGCCCCATTAATTCAGCTCGAATGCCCGTTAGTAATCTG
This sequence comes from Meghimatium bilineatum, assembly GCA_034231615.1. Taxonomy (NCBI): domain Eukaryota; kingdom Metazoa; phylum Mollusca; class Gastropoda; order Stylommatophora; family Philomycidae; genus Meghimatium; species Meghimatium bilineatum. Next base: position 17,060,069 of record CM067309.1, read on the forward strand.
TTGATTAAACACGGTTAAACAGATCTGATAGAATAATAATGAACCAGTTGGACCAGATCTGTATGCAACACTCACGGCAGTAATGGTGACCGTGGATACTGTCACACGTGGATGCCTCCCTTTGGGGACTAAATGTACACTCATAAATCCCCTCATCAACACAAAGAGTTGTAATACAACAAACTTTATGCGAGTTCGGGTAATACAACAAACCTTATACGAGTTCGGGTAATACAACAAACTTTATGGGAGTTCGGGTAATACAACAAACCTTATACGAATTCGGGTAATACAACAAACTTTATGGGAGTTCGGGTAATACAACAAACTTTATACGAGTTCGGGTAATACAACAAACTTTATACGAATTCGGGTAATACAACAAACTTTATACGAGTTCGGGTAATACAACAAACTTTATGGGAGTTCGGGTAATACAACAAACTTTATACGAATTCGGGTAATACAACAAACTTTATGGGAGTTCGGGTAATACAACAAACGTTATACGAGTTCGGGTATCACCTTGGTTTATAATCTGAAAAGACACTGTGATTTTTTTTAGAAAGGAGATGGATTGTCAGGGCTGCCTGCTCACAGCTAAAGAGGGTTGTCAGGGCTACCTACTCACAACTAAAGAGGGTTGGCTGTGGTCAAAGTGACCCAGAAGCCACGATGAGATAGGATGCATCATGCCAGAAAGCGTATATATCGTTTCAAAGCTTTCAGCAATGCCACAACACATTCCGATCCCTGGACTACGATCCGCGGGAGTTTGAGAAACTACGCAGAAAGAGAAGAAGAATGTTGTTTTCCAATGAGCTAGCAGATCCTATATTAAACATTGGTCACGACTGAAATCATCTAGCGCATTCATCAACCAGATACAGCAGATTATGTAAAGGATGAGTTTAAAAAAAAAAAATTTTCACTCCGGCAGAGAAAAAACAAACCAGTCCTTACCGGGTATCGAACTCTGGACATATTACATTTCGTATGCTTTAGCGTGATTTTGTATATTAAAATATTGTTACAGATATTGGTTTTCATTTCTGAAAAAAAAAATGTATCGTGTACACCTGTTGTAGTAAAAGATGGTTATTTAACCTTACCTGTATTTGTGTATCTAAAATTACTAATCTTATCTAGGCCTAATCTGTTTAATAGAAATTAATCGTTCAACTTGAGCCTGCATATTGTGTTGTAGAAGAAGCACATAGATGAAGGTCTTGTTACAGATTATTCTAAGAAATGTAAAAATTCTTAGGGGAAGGTGTGATTATAATAAATGTAAGAAACAGACATTGTAATGTATCTTTACAGGTAAATCTTTACAGGTAAATCTTTACAGGTAAATCGAAGTAGTGTAAAAATGTGAGAGGTTTCACTATAGAATGTAGAAAAAAATGTGATGGGAATGTATTGTGAGAGATGGGTAGTTCAAAGTAAAGTAAGAATTTGAGGAACAGATGTCGTTACTGAAGATACACAAAAATAGGTAGATGTGTTACCAAAATAAAACATAAAACAACATGACAACGAGATACAGTGACAGACGACGTTTCGACTAAATTTACATTTGTGCTGTGTTACTTCAGCCTCCTACTTCCTGTTTAGGGTTGTTACCCTACACTGGAACATTTATCCCTTGTCGTTAGTTTGTTTTGCGTTCGCTCCATTGTAACCAGCACGGATATCCGTGCAATTTTTGCCGGGAGCGTGATTACGTTGTGCCACCGTTTTGCGCATTGTAGGCCCAGAACATCCGATTTCGGCATGCATTGACAATTCTTTCGCCCTCTTAGCCGAGGTGTCATTCACCGACATCGTGAACCCCTTGCCCAAGTTCGATTCTCACACCACGCGTTTGAGAGCAGGTGTTCTCGAGCTGAACGACCTTGTCCCAATAGCGCCTCAGCCCATTCAGTACCATCAGGTACTGAACCCTTTCTCTCTGCAAGTGTATTTCCTGTCGTTAGTGAATGTGGACAGACACAGAATGTTGTGGACAGGTGTTGTTATAGATGGTTCTATAACAATTATTATTGAGTGTGGGGGGACAAGTGTCGAAGATTGTGAGAAACAGATGTACCAAGATTTTGAGGACAGATGTACCAAGAATGTCAGCGGCATGTGTTCAAGAATTTGAGAGACAGGTGTTCAAGAATTTGAGAGACAGGTGTTCAAGAATTTGAGAGACAGGTGTTCAAGAATTTGAGAGACAGGTGTTCAAGAATTTGAGAGACAGGTGTTCAAGAATTTGAGAGACAGGTGTTCAAGAATTTGAGAGACAGGTGTTCAAGAATTTGAGAGACAGGTGTTCAAGAATTTGAGAGACAGGTGTTCAAGAATTTGAGAGACAGGTGTTTAAGAATTTGAGAGACAGATGTTCAAGAATGAGAGCCAGGTATAATTATAAGTAAAACCCCTTACCTTGTTGCTTACTAAAATACAGTGTTAGACCTGTATTTATCACAAACACAAACACAATGGATGATGTGATCAGCAACTCACCTTCCTTCTTTACTATCTACATTTGTTCAATTACCCATTTACTGACCACGGAGAGATCATGGGTCATCTACCTACCTACACATCTGTCGCTCTCTCTCTCTCTCTCTCTCTCTCTCTCTCTATATATATATATATATATATATATATATATATATATATATATGTATGTATGTATGTATGTATGTATATATGTATGTATGTATATATGTATGTATGTATGTTTATACACGCTAGCAATCATTAAAAACGCACATAAGAATGATCTATTTTCACCCTTGAATTGTTGATTTCAGTGAACGATTTTCAAACCAGGTGAATGTGTACGGGTTAACTTTGTTTTCATGTTTTATTTTTGATGTTATGTTTTATTCCAATTTTAGGTGATTCACGTGCAAAACATCAAACTGCTGAATTCTGGTCATATTGCTAGTCGAATCAAGTGGAAAGTTGGCATGACACAATACACATTAGTAAAGTTTCAGGGAGTGAAACGCCATCTTTTGTTTTTATCCGAAGGAAGTGTGTTTTTGTGTTTGCAATGACTCGACATTCGACACAAGTGCGATGGCAGGCTGTTTGTATGCTGAGGAGTGGTATGGTGACCATATAATTTGCCAGACATTTTAATTGTGATCAATCCGCTATAGTGAGGCTGAATGAGATGTTTCTTGATACATGTGAGGAGTGGATATAATATTGAGGAGTGGATATAATATTGAGGAGTGGATATAATATTGAGGAGTAGACAGTATTAAGATTCTCCACACTAAACCAAAGGATTGAACAGATGAGTCCGCTGGCTCGTCATCAAAGATATCCATGATCTTGAGCAAGTAATCATTACAGAATGGGATCTCATACCCCAAACATTTTTTTAGACTCTGTGCAAGAGCATGACACGTCGATGCCAAATTTTGCATTGATGCTACAGGCAGTGCCGGATTTACCTATAAGCTAAATAAGCTATATCATAGGCCCCAATTTTTTACATTTCATTATCTATATATTCTTAATCGTTAAAGGGCCCCATATCTCAAAAAGCATAGGGCCCCATATCTCAAATAGCTTAGGGCCCCATATCTCAAAAAGCTTAGGGCCCTATATCTCAAATAGCTTAGGGCCCCATATCTCAAATAGAGTAGGGCCCCATATCTCAAATAGTTTAGGGCCCTATCAAGTCTAAATTTTGCCCTGGCTACAGGTGTCATACACGGTATTAATGATGTGCCTGACTTACTGACAGTGCGTGCGATTTGTGTTTTAACCTTAGTGTAGACAAGTGGACAGGTAGTGTAGACCAGACGGGAAAATTTAAACAGGGAAGACCAAAAACAACGCTCAGAAGAACATTTATGGATGAATTAAAATCAACAGGCATAAATGCACAAGACCTGCAATCCCTAGCAACTGACCGACAGGCATGGAGAACTACGACATCCGCTCTATGTACCAAACTTGGCAAAAGAGGAACTGACTGACTGTAAACAAGTACTTAGGTGATGGTCCAGAATTTGTTTACTTTTTAGTAAAATGTATATGTCTGTCCGCAAATGGGATCGTATTTGTAATTTGACTTCTTATGTGTATTTTAAATTTAGCACACAAAAATTGCTACGCTTATAACAAAATGATGCGTTTTTAATGATTTCTGGTATTTACAGGTAGGTCTACAATACAGTGGAGAGCCTTATTGATATATCGATGGGGTCTTTGTTACCTCTAATATTTTATGGTAGTGTGTCCTGATATAACCTAATTGGACTTTGTCCGCTGGTTGAAAGAGGCACGCCTCTCCAAAATAGAGGCAAACTCATTAACTACCACTACCTACCTGCGTTAGCGCAGTGGTTAGCGCACTGGATTCGCATATGAGTGGTCCTGGGCTCATTCCCAGTTGAGGCGGAAATGCTTTTCAGATCGCAACGGCTCCCGGGTCGACCCAGCCTTAAATGGGTACTGGATTAATCCGGGAAGTAAAGACTGCGAGGCAGAGGAGATGGCTACCGCCCTCATGTGGAGAGCCTCTGAAATGTGAGATCGCTAACATCTCGCACCCCTACGGCATTAATAAATGCTATTTATTACTTTACTTTTACATACTATAATACAGGAATATGTGTACTCCCGTATTTGATTATTTCCCTTGCGTTTTCCGTTTATCAGACACCAGAAACTTATTAATAAATTTAAATATGAATTTATTTACGGTTAGGATTAGTTATGTAACACATAACTCTACTAAAACTCTTCTAACCCTAACCCTAACCCTAAACAAATTCATATTTAAATTTAAGATTAAATTTCCGGTGTCTGATGAACATGGGCAAGGGAAATAATCAAACACGGGGGTACACATATTCCTGTATTGTACTCTGCATCCTGAGTATTGTATATAACTGTATTCTGTATTATATATATATACGAGTATATATGTTTTTATTGTCTACCCATTTATTCATCTATCCATTCATGTTCTTCAGCCTTGAATACAGTGTGTACGTCAGAGAAACCAGTGTTTTCCAATTATATTTGTATGATGATGCTTTGTGTAGGTCTCGTATGTTGTTGAGACCCATAGTCACACCGTGACCGATCGACGGTATGGAAGACCAGTTCGCTGAATTAATTATGACATTATTCGTTATGCTCTTTCTTTATTGTTGGGCGTTCATTTGGCTACTATTTATATATTCGGAATAGCACTACAAAAATAGCCAATGCGATTCAAAGTATATCAACCGAAGCCCAACAATAATTAAAAATACGTAACGAACGGGGGGTTTTGTTGGAAGGTCTTCTACTCTATCGGGGTACTCGTTCATATTTTTGATATTTGTTCAACCACCAGTACCTCTTGGTTTGCACTTCTTGTTATCCATATGTTATCCATATGTTACCAATGTGTTATCCATATATTATCCATGTGTTATCAATGTGTTATCCATATGTTATCAATGGGTTATTCATATGTTATCAATGTCTTATCCCTATGTTATCCATGTATTATCCATATGTTATCAATGTGTTATCCATAATTATCCATGTGTTATCCATATGTTATCCATATGTTATCTATGTTTCTGTTTGCAGTGACAGTCTATTTTCAAAATAAGCAAAGTAAATACTCCTGCAGGACAATAAGATCGTCTTATGGCAGCGAGGATGCATTGCACACTTGTGTAGTATGACAACGTGATAAGGTACGATTTTCTTTCAAAAACTATCCTGCAGGGAACAGTTGAGGGTGGGAGAAGAGGAGGGGTCACAAGAAAGTATGGGTAGATAATATTGAGGATTGGAAAGAATTAAGATCCTCCATACTCAAACAAAGAACTGGTAACAGAGAGGAATGGCGAAATGTTTGTGTTGATGTTTCTAGAGTGGCACCCCACGACCCTGAAGGGTTATGTTTACAGAGTGACACCCCACGACCCTGAAGGGTTATGTTTACAGAGTGACTCCCCACGACCCTGAAGGGTTATGTTTACAGAGTGACACCCCACGACCCTGAAGGGTTATGTTTACAGAGTGACACCCCACGACCCTGAAAATGTGTAGTTCCAGAGTGGCACCCATACGACCCTGAAAAATTTTATTTCCAGAGTGGCACCCATACGACGCAGAAGGGTTATGAGTTTGATGATGATAGAAGTCCCTATTGCTTGGTCTTCTTCTTCTTCATCGTTCATTCTCAAACTCCAACTGGATCTCTCTTGCGGTAAGACAATGATTCTACCAGATTTCTAGCAGAATGTAGCGCAGAGAATTTAAATGCGTTGTGTGACCGTTTTATTTGCGTCAATGGCCCGACTTCATTGGTATAGCTTGGTCAAAACCACAAGACAAACAATCCAATCACAGCAGCCGATTGTGATTATGTGCAACGTGTTTCTATCACAGATGGAAACACAATATTACGTTTATGGAAGGTTTTTTTTCAAGGCTACAGATTGTTACAGCAGACCACATTTGTCTTAGTTAAGTATGTTCCCAGGTGTAAATTTTGTGCTCATCCAACCATGAACTAAATATAACATTCTTACATCGGTGTTTATTTATACCTACCTGTTGTGACGTAAAAAGTGATTGAAGTCTGAGAGAATGTTTGAAACCTGGAGAGCATGTGTACATGTTCCAGACATATGGTGTATGCTTCAGATGTGGGCATGGTTTACCATCTTAAGTTTGTTTTTTATTGGGAGTTAAAGAGGGCTTCAGATGTGGGCATGGTTAACCATCTTAAGTTTGTTTTTTATTGGGAGTTAAAGAGGGCTTCAGATGTGGGCATGGTTAACCATCTTAAGTTTGTTTTTTATTGGGAGTTAAAGAGGGCTTCAGATGTGGGCATGGTTAACCATCTTAAGTTTGCTTTGTATTTGGAGTTAAGGGGGCTTCAGATGTGGGCATAGTTTATCATAAATGTGTTTTGTATTGGAGTTAAAGGGGCTTCAGATGTGGGCATAGTTTATCATAAATGAATTTTGTATTGGAGTTAAAGGGGCTTCAGATGTGTGCATAGTTTATCATAAATGTGTTTTGTATTGGAGTTAAAGGGGCTTCAGATGTGTGCATAGTTTATCATAAATGTGTTTTGTATTGGAGTTAAAGGGGCTTCAGATGTGGGCATAGTTTATCATAAATGTGTTTTGTATTGGAGTTAAAGGGGCTTCAGATATGGGCATAGTTTATCATAAATGTGTTTTGTATTGGGGTGAAAGGGGCTTCAGATGTGGGCATAGTTTATCATAAATGTGTTTTGTATTGGGGTGAAAGGGGCTTCAGATGTGGGCATAGTTTATCATAAATGTGTTTTGTATTGGGGTGAAAGGGGCTTCAGATGTGTCACGAAAATAATTCTTAAGCCTAACGGGAATTGAACCAGGTGGTTACAACTCAAGTAAACAGATTTTCCGTACTAGACCAACCACATCCCCCTAGAAAGATGTGATCTCAGCAAAACATTCAACCTGTATATTCAAGTCACTGAGAACGGACCCACCATGCGGTACACTTATGTGGTACACTTATGTGGTACACTTATGTGGTACACTTATGCGGTACATTTATGCGGTACACTTATGCGGTACACTTATGTGGTACACTTATGCGGTACACTTATGTGGTACACTTATGTGGTACACTTATGTGGTACACTTATGTGGTACACTTATGCGGTACACTTATGCGGTACACTTATGCGGTACACGTATGCGGTACACTTATGCGGTACACTTATGCGGTACACGTATGTGGTACACTTATGTGGTACACTTATGTGGTACACTTATGTGGTACACTTATGCGGTACACTTATGTGGTACACTTATGCGGTACACTTATGCGGTACACTTATGTGGTGCACTTATGCGGTACACTTATGCGGTACACTTAGTGGTACACTTATGCGGTACACTTATGTGGTACACTTATGCGGTACACTTATGCGGTACACTTATGTGGTACACTTATGCGGTACACTTATGTGGTACACTTATGTGGTACACTTATGTGGTACACTTTCAATCTAAGTTCGTTTTTTTGTGTTGGGGTGAAAGAGGCTTCAGATGTGTGGATAATTAACAGTCATAGTTTTGTTTTTGAAGTGGTGAAGAGGGCTTCAGGTATATGCATGGGATACCGTTCAAAGTTTATTTTTGGGGGATGAAGAGGTCTTCAGATGTATGCATAGTTTGCAGTTTTAAATTAGTTTCTTTGTTAAAGTGAAGGGGACCTCAAATGTGAGCACGATATACCGACATTAATTTACTTTTTGTTGTGATGAATCGGACGTCAGATCTGTACCTGGTACACCATCTTCAATTTTTTGTATTGGAGTGACTGGATCCTAAGATGTAATAAATTACGTAAAATTGTTTACTTCTGAAGGAAGAATCATGTACTCAAAGAGATTCTTGACCAGATAATCATGTAATAGAGAATCTTGATCAGCTTATCATGTACTAAGAGAGAATCTTCACCAGGTAATCATGTATTCAAAATCTTGACCAGATAATTTTGTATTCAAAATCTTGACCAGATAATCATGTATTCAAAATCCTGACCAGATAATTTTGTATTCAAAATCTTGACCAGATAATCATGTATTCAAAATCTTGACCAGATAATCATGTATTCATAATCTTGACCGGATAATCATGTGCTCACAGAGTATCACGACTGGATAATCATGTATTTAGATAGAATTATAACCACTAAAATCATGTATTCAGAGAGAATCTTAACCAGACAATCATGTATTCAGAGAGAATCATAACCAGACAATCATGTATTCAGAGAGAATCATAACCAGACAATCATGTACTCAGAGAAAATCATAACCAGACAATCATGTATTCAGATATAATCATAACCAGAAAATCATGTATTCAGAGAGAATCTTAACCAGACAATCTTGTATTCGGAGAGAATCATAACCAGAAAATCATGTATTCAGAGAGAATCATAACCAGACAATCATGTATTCGGAGAGAATCATAACCAGAAAAATCATGTATTCAGAGAGAATCATAACCAGAAAATTATGTATTCAGAGAGAATCTTAAGCAGACAATCATGTATTCAGAGTGAATCTTAAGCAGACAATCATGTATTCAGAGAGAATCTTAAGCAGACAATCATGTATTCAGAGAGAATCATAACCAGACAATCATGTATTCAGAGAGAATCATAACCAGACAATCATGTATTCAGAGAGAATCTTAAGCAGACAATCATGTATTCAGAGAGAATCTTAAGCAGACAATCATGTATTCAGAGAGAATCATAACCAGACAATCATGTATTCAGAGAGAATCTTAAGCAGACAATCATGTATTCAGAGAGAATCTTAAGCAGACAATCATGTACTCAGCGATAATCTGGAACCAGATAATCATGTAAGCGATCATCTTGACCAGATAATTATGTACTTAGAGGGAATCTTGACCAAAACAATCATGTACAAAAAGAATCTTGACCAATTAATCATGTAGTTAGAGAGATAACTTGACCAGATAATTATTTAATCAGCGATAACCTTCAGACTTCCAGCAAAAAATGGCTAATGAGAATGTATCTATTTTCCTCGGCGTCAGTTTAAATCGGATGTTCCTCCTGAGAGCAACGGCAAACTACAGGAGTATAGTGCCAAGAAATTGTCTATGGATGTAGTGAATAATTTGCCAGTTCGTATTAGTGAGTGCTATGTCAGTACTACCAATCATGTCCATAACCGTCTTTACACCATTTTGTGCCCCTGGGCAAAGAAATAGTGTTGGGCCCCTGGGCAAATAAATAGTGTTGTACCCCTGGGCAAAGAAATAGTGTTCCCCCCCCCTTTAGGAATAAAAAAATAAATGGTTGATAATATTAAAAATAATGTATTATTTATTTTATTGTCACTATACTAATGTCAACAAAATTGTTGTTAAAACATGCTGTACAGCTGCAACTATAATCAACATTAAACATGAAAAACATAGAAAAGAGATTTTATTCACATGTTTTATAGTATTACATATGATATTTACAAAAGCAAAAAAATTTACACACAAAAACAGATATTTACATATGTTTTTTTTAAATAATAAGCACCATAACATATTACATCTATTACACATGGTCAAACAAAGGTATTAAAATTCTTAATGGAAAAAATACTTAGATTAGACAAATTTCAGTACGGTACTTTATTATAACAAGCGTTTGCGACATTTCTTGTCAGAAAATTGTTTTATTATCGGCTTGAAGTCAATGGTCTTCAGGATGTCATTTTCTATGCTCATGAGTGAAAGCGAGTTCAAACGATGCTGTCCCATTGTACTACGAAGTCAATGGTCTTGATTGGAAGTGATTGATAAACTTAAAGGCCCGTTCGCAAATAAACAAAAAATTATGAGATTTTAAAAATAATACTAAATTTTATACCGGTTTTCCGAAACCCTACAACATATCCGCATGGGGCCCCTATGCTCGTGGGCCCCCGGGCAAATGATCAAAGACCCCAGGGCAAATGATCACTAAGACGGAATTGATCATGTCACATCACAATCAAGCAAAGCGGGTTGCAACCAGCAAAAGCAGCCATGACAATAGCAGCAGTAACACAAGTAAGGTAGTAGGCCTAAAGAAAACCAAAAGCAGTGTCAAGTTAGGAACAAGGAATGTGAGAAGCATGTATCATGACAAAATACACATTATAATGAAAAACAAGAAACGACTACAAATAGGAAAACTTGGCATATCCGAGTCAGCAACTGTCAGGCAGAGGTCATTTTAACGTTAACAACCGATGAAGTGTTCCTATTCTCAAGAAGTGGGAAAGCAGGTCATAGTGGGGTAGGCTTTATAATTGCTAAGACGTCGAGTAGGTCCGTGGTAGGATGTAATGCTATCAGTGATTGCATCATCAGTATCCGAATACAATCACACAAGAGAAACATGACAATTATACAGGTTTATACACCAACTTCAACAGAAGAAATTCTAGAAATTGATAAATTTTATTATCAGTTACAGGCAGCAATTGATAAAACGAACAAGCACGACATATTGATAATTATGGGCGATTATACGGCAAAGGTGGAGAAAGTAGGCTAGTACACGAACTCAAGGTGAAAGGAAGTTTCGGTTTGGGAGAAAGAAACGATCAAGGAGAAACACTAATTCAATTCTGTTTAGAAAACATCCTAGTCATTACAAACACGCTGTTTACACAACACCCTGGGAAATTGTATACTTGGAGGTCCCCAGATGGTAGAACGAAAAATCAAATCGACTATATAAGGATTCAGCAAAGATAGAAATCCAACATCTCAGCAAGTAACACATACCCAGGGGCAGACTGCAACTCTGACCACGAACTATTAGTAGCTAAATTCAATCACAGACTTTAAAAGTCAGAGGTAAATCAACTTCGACTGCTAAAAAAAAAGTCAGAGGTAAATCAACTTCGACTGCTAAAACATTCAACAGAATACAACATATAAATTACAAACAGATTCGAAACCTTATTAGAGGAACAATAGAGATAACCAGTGGAAGAGTTAACCAACAGGATTAAAGAGATTTACATACAGCGTGCACAAAAATATATATAACCAAGAAAACAAAGAAAAGACAAACATATATAACGGAGACTACAATGAAGCTAATGGAAGAAAGAAGGAAAGTCAAGCACAACAACACTAATAACAGCCATGCATTATACAAACAACTCACGAGGGAAATAAAAAGACAAATAAGAAAGGATAAACAACAATTTATCAAGGACTCCTGCAAAAAACACAGAGGACCTGTACGAAGAAAAAAAATACATTTTTCGCAGCAAATACCACACAGAACAATACATATAAAACATGTATGCGAGTCATCAAAGACAAATCAGGAAACACCTTTACAGAGCAATATGACATTCTAGAATGTCGGAAAGAATACTGTAAAGAAATGTACTCAGAGCAACCCCAAAATAACCAAGGGAACCAAATAAACAATAGAAGAAATTAGATCAGCAATTCACAGTTTGAAAAGAGGAAACGCAGCAGGTTGTGACGACATAACAGCTGAAATGATTCAAGCTGTGGTCGAAAGCAGCGTTAATATAATTTATCAGCTATGCACTAAGATCTGGAGAACTGAAACTTGGCCAAGTGACTGAAAACGGTCAATATAAATACCAATACCCAAAAGCGGTGATATGCAAATATGTTCAAATTATAGAACAATCGCCTTGATCAGTCAAGCCAGTAAAATACTACTGCGCATTATAATGAAAATAATACATAACAGGATGGAGGATGAGATCAACGAAGCGCAAGCAGGTTTCAGAACTGGTAGAGGCACGTGAGATCATATATTTAACATGAGGATGATAGAGAAATGTAGAGAGTATAACATCGAATTACACGCACGTTTCATAGACTACACCAAAACATTCGACTGTGTCAATCACCATCACCAGGTTTTCCGGTTCCGGTTCAAGATGGAAGTAGTTGTGTTCTTCGTCTTGCTATGGTCGGTTTTGTGTCCTAATAAGCACAATCGTAAAGCCTACATTATTCTTGAAACATAGGTTTACTGATTTTTTATGTGATGGGGGATCGTTTTAGTCACCTGAAAGTAAAAGAAATAGAGGAAGACCTAAAACAACCCTTAAAAACACCATTCTTAAAGAAGGGGAATTAATAGGCTGAAAGACCATTCAGGAACTAAAGCTGCAGGCAGCGACCGCATCATATTGAGAACCAAAACCTCTGCCCTATGTGTCGCTTACGGCATGAAAGGAACTAAGTAACTAACTAATCACCATCAATTATGGGAAATAATGAACGATATGGGTTCCCCAAATCACATTACAAGACTAATAGCAGAACTGTATAAAGACCAAGAAGCAGCGGTAAAAGTGGAGGGTGCAAGCTCGGAGTGGTTCAATGTACTGAAAGGAGGAGTAAGACAAGGCTGTACCTTGTCTCCATACTTGTTCAACATCTATGCGGAAAATATAATGAGAAACGTGAGACAAAGACAATGAAGCCTGATTTCAGACCCATAAATATAGGAGGGCTGCAGATATCAGACATTAGATATGCAGACGAAACAGTGCTATTAACAATAAACAAACACGACATGCTGAACACAATTACGTCAACCTACAACAGTTTTGTCAACTGAAAAAAACTAAATCAAGACACAAAATTAATATTGAGAACTGCAATTTAGAAGAAGTGAGCACATTTTGATTATTTAGGAACTAATATAAACAATAATACAAACTAATATATACCTTGCAAGATCAAAGTGAGTGATATAGTATTAAAACAGGTCCACCAATTCAAATATTTAGGTACAATGATTACAGCAGATGGAAGACGTTCAACAGAAATAAGATGCAGAATAGGACAGGCAAAAACAACATTCAGAAAAATGAAAAATATACTGTGTAATATTTTGTTAGAGGTGAGAAAGAGAGTTCTGCAGTGCTATATAACTCCTATACTAACATATGGGTGCGAGTCTTGGACAATAAACAATCTGGAAAGTGGGAAATTAGAGGCAACAGAGATGTGGTTCTACAGAAGAATGCTGAGAATACCATTGACTGCCAGAAAAACTAATGTAGAGGTGTTGAAAGAGTCAAATGCGAAATGGACCTTAATTAACAATATAAGAAAAAAGCAATATTATTTTTTTGGCCACTTCATGAGACAAGAAGGTTTAGAGAACATAGTCACAACAGGCAAAATTGGAGGCAACAGAGACAGAGGGCGACACCATGAGAAAATATTAGACAGTTTGACAGCCTGACACGGCAAGGAAACAACAACGACCTTGATACATAATACTGTGGAGAGCCATATCCGCCTACGCCAGTCGGCATGGCACCTGATGATGATGATGAATATAAGCAATGCGGGTGACTGCGCAGTTGATATCAAGGAACAGCAATGGCGCTGGCAAAATTAAAACAGATAAAGAAACTATGGCAGGGTGCTAACATAAGAACCAACTTGTTTTTACTACGAACATGTGTGTTTCATGTGGCGACATATGGATGTGAAGGTTGGACACTAAATAAAACAGTGACCAAGAGAATAACATCATTTGAATTAAAGTGCTATAGAAGAGTTTTGAGAATAACATGGACAACAAGAAAAACCAACCATGGAGGTGTTAAGAACAATTTAAGTCCAGGAAGGCTGGCTTCTGAACACCATATTAAAGAAAAAGCTTTTTTTCGGTCATATTAAGAGACACAACGGCATGGAGAGAGTGTTACTGGATGGGATGATAGAAGGCAACAGGGGCAAAGGCCGCTCACGACGCCGTTGGACAAAAGATATTCAAGAATGCCTGCACATATCAGTAAAAAAGCAGGACTACTTGCTCAAGAGCTCAGAGAATTTCAAGAGATTCATAAGGAAGACTACGTTCTGGAAAGAATATGTCACCTGATGATGTTGATAATCTTGACCAAATAATCATGCACAGAAAGAATCTTCAGCAGAGAATCATATACTCAGAGAGTATCACGACCAGATAATCATGTACTCAGAGAGTATCACGACCAGATAATCATGTACTCAGAGAGTATCACGACCAGATAATCATGTACTCAGAGAGTATCACGACCAGATAACCATGTACTCAGATAGTATCACGACCAGATAATCATGTACTCAGATAGTATCACGACCAGATAATCATGTACTCAGAGAGTATCACGACCAGATAACCATGTACTCAGATAGTATCACGACCAGATAATCATGTACTCAGATAGTATCACGACCAGATAATCATATACTCAGAGAGTATCACGACCAGATAATCATGTACTCAGATAGTATCACGACCAGATAATCATATACTCAGAGAGTATCACGACCAGATAATCATGTACTCAGATAGTATCACGACCAGATAATCATGTACTCAGAGAGTATCACGACCAGATAACCATGTACTCAGATAGTATCACGACCAGATAATCATGTACTCAGAGAGTATAAAGACCAGATAATCATATACTCAGAGAGTATAAAGACCAGATAATCATATACTCAGAGAGTATCACGACCAGATAATCATATACTCAGAGAGTATCACGACCAGATAATCATATACTCAGAGAGTATAAAGACCAGATAATCATATACTCAGAGAGTATCACGACCAGATAATCATATACTCAGAGAGTATCACGACCAGATAATCATATACTCAGAGAGTATCACGACCAGATAATCATATACTCAGAGAGTATAAAGACCAGATAATCATATACTCAGAGAGTATCACGACCAGATAATCATGTACTCAGAGAGTATAAAGACCAGATAATCATATACTCAGAGAGTATAAAGACCAGATAATCATATACTCAGAGAGTATCACGACCAGATAACCATGTACTCAGAGAGTATCACGACCAGATAATCATATACTCAGAGAGTATCACGACCAGATAATCATGTACTCAGAGAGTATAAAGACCAGATAATCATGTACTCAGAGAGTATAAAGACCAGATAATCATGTACTCGGATAATTTTGACCAGATAACCATACACTTAGAGAGAATCTTGACCAGATTATCATGTACGAAGAGTGAATTTTGACCAGATAATGATGTACTCAGAGAATATCTTGAAAATATTACAATCATAAACAATTTTGATCAGAACCCTGTATGCAGTTTAAACCCAGAAACATTTTAACTAAAATTAGCAACAACAGAGCACACTCCTCACAACTCTGACACATGTGATTTATCTGCTTGAGTCATAAAATCAACCACTATCATAAAAATTGTTTGACCACATCTCTGACTGAATGTCCACGATGTGCATTAGTCTGGAACGATAACCCATTCTCTAACAGCTTAACTACACAAAAACATATTCTTAAGTCATTCGCCACAATTTACTAATAAAATATACATAATTACTTTTTATGTTTCCAACATGAGAGAGCACAGAATAATCGATTGCTGAAGCTAGTATTGATCTGCATGGGGACACGTCCCAGATAAACATTGAGTAAAGCCGATTCCTTAGAGGAATACAGCGTTATTGTAACTCGGTTTAGCGTCGACTCTGGGCGTCTACAACATAATATCTATGATTGTGGTCAATTGTTGCGTTTAGTAGACCTAAATCTGGATCAACGGACGTAAAGTATTAAAAACAGATTCACAGAATACGTCTGCTAAGATCGTTTATATTCCCAGTAGCGAAATATTTATGAGAAATGTTGACACTTAACGAAATTACTGTCAAGAAAATGATACATTTAGATATTAGGTGATATAGAAAAGTGTTTAGTGTATTTTGGACGAAACGAAATATCAACTGTATTTTTTTTTAAAATACAATACATATGTAAAAAAGCATTGACCTCCAGACATATTTTTAAAACTCATCTTCAAGAGTCTGTTTTAGAAGACACATTTGCGACTAGAACACACTTTGTAGATTATGTTTAGGAACAATGGTTGCCAGAAGAAATTACTGATACACTGTATGTACCCAGACCAGCATCAGACTAATCAGTCATTTATGTATAGTCACGATTTATTCCTACAGATTTAGGTACAGTGTCTTCAGCACCCGTGACAGCAGAACAAATGTAGAGCTAATGAAGATACAGTGTCTTCATCACCCGTGACAGCAGAACAAATGTAGAGCTAATGGAGATACAGTGTCTTCATCACCCGTGACAGCAGAACAAATGTAGAGCTAATGGAGATACAGTGTCTTCATCACCCGTGGCGGAGAAACAAATGTAGTGATACAGTGTCTTCATCGCCTGTGATAGGAGAATACATGTAGGAGAATAAATGTTGATACATTCTCTTTGTCAACTTTCGACAGAGTAGACAGACAACAACTATGGAAAACACTATCAATATACGGAGTACCAGAATATTTAATCAACATATGCAAGGGCATTTATGCTAATAGCCAATGTGGAATAGGAACAAATGCAGGAGTGTCCAATAAGTTCCAAATTCAATCAGGAGTTTGCTAGTGGTGTGTCCTATCCACCCTACTTTCTATAACATATATCGACCACATCAGTAAAATAACAAGTACCAACGAAGAAGATAACATAAAAGATAAATTGAATGAACTACTCTTTGCAGACGACTAAGTACTAATAGCGACATTAGAAGAACAATTGCAAGAACAAATGAACAGACTCCACACATGTCAAAAATTCAACATGGAGATTAATATTGAAAAGACAGAAATAATGTCAATAGAGCAGGAATGCGGGAATTACTACGAAAACTCACGCTTATTTTTGTCCCCGGACACGCGGGCGTGGAGGGAAACGAACGAGCCGACCAATTAGCTAGCCTCGCCACCACAACAGACGGTCAGCCTATGGACCGAGCAGACATACCCATTGCTCTTCGTGAATCCTCACGTTCAGAGGATTTTGAGATGAATGAGCATGAGTCAATATCGAGAATGCAAGAATTGGGAGTGAGGATGGGCGTGGCCCGTGGAGAACCCCTGACAAAGATTTCACAAAGGGCAGTGAACCAACATAGAACCGGAACCATCAGCCGTTATACCCTGAGAGGTTTACTGAAGCGGAGATCTGAGCACCTATGGACTTGTCCGGTGTGCGAAGATGATAATCAACATACCTAATACCTAATGTCAATAGCACAATCGCCCGTGTGTTGTCGGGCCCGAAAGGGGAGCAAAGAATAGCAACACTGTTTACTTTCCACACATGTAGTAAAAGGCGACCGAGAAGGTTATGGGATGGAGTTGGCTGTTCCATCCCATATAGGGTCAGTGACCCAAAGCCATGCTGAAGTCGGATGTGTCAGGCCGAAAGGCGCAGATATCGCAGCAATGCTGTAAACCATGACACAGCGCATTTCGTTCTCCGGACTACATCCTGCTAATCTGCAGGAGTTTGAGAACTAACGCAGAAGAAGAAGAATATCACAGAAATAAAGAAATATCACTATCTCCATCCATGATCCACGTCCCTGGGCATCTTAAGTTGTATATGCCTACGGTTGATGTTATGTCCTTATGTGATAGTTTTCACACCAAACTCATCTAGAGTTTTATTATGTCTGCTGTTATGTCCTTATGTGATAGTTTTCACACCAAACTCAATTAGAGTTTTATTATGTCTGCTGTTATGTCCTTATGTGATAGTTTTCACACCAAACTCAATTAGAGTTTTATTATGTCTGCTGTTATGTCCTTATGTGATAGTTTTCACACCAAACTCATCTAGAGTTTTATTATGTCTGCTGTTATGTCCTTATGTGATAGTTTTCACACCAAACTCAATTAGAGTTTTATTATGTCTGCTGTAATGTTGTCAGAGAGCAGCTTTTCCACATTTCATTGCCTTCATTGCGTATTCAGCTTCTGGTTTAAGTATTACTGGCTCATCATTGTTTATATTGTTGGGTTTTTTCGGGGGGGGGGGGAGGGAGGGGGTTCCTTTGGCCATCAAACAGATATGTCGCATATTCTGCCCATCTTGTCCTCAATTCTGTCTTATGAAATATAATGTATTCACTTTTATTTTCAATGCAGTCTCCTTCCTTTAAATAACTTTTCTAGTTGTGATCTTATTTCCTTGTGCGTTTCTTTAGCCGTCTGATGTAGTGACGTCTCTTCTCTGCATTTCTTTTTTAACCTTTGTTCTTTCGTCTAGATATTTAATTTGTACCCGCTATCCCGCTATGGTAAGGTACGCTGCTTTCAACTGCGAACACATTTGATTATGTTTGAGCTTTTCGATCATCAAAAATAATAGAGGACGTGGTTCAGGCTAATCCAGCTCCGAAAACTTTATTATTTAATTATTTTGATGTTCTCAAAATGTGTTTGTTAATTGTTATTTTGATGTACTGAAAAAATTTTGTATGTTAATTGTTTGTTGGTGTTCTGAAAAATGGTGTATGTTAATTGTTATTTTTGGTGTTCTGCACATGTTACGTATCTCATTGTATATCGATGAATATGTTTTGGTGTTTTTTTTAATCTCTTTTGATATTTTACCTCGTATTTCATCTGTCGTCCATGGTTTACTATTTGTCATAATCTCCTATTCAATTCAACTGTATTCTTACCTGTGCATCAATTTTAGAATGGGGCAGATATGCCCACTCACATTGAACTTATGGTTGAAAGTGCGTGAATTCCCCTTGAGAACACAACAGAATACGTCATTGACAAGTGTTATGCCTGTGGAAAATGACAAGGCCTCAAGGACTAAAACGTCATTTAGTTCCTATCTGAAAAAAATAAAATAACCGATTAATTTAAGTTAAATATATACACCTAGAGAACCTCCATAGGCGCTCAGTTTATTTTACTATACTGAGTGTGACAGCGCCGTTGTACTTACAATCTCTGATAAGTGTTTTCATTCTCAACCTTTATAGAATCAGTAAATGTAAGATTGGGTCGTTATGTAAATACCTGTACTTTTACCTGTGTTGAATCAACAGGTGCGTGATTTTTGACCGAATAGTTCAAGAACTACTTCAGGTACCTTTTCTAGACTGTAACATTTTGTAGTATCACGCATAATTAATTTCACTATTTGTCTTATGGAGTGCATAGTTTTGAGTAGGACACATGGTGTAACAATTCTTATGGAGTTCATAGTTTTAAGTAGGACACATGGTGTAACAATTCTTATGGAGTTCATAGTTTTAAGTAGGACACATGGTGTAACAATTCTTATGGAGTGTATAGTTTTGAGTAGGACACATGGTGTAACACTTCTGTCAGAACTGCACTGTAGAGTGTCTTGAAGATTTATATTAATTTGATCAGTCTGTCTGTCCACTTGCCTGCCTATTTCTTCTGCCTTTCTGCCAACCTGACTGTCTGTATGTCGGTCTGTCCGTTCGTCCGTCTTCCTATCATGTAATCCTTACATCCATCATACTTTATATGTATTTCATTTCATCCGTTATCGATGTATCCATATACTGTCCTTTCATCCATTATCCATCAATCCATCTGTCATTTACTCAATATATCCATCAATATAAGTCATTTCATCCATCACCAATACATTCGCAATCTGTCATTTCATCCATACATCCTCTATCCTTCAGCTGAACATTTATCATTCATAAATCCATACACTCATACATCAAATCATATATAGATGATGTATGTATGGTGTATGGCTGTATAGAGATAATGGATGTACGGTGTATGGATGTATAAACTTTTGTTACTGCATGTTTTCCTGTGAAGGAGTGCAGGTAGACTTTCTATGGGCTGTGGAAACAAAGGCCTCGTTGCCACAGCAGACTCCACGACACGTACGGGAAGGATTTTGATTGTACCTCCAAAAGAAAGAAAAATCCTGTCACAACTGTAGATTCAACCAAGGACCTCAAGGTTCTGAGAACGGCGTTCTAACCACATGACAATGCGCTCCACCCCCTATGGTTACCACACGGCTGTATAAATGATCGATATATGGTGTATGGCTGCAGAGATGATGGATGTATGATGTATGGCTGCATAGATGATCGATATATGGTGTATAAGTGTATATATGATTGATGTATGACGTATGGCTGTAGAGATAATGGATGTATGACGTATGGCTGTAGAGATAATGGATGTATGACGTATGGCTGTAGAGATAATGGATGAATGACGTATGGGTGTAGAGATAATGGATGTATGACGTATGGCTGTAGAGATAATGGATGTATGACGTATGGCTGTAGAGATAATGGATGTATGCCGTATGGCTGTAGAGATAATGGATGTATGACGTATGGGTCATGATGATCATGTCAGTGTTGTAGCGTGATCTTATCTTGTAGATTGGGGCCCCCGAGAAACTTTTTCTAATGTGTAGGTAGCTTCCCCCCCCCCTTCCTTCTTAAAAATGTTTTTGTCGATAGCGCCAAAAGTACATTTTTACTTTTGTGTCCACGAAATAATAGTTCCTGTTTATTTAAAAATATGACCGACTGCTTGAGTCGCTGCAAGTATTGTCTGAAAACACAATCTCAATATGTTTTATTGCTTGCAGTCGTGCAGCTTCCGATAGCACATGTTCGATTTGTGTCTTGTTTAGCGTACGAAAATCTTCATTGTGTAATAAATGTTGTTGTGAAGACTTGTATTTTATTGATTTTCTAATAATTTTCTTTAAATCACAAATGCCTTCCTTTCACTCGTCATGGTCTTTGGCTCCAAACAATTGAAATACATATCAAAACATTTGTTTGTTTGTCAGCGCAGCCAGTTATCCAAGGAATATGTCATATCAGAATAATTTTAAAATTCCTATTTCTATTATTGCGAAATTCTTTAAATCACAAACGCGGAGTTTGTATTTGCAATTACAACACACATCGTTATTCATATAATAAATTACAGGAGTTGTCAAAAGAAAGTTAACAATATTTGAGTCTGGTAAGTTTACTTTTTCCATATTTCAATTGTTATTTACAACACAATTTCTTACACACACACAAACAAAAATAGTAGTTTATGGCTTATGCACAGATGTAGCCAGATAGAGGTTTTCAGTTTGCAATTCTAAGAAAACGCGTCATCATACACTATTTCTAAACGTATGATTTGTCTGAAGCCAACGTTTTACGCCAGTGCGGTAGATATTTAAAGAACAACTGGTTTTCGAACTTGTGCTTCCACCAGGCATTAAGCAGCGTCTTTTTTCCCCTATTGTTATATACTTTTATTTGGACCTCAAAGATTGTTGGTGTCAAACTTTCAGTGTAGTTTTTCTAGATAGATAGTTTTTTATGGACGCCTATAAATAAATAATATACAAATATATATATATATATATAACTCCCCAAATCCATAAAACTGTTCATTCGTTCATCCATACATCCAATTATTTATACAATCGTTTATCATTATGAATTCATACATACATGCCTTTATTTATATACCCATACATTCATCATTCATAAATCGATACATGTCTATATGTATAAAGTGACATATTCTTCCCAGAACTTTGTCTTCATCGTGGATACTTTAAATGCCTCTCGGTTCCGGACAAACAGGTCTGTATTGGCCAGAGACACCTTCATATATTCTTTGATGTCCCTAGTCCATCGTCTTCTTGGACTTCCTTTTCTCCTCTTACCTGGCACTCTGTCCTCCAAAATCAGCTTTTCGATACCCTCGTATCTCTTTAAAAGTGTCAAAAATACTGTAGCTTCCTTCTTATGAAGGTATTTAGAAGCCACGCTTCATTTAGTTTCAGCAATTTCAATGTCTTCTTTTTTCTCAGTATATGACATTCGTAGGATCTTTCTGGTGATTTTTCTGGTTATTGTCTTATTTAAAGTTCAAGTTTCGCATCCATATGCTGCCAGTGGGAAAAGACACGATCTTAAAAGGTTTTTTTTTATGGGTGTCATTATTACTACTTTGTCACAGCTTTCTCATTTGTGTTTATTTAAGTGTTGCAATTGCGAGTCTTCTTCTAATCTCAACTGAACAATCTCCGAAACTGTTTATATTTGCTCCCAAATACATCTATATATGCATGAATCTATACATCCACCATCTATGAATACATTGTCCATTAACGCTTTAATTATACAGCCATTCATCCATTATCTATCCATCCATACATCCATCACC
Organism: Meghimatium bilineatum; assembly: GCA_034231615.1. Taxonomy (NCBI): domain Eukaryota; kingdom Metazoa; phylum Mollusca; class Gastropoda; order Stylommatophora; family Philomycidae; genus Meghimatium; species Meghimatium bilineatum. The sequence goes on from CM067309.1 coordinate 17,082,730, forward strand.
TATGTAGTCATACGACAACTCATTCATCACATATACACCCATACACCATTTATCCATCAATTGTATATCCATATACTAATCACATATGTATCCATCATCCCAACAGCCATAGAACCATTCATTCATTACCAATATACATGCATGACTAATCACATATTAATATATTCATCAGCCATATATTCATCAGCCATATTTTCATCAGCCATATATTCGACGAAATGTCTCCATTATCTATATGCCTATCGTCCGTACATACATATCTCCATTATCCATTCATCTGTGCATCTATTATACATTTATTCATGAATTCATCATCCGTGCACTCGTGCATTCATGCGTCTGTATATTCATATTTACATTAATCCATACACTCGTATATCAATACTTACATTATTTATGCATATATTAATCATCCATCCATCATCCATATATTCACACACCAATAAATCCACACATCCATACTCCCCCACATACACAATTCATGTCGCCAATGATGGCTCTCCCTACATCAATCAAAGATAGCGTCAATGATGGCTCTTCCTACATCAATCATTCTTGATTCTTGATTAGAAACTGGCTTCACAGCACGTGGGACATTCCCATAAGTGCTCCGCCCTCCGCTCCAGCAGCCATCCCAGTGTATGTAGACTCAGAGATCCGGTCAGGTGTTGATTGTGTGATCTTTGGGACTTTCCAAAAAATTTACTTTTCCTCCCCTCACCTCTGAATACTCCCATTTCTAACATTCTCTGTATGTGTACGTTCTCAACCTCATTGACATCATCTGCATCTTGAAATGAATTTATTACTGCCTTTATTAAATCTGCTTTATCTCTTCTCAGCAATATGCCGTCTATCGCCACATTGCCTGCCAGTAAGTCGGCTCTCTCGTGTCCTCTGACCCCAGCATGAACCAGGGCAGTATATCCATGTAATGCTCTGGACAACTGAGTTGTTCAATAAGTCCCACCATTCTTTTCTTAGCATGAACTTTTCTATCTTGCGCAACATGCTTTGAGAGTCTGTGAGTATTACCGAGTGTGTTGATGTATCAGTTATCAACCAATTAAAAACTGCTGTAATTCCCTCTATTTCCATCCTCATGCTCGATGTGACAGTGGAATATGCTGGAGATTTCTCAACTAACTTTACGCCGTTTTGTAAGCACCAAAACCTACTTCATCCGTGCACAATCATACTACGAGGCGTGTTCAAATGAAAACGGGACTTGTTACACCACGCGTGATAGAGCGCACTGATATTGATGACATTTTGCACTAGTAATGAGTATCCAATAATTTACATACGGTCACGTGTTCATCTTCCCAGCATGCATATGTGCTGCAGAAGACTGTTAACAATATGGCGGGTGTGATTCCGAACCCGTCCAAAGTGAATCAGCGTGCTGTGATCCAGTTTCTTTCATTTGAAGGATGTCAAGCAGTAGACATTCATCGGAGAATGAAGGCAGCATATGGTGACAAATGTTTGTCGAGGACCAGAGTGATGGAGTGGGTGCGTATGTTTAAAGACGGACGTGAGTTAACGGCAGATCTTGCACGGCCAGGTCAGGCGCATATTGTTGCAACAGAAGAAGCCATAGCCGTGCTTGATAAAGCAGTACTGACTGACCATCAAGGCTAAGCGACCAGGCAGACTTTCTCAAGGTGTGATTCTTCTCCACGACAACGCTCGTCCGCACGTCGCAAAAATTGTGCAGGAAACATTGGCAAAGAAGAATTGGGAAGTTCTTCATCACCCAGCCTATAGTCCCGATTTATCCCCGTGTGATTTCCATTTGTTCGGACCGTTGAAGAAAGCACTAAAGGGACAGCGATTCAACAGCGACGCAGACGTGAAGACAGCGGTGACCACATGGTTCAGAGAACAGCCACGCAACTTTTTCTCGGACGGCATTCGACGTCTACCTAAACAGTGGGATGCTTGCCTAAATGCATACGGAGATTTTTTCTGATGAACCCAGGTGCATTCTTATTCACAAGTGGTTGCTTTGTTCAATTCCGTTGAAAATATTAAATTGCGTATGATACTTTTTAAATAAATCCACAAGTCCCGTTTTCATTTGAACACGCCTCGTATATCAATCATTCATGGTGACAATGATAGCTCTCAATACATCCATCATTCATGGTGTCAATGATAGCTCTCAATACATCCATCATTCATGGTGTCAATGATAGCTCTCAATACATCCATCATTCATGGTGTCAAGGATAGCTCTCAATACATCCATCATTCATGGTGTCAAGGATAGCTCTCAATACATCCATCATTCATGGTGTCAATGATAGCTCTTCAAACATCCATCATTCATGGTGTCAATGAAAGCTCTTCAAACATCCATCATTCATGGTGTCAATGATAGCTCTCCAAACATCCATCATTCATGGTGTCAATGATAGCTCTCAATACATCCATCATTCATGGTGTCAATGATAGCTCTCAATACATCCATCATTCATGGTGTCAATGATAGCTCTCCAAACATCCATCATTCATGGTGTCAATGATAGCTCTCAATACATCCATCATTCATGGTGTCAATGATAGCTCTCAATACATCCATCATTCATGGTGTCAATGATAGCTCTCAATACATCCATCATTCATGGTGCCAATGATAGCTCTCAATACATCCATCATTCATGGTGTCAATGATAGCTCTCAATACATTCATCATTCATGGTGTCAATGATATCTCTCCAAACATCCATCATTCATGGTGTCAATGATAGCTCTCCAAACATCCATCATTCATGGTGTCAATGATATCTCTCCAAACATCCACACATTCATCAATAACAACTATCAGTCTAGGTTCGATTTATTTATCATAGTCTAATCTGTTTTATCTATATAAACTTGTCTGTCTGTCTGTCTGTCTGTCTGTCTATGAGACTGCCCTCCTACAATATGATCAATTACTCCATCTATCTCTCTGTTTTTATTTATGTCTGCCTCCTACCCCACCCACAAACCCACATATCGCCTGAAGCAGTTGATCCACCATACACTCTCACTGTACAAGCACACTTCTTTACCTACATATTTATCAGACATTGTGCATGCAATATTTCTCTATCCGTCCGTCTTTTCTTCTCTTTATCGTCTTGTTGTCTGCTCCTGACGCTACCTGGTTGTTCAGTCAGTTTTTTATGTCTCTATCTCTCTTCTCTCTTTTACTGTCTCTCTATCGATATCTCTCATTCTCTTGCTGTCTCTATCGATATATCTGGTGCTCTATATATATCTGTATATCTATCTATCTATCTATCTATCTATCTATCTATCTATCTATCTATCTATCTATCTATCTATCTATCTATCTATCTATCTATCTATCTATCTATCTATCTATCTATATATCTGTCTGTCTGTCTGTCTGTCTGTCTGTCTGTCTGTCTGTCTGTCTGTCTGTCTGTCTGTCTGTCTGTCTGTCTGTCTGTCTGTCTGTCTGTCTGCCTGTCTGCCTGTCTGCCTGTCTGCCTGTCTGCCTGTCTGCCTGCCTGCCTGCCTGCTTGCCTGCCTGCCTGCCTGCCTGCCTGTCTGCCTGCCTGTCTGTCTTTCTAACTATCTGTCTGCTTGCCTGCCTGCCTGTCTGTGTGTATATATATATATCACTCTATAACTTCATCTCTTTTCTCTTTTTTTTCTCTTTCTCTTAATTTCTTTATCTGTCTTTTTTCATTCTCTTTCACTTTCTTTTTCTTTCTTTTTATCACTCCTTTCTTTCTTTCTCTTTCTTTCTCTGCTTTTCTTCTTTCTTTCTCTTTTTCTCTTTCTCTACCTCTCAATCCATTTATTTTTCTTTCATTTTTTTTCTCCGTAATCTACTTCCTCATTCATACATATTTATCATTCCTTTTTCATAGTAAATTATTTATACAGCCAATTCGAATCTATCATAATTTTAGTTGATTCTCAAACTCCCACTGCCTTTCTCTAATACGGACAGCCATACTAGATATCTTGTAGAACATAGAGAATGGAAATGTATTATTACGCCGTTTCACTCCAGCCAATCGCCGGGTAATTTCGACGGTATATGAAATCTGAATATCGAACTTCTTCTTCGTCTGCGTTCGTTCTCAAACTCCTGCAGATTATCAGGATGTAGTTCGGAGAACGGAATGCACTGTTTCATGGTTTACATCATTGTTGCGATTTATGCGCCTTTCGGCCTGACACATCCGACTTCAGCATGGCTTTGGGTCACTGACCCTAAATGGGATACGATCCCCTTTCGGGCCTCGGCAACACACGGCCGAATATCGAACTTATTTCAATCAGTTAAAACCTGTTTGTCATCTGTTATCATACACTCTGTTAGAATCTCTTGACTTTTCAACTTAACTTTCTTATTTCTGTTGTCACTGGCTGCAGTTGTGTTAGATAGATCATAGCTGTTGTCACTGGCTGCAATTGTGTTAGATAGATTATAGCTGTTGTCACTGGCTGCAATTGTGTTAGATAGATCATAGCTGTTGTCACTGGCTGCAATTGTGTTAGATAGATTATAGCTGTTGTCACTGGCTGCAATTGTGTTAGATAGATCATAGCTGTTGTCACTGGCTGCAATTGTGTTAGATAGATCATAGCTGTTGTCACTGGCTGCAATTGTGTTAGATAGATTATAGCTGTTGTCACTGGCTGCAATTGTGTTAGATAGATTATAGCTGTTGTCACTGGCTGCAATTGTGTTAGATAGATCATAGCTGTTGTCACTGGCTGCAATTGTGTTAGATAGATCATAGCTGTTGTCACTGGCTGCAATTGTGTTAGATAGATTATAGCTGTTGTCACTGGCTGCAATTGTGTTAGATAGATTATAGCTGTTGTCACTGGCTGCAGTTGTGTTAGATAGATTATAGCTGTTATCACTGGCTGCAGTTGTGTTAGATAGATTATAGCTGTTATCACTGGCTGCAGTTGTGTTAGATAGATCATAGCTGTTGTCACTGGCTGCAATTGTGTTAGATAGATTATAGCTGTTGTCACTGGCTGCAGTTGTGTTAGATAGATTATAGCTGTTGCACCGAGAGTGACAGAAAATGAAATATCTCAGGCGGCCTGTCAGGGTATTTCTCACTGGAAATGTGGAAACATTAGTATTTATTCTGGCACTGAGAGAAGTTTAACTAAAAACGGAGTTAGCACTGCTGATATAATGAGAGAGAGAGAAATAGAGAGAGAGAGAGAGATAGAGAGAGATAGGGAAAGTCAGATAAAGAAAATTCTCAGGTGAGAATCTCTACAACACAAATTGTGTTAGAATTTCGCAAAGTGGTTTCTGTTGCACTATTTATTGTGTATCTGCTAGAAATGATAATCAATCGTCGACTTTGCTTGTTTGTGATATTATAATCATCTTTGAGAAGTTTTGTCTGTTAGAAATAAGAATATCCGACTTCGACACACGGCAAGTATCTGTGGAGTAATAGCACATACACCAGAACATCCATGTGACAAAGAATCACATATCTGTACATACACGAGAACATCCATCTGACAAAGAATCACATATCTGTACATATACCAGAACATCCATCTGTCAAAGAATCACATATCTGTACATACACCAGAACATCCATCTGTCAAAGAATCACATATCTGTACATATACCAGAACATCCATCTGACAAAGAATCACATATCTGTACATATACCAGAACATCCATCTGTCAAAGAATCACATATCTGTACATATACCAGAACATCCATCTGACAAAGAATCACATATCTGTACATATACCAGAACATCCATCTGTCAAAGAATCACATATCTGTACATATACCAGAACATCCATGTGACAAAGAATCACATATCTGTACATACACCAGAACATCCATCTGACAAAGAATCACATATCTGTACATACACCAGAACATCCATCTGACAAAGAATCACATATCTGTACATATACCAGAACATCCATGTGTCAAAGAATCACATATCTGTACATATACCAAAACATCCATCTGTCAAAGAATCACATATCTGTACATATACCAGAACATCCATCTGTCAAAGAATCACATATCTGTACATACACCAGAACATCCATCTGTCAAAGAATCACATATCTGTACATATACCAGAACATCCATCTGTCAAAGAAAAACATATCTGCACATACACCAGAACATCCATCTGTCAAAGAATCACATATCTGTACATATACCAAAACATCCATCTGTCAAAGAATCACATATCTGTACATATACCAGAACATCCATGTGACAAAGAATCACATATCTGTACATATACCAGAACATCCATCTGTCAAAGAATCACATATCTGTACATATACCAGAACATCCATCTGACAAAGAATCACATATCTGTACATATACCAGAACATCCATGTGTCAAAGAATCACATATCTGTACATATACCAAAACATCCATCTGTCAAAGAATCACATATCTGTACATATACCAGAACATCCATCTGTCAAAGAATCACATATCTGTACATATACCAAAACATCCATCTGTCAAAGAATCACATATCTGTACATATACCAGAACATCCATCTGTCAAAGAATCACATATCTGCACATACACCAGAACATCCATCTGTCAAAGAATCACATATCTGTACATATACCAAAACATCCATCTGTCAAAGAATCACATATCTGTACATATACCAGAACATCCATGTGACAAAGAATCACATATCTGTACATATACCAGAACATCCATCTGTCAAAGAATCACATATCTGTACATATACCAGAACATCCATCTGACAAAGAATCACATATCTGTACATATACCAGAACATCCATCTGTCAAAGAATCACATATCTGTACATACACCAGAACATCCATCTGTCAAAGAATCACATATCTGTACATATACCAAAACATCCATCTGTCAAAGAATCACATATATGTACATACAACAGAACATCCATCTGACAAAGAATCACATATCTGTATATAAAAAAATTTGGAAATCCACAATCAGCTGAAACAACCCACTCTGTGACCGATATCAGACAAGTTGTATAATATAATGTAATATAATGTATCTTCTTCTTCTTTCTTTCCTCTTTTACTCTTTACGGGTGTCGAGGGAGATACAATGTTCTTGTTCTCGCTTTACTGGCAGCTTCAGATAATGTTATTTGGTGTTCGTGTAATGTCTCTTTGATGTTGTCGATCCAGCGTACTCTAGGTCTACCCTTGGCTCTTCTTTCTGCTTCTCCTCTCTTCGTATATGCTTTATAAACTAATGAATCACACGGCATTCTTTCCAGATGACTAAACCATTGTATCTGTTGGTTTTGTATGTATTGTAGAATTGATATGACACCCATTCTTTCTCTTATGACATTGTTTCTAATTCTGTGTCTTCTGGTCACTCCTGTGGCTTTTCTCAGACATCTCATCTCTGTTGTAACTAGTTGTCTCTTATGTTTTGTTGTTAAGGACATGTTTGACATTGGTAGCACAGGGTTGGAATGAAGATACTTTGGATAAGATGTTTTTTGTTGACATTGGTAGCATTTTGTGTTGCAATAAAGGAGATAATTGACCCAGTATTTGATTCGCTTTTCTACAACGAATGTCTATTTCGGTGTCCATCTTTCCATCTGAAGAGAATGTTACGCCTAAGTATTTGAAGCTGTTGGTTTGTTTAATGACTTAATTTTCCACTGATATTTAGATTGTGTGTATCCCTTCCTATTGCCATGGTTTCTGTTTTATCTATGCTTATCTTCATGTTGTTGTTCTTGCACTCGATGTCCGTGGATGTTAGATGACGTTGAAGTTCAGTATAATGTAATGTAATTTAATGTATAATGTAATGTGATTTAATGTATAATGTAATGTGATTTAATGTATACTGAAATATGCAGGACAACTTGCTCAAGACCGCGGAAAATTCAAGAGATCCATAGGAAAGATTACGTTCTGGAAAGAATATGTCACTTGATGATGAATTTAATGTATAATGTAATGTAATTTAATGTATAATGTAATGTGATTTAATGTATAATGTAATATAATTTAATGTATAATGTAATGTATAACGGAATGTGATTTAATGTATAATGTAATGTATAATGTAATGTATAATGTAATGTATAATGTAATGTATAATGTAATGTATAACGTAATGTATAACGAAATGTATAACGTAATGTATAATGTAATGTATAATGTAATGTATAATGTAATGTATAATGTAAATGGTATTTATAATTATAATGTATAATGTAATTTATAACGTACTCGCAGAGGAAAATAAAGATACTATGTATGCTTGTCTGCGTGCATATGTTTATATTAATATTTTTTTAAGAAAACATACTTTAGTATGTGCCTTCTCCTTTACTTTTCATTATCTATATGGATAGAATAACAAAAGAAGTTATTATTCTAAAAGAGGAAAATATAAACAATGCAGACAAACTCAGTAGATGAAAACACAAGTGAAATCAATGAACTTCTGTTCACCGACGATCCAAGCCTGATATACAATGGCGTTAAAAAAACAAACATGCACATCCACATTGATGCACTGTCAACAGTTTGTAAAAAGTATAACATGAAAATCAATATACGCAAGACGGAAGTAGGAAAATCAAGATGTCAACAACAACAATAGTTATCACAATAGACGACTCAGTAGTGAAACAAACAAAAGAATTCAAACATTTAGAAAGTGTTTTTTCCCTAGAAAATGGGAAACTAAACAGAGAAATAGAATAAAGATATTAGAAAGCAAATGCTGTGACATGTCACATTTCACCATTACTCATGCATCCAAAGATCAATATGGACATAAACAGACAGAAGGTAATCTACAATTTTCATACCAACACTTTGTTACCAGTGTCAAACATGGTCTTAACAACCTCGCAGCAGTGGAAAATCACCACCTGTGAGATGAGATGTTAAGAAAAGCAGCTATGGCCACAAAACTGGACAGATTAAGAAACTAGGATATCAGAAAAAGGGTAGGACAATGCCTTGTAACGAATATATAGAATGTCAAGAGATAAAGTGGATTGGTCAAACTATGCGAATGTCAACAATAAAGTGGGTTGGTCAAACTATGAGAATGTCAAGAGATAAAGTGGGTTGGTCAAACTATGAGAATGTCAAGAGATAAAGTGGGTTGGTCAAACTATGAGAATGTCAAGAGATAAAGTGGGTTGGTCAAACTATGAGAATGTCAAGAGATAAAGTGGGTTGGTCAAACTATGAGAATGTCAAGAGATAAAGTGGGTTGGTCAAACTATGAGAATGTCAAGAGATAAAGTGGGTTGGTCAAACTATGAGAATGTCAAGACATAAAGTGGGTTGGTCAAACTATGAGAATGTCAACAGATAAAGTGGGTTGGTCAAACTATGAGAATGTCAAGAGATAAAGTGGGGTGGTCAAACTTTGAGAATGTCAAGAGATAAAGTGGGTTGGTCAAACTATGAGATGTCAAGAGATAAAGTGGGTTGGTCAAACTATGAGAATGTCAAGAGATAAAGTGGGTTGGTCAAACTATGAGAATGTCAAGAGATAAAGTGTGTTGGTCAAACTATGAGATGTCAAGAGATAAAGTGGGTTGGTCAAACTATGAGAATGTCAACAGATAAAGTGGGTTGGTCAAACTATGAGAATGTCAACAGATAAAGTGGGTTGGTCAAACTATGAGAATGTCAAGAGATAAAGTGGGTTGGTCAAACTTTGAGAATGTCAAGAGATAAAGTGGGTTGGTCAAACTATGAGATGTCAAGAGATAACGTGGGTTGGTCAAACTATGAGAATGGACACAAGATAATTACCACTGAGAGCTTATAACAAATAATCAGAGACAGAGCCAAGGGAAGACCAAGAAAGAAATGGATCGATCACATCACGACCATCCTCCACAAACACGGACTCAGTATGACTCATGTATCACATCTGGCCTTGAACAGAAACTTAAGCTCTCACGCCAACGCTTAGCGGCAAGTGTGGATGCTATCAACCAGCTTCCACCTGGGGATAGACAATACTACATTTAAGGCGATTCCGAGCCGTTAGAACGGACCTGGTTTAATTCTTGATTGTTTGAAGAATTTTTAATTTTTCCTCCTGCTTCCAGCTTGAATGTACTTGTATAATAATTGTTTATGGGAATCAAGGGGAGAGAATACGATATCAGTGTTCAATATCTCCTATTTAATTGTCTCCCTGTCTGGCTCCAGGTAAAAGATTCTGCATCTTCACAAATTGTGATGTCGACCTTGAACTTGTTAGGTTAGCATTGAAGTTTTCATTCTAATATTGTTAGCGATTATAATAATCTAGACTTTTCTAGTTTATAGACGTTCTTTATTTTCACATTATAATAATCTGGACTTTTCTAGTTTATAGTCGTTCTTATTGTCACATTATAATAATCTGGACTTTTCTAGTTTATAGACGTTCTTATTGTCACATTATAATAATCTGGACTTTTCTAGTTTATAGACGTTCTTATTGTCACATTATAATAATCTGGACTTTTCTAGTGTATAGACGTTCTTATTGTCACATTATAATAATCTGGACTTTTCTAGTTTATAGACGTTCTTATTGTCACATTATAATAATCTGGACTTTTCTAGTTTATAGACGTTCTTTATTTTCACATTATAATAATCTGGACTTTTCTAGTTTATAGACGTTCTTATTGTCACATTATAATAATCTGGACTTTTCTAGTTTATAGACGTTCTTATTGTCACATTATAATAATCTGGACTTTTCTAGTTTATAGACGTTCTTTATTTTCACATTATAATAATCTGGACTTTTCTAGTTTATAGACGTTCTTATTGTCACATTATAATAATCTGGACTTTTCTAGTTTATAGACGTTCTTATTGTCACATTATAATAATCTGGACTTTTCTAGTTTATAGACGTTCTTATTGTCACATTATAATAATCTGGACTTTTCTAGTTTATAGACGTTCTTATTGTCACATTATAATAATCTGGACTTTTCTAGTTTATAGACGTTCTTTATTTCCACATTATAAAAATATATTCTGAGCATCATTCATTTATATCCTGTCTCTCTATCTCTCAGAATATCTCTATATTTCTTCCTACATCTCTCTCTCTCTAGACACACACACACACACATATATATATATATATATATATATATATATATATATATATATATATATATATATATATATATATATATATATATATATATATATATATATATATATATATATATATATATACTCTCTTTTTTTATCTATCGTTATCATTCTTTCTCTTTTTCTCTTTCTATATTGTAATATCTCTCTTTCTATCTCTGTCTAAATCTCTCTATATGTCTGTCTCTCTCTTTCTCTCTCACTATATCCCTCTCAATCTCTTTCTATGTCTTTTTCTATCTTTTTCTAAATTTTTTTCTCAATATCTTTCGAGGTTTCTATCTCTATATCTGTTTTTCTTTCTTTCTGTTTCTTTCTATCCCTCTCTGTCTCTCTTCTCCGTCCTCCTATTATTTTGTATATCTATCTTTCTCTATATATATCTCTCTATATTTTTCTTGTTTTCTATTGTTCCATCTCTATATTTCTTTTTCTATCTCGTTCTCTCTTTCTCTTTCTATCTTTCTGTCTCTCCTTTAACTCTTTCTCTATATATCTAAACATCTTTACATCTGTCTTTAGCTCTCTCTCTCTCTCTTTCTATCTCTCTCTTTCATTTTATTTTTCTATCTCTCTCTTTCTACCTCTCTCTTTCTATCTCTCTCTCTTTCTATCTCTCTTTCTATCTCTCTCTTTCTATATCTCTCTCTTTCTATCTCTCTCTTTCTATCTCTCTCTCTCTCTTTCTATCTTTCTATCTCTCCCTTTAACTCTTCCTCTATATATCTATAAATCTTTCTGTTTCAGCTCTCTCTCTTTCTATATCTATATTTCTTTCTATCTCTTGAGTATTACGCGTTTATACCATCTGTCTACTCTCTCTCCCTCTCCAGCCCACCCCCTTTCTATTTCATGTACTCTCTCTCTCTCTCTCTCTCTCTTCCTCTAGAATACACTGGCGTATTTTCTCTTGAATAATGTACTCATATTTCTCTCGATGTTAGGTGATATTGAGAAACTGCGAAATGGTTCTTGGCAACTGAGAGAATTTCAAGAAAATGACATTGAAACGAGGGCAGCGGACTCGAAATGATACAGAAAAAAAAGAAGAATCCAGCACATTGAGGTAACCAGGTGTCCGAAAGGGAGCAAAGAATACAGACATTGTGACTTTCCTTGCATGTCGAAATAGGCGACTAAGGAGTCTTTAGATGTTAGGGATAGCTGTCTCATCACAGAAAGTCAAAGTGATACATACACATTAATAAAATTGGATGTATTTGACCCTGATATTTCAGCCGAGCTGCAAACTATGACACCACATTCTTGACAGAGTCTTGACATGACAGAGCTAAATGTGGAGATAACATGGAAGTTAACTTCTGGATTGTCTTCACATTTAGCTGTAACATGTGAACGTCAATAAAGCCGTTCTTGCTCGTCGTTTTTTTGTTGTGTATGTAGTCTTGAAATAGGCTTTTTGGTAGAATATCGATTTGTGTTTTATGTGTTTCCAGTAATTCTTCTTCTTCTTCTGCGTTCGTCCTCAAACTTCTGCATTCTGCCGAAGACGGAAGTTTCGGGCCATTGGCGCAAATAAAATGGCGACACAACACATTTCAATTCTCTGGACTGCATCCTGCTGGAGATCTAGTGGTAATGCTACAAGAGAGATCCAGCAGGAGTTTGAGAATGAACGCTGAAGAAGAAGAAACTCCTGCAGATTAGCAGGATGTAATCCGGAGAACGGAATGCGTTGTGTCATGGTTTACAGCATTGCTGCGATATCTGCGCCTTTCAGCTTGACACATCGACTTCAGCATGGCTTTGGGTCACGGACCTTATATGGGATGGGACAGCCAACTCCATCCCATAACTTCCTTAGTCGCCTTTTACGACATGCGTGGAAGGTAAACAGTGTTGCTTTTCTTTGGCCCCTCTTTCGGGCCCCAGCTACACACGGGCGTGTGTTTCCAGTAATTAGCACAACTTCATTAGAATTCCAAGCTTTGGTAGAATGTCGATTTATGTGTTTTATCTGTTTCCGGTAATTAGCACAACTTCATTAGAATTCCAAGCTTTGGTAGAATGTCGATTTATGTGTTTTATCTGTTTCCAGTAATTAGCACAACTTCATTAGAATTCCAAGCTTTGCCTGTTGTATTTCAGTTTCTCTGCAGAGAGTACACACATAATATCAATACAACATATTATTCTCTGGACTACGTCCTGCTAATGGACAGGAGTATGAGAGTGTTAACAGAAGAATAAGAAGATATTGATAAATGAGAATTCTCATCTGTGTGTTGCCGGAAGCTGAAATGGGAGCAAAGAATAGCGACACTCTTAACTGCCATGAACGTTGTTGTAATAAGATTGGCGGCTAATAAGATTGGGAGATGGGAGGGGGGTGAAGTTGGATGCCCCGTCCAATAGAGAATCAAAGTGAGAATAAATCCATGCTAATATTCGATTTGTCTGGCCAAAAGTCGTAGATATCGCGTCCAAGCTGTACACCATAATACAGCGTATTCCGTTCTCCGGATTACATCCTGCTAATACATAGGAGATTGTGAGAAAGAATGCAGAAAGAAAATAAGAATTCTAACATAATCTAAAACTACAGCAGTGATATAAGAATTAAACTCAGGCCCCTGTGCTACTGCAGTATAGCGCTTACAGATAGGGACGAGACCCTGTGCTAATGCAGTATAATTATACTTACGTAAAACACAGGTTTATATATCGCTTCAATGAGACACGACAGACTATAGCTGAAACTAGTAGGTAATAATGGGCAATGATGAGCACACAAGAAATCATAAAAATTTCAATACACAAATCACATTCAACGTTTCAACCAAAAGGTCTTTATCAAGACACAAACAAAACATCAAAAGACGACGAATGAAAAAATTAATTGTTTGTGTCTTGATAAAGACCTTGTGGTTGAAACGTTGAATGTGATTTGTGTATTGTAATTTTTATGATTTGTGTGCGATTCATTCATTACCTACTAGTTTTAGCTATAGTCTGTCGTGTCTCATTGAAGCGATATATAAACCTGTGTTTTACGTAAGTATAACTGTTGTTACGTTTCACGCAGTTACCTTGTATTGATTGTGCCACTGCAGTATAGAGCTTACAGATGTGAACGTAGTACAGCGACGGCTGACTAATAATAGTACAAGTCATAGTCCAAAAAGGGCTCAAAAGTCGTTAATTCATAGTCCATTAGGGCCAAAGGGCACGTACTCATGGACTGGTCGATCAGCAACCAACCATTAGAGTTACAGGCGCGCCATATTGGAGACAACAATACAAAATGTCGTCAAAATACGTCTGTCCTCATCAATTCTGATAAGCGTAGAAAAATCAATCCCGGAATACTCCGCACATCTGTAGATGTTTACTGCAGTAATGACGTGCCTACTGCTAATGAAAGATCTCAGAACACATGGATCGAAAGCATCGGTAATGTAATGATAAGTCATTCCCTTTGGACAAGCTTTCTCAGTCTGTCGTTCTCGTAAGAGCACATGCTCGGACACTGCGAGTTAAAAAGTGATCGCAAGCACTAATGAATTACAAATGGGCAGTGCTGGCCGTCTCAATTACATATGGTCAGTGCTGGCCGTCTTAAATATATGTGGGCAGTGCTGGCCGTCTGAATTACATGTGGGCAGTGCTGGCCGTCTGAATTACATGTGGGCAGTGCTGGCCGTCTGAATTACATGAGGGCAGTGGTTGCCGTCTGAATTATATGTGGGCAGTGCTGGCCGTCTGAATTACATGTGGGCAGTGCTGTTCGTCTGAATTACATGAGGGCAGTGGTTGCCGTCTGAATTATATGTGGGCAGTGCTGGCCGTCTGAATTACATGTGGTCAGTGCTAGGCGTCTGAATTACATGTGGGCAGTGCTGTCCGTCTGAATTACATGTGGTCAGTGCTAGCCGTCTGAATTACATGTGGGCAGTGCTGGCCGTCTGAATTACATGTGGGCAGTGCTGGCCGTCTGAATTACATGTGGGCAGTGCTGGTCGTCTGAATTACATGAGGGCAGTGGTTGCCGTCTGAATTATATGTGGGCAGTGCTGGCCGTCTGAATTACATGTGGACAGTGCTGTTCGTCTGAATTACATGAGGGCAGTGCTGGCCGTCTGAATTACATGTGGGCTGTGCTGGCCGTCTGAATTACATGTGGTCAGTGCTGGCCGTCTGAATTACATGTGGGCAGTGCTGGTTGTCTGAATTACATGTGGGCAGTGCTGGTCGTCTGAATTACATGAGGGCAGTGGTTGCCGTCTGAATTATATGTGGGCAGTGCTGGCCGTCTGAATTACATGTGGGCAGTGCTGTTCGTCTGAATTACATGAGGGCAGTGCTGGCCGTCTGAATTACATGTGGGCTGTGCTTGCCGTCTGAATTACATGTGGTCAGTGCTAGCCGTCTGAATTACATGTGGGCAGTGCTGGCCGTCTGAATTACATGTGGGCAGTGCTGGTTGTCTGAATTACATGTGGGCAGTGCTGGTCGTCTGAATTACATGAGGGCAGTGGTTGCCGTCTGAATTATATGTGGGCAGTGCTGGCCGTCTGAATTACATGTGGTCAGTGCTAGGCGTCTGAATTACATGTGGGCAGTGCTGTCCGTCTGAATTACATGTGGTCAGTGCTAGCCGTCTGAATTACATGTGGGCAGTGCTGGCCGTCTGAATTACATGTGGGCAGTGCTGGCCGTCTGAATTACATGTGGGCAGTGCTGGTCGTCTGAATTACATGAGGGCAGTGGTTGCCGTCTGAATTATATGTGGGCAGTGCTGGCCGTCTGAATTACATGTGGGCAGTGCTGTTCGTCTGAATTACATGAGGGCAGTGCTGGCCGTCTGAATTACATGTGGGCTGTGCTGGCCGTCTGAATTACATGTGGTCAGTGCTAGCCGTCTGAATTACATGTGGGCAGTGCTGGCCGTCTGAATTACATGTGGGCAGTGCTGGTCGTCTGAATTACATGAGGGCAGTGGTTGCCGTCTGAATTATATGTGGGCAGTGCTGGCCGTCTGAATTACATGTGGGCAGTGCTGTTCGTCTGAATTACATGAGGGCAGTGCTGGCCGTCTGAATTACATGTGGGCTGTGCTGGCCGTCTGAATTACATGTGGTCAGTGCTAGCCGTCTGAATTACATGTGGGCAGTGCTGGCCGTCTGAATTACATGTGGGCAGTGCTGGTTGTCTGAATTACATGTGGGCAGTGCTGGTCGTCTGAATTACATGAGGGCAGTGGTTGCCGTCTGAATTATATGTGGGCAGTGCTGGCCGTCTGAATTACATGTGACCAGTGCTGGCCGTCTGAAATGGCTGAGAATTCATGACTGTGCGAGAGGGAAAACCAAAGAATGAAAAATGTAGGGATTTATGCAATTCTCACTAATTACATCAACAAATTGCTGCCAATTTTACCACATACCCCACACTTGTCAACCTCTATCAAGAGTTCATGTAAATCTCACCCTCCCCATCCTGTTTGATTATGTCAAGATTTTAAATCCCCCCTCCCTCTCCCCCCCCCCCTTTTTTCTATAAATTTTTAGCAGAAAAATTACGAATAAATTGCATGATATATTTCATATTTGTATTTTCCAAATATGAACAATTTGATTGGTGAATAGAAAACAGTATTGTTTGACGTCAACGTTTGTCCAAACACACTCCCTCTTATCTACAACTGTCACACTTTTCAGACACCCCCCCCCCCCCACACTTTCTATTTGTTGAAATAATTTATGCGAAAATTCTCACCAATCAGGTACAGTCACTGGATTCGACACTCGTTGCTCGCTGTTTGTGAGAAATTATAACAATCCGTCGTCCAACAATCCAACAGGAATTGGTACCATCCTCATGCTCCGGGAAACTCGAGAAATAACGCCATGCGTGTCTGTTGTATAATCACCTTCATCGTCATAACCTTCATCATCAATACATTATTATATCATCACCGTCAGCATCATCATTTTCGGCATCTATGATGGAGATGAGAATCTCCATCATCAACATTATAGATGCATTCTATTGATCTTGACAAGACACAACGCTGACATTCTATTGATCTTGCCAAGACACAACACTGACATTCTATTGATCTTGCCAAGACACAAAACTGACATTCTATTGATCTTGCCAAGACACAACACTGACACTCTATTGATCTTGCCAAGACACACCACTGACATTCTATTGATCTTGCGAAGACACAACACTGACATTATATTGATCTTGCCAAGACACAACACTGACATTCTATTGATCTTGCCAAGACTCAACACTGACATTCTATTGATCTTGCCAAGACACAACACTGACATTCTATTGATCTTGCCAAGACACAACACTGACATTCTATTGATCTTGCCAAGACACAACGCTGACATTCTATTGATCTTGCCAAGACACAACACTGACATTCTATTGATCTTTCCAAGACACAAGGCTGACATTCTATTGATCTTGCCAAGACACAACACTGACATTCTATTGATCTTGCCAAGACACAACACTGACATTCTATTGATCTTGCCAAGACACAACACTGACATTCTATTGATCTTGCCAAGACACAACACTGACATTCTATTGATCTTGCCAAGACACAACACTGACATTCTATTGATATCACCAAAACACAACACTGATATTCTATTGATCTTGCCAAGACACAACACTGACATTCTATTGATCTTGCCAAGACATAACACTGACATTCTATTGATATCACCAAAACACAACACTGACATTCTATTGATCTTGCCAAGACATAACACTGACATTCTATTGATGTATGCACTAAATAATATCAATCATACCTTGCGCAGGTGCTACAGAAGAACTACTTCCATGGGATGTTCCATACTTTTGAACATTTCTTTCTCTTAAATTCAATAACAGTAAGAACTGCAAAAAAACTATGATCCGACAGGTGGAAATTGAAAACACATGGTAATAACGTTTTGTGATCTGTGGGAAGAACACAGGGGGAAGATTCACACAAATCTGACGTTTCGACTGAATGGTCTTTATCACAACATAACCTAACACAAAACAAACAAAAAACAGTACTGCAATGGGGATGTTCATAAATTACGTCAACAATTAGATAAATACAGGGTAGAGGTCTGAAAATGTTTGACAGTTGTTAAATAGGATGGGAGATGGGTTAATCAAAAGTTGAAGTCGACAATAGGTTTTTTTAATCCACTAAGAGCGTCGTTTGAATTAGAAATATTTATCTAGAAATGTTTTAAAAAACGTATTTTTAAAGTTGTTTTTTTGCAACACAATTAGTATAGTTTTTATGGGATTATGGTAGGGATACAAAATTGTTAATATGATTAAAAAGGAGGGGGTGGAATCCCTTAATTCTTAAAAGTTCACAAGGTTTATGGGGAAAGGGGGTCATAAATGTGCAACAAAGTTTTGTCGGATTATAAGAACAGGCTTAATACTAATAAACAGTTTGGCACAGTACGACGTTTCGGTCTTAATACCCATCTTTCTCATCTGTGGATGTCCTTGTGTGTTCTGTCAATTTTTAGTTCGTTTGGCTTCGTTTTGAGGTTTATTAACCGGTTTCTGTGTCACCATTTATTGTTCATGCGTTCTGTTATCCTGTTTTCATTTATTATTGTTCCTACTAATTCTTAGTGCATACCACAATTATACCTCAGCAACTACCACATATAACCAGTTTCACCTCAACCACTCTTACCACAAAACAGCAAGGTGCATTAGTAATGAATTTATTGATCACCTCAGAATTTGCAAAAAATAATATAAATTCCTTCTCTAACCACCCGATTCCAACTGTTATCTTGTGATCAGGAACCATAATTACTCTGTTGTTATTTATGCTTCAAAGAGTTGTCGTTCTTGTAATAACGTTTCCAAGAAATGTCAGAGGTCATAGTTTCTAAATGCGAGTTTTATATGCTCGACATTTTATTCGCAAAGTCTAAAGATGTTATAGATGTAGGTATGTTTGTGACAGCCTGTTTGGGTTGCTGGGAGTCGGACAAGGAAAACTGACGAAGGATAATAATAAATTAGCTGTAATTTTCCTTTATTTTGCTTAGATAGTACTTCTAAAAAGTAAAGAAGAAAAAAATAAACACCGTAAGAAAATAAGTTTTAGTAAGTATTGACGGAGTTAGTGTGAATATTCAACCAGCCATGACCAAAGCACGAGAATGGTAGGTGAGAATAAAAATATTGATAAAATACTGTTAGTTTAAGAAAGGAGGCGTATAGAGTAGAATATTTTGGAGAAGATTGTTGACAACTTTGAGTGTCGCAGATTAGAGTAAAAATAGATTCCTAAGAGATAATTTGCGGTCAAAAACATGAATACAAATGAGTATTCATCAAGATTGAGATTTTTAAAAATACGTCCATAAACGTGAACATAACGGATTTTAATCAATCTTGAGTAATCAGTCGTTCATTCGCCAGCCACTAAGTAACAGTTCAGCCATGTAGTGAAGGATTAATCAGGGAACTATCCATGAAGCAGGACATGGTTCCTCAAACTTTACAGTTTTTTTTTGTCGAGGATTGTTAGAATGCAAGCTGTGCATCGTAATGTCGGGAGAATTCGTCGCATGTTGGATCTGTTAGGAACTCCTATGTTATTGTAAAGTGTTAAGAGTAAATATTGTGAATTATAGTATTATAGATAGAATGTTAGAATTAGGAATTAGTAGGGGTATGTTGTCATAAAGGCCTATATGTTGAAAAAATAAAATAGCAGTAGGTAGGTTATTAATCTGTTCATAGAAATTGAATAAATTAGTCATATATTTGTGTCTGTCGTCGAGAAAGTGACACCATGTATGGTTCATCTTTGATGAAATTTCTTCTGAAAGAATATAATTATCCCAGAATATGAAATATTCTGATGGTTTGGCCAGAGAGAAAGATCAGAGTGATGAAATTCGAGAGAATGAAAAATCTCTCCTACGAAATCTTTGTCTTATAATAGAGGTTGGGAAAGCGAGAAGCTATATTCTCAAACGTCGTATATGCTCAATGCAGCAGAGGAGTTATTGGAATATTTGTCGATTGAAATTGCCATGTTTTTTGTATAACGCCTTACCAGAGTTCCAGCCTTTTTGAAAACTTATTTACCGAGTGAACATGTGTCAAGGGTTACTCATTTTCCAGCTTATTTTTCTCGCAGAGGAAGTATTTGTAGTTTCTTTTCTTGAAACTGCAACGTATTTTTATGCAGTCTTATCAGAGTTTCAATTCCTTCCTTTTTTAAGTCTTATTTACCGAGTGAATCTCTGTGAAGGGTTACTCAGTTTTCGAGTCTGTTTCGTGATACAACTAGTCGGAGACCTTGAATTTGGATGAACCTGTTGTCTTTTCTTGAAGACCCAACCAGTCAACGTTACATTGGGAGCATTACCTTCGGGAGTAGAAGATGCCCATTTCAATCTCACGGGATGGCTTAGTGAATAAACTGTGAACACTACGTTATCAACGTCAAACCCTTTGTTAAATTGTCTAAATTCACTAGCCAATGGACGCGCCAAGTTTGTGAACAGTACGTTACACTGCGTTATCAATGTCACCACTAACTTCACTTTCAATCTTGTTTGGATAGCCGGACCAATCATACACTTAACATCGACAACTGCGAGCTATTGACTTGAAGGATATGTATATAGTGACTGTCAATCAATTTTTGAACTTTTTTTCTGATGATAATTAGTTATGTCGGATAGCTGGGATAGACCCCTTGATTTGATGTTAGAAACAATAGGTGGTCACCCTATATCCAGGGAATCAACTGTCTCCTTTCCTGTGAGTATAAAGACTGAAAGAATGTGTTATATGTCATAACATAGATTGTTCTCACGTAATTTTTGTCCATGAAATAAAGTTGTTATTCAAGATATCTATGTGTAATACAGTTTCCTTTGTTTGAGAAGCTAAGATTTATTTAAGGTTTCAGATGGCACCAGCCTCACCTAATTAACAGCCGCACAACGAACATCAGGAGAAGTATTTATAACACCAACAGAAATTCTAGATTTGGAAACCACTATACGGAGAAGGAAGAAAATTAACCACTGACAATAACATCAACAAAACAACTAAAGAAGACAACCACTGACCATAACATCAACAAAACAACTAAAGAAGACAACCACTGACCATAACATCAACAAAACAACTAAAGAAGACAACCAATGTAGAAGAGTTAAAGAGTTAAAGAGTTAAAGAGTTAAAGAGTTAAAGAGTTAAAGAGTTAAAGAGTTAAGACTGTAAAGTGATATAACCTTACAAAAGAAAGTTATACTGTTCCAGTTGATTGCTGGAGATTTAGTAAACGAACTTTTCTACCAAATCCTTTTAAATCTATCAATTATAATATTCAAAAACGTGTATCGCAGATATTATAGTATGGCCTAGGGCAGGGGTCGGGAACCTTTTTGTCTGAGAGAGCCATAGACACCACGTATTTTGAAAAGTAATTATGTGAGAGCCAAACATAATGTTTAAAACTAACATTCAAGTAAATGTGTACATTTTGTCTAATTTTAACACTAAAAGTACAATAATTATGTCTCTGAATTATTTTTAATAACACTGTTATGCTGTTGCTAATCAATAATGAGTATTTCTTACCATTAATGCGACTTCTGATGCTGAGTTGCAGTAGACTAGCTCATTTGTAGAATGAAATATTGATATGCAATTAATATGTAGATCAAAGGAGTCTAAATAAACATTTTTTTTAATAATCAAACATTTTGTCTGCGAGCCAGATGCAGCCATCAATAGAGCCACATCTGGCTCGCGAGCCATGGGTTCCCGACCCCTGGCTTAGAGCTATTAGATTATAGAAGAAACAAATGACATAGAAATAAATATCATCAACCCCCCCTCCCCCCGACCCATCCCTCCTTTACACATGTTACATTTAGCGAAGAAAATTGATAAAATGTTTTTTGTAGCCTGCGACATGGTTTGTTAAAACTGCTGGACCCATAACATCAGCAATTTTCTACAATCTCATTGTAACGATGATTTTGTCACCTCTAAATCGATCCAGTTTGTCAGAGAATTCTTACATGGGAACTGTTGGTTAATTCTCATGTCAAAACTGTTTTCATGAACTTCCTACCTGTAAGTATCTCAAATATTCGATTCTTAATTTTAGCATATTTGATAGTTCCTTGCGGCGAGTTACGTCAGTTGATTACGTAAATACATAATCTACTTCAACTGTACCCATATTTTCTTGGACGAAAATAACAGTATGCAATTTACTTCAGTATAAGCAATTTAAAAATACTTAAACATGTAGTTCAGTCTGCATCTGTCAGAGAAATACCGGTACTTCGACTTTTAAGTACTTAATTGGCGGGGTTATCTTCTGCAGTAGCGGTTCTCAACATGGGTGGTATGGCTAAATCATGAGGGTGGAGTAGGCATGTAAAGAAATTTGAGGGCTACAGTCTTAGGGTTACACATGAAGATAACGATTCTATTTGGGCGAAGAACAACGATATTTCTAGCAATAAAGATTTTAAAAAGAAGGTTTGTAAAGAAGGTCAAAAAACTTTTATTTTTAGATATGAGTGGACACGGTGAAAATGTGGTGCGTCCAAAAAGGGGATCATGTGTAGAAAGTGGTTGAGCACTAACTGGTCTATAGCAATGGTTTCAACATGAGTCCCGCTATATGGTTACATAGTGGACCCTGTATTGTCACAACATGGGTCCCATATGTTGTCAAAATGTGGTTCCCTATGGTCTCACAACGTGAGTCCCTTTGATGTCACAAAGTGGGCCTCTTATGGAGCCACAATGTGGGTTCCATATGGTGTCAAAACATGGCCCCCTGTGGTGCCACAACGTGGCCCTCTATGAAGCCACAACGTGGGGTCTCTATGTTAGTAAAATGTGGCTTCAAGTGGTGTCACAACGTGGGATCTCTATAGTTGTAAAACTTGACTCCCCATGGTGCCATAACGTGGGGTCTCTATATGATTGTAAAACGTGGCTCCCCGTGGTTTCCACAACGTGGAGTCTCTATATAATTGTAAAACGTGGCCACCTATAGTGATCAAAGTTAAATTTAAGGGAAACCACGAGAAAACATTTGAAAATTAAATGTCACATTAAAAAAATTGACTTAAAAAGCAGTGACTTCATTGTACTATGGTTACCCCATATGTTCTCAGTCCCTCTCAACGAAGCGAAACGCCACCTTCTGATAATACCATTCATAGCACGTAACTCCGTAGCTTCAAGAAATAATACATAGAGATCTCTGAAAAAATATTCACTTTAGAAACAGGAAGTCGCCAATGAGATAACATGCAATAACAGTGCATGTTATCTCAGTGTTGCCAACTCGTTTTGTTAAAAAAATAAATTATGACATACACAAATATTTTTGTCGACCTTGTACTAGAGCATTTTGATTATATCAGTGCGTATTTTTATATGACAATAATAGGTAGAAGTTTACCCCCCCCCCCCCACACACACACACACACGCGCGCTATAATAATTATTATATTTCATTTCCCAAGTAAATTCTTTTGCAACTCATAGATATTGTTAAATGAGATTTATTAGTGAGAAAGACGAGAACAAACTCGATATTTAGACTGAAACCTTCTCACCTGAAGGAGCTTTAGTATAATTTCTCACCTGGATGAGGTTTATTCTCATTTCTCACCTGGGGGAGGTTTATTCTCATTTCTCACCTGGGGGAGGTTTATTCTCATTTCTCACCTGAAGGAGTTTTAGTATAATTTCTCACCTGGATGAGGTTTATTCTCATTTCTCACCTGGTGGAGGTTTATTCTCATTTCTCACCTGGGGGAGGTTTATTCTCATTTCTCACCTGGGGGAGGTTTATTCTCATTTCTCACCTGAAGGAGTTTTAGTATAATTTCTTACCTGGATGAATTTTCTAAAGAACATGACCGTATATATATATTCAGTAAGGAGGTCGTTTTACATTTTAAATATTTTTTACACCAGTTTTCATGTGTAATTCCCACATTTTGATGGAAAGTATACATATTGTATAGAACTGCCCACTGTAAGACGTCACTAGAAGAAAACTATGGTCATCTGAAACAGCTCTATTGTCCTGTCTCGGGACTGGTGATCACAGTACAGCTCATGAATGATATTCATGTCTGACCTCGACTGGAGAACGAGAAAGAAGAGGATGTGATGACTTTTTGTCGAAAATCGTTTAAAGGGAGGGGAGGGGTTACCCAACTTTTGACTAAATTCCTAAGACTGAAAAACATGTTCTGATTAACCCCACCCCCTTATGTACATGCATGATTTAGATCGAATGATGAAGATGAGGAAGAAAACCGATGAGGGCCTCTCTCCTATGAAAGATTTTCATCTTGCTTGTACAAATATGAAATTTTGAAGTTTTTAGCACCATTACTCAGAAATTTTCATTGTATCTCATAAAAATCCAATATACCCATTATTCGTGTACAGTGGTTTGCGCCATAATTTCGTTTTTACGAAATATCTATGTAAAAATAATAGTTATATTTATAACTAAGTTTGCAACACTGATTTAAAACTATGAGCGTGGAGATTTTGTGTATATAGTAAGCTAGCAATACGTCATTTCCCATCGTTCACAATTTACTTTCATTCGGGTAAATTGGATAAGTATTTTCAATTTGGGAGAAGGGGGAGGTCTGGGGTACGGAGGAAAAATATCTCGAAATAGGGGGCAATGGATATAAAACTGCTGAGAATCACTGGTCGAAAGAGGGGACAATGGATATAAAACTGCTGAGAATCACTGGTCGAAAGAGGGGACAATGGATATAAAACTGCTGAGAATCACTGGTCGAAAGTGACCGCTCCCATTATTCACATTTATATGCTACATTATCACATTACTTAAACAGTGAACAGAACATAACAGAGAACATCCCTCGTGTATTCCGATAATGGACAATTACGACTACACGAATTTAAGGAATAAACGACAATTGTTGGTTCTTGCAATAAGCCTTGTCCTGTTATATTTTTTTTAATGGCGCATCAATTTCACTTGGCTTATTTATATACCTTGGGGGGGGGGGGTATATAAGAGCTATCGTGTTTTACACTTTTTATACGATGGTGCCTCAAATGAAAACCTTAAAACTGTGATATGAGTTAGGATAACAAAGGCATAGTCGTGTAACTTGTCAGCAGTGGCGTAGCGACATACGTACATACATATCATTGGCGTAGCGACAATAGACGCTAAAATGCTCGGAGTGCCCTCCCATGTTTAAACAACTTAAAATAGTCCACACACAATAATATTTTTTCACTATAATCATTTGAAAATATGCATGTATATATATATATATGTTATGTTATGTTCCTCCAGGGCCATATGCGGCGCATAGGGCAGAAACAATAGCTTTCCGTTTCTGTCTTTGTGTTGCCAGGTCTTTCAATTCTTGCGTGTTATTTAGGTTCATTGAGATTCTTTCTCTGTTAATGGTTCTTCGTAGAGTTTCTCTAGGTCTCCCTCATCTTCTTACTCCGGGTGGCACCCAATATAGTGACTGCTGGAGAATTCTTAGGCTGTT
Source organism: Meghimatium bilineatum (assembly GCA_034231615.1). NCBI lineage: Eukaryota > Metazoa > Mollusca > Gastropoda > Stylommatophora > Philomycidae > Meghimatium > Meghimatium bilineatum. The sequence goes on from CM067309.1 coordinate 17,108,494, forward strand.
CATTCTGAGAACATGGCCGATGTAAGTTCAACGCCTTTGTCTAATGACGGAAGATATATAGAATATTTAATATAGGACCGTAAATATGTGTTTCTGGTGGGGAAAAACGGGGGATTGGGGCTGCCTACCTATTTTTAAAAAAAGGTTACTCAGCGTCCCCGCTCTAAAAATTCACTTTACGCCACTGTCTGTCTGTAAGTATTTTTGCCACAGACGTGAAGTGCCCTTCCCGTGTTAACATGGTGCAGATGAACTACCTAATATCCAAATGGCACTTTAAGGATGGTCACCCAACTGTTGGCATGAACCAAAGAGGAGAAGCGATCTCTTATCATTGATTTCATCAATGTTGTTGTCGTTATTCAATTGCTTCAGGGTAGTTCTAGTTTTGACAGGTCAATGCCATTCTTAAGAAAGTGCATGTCTTCTGAAGTTGACTTAATGATTGATACATGGAGTTGGTGACTTAAGGGTGTCTGTGAACGTTGTTTTTTTTTCACGGTGCAAATACGGAAACTAAAGTATGTTTGTTACGTACATGTGTGTTCCAAGTGGAGACCTACGGCTGCGAGACATGGACAATAAACACAACTACAGCTGAGAGAATAGAGGCTTACAAAATGAAGTGCTATAGAAGAGTACTGAGATTATCATAGAAAGCAAGATGGAAAGCAAGACGTGCTAAGGAAAATCAGCGTTCAAGAAAGCTAGCTTTTAAACACCATAGTGCCCGTGTGTTGCCGGGACCTGAAAGGGGGCAAAGAATAGAAACACTGTTTAACTTCTATGGATGTCGTAAGATGCGACTAAGGATGTTATGGGATGGAGCTGGCTATCCCATCCCATATAGGGTCAGTGATCCAAAGCCGTGCCGAAGTCGGATGTGTCCGGCCGAAAGGCGCAGATATCGCAACAATGATGTAAACCATGACACAACGCATTCCGTTCTCCGGACTACATCCTGCTAATCTGCAGGAGTTTGAGAACGAACACAGAAGAAGAAGAAACACCATAGTAAGAAGAAATTTAGGTTTTCTCGCCCATGTGAAGAGACACGATGGCATGGAAAGAGTGTTATTGGAAGGTGGCGATAGAGAACCGTAGAGGAAAAGGTCGACCGAGAACTTGCTGGACAAGAGATATTCAGGAATGCATACACATGTCACTAGAGGAGGCCGGACAGCTTGCCAGACCGAGGGGACTTTTAAGAGATTCATAAAAAAGACTGTTCTGGAACGAATACTTCTTCTTCTTCTTCTTTTGCGTTCGTTCTCAAACTCCTGCAGATTAGAAAGATGTAGTCAGAAGAACGGAATGTCTTGTGTCATGGTGTACAACATTGCTGCGATATCTGCGCCTATCGGCCTGACACATCCGACTGCAGCATGGCTTTGGGTCACTGACCCTATATGGGATAGGACATCCAACTCCATCCCATAAACTCCTTAGTCGCCTTTTACGACATGCGTGGAAGGTAAACAGTGTTGCTATTCTTTGCTCCCCTTTCGAGCCCCTGCAACACACGAGTGGGAATGAATACATCATATGACACAATTGAACATAAGGTCATACATTAAGGAGGTGTTCCACTGTTTCATTGGGATGAGAGCAGTGTCTACAAATTGGCATTTTAACAGTAAATGAGTGAAACCTATCGAAATTCATTGACGAATGAAGGCATGGTAAGATTGTGCGTGCTTTATATCTAAAAATATATTGCAACCGTTGGAAACCTCGTACGGGAAAACAGCTAATTACTTCAGTGACTTTGCCGCACATCTAGACATCAGTCAAGGTTCACCATACGACATTATCAATGATATGCTACAGTACCATAAAGTGTCTGCAAACAGGGTGCCACTGCCTCTTGATTTTCAAGTCCGAGGTAGAACAGGTGGTGAATGAGATACACGAACGAGACAATTTACATTACGGAAATCCAAACTATATGTGTGCTCATGACTTGTATGGTTGGTTGGTTGTTTGGTTGGTTGGTTGGTTGGTTGGTTGTTTGGTTGGTTGGTTGGTTGTTTGGTTGTTTGGTTGGTTGGTTGGTTGGTTGGTTGTTTGGTTGGTTGGTTGGTTGTTTGGTTGTTTGGTTGGTTGGTTGGTTGGATGATTGTTTGGTTGGTTGGTTGGTTGTTTGGTTGTTTGGTTGGTTGTTGGTTGGTTGGTTGGTTGGTTGTTTGGTTGGTTGGTTCGTTGTTTGGTTGGTTGGTTGGTTGGTTGTTTGGTTGGTTGGTTGGTTGGTTGGTTGCTGATCCAGCGGTCCATGGGCTCATGCCCTTTGACCCAAATGACTTGTATCGAATGCAAGAGTGACTATGTTGAAAAAATCATTCTGTTGTGTTTTTCTTCTTCAGAATATATTCACCAAATAGCGATATACAACATTTTTAACGACATATTTTTTGGGGCAATTGAGAGGGAAAGGCAGACAATAAAAAGGTATTCGTTGTTTCGCTGGGATGCGATCAGTTTCCACTCCTTGGTAGCTGCTAGGTTCTGAGACGGTTTAAATTGGTATCGACTGTTAAAAATAGATAAACCACAAATCGATGGAGATGCAGTAATCATGTCTCTAACATAGAAAGTGTAGGCAATAATTTTAAGAAGCTTTAAATACTGATCTCAAATTGACCTTTAGAAACAACGTCGTAATCCATTATCCATTGGCAGACACATCAGGCACGGAATTTGATGCTAACGAGCATTATTCTAGACAGACCATGGGTTTAGTTTCGCCTAGGTAGTCGCGACAGGAAACAGAACGAACTGAAAACCTAATTAGACACTGTGAACCTCTGTTAAGCTGATGGACCGGACACAATTCAGCACACAAATGAACTTCTTCGTTCCCTCTGTCTCCAATGTGGGATACTTTTTGTTTTCTTTTTAGCTGGTAATGGAAAATATCTTAAAATAAATTTATTTCTTCTTCTTCAGCGTTCATTATAAAATTCTCCCTGGTTCGCTCTTGTAGCAGGATAAAAGTCCTACTAGATTTCAAGCAGGATGTAGTCCAGAGATTGGAACTGCGTTGTGTCGTCGTTTTATTTGCGCTAACGACGCGACATATCCCTCTTCAGCGGTAAACATATATAGTATTTAATAAATAGCACTTACTTTCCATGTTGTTGCTATTTAATTGGTCTAATCCCACTGCTCAATATTTACAGTTACTTCATCATCATCATCAGGTGCCATGATGGCTGGCGAAAGCGGTCATGGCTTTCCACAGCTCTCTGTCCACAGTATTATGTATCAAGGGCGTTGTTGTTTCCTTGCCGTGCCAGGTTGTCAAACTGTCTAATATTTTCTCACGTTGTCGCCCTCTGTCTCTGTTACCTTCAATTTTGCCTGTTGTGACTATGTTCTCTAAACCTGCCTGTCTCATGAAGTGGCCAAAAAAATAATATTGCCTTTTTCTTATATTGTTGATTAAGGTCCGTTTCGCATTTGACTCTTTCAACACCTCTACATTAGTTTTTCTGGCAGTCTATGGTATTCCCAGCATTCTTCTGTAGAACCAAATCTCTGTTGCCTCTAATTTCCCACTTTCCAGTTTGTTTATTGTCCACGACTCGCACCCATATGTTAGTATAGGGGTTATATAGCAAAGCAGAACTATCTTTCTCACCTCTAATGACAAGGTCATATTACACAGTATATTTTTCATTTTTCTGAATGTTGTTTTTGCCTATCCTATTCTGTATCTTATTTCTTTTTAACTAAGTTACTTAGCATTCTTGAAAAGGGAACCTTCTAGTTGATCTAGAAAAGAGGCGGACAACATATCGAACTAGTGGGTCAGAACAAATGTTCCTTCTTAGACATGTGTGCAAAAATCTGTTTCTGTGAATTTTCTGTGCAATCCTTCTGCTTAAAATAAGTTAACCTTCTTAAACGTTTTCTGCTTAAATTAGTTCTATTCTTTTAATACAGGAAATTTTTATACGTAAATCGTGTTATCAAAACTGCGCCAAGAGATAAAAATGTGTCCACCAGGCGAAGTCTAGCGGTAACAGTGGTCTAGCATTTTGCCTGTGGAATGGGACCAAAAATATTTGTAATCCAAGTAGTTTTATCTGATAGGGATCGAATCGAATGCATATGATGCTTTTTTTATAAAGTAGGAAGATAAAGTACTTGATACTAAAGTCTTCACTAGAGCCACTGTCCAAAGTATTCATATAATTCAGAAGACGGGCCGGACTGTTATCATCTTCCTCTATGGAGCGACGGGTATTATTTGTATATCGGCATGACAGACCAGTAAAATGGCTAGATTGGGCGTATTCTTCTTAAACCTGGAGCTGCCGATCCCCTATGAGACTTTTAGTGTCCATAGTCACAGTAGCTTGAGAATGTACACGGAACTTTTAACTACAATCATATCTTTATTAGAAATGTGAATATCCATCTCTGTGGGCCAGTGTTCTTCTCTTAACTGGTTTAGTGTATTGCAGTCTTGCAGGATATGCTCAGCGGTCTGTACTGCCTGCCCCCAAGGGCACAGAGGTGATGGGACCAGTCTTAGTCTATTTAAGTGGCTGTTTAATCTGTTGTGTCCTGTTCTGAGGTGGAAGATAATAACCTGCTCTGCTCTGTCGAGATAGTGGTAATTATCTTTTGGGTGGTCAGCTTTCCTGATGGTTTTGATGAGTGTCTTCTTTTCTTGGTAGGTGATTTCTTGGTCTTTTTGTTCCTGTGATGCTCCATCCTTTGCTAGTCTAGCTGTCTCTTCATTTCCTGGTATGCCACAGTGGGATGGTATCCACTGTAATATTACCCTTCTTTGAATGCTAACTTCCTTCAGGTCTGACAGTTTATCGCTGCCAAGGGCTTGTAGGACAGACATCGCATCAGTAAGAAATACCACCTGTTGACATTGGCTTGTTGTTTTTACTTGCCTGTACTTTTGCAGAGTAGTTGGAGCAGAATATTCCAGTTGGTGAACATGTGGATTCATTTTCTTTTTCTTGATATTTTATGTACACGCCAGCACTTCCATTCTTCACTGCTCTGGTTGCTGATTCGTTGTATATACTTGTATCCATGTTTCTCTGGGGTACATATCTTCAATCATGTTGCATACTATTGTTTTCTTTTGGAGATTATTCAGTTCTATCATAGTGTGGTAGTTGTTTATGGTGGTTCTGATAGTGAGATTTGGGTATCGCTCCCACGGAACTGGAAAAAGTGATAGTGATATCTCTCTTGTTATGTCTGGTAGTTCTTCCTTATATTTTCTGTTTAGTTTTTTTGATCGGTGTATAAAACTGCTCCTCTTCAGTCTTCCACTGGCTAGATCACCGTATCTAGCCCTCATTGAATGTGCTGGCATACTCTTGTACTTTCGTCATGGACCATGGTCTTAGTGTTTCGCCAGTATGGTAAGGGGGTGATGCCTGCAATTTTTTTCATTTCATTTATGGGAGATTTCTTCATGGAACCTGTAGTAAGGCGGAGTGCTTGATTTTGTACATTGTTCAGGACTTGCAGATGGGAGTTGGTTACTGAAGTCCATACTGTTGATACATATTCTAGTACTGGTCTAATTGCACCAGTATATATCTTCTTCAAAGTTACATCATTGGTCCCCCAGTTTTTTCCTGCCAATTTCCTCAGGAAGGCAAGTTTCTTTCTTGCCTTTGCTTCTACTTTCTCCCTGTGAGGCCTCCATGTCAGTCTTTTATCTTGTGTAGTGCCCAAGTACACCGGCACGTCTTCTGTTTGGATATGTACATTTCAGAGTTTATCTCTCCTGCTTTGTCCTTATTTGAGAGTGTGAAGAGTGTTGTTGAAGACTTTTCAGCATTTATCTTTACCATCCATTTATCTGCCCATGCTGCTATGTTGTCTGCTGCCTTTGTATTTTTTTTTGTCGATCTTTAGATGTTCTTCTACACACCACACCATCAAGTCATCAGCGTACATTGCAGCTCATACACCTTGTGGCAATTCACAAATTATATCTTTTATGAAGACAAGAAACAGAGTTGGAGACAATACTGAGCCTTGAGGAACTACATGTTTTAAGAGAACTTTTTTTGCTGTTGTATCCTTCCATGGTGACTCTTGCTTTCCTATTGTGTAGGAAGGAACGGATCCACTTGCTCATTTGTTAAATGTCACTATAATTTGTTTATTAATTTATAAACATGGTGTGAAGCGATGTTCTTTGATATTACCTGTTAGATTGCAGACATTTTGGACTTGTAGCTTTCAAGATCAATGAAGATAAAATAATGTTATTATTTCTTCTTCTTCATCGTTCATTCTCAAACTCCCGCTGGATCTCCCTTGTAGCATGAACATGGTCCTACTAGATTTCCAGCAGGATGTAGTCCAGAGAATGGAAATGCGTTGTGTCGCCGTTTATTTGCGCCAATGGCCCGACACATCCGTCTTCGGTGATGTTATTATTTAATACGTATATTTTATGGATTTTGAGCATCGGTGAATTATTTTGATGTTTGCAAAAAAGTGTTTACCATTACAATAAAGTGTAGTCAAATATTATATTTTACAGTATCCAGGTTATTTACTAATTACATTTTACTCATAGTTACTCCTCTGTTCGCATAAGTGAATATTTCCCTGCTTTTCATTTGTCACTCCGTTGACAATAATCGCAGTGTTCAATGAAAATCACGGAATGATTCATGTCAATAGGAGTGATGTAGTCAGTCAGTTTACCTTGAAATTTCAAGTTAATTGTGAACTAAATGACAATTTCTCAGTTGGACACTTGTTGTACTCCCGTTTCTATGAATTGATTAGAGATTGGATCGCACGTGGAACTCGGGAATTGTAATTTCGTAAATGAATTTTCCTGCTAAGGAAAATATTTTTGGAATAAAATGGCTGTAGACTAGAAAATGGCATATTATGCACAACTGAATTAGCTTGGCAAATATATAACATATTATAGAAGAATCTTTTTAAACTATATACATTTTCAGAGGAAAACATATTTCTATAGTCATTGAGATTTGAAAGTTACATGCCAAAAATCTCTGCGATTTAACAGGTTGTTTTTATGAGAAAATCGCCTCCATATTTTAGGAATTGGTAAACAGAATATAGCAATGGAATTTTTGATTTGGTGATTTTTGCATTATTGGTCAATTTGAAAATGTATTAAACGTCAGAAGTTTGGTCTTTTTTACCTGAAATTGACTATAAACAACTTTAACTATCTTGGAAATCTTTCGCTGTTATTTTTTATAAAGACATTTTGGTCAAAACATCCATTTGTATGTTCTCTTGCGTGCTTTTAGTGATTCGTAAATCGTCAAGGATGTCATGAAGTGTATTATATAGCACATGAACTATTGGCGCTGTAACCAGCTTTCTCGCGGATGGCATAAAACATATTACATGGCACATTGACTATTGGCGCATAACCGATTTCCCTACCGATGGTATGAAACGTATTACATGGCACATTGACTATTGGCGCATAACCGATTTCCCTACCGATGGTATGAAACGTATTATATGGCACATTGACTATTGGCGCATAACCGATTTCCCTACCGATGGTATGAAACGTATTACATGGCACATTGACTATTGGCGCATAACCGATTTCCCTACCGATGGCATGAAACGTATTACATGGCACATTGACTATTGGCGCTGTAACCTGATGACTGAAGGACTGTAAAAAAGAATGTTATCAGACGTCGCTCTAGAAATATCATAACCAGACGCTAAAAAAAACAAAAAACCAGATTATAAATTTGATAAAAGACTATCATCACGTTAGAGAACAGACTAATAGTAGCGTCAGGTTTCACGGATGTCTATTTGTGGACACTGCCTAACGATCGCGTGCAGAATCTCAATATTTTTTTGGACATTGTCATCCATCACTCCGCGACATAAAGAAGCTGGAATCTAAAATGGCTGTCTTCTTTTCTGAGTTATTTATTTTTGGCTTTTTTTTGTTTTTGTAATCTGGGCATAGTTTTATCTGATGTTGAATCAATTCAATGTCTTTTTTTTCTGTCTGTTCGGCTCTTCGAGACTGTGTCCATTTCTTAGTCTAGCTTGTCCTCTTGGCGAGTCTGTCTCACTCTCTAGCTCATCATGTTTCTCTCTTTTTGTCTGTCTCACACTGAACTCTTTTTCCTGCTCTCTTTGTCTCTTTATGTCTTTATGCTGTGCTTCAAATATGTACTCCCTCTCTTTATCTTTCTCTTTCTCTCTCTCTCTCTCTCTTTCCCTTTCTCTCATTTTGCCTCGTTCTCTGCCTACGATCTTTGTCACAATTTCTCTTTTTCTCATTCTACCTCGTTCTCTTTCTACTTCTTCTTCCTCCTCGTTCATTCTCAAACTCCCACTGGATCTCTTGTAGCAGGACAATGCCCTACTAGATTTCCAGCATGGTAGTCCGGGAAATGAAAATGCCTTGAGTCTGTTTGTTTGAGCCAGTTGCCAGACACATCCAACTTCACCGTTATTTTCTGTCTATTTATCGGTCTCTAATGTCTTGCTATATCTGTCTCACTCTCTTTATGTCTTTTTTGTTCAACTTCTCCCTCCTTATGTTTCTCACTCTATCCCATGATCTTACTATCCAACTCTGGCGCATTCACCATCGCATCACACTATCAGTCGATAGAGATACATGCATTGCTGCCTCTCTGTCTGTATATTCAATTCACCTAACGAAATTACTTTAAATGGACAACAACTTGAAAAAGTACAGAAATTCTCCTATCTAGGAAGCAAATTAACACTCGACGGTGATGTCATGCCAGAAATGTCAACTCGCATTGCCCTAGCATCAAGTGCATTTAACAGACTGTCTAATATCTGGAAATCAGTCAATCATCACACGCACGAAAATGCGCTTATTTAATTCCTGCATTATTCCAGTGCTATCATATGGATGTGAGAGCTGGAAAAGCTCTTTATCTTCAGAAAAGAAATTACTGAGTTTCGAGAACAAATGTCTTCATAGGATAACTAACACCCACTGGAGTTAATTCAAATCGAATGATAAAATCAGAGAAGAGACATATCAAAATTTCATCACAGATGTTATCAGAAAACGCCGTTGGTCCTACATCGGGCATGTCCTACGCGCAGACACCAACAGAATACACCACCAATCTCTTGAATGGATACCTACAGGCAAAAGAGCAAGGGGTAGACCAAAAGAAACACTCAGAAGAACAATACTTAGAGAAAGTGAAACAACTTTCTCAAAGTGAAAAAATATTCATACTATTCAAGAACTGCACAGAATAGCTTTGAACAGACAGAATTGGAGAGATCTGACATCTGCCCTATGCGCTAACTTCAGCACAAAAGGAAAATGAATGAATGAAATATGTATATAGTATACACTCTCTCTCTCACTACCTCCTACTACCTTTTCCTCTCTCACTACCTCTCTCACTACCTCTCTCACTACCTCTCTCACTACCTCTCTCACTACCTCTCACTCTCTCTACCTCTCTCTCACTACCACTCACTCCCTCTACCTCTCACTCTCTCTACCTCTCTCTCACTACCTCTCACTCTCTCTACCTCTCTCTCACTACCACTCACTCCCTCTACTTCTCACTCTCTCTACCTCTCTCTCACTACCACTCACTCCCTCTACTTCTCACTTCCTCTTTCACTCGATCTCTTACTCTTTTTCTCTCATTCCTTCTCTCACTCTCTATCTCCATCTCTCACTCTCTCTCTTATTATCACTTTCTCACTCCCCCTCTCTCGCGAACCTTTAATCTCTCTCATTCATTCCCTCCCTCATTCCCTCCCTCATTCCCTCCCTCATTCCCTCCCTCATTCCCTCCATCATTCGCTCCCTCATCCCTCCCTCATCCCCTCTCTCCCACTCCCCCTCTCTTTCTTCTCCTTCTTCTGTGCTCGTTCTCACACTGTTTTTTGTACCCACATCTCAAGGGCATCAATTCTGACTTCTCTCTTTTATTCATTGTCCATGTTTCTGAGCCATACACTAATGTAGAACGGATGTACCATTGTATAATTCTCATTTTTAATTTGTTTATTATACTTTCGCGTTCATTCTCAAACTCCTGCAGATACGCAGGATATAGTCCAGAAAACAAAATGAATTTTGTCATTGTTTACAGTTTGTAATATATATATATATATATATACCCTTTCGGCCTGACACATCCGACATCAACACTGATTTTTTTGGGTCACTTGACCCCTGTGATGGGACAGCCAAAACCTCATTTGTCGCCTCTTTTCGTGTCAGGTAACAGTGTCACTATTCTTTGCTCCCCTTTCGAGCCCTGGAAACACGCTGGTCTCTCTCTCTCTCTCTCTCTCTCTCTCTAATTATTGACATCTCGTTCTAATATGTCTTTTACTATCTTCTCCCTTTTCTCACTCTTTCTGACAATCTCTATTTCTCCTTCAGTCTTTCGATTTTCCCTTCACTCTCATCGTCTTTCTCTCTACTTCTTGATTGTATTTTTTCTTTCTGCCTGTCTTCCTATTTCTTGTTTGAGTACAAATATCGGAGGCATATTTCATTCTTCCATATCTGCTTGTTTTATTCCTCCTCTCCCTCTTGACCTACACATTCTAGTTCCCTCATACAATATTTAACCATACACCTGTTCCTCTAACAAGCTCTTATCTCTCTGTCCACGTCTGTCCTCTCTTTCAGACTTAACATCTTCGACCTTTCTCCTTTCATACTTAGACAGAATCTGAACTCTATAATTATATCTCGAGGCCTCCTCTATCTTAATGAATGAATTAACTCGGGCAAGTGAAGATAACATCTTGATGTCACACGACATCGAGACATCCTGCAGACATTTACAAACATTTACTAATTTCACTAAGCCCATAGCAGCACTAAGCCCATAGCAGCACTAAGCCCATAGCAGCACTATGCCCATAGCAGCAATAAATTCTGGCAGCGCGGCATTTCAAACCCAGCCCCGTTTTATTGTTCTGGTGGGTAACAGCGCAAATGCGAGTATACAAACTTTCTAAAAACTTTTCTCTTGTCAGCTTTCTTATTAACTCTTGATCATTTAGCTCCCATATTACCCCTTCACTCTTTATCTCTCATATTTCCCCTTGACCCTTTAGCTTCAATAATACGCTTTGACCCTTTAGATCTCACATTACCTTTGACCCTTTAGCTCCCATATTACCCATTGACCCTTTAGCTCCCATATTACCCCTTGACCCTTTAGCTCCCATATTACCCCTTGACCCTTTAGCTTCCATATTACCCCTTGACCCTTTAGCTTCAATAATACGCTTTGACCCTTTAGCTCTCACATTACCTTTAACGCTTTAGCTCTTACATTATTATTTGATCCTTTAGCTTCCATATTACCCCTTGACCCTTTAGCTCTCACATTACCCCTTGACCCTTTAGCTCTCACATTACCCCTTGACCCTTTAGCTCTCACATTACCCCTTGACCCTTTTGCTCCTACTTAAAGTATCTTATTCCTTCCCCTCCCTCACACACACCAACATCAGAGAAGGATATCACCAAATATTAGAAACCTTACAGTAATCAAACGTTAAAACGCCACAGACAACAATCATGTTAATCCATGTTGTAATTTGTATTATGTTCCCGGCTCAAGACAAGTGTACATCTTCAGTTTGAGCACCACACGAAATATTTGATCCTGTTTCATGTATGTTCATCTGTGCAGCAACTCGGGATTTTATCGAATATCGGTCGCATAACGGCTGGTCATACATTATGTCATTTTTTTGGGTACAGTTTATGACCCCCCTTTCCCCATTCGTTACCAAACTGTCAATAATTCATAATTCTCTTCACTGCGTAATTATGTCCCCCCTTAACCCAATGTAACTCCCCCCCCCCTTCTAACCACCTTCCCTTTTTTTTGTGTGTGTGTGTGTGTTTTGTAAAGCAGTGCGAAACAAGTATATGATCTATTTCAGATTGTCCTAAAAAAAATACGTGAAATTCAAACAATTTAATTGGAAAATTAAAAACAAAGTTTCACGACTTTTGTCAACTCCGCTCCCCCTTGTCAATAACTGTCACAATTGTTCAGCACCACATCCCCCACATCCACCACATCTACCACATCCACCACATCCCCCACATCCCCCACGCTGTTGACATAATTTATGAACGTCAAAAATCGTAAGATCTCTGGTTCTCTAGTTGGGATTGATTTTTTTGTTTCACAGGTAACTTAAAAACCCTGTACAGGTAATGGCGACTGTTGGTAAAGCGATCTTTACGCTCACAAATTACAACTTTGTTAACACATGGTAATCCATCCTTTATCAGATTGTCGATTTTATTTATTTATTTATTCATTCACACGTGTAATCAATTTTTGTTTGTAAATATTTTTTGTGCTATTGTTGGATCGTTATTTTCACGAAGGTATTATACCGAAACGTCAGTTAGTATGACCTTATACTTCTTTACTATCATAATTATTATTTTCGTTATCTTATTACTTTAATTGTTTTAACGCATGATTACTTATTTATATATTAGTTGTTTGCGTTGCTACAGTCCACGCTTTATCATTGGGTCCTCTCTGACATTCTATTACCCATATATTACATCGTCCATGCACTCAAGGGAAAACATTGTTTTGTGACAGATTTAAACAAAATCTTTACTAATACTACCAACGATAAATACTATCGGTTCACTACCTAGTATATCGCTGCCTAAACAGGGAGCTGCGTAAGCTCAGTTGTTAGCTCACTGTCTTCGCATATGAGTAGTCCTGTGTTCATTCACCAGTTGAGGTGGAAATGTTTTTCAGATCACAACGGCATACCGGATTAATCCCGGAAGTAAAGACTACGAGGGAGAGGATATGGCTACTGCCCGCATTTTCAGAGACTCTGAAATGTGAGATCGCTAACATAGCAATTAATAAATGCTATGGGTTACTTTATTTGACTTTTTATATCGCTGCCTAAATAGCCATCATCTCAAATAACACAATAAACACCTCTACAACCACAATAGTCTAAGAATGCAACCAACCTCTTTACCAACAAAAACACACATTCGGTTGCGTTTGTGGGTCCCACCAATGGCCCACTAGACATACCACCCATGCAACAGAAAACATTAGTAGATGACATGCCGTTATAATACGGTTATCTTTTTATAAAAGCTTCATGGCATGTCATCTATATAATTATGCTTCGCATGCTTGTATTTTGCTGTTGCAGCGCGTTTCATTCTTTAATTGTATATTTGTTTATTCCCATTCCTCCGTGGTTGGGAGGGAGCAGCACTAGGAAGAGGAAACTGACAGCACTGTTGTTTTTTTCCTATGGCTGAGGCCCATCATAGAGGCACAGTTATTCATACGCGACAATCCTTTTGACTTGAACATTTGGTTGCATGCCTGGCGCAATGGAGACGTTAGGCATAACCAGTAGTCATTTGGTAGTGGGAGATGAGCACAGTGAACCTTATCTTGGCTGCAGGGGCTCGGATCAGTGCATATGTTGAAATCTACCTTCCTGGTGGTGTGATAGTTATTCTCTGGCTCTGGTCCGAAGTGAGCCAAAAATCCAGACTTGCCAGCAATATAATTCCATTTTAATAGCGTTGGGTCAAAGGGCATGAGCTCATGTACCGCTGGATCAGCTTTCAACCAACCAACATAAACATTACTGCAACCAACGCAAATATTATCACTACTAATACAATCACGAACTTTGTCAATGCAACCCTCAACTCTCCCAACACAACCATCAACTCTACCAACACAACTCTCCCAACACAACCCTCAACTCTACCAACACAACCCTCAACTCTCCCAACACAACCATCAACTCTACCAACACAACCCTCAACTCTCCCAACACAACCATCAACTCTACCAACACAACTCTCCCAACACAACCATCAACTCTACCAACACAACCCTCAACTCTCCCAACACAACCATCAACTCTACCAACACAACTCTCCCAACACAACCCTCAACTCTACCAACACAACCCTCAACTCTCCCAACACAACCATCAACTCTCCCCTATCTCATATGCTGTTCAACATTTATATAGGAAAGATAGCCAATATTCAGCCCTCTAAAAAGTAACGGACGTTGACCTTTGATGATGAAATTCCAACCTACAGGATCGGTTCCGATAGACAGAGGATAACCAACAAGACATCCAGGAGACATTAGACGGTGCATAGAATTAAGTTCCTATGTCAACCTTTAGGAAGCGGGAATGCTAAGGTGCTCACTGCACAATTGTATAGTGAAGGCTGACCTACCCGAGTCTTTTTCGATGTGCTAAAAATTGATCGTTTGTGATAAATTGCGTTATCCGGGAGTAGTCTTTGATCGTTGTCTATCTTGCAGCCTCTTAATCATTTTCATACAAATTGTCTCAGAAAAGTTATGAACATCAGATGACAAGACAAGATTCCAGATACCCCTGTCCTTGATAGAGCTGGTATCCCAAGCATTGACACGATCCTGATGCAGACACAGATTCGTTGGGCAGGTCATTTGGTTCGTATGCCAGACCATCTTCTGCCAAAGATACTTCTATATGGTGAGCTAGAGAAGGGTATACGATCTCAAGGTGGCCAAAGGAAGCGCTACAAGGACTCGTTAAAGGGCTCACTGAAAGCCTTTGAAATAGACCACGATACATGGGAAGAACTTGCACAAATAGATCTACATGGCGTTATAAAATAAAAAAGAGCACATCATCTTGTGAAAAGAAGAGAAATGCAGCAGCTCAACAGCGGAGAGCAGCTAGAAAGTCACGGATAGATCAAGATCCGTCTACAGTCGGTATTCCATGTCCAAACTGTCCAAGCACATTTACAGCTCGAATAGGGCTCATTAGCCATCTACGAACTCATAATCAAGGACATAACTAAAATTGAATTTTCAAAAGTGGATGTAACAAATGGTCATCATCACTTGTGATGGACGAACAACATATTGCAGGCATAACTTTGACTAAGCGATGCATCGATGTAAGAGAAGGCTTGTAGCACTTACATATCTCGTGGATGCCTGATGATTTAATGATGTGAGCAGCGATGATTGGTCTTCCTTCTTCTTCATCTGGTCATGTCCGTGATCAACTATGGATTAGGAATCTCACGCTCTCACGTTTGCAATGTGAGCTTCTAGAACGTGTACAGAATCAGGGAATGCGGATAGTCCTCGGCAACACCAGGGATATCCCCATCGTGAAAATGATACATATTTGGACTCTTCTCACCACGTTCTCTGCACCATCCTGCTCAAACTAAAACATACATGTGTATCACTGCACACTAGAGACACCCACTCCACAAGAATATCAAAGACATAAAGGGGGCAAGGATTAAGCGTGGCATGTCATGTATGGCGCAAGCTGAACGGACTGTACAGAAGGTAACCACAGTATCGACTTTACCAACAAGATAAAATGGCGTCCAATCGATGAGACAATGTCAGGCTTTGACGGCGTAATTATTACTTTTGGAAGGGATCGTAGTGATTGGGGAAACGGACATTCTTGGAAGGGATCGTATTGATTTGAGAAATGGAAATTCTTGAAAGGGAGCGTAGTGATTTGGAAATGGAAACTTGGAAGGGAGCGTAGTGATTTGGGAAATGGAAACTTGCAAGGGAGCGTAGTGATTTGGGAAATGGAAAAGCACAGGTGGACATCCATCAGCTGATAACTCTTGAGATTATGATATTATGTTCACAACGAATCTGTGTGTCGTGACATGAAGTATGTGTGTCGTGACATGAAGTATGTGTGTCGTGACATGAAGTATGTGTGTCGTGACATGAAGTATGTGTGTCGTGACATGAAGTATGTGTGTCGTGACATGAAGTATGTGTGTCGTGACATGAAGTATGTGCGTCGTGACATGAAGTATGTGCGTCGTGACATGAAGTATGTGTGTCGTGGCAAGAAGTCTGTGCGTTGTGGCAAGAAATCAGTGCCGTCGTGGTATGTAGTCTGGGCGTCGTGAAATGTAGTCTGGACGTCGTGGAAGGAAGCATGGGCGTCGTGGCAAGAAATCTGTGCGCCGTGGCAAGAAATCAGGGCCGTCGTGGCAAGAAGTCTGTTCATCATGGCAAGAAATCAGGGCCGTCGTGGTAAGAAGTCTGTGCATCGTGGCAATATATCTGTGCGTGGTGGCAAGCAATCAGGGACGTCGTGGTAAGAAGTCTGGGCGACGTAGTAAGAAATATGTGCGTCATGCCAGAAATCTGTGTTTCGTGGCAAGAAGTCTGTGCATCGTAACACGAAGAATGTGCGTCATGGCCAGAAATCTGTGCGCCGTGGCAAGACATATGTGCGTCTTGGCTAGAAATCTGTGCGTCGTTACAGGAAGTCTGGCTGACTTTTTATAGCCAGCTCTCGTAGCACAGTCTTTGCCAAGAAGTCTGTACGTCGTGGCAAACGGTCAGGAAGTCGTGGCAAGAGTCAGGACGTCGTGGCAAGAAGTCTGGCAGAAGTTTTATAGCTAACTATCGTGGCACAGTCATTGCCAAGAGCAGTGGAGCATACGGAATACCTACATCCATTATGAGAATAGAAGTCGAGGCTGCTTCTTCCACCTTAAAATTGCTCTCTAGTACCTCAATCAGCACAATAGTTATTGTGTCAGACTTGCAGTCAATGCTACGAAAGATTCAAAATAGCCGATATCGATATGAGTTAACGGCATCATTAGCCATATCCAACCTCCAGGACATCACATGGATGTACTTCCCATGACATCACATGGATTTACTTCCCATGACATCACATGGATTTACTTCCCATGACATCACATGGATTTACTTCCCATGACATCACATGAATTTACTTCCCATGACATCACATGAATTTACTTCCCATGACATCACATAGATTTACTTCCCATGACATCACATGGATGTACTTCCCATGACATCACATGGATGTACTTCCCATGACATCACATGGATGTACTTCCCATGACATCACATGGATTTACTTCCCATGACATCACATGGATTTACTTCCCATGACATCACATGGATTTACTTCCCATGACATCACATGAATTTACTTCCCATGACATCACATGAATTTACTTCCCATGACATCACATGGATTTACTTCCCATGACATCACATGGATGTACTTCCCATGACATCACATGGATGTACTTCCCATGACATCACATGGATGTACTTCCCATGACATCACATGGATTTACTTCCCATGACATCACATGGATTTACTTCCCATGACATCACATTAATTTACTTCCCATGACATCACATGGATTTACTTCCCATGACATCACATGGATGTACTTCCCATGACATCACATGGATTTACTTCCCATGACATCACATGGATTTACTTCCCATGACATCACATGAATTTACTTCCCATGACATCACATGGATTAACTTCCCAGGACATCATATGGATTTACTTCCCAGGACATCATATGGATTTACTTCCCAGGACATACCGGTGTTCGCGATAATGAGAGACCTGTTTTCCAAGTACTAATATGCGGGAAGTTGACAATGGATAAGGAGGATGCACTAAAATTGCTTCATTAGCGACTGATGGACGCGGACAAGCGATTAATGAAACATCAAGACTGAGATTTGAGGAGTGAATTCGGTATTAAATGTGGAAGAACTAGTAGAACTAAATGCATGCTTGGCAGAATGGTCAATCAGTGAGCCACAGGAATCGTCAGTATGCATGTCCTTCATCCCCTGCTAGGGGAGACTGAGAACTAATGTATCTACCCGAAGTGCAATGATGGTGGTTAATAACCAAACATATCAACTCTCCAAATTATTATCAACGCTCCCAACATAACCATCAACACTCCCGATACAACCATCAACTCTACCAACATAACTTTAATTTAGCCACTATTATACAACACAGTTCACTTTCATGAACTACAATAGATATCAGCATAATAATCACAATAATTATCATAACTATCACAATAATTGTCATAACTGTCACATTAATTTTTATAACTATCACAATAATTATTATAACTATCACAATAATTATCATAACTATCACAATCATTATCATAACTATCACAATAATTATCATAACTATCACAATAATTATTATAACTATGACAATAATTATCAGAATGACTATCATAATAACTATCACAATAACTGTCACAATAATTATCATAAACTATCACATTAACTATCACAATAATTGTCACAATAACTATCGCAATCATTATCACAATAATTATCATAACTATCACAATCATTATCACAATAACTATGAAAATAAATATCACTTAAACTATCACAATATCTATCACAATATCTATCACAATAATTATCACAACTATCATAATAGGAATACAATTACTGAGTAAGTCACTAAATTAATAAATGTTCAACTCTATATTCAGAGCAGATATCACGGAAATACTCATTCGGACAAGACAACATAACATATCATCAGTTTCGCAATGCTGCATGCCTGGCAATAGGACGTCAATCAAATCTCCAATTAAAGTAAGTACAGATTTGCATACATTCATTGTGATAATGCTCAAGTAGTAAATATAATATCCACCCTGTACACGTCCAGGTAACTGTTATGATAAAGAAGCCTTTATTTCCACCGCCTATAAAAGCCTATGGACAGAATAATAAAAGAGGCAAAAAGTACAGAGGGCAACATCACCGATTCAGAACAAGAAAACTCAGAGCAACCACACAATGAAATAAATGAACTACTTTACGCAGACGATCAGAGCCTCATATACGAAAACGAAGAACAACTACAAAATCATGTTAACTCACTATCTACAATATGTAGAAAATACAACATGAAGATCAATACACAAAAGACAGAAACTATGAAAATATGCAGAACACCAAGTCCACTAAACATACAGATAGACAACATAGGAGTAAAACAAGTAACAGAGTTCAAATATCTCGGTAGTATTTTTACAGAAAATGGAGGCATCGACAGAGAAATAGAGATGAGATGTCAAAAGGCAAATGCAGTAACATACCAACTGTCACCACTTCTTCTTCACCCCACGATCGAGATGGAAGTTAAGAGACAAATGATCTACAGTATATTCCTACCAACACTGTGTTACCAGTGCCAAACCTGGTCTCTCTCATCTTCACATTACAGAAAGATAGTGACATGTGAGATGAAATACTTGAGGAAAGCTGCCGGGGTCACCAGGCTTGATAGATTACGAAATGAATATATCAGAGAAAGAATAGGTATAATATCTTGTACAGATTACATAGAGAGTGTACAGATCAAGTGGTTTGGCCACATTATGAGAATGCATCACTAAAAGTTGCCCGTACAAGCATATAACCAAATGAGATCAGGGTACAAAGCCAGAGGAAAACCACGGAAAAGATGGATAGAAAACGTCAGGGACATCATGAACAGACACGGTCATAGCACAAGCCAAGGCCACACATCTGGTTTTAGAACGCAAGCTCGAGCTCCAATCACCCCTACGCATAACGGCAAGAGTGGATAACAAACCACCTGGGGAAGGACAATAGACAATAAAACCCTTTCTGCACTCATTAACAAGAAATATGCAGTAATGAAAGTTATAAATATGATATAACATCATGAGTTGAACATCACAATTAGATGCAGTAATGAAAGTTATAGAGTAAAAACTATCAAGAATTTATTGAATTGTCACATCAAAAAATGAACACAATATTTCAAAAAAGATCTAAAAGTATATATTTGTTTCTGAATTATTAAAATTTACTGAATTCTTCGTTTCTATCTCTCTTCCCAATAGAAATGTATAACAATTTTTCTCATGTATCCTGACTCAATTGATAGAGAGAAACCTGACTCAATTGATAGAGAGAAACCTGACTCAATTGATAGAGAGAAACCTGACTCAATTGATATAGAGAGAGAAACCTGACTCAATTGATAGAGAGAAACCTGACTCAAATGATATATAGAGAGAAACCTGACTCAATTGATATAGAGAGAGAAACCTGACTCAATTGATATAGAGAGAGAAACCTGACTCAATTGATATATAGAGAGAAACCTGACTCAATTGATAGAGAGAAACCTGACTCAATTGATATATAGAGAGAAACCTGACTCAATTGATATATAGAGAGAAACCTGAATCAATTGATATATATAGAGAAACCTGACTCAATTGATATAGAGAGAGAAACCTGACTCAATTGATATATAGAGAGAAACCTGACTCAATTGATATATAGAGAGAAACCTGACTCAATTGATATATATAGAGAGAGAAACCTGACTCAATTGATATAGAGAGAGAAACCTGACTCAATTGATATATAGAGAGAAACCTGACTCAATTGATATAGAGAGAGAAACCTGACTCAATTGATATATAGAGAGAAACCTGACTCAATTGATATATAGAGAGAAACCTGACTCAATTGATATATAGAGAGAAACCTGACTCAATTGATATATAGAGAGAAACCTGACTCAATTGATATAGAGAGAGAAACCTGACTCAATTGATATAGAGAGAGAAACCTGACTCAATTGATATAGAGAGAGAAACCTGACTCAATTGATAGAGAGAGAAACCTGACTCAATTGATATATAGAGAGAAACCTGACTCAATTGATATATAGAGAGAAACCTGACTCAATTGATATATAGAGAGAGAAACCTGACTCAATTGATATAGAGAGAGAAACACGTTATTGTATCAGCTAGATGTCTATTATGGGTGTAATATAACTTCAGAGACATGTCCGTTTTCATTGCTACTTACAAAGTAATGAAAAATTACTAAAAGAAATTCAATCTTCAGATAATTAAAAGAACAAGGTGGCGCATGAATAGAAATAATGAGAGATACATTTTTTTCTGTAAATGTGGAGTGAGAGCACCAATAGTGACCTCAAAGAGCAAAAAATAAATCAAGACGTGGGCAAATTTTCAAGTCCGTGTGTTAAATTCAGAATTGTACGTAACGGATCGGACCAAATCCGAGAAATATAAACAATATTTTCTTTGGAATTCCATTCGATGGGACAATGAAATTTTTGAAATTAACTCAGTGGTTCCCAAGCTATCTAGCTGACGCCCCGCTTAGAAGTTCTGCAAAAGCTTTACGTCTCCACCCCCACCCCACTTTTAGATCCTCATTAAACCTTACCTCCAATATGTCAACTACGTCATAATTCCCAGACACTATTTTCGCTAAAACCGAGCATGCGGCGTGGAGAATGTAAAACAAAAATGCTTTGCTATTTTCATTAGTACCACATTTCGCAAACATATAACCACATGAACCGTCTATATAACAATTATTTGTATTTAGAACAATAGTCATTATTTCTTGTGCTTTTCTTAAATATATTTTTTGAAAAATACTAATATTTTTAACTGAACAAAATCGGAAACTAAATAATGTTTTTAATACGCTCAATTCCTAAATCACTTCTCGTCCCACGTGAGATCACCTCATGTCCTCCCAGTGTGGGAACCACTGGGTAAATAGAGAATTATGTGTTTCTTTACACATCAAAATACTTAAAGGATGTCCATAATTTACATCAAAACGATTTGCTAACTTTCCTATACAAAAAAATTTCAATCGCAATTAATCATGAAAGACCAGTAAAATAACTAACTCCATCTGAAGGCCCAGTAAATTAATTAAATCAATTTGTGGGTCAGTAAATTCATTAAATCAATCTGAAGGGCCAGTAAAATAATTAAATTAATCTGAAGGGCTAGGGAATTACTTAAATCAATCTGAAGGGCTAGTAAAATAATTAAATCAATATGAAGGGCCAGTAACATTACTAAACCAGAAGGACCAGTGAAAATTGGCTTGGTGGACCAAGTCTGGCTCTCGGACTGCATTTTCCCCTCACTCTTGAACTAAACAAACATTAACAGAGATAAATCAGCAAAGGCAACAAGGAAAGTGAAAAATATGAAGAAACTACGATAGAGATTGGGATAAAATACATTTATAAGTCTAGCAGAAAGTCTTGTAGAAAGTTAGTTAGTTAGTTAGTCGTCGGATCATCATCACTGCAAACTGGACACATCCATAGTTGCTCCGATCTCTCCTTGAGTGTATCCGCCATCACACTTCTGCTGACAGTACCGGTCCTATGCTGGTTGACTATCATTCTTCTGCGCCCTCCAAAATGTTCACCTCTAGCAACACCGCATCTCAATCCCTGATCTTTAATCCTAGCCATTGAAAAGGAATCATCATCCACATTAGTCTCACTCTCGCGTGTTATATCTCTTAAAGAGTTCAAAACGTCAGCGCGATCCATTGCCCCATCGCCATTTGCCACAATCGCACACGATGCCAGTTGATCCGCTCTTTCATTGCCTCGAACGCCCACATGTCCCGGCACGAAAATAAATGTAACCGCTTTCAAGCTCGCATTTCTCAAGGCCTCAATCCACTGTTCGCGAACGAGACCCACTTGTACCTTCTTAATCATACTCATAGAGTCACTCAAGATGCAGACCTGCGTTACTTTCTGTGTGCGTAGCCACTCAAATGCCTTGGTCACCGCCATAGTCTCCATGGTCATACTACTCGTAGTGACCGCAAAGGCACCACTTTCCTCCTTGATCGTTTTACCTACGCACTGAGCTGTAAAGGCCCAAGCACTGCGAACATGCCTAATTACAGATCCATCAGTGTATATAATCACATCCCCCTTTTTGGTATTCTCACTGATTAAAGCCTGCACTTGTTTCTCCACAGCTGTGGGACACCATTCTCTGCATTCCCTGCTAAGTGATATTACTACTCTCAAACAAGTTTCGAAATCTGTGGGTAGACCTATCCATTCCGCACCAGCTGCTACATCCTGTAATCGACACACGCTTTGTATTACATCCTCAGCACGTCCCATCCACGACCTTCCTCTCTTGAGTCTGCTGCCTTTAACTTTCTGTATTTCGGAATGCAACGGGTGTTCCTTATCTGCATGTATTTGAAGGTACGCCCGTGCACGGCCATACTGTAATCTATGCTCAGCTGTTGGGCAGTCAAGTAGGTATCGCATAGCTCTTGTCGATGTGTCTCTTGTGCATCCCAGAATGATACGCATTGCTGCATTCTGGACTCTATCCAGTCTTTCGATCTGAGTTTGGCTAAGAGTCAGAATTGCCAGTGCATATTCCACCACAGCCACAACCAAACCCTGGTACAAAAGAAATAACAATCTTTGCTCACACTGCGCAGCAGCCATAACCTTCATTGCTGCTAAGCCTTTGCCTGCCCTTATGATAATGTGGTCAACATGTTCCCTGAAACTCAGGCTTCTGTCAAAAAACACACCCAGATATCTCATTGTGCTAGTTCTTTCTAAACTTTTCCCGGACAACGAAACTTGTGGCATTGGTGTCTTTACCATGTGATTGTTCAAGGAAAACCACGTCACGAATGCCTTAGACGGATTAACCACTGCTCCCTTATCTCGACACCAATTTGTCAGTCTGTCCAGCTCCTTCTGTAGTTCCACGACGCACTCTTCTCGATTTCTGCCCTGTCTAAACACCAGGATATCATCGGCATATGACATCGTTCTGCCAACACCTGTGATTTGATTGTCAGCGATATGTACTGTGTATACATTGAAAAGTACAGGAGATAGAGGCGATCCCTGTGGCAGGCCAGGGCTAATAACCGCTGGTGTAGATATCCAGTTACCACACTTAAGAACTACATCCCTGTGCATCAGGGCGGCGCCAACCCAACGCACGACAAAAGGATTAACTGCAAGATTTAACAGCTGGTGCATCGATTTGAATGGCTTGATGAAATCGCATCTTTTTTTGGAGATGCGGTTAGTCAAGTACTGAAAAACGCGTGTGCAATTGTTGCTAGGCGACTTGGTGCCGTAGAACGGATTGGTTCAATTCCCGTTAGTCTCAAGAATTTTTAAAATTGTCCTCTGGCTTCCTACTTAAATTTACTTGTATAAACAATTATTTGAAGCAAAAATGTATTGTCTATATATGTTATCCATGTTTACAAGAAGACATATCGGCCCTTGTATAACTAATACGGATATTATGTTATGTGTTTGTTGTTACTGAGGATATTTCAATACCTGTACGGGATGTTTGTTGTTGTTGTAATAGTCCTTGTCTCGATTGGTCCGTTCGGGTGACTTTGTGTGCACGATTTGAATGGCTTGATGAAATCGCATCTTTTTTTGGAGATGCGGTTAGTCAAGTACTGAAAAACGCGTGTGCAATTGTTGCTAGGCGACTTGGTGCCGTAGAACGGATTGGTTCAATTCCCGTTAGTCTCAAGAATTTTTAAAATTTTCCTCTGGCTTCCTACTTAAATTTAGCTGTATTTTTTGTACTTTTCAGTGCCTTCCTGATTTCTTCAACTGTGATTAGCATATGGTTGTCCATGCTCAAGTTCTTACACGTGTCTGTGAGCGTTTTCCTGATTTCTTGATATACCTCCACATTTCTCTGACCAATTTGTGCGGTGTAGTGTGCCAGCAATGCCGCACCTTTTGTCTCTTCCGTCTTCTGCCAGACGGTATCGTCGCTCTGGAAATCGGCAAAAGTCACGCGTCTTGTGAGACAATTCATGGGTTTGTGTAACCGCCAGAACAATTTTAGTGACTTTTCGCGTGTGATCTCTTTGCAAAATTCGTCCCATTTTGACGCATTTGCTGACTTTGCAATATCTTTGAATGTTTGGACTAAGATATCTTTCTTCCGTTTCCATTGTGCGACCTCCATGGGCTGAGCCGCAACACATTTCCGTGCCCTGTGCCATAGTGATACTGCTTTCCGTTTCTCGCTCCATGCCCTTTGAACCTCTTCGTTCCACCAGGGGGGCCTATCCCACACCAGATTTCCCACTACTTGAGCCTTACGTTTGTCTTGTCGAATTCTGCTCACAACATCCACTCCTCTGCGATCATATTTAAAGGATCTTACCTTTGGCCTTATCTGCTTACTTTTGTCATTTTTTAAGAGAACAACACATGGGAGGTGGTCACTGCCATGATGCCCCAGCACGTCCCATTTGCAGATAGCCACAGCAGCTGATGACACCAATGCCAGGTCGATAGCGCTATCATCATCACCATCCCTGCTTGCCATCCTTGTTATACGGCCATCGTTAAGGCACACCAGGTCCGTATCTGTCAGGGCCTCCTCAAGTTCTCTTCCCTGTTTGTTCGAAGCACTATTGCCCCATGATGTACCTTTCGCATTGAAGTCACCACAAAAGAGGATCTCCTTTTCCTGTTCCATTATCTCCCCTAGGATCTTCCAAACCTGAAGATCAATGCTCGTGTTGCAGGCATACACATTTACAATCATGATTGGGTGCTGGACCCTCACTGCCTGTAACTGGATATTGTCACTATCCCACTTGGACATATCAACCTCGCATACACTAAAACCCTCGCGTACTAAGATTGCCTGTCCAAGATGTCGCCTGTTGTAGAAACACTGAAATCCGGCTATCCTGATATTACCACTATCACCTAGCTGTGTTTCTTGCAATGCAATGACGTCAGCCTCATAATACATCTTTTCTAGCTCTGTTCTACGCTTGTGTACACTGGCCACATTCCAAAACAGCATACGCACGTTTTTAATTCCTAGCCTAGCTGTTTTCGATCTCGTTCTTCTAGCACCCGCCCGGTGACTTTTCCTTTTTGAGCCACCTCGTTTAGGCCGCTTGATATTGGCCGCCATTTTTCAAACAGTGTGACAACGAATACACTCACGAAGACTTCAGCTCAGATGCACGCACTCCGTTAGCACCGGCGAAGATCTTAATGAGTGGACCTCCTGGTCAGAGAATAACAACACATCACCACACAATCTCCTAAATGAAAACAACATCAATGGTTTCTTTTTTGACTTCCGGTCAAAATGGTGGATAGCAACGCAAGTGTTTTGTGTGTCACCAACAGTTTCACTTGAACAATGGATATATTCGTCTTGTAGAAAGTCTTGTAGAAAGTCTTGTAGAAAGTCTTGTAGAAAGTCTTGTAGAAAGTCTTGTAGAAAGTCTTGCATGACATTGTTCTAGAACCAACCCGATAGGGAAAAACCAATCGAGAATCATGAATCACTCGCAGTTAAAAATCAGTATAGAAGAGATAGGTGAGCCATTAAATAATTACGTAAAGATAAAACAGGTATAGAATAAATATGTGAGCCATGAAAAAATTACATTAAGACAAAAACTGTATGGAAGAGATAGAAAGATTAAATATAGGCAAAAAATGTATAGAAGAGATAGGTTAGAGCATGGAAAGAGTACATAAAGACAAAAAAGGTGTAGGTGTATTGAAAGTCTTTACTCCGCAGGGCGAACAAAGCAGAATCAAATGTTCGCATTATGTTTTTTATTATGCACTAACATTTCACGTTTTTTATCCAGTGTGTTTCATTTAAAACGTGCTTTTAACTATAAATGTCCCCATGAAGTAATTTTCACAGATATTTTCACCAAAATGAAATGCTTTTCACTACAAATGTCCTGAAGTGCTTTTCAGACATTGTTCCCAAAAGAAAAGTACTTTTCACTACAAATTTCCCGAAAAATTACTTTTCAGACATTGTTTCCAAATAAAAGTGCTCTTCACTATAAATTCCCAAAGAAGTACTTTTCACAGTCACTGTTCTTTTAATAGTGCTTTTCACTATGCATATACCAAAGAAGTACTTTTCACATATATTGTTCCCAAAACAAACAAAAATGCTTTTCACTACAAATGTCCCGAAGAAGTACCTTTCACAGACATTGGCCCACAAAAATAAGTACTTTTCACCAAAACTTTGTCCGGAAAAAGTATTCCCATTACGACTTTTTGTGTTGCTGCGAATTGTAAAAAAAAACACATTCCTTTTTTTTCATGAGTTTGTTTCTATTTGGAGACGCTCTTTAAGTAAATGTGGGGTCACCATCCTGTGACATTTGCAACAAAATGTGACAAAGCATGTAAATACACTCGGAGAGTGATCGATTTCCCTGTGGCCAGGACAGATCAACACTGGTAACCATTATGTTCAGGCTTATAGGCTAAATGCAAATATATACAATGCCAGGGGAGACAAATACAAATACTCGTTACACTAGTATTGGAAAGATATTGAGTAAGGTTGTGTTTTTTTTTTATCTCCCCTTCGTCAGGATGAAGGTTCCAAATTTGGTAGACCGTATGTATCTGTGGGTAGTTTCAGGACAGAACAATGTGGAATCACTGTCGTAAATGTTGAGAGTTTCAAACCTCGACCCAAAGGTTTTATCTATATTACGTGTCTTTTACTGGACGTTGTCATGGTTGAGAACTATGTAAGTCTATCGGTTCTGTGCAAGCTGCCCGAATATCTTCTAGTGGCATGTTCAGAAGATCTTTGATGTTATGTTTCCATCGTAGTCGTGGACTGCCTCTTGTTCTCTTTCCTGGAATATTGTCCTCAGTGATTATTTTTTTTTAGGGATCTCCCTAGCGTAGTGGTTAAGCTGTTTGCCTTGTGTTCAAGAGGTCATGAGTTCGAAACCGGGTCGTGTCGTTTTGTTTACAGGGGGATTTTTTCAAAGATATCTTTTGATTATCACTTGAAGTCACGGAGTTACGTGCTATGAGTGATACTCTCGGCAAGCGGCGTGCCGCTCGATGAGAGGAACGGAGTACATATGGGAAATCGAGTACAGTGACGTCAATCTTCTACGGCTTTTAAACCCTTTAAACCCTGTACCACAAGTTATCATATATTGGACCCATAGGTTACTTGAACATAAAGTTAAGAAACATGTTTACAATTCTTCCTCCAACCCCACACTCTTTACCGTAATGACACTACCTGAACATATAATTTCTAGCACAATATGTCATCAAAAAATGCCGAAGAGTTGTTTTAGAACAACCTTTCATTTATTTAACTAACTTCTCTTTGGTCCTGACACTCCTTGGAATGCTTTTCGCGCTTCCATCCATGGAAACTGCCAAGATCGGCTATCCGTAGTTTCACTCCATGTTTGCTATAATGTTGTTATAATTTAGTTAGTGTAAGTGTTCTCATCCTACTCATGTATTGACAAACGCATTAGCTGAAACGTCGACTGTGCTTTCATTATGGCGCTGAACGTGATTTATTTAATACTATAGATTCGTATTCTGTACATTACTCTGTCCGGTCCTACCATTATTTTTGTTACCGGGTTCCATGACACATTACCTACATTTGTTGATATTACTGCTACATACGGCACTTATTTCCTGCAACAACTTATTTTTAAAGATATACCACCTCTGCCATGTTTAGATTGTGCTCGTCTGCAGCTACTATTGGTTTTACTACAACTTCTTGTTTAAAGTAAAACATCTGAAAGCAGCAGTTTCTGTATGTACTTGTGAAGAATTAAAAATTCAGCAGAACAACAACGGACATTGGCTACACAGCCATGAGCTGACTAAAAAAAATCATCTAAACTCCACATCCCATGTCTAACGTGTCCAATGAACTTTGCTGCGACCAGCATAATGCTTATCAACCACCGACAAACACATAATCAAGAACATAACTCAAATTGAATTTCGTAAAATGGATGTAACAATAGAGTTATCACAATAGGGTCCTCTTTATTCCCCGGGGTGTCCTCTTTTTTTAAGGTCTTAAATTTATGTCCCGTAGGGTTTTTTTAAATATTCAAAAATGTGTTTGGGTTTTTATTTTCCGCACTTTTATTGAAATTTTCCTTATTATTACTGTAACGAGGGATATAAAAATGTCCAACTAAAACTATTCAAAATTATTTCAAACAATATGTATGGCGTGTCTCAATCTTGTTGTTTTTCATGCTATTCACAGAAAAAAATTAAGATTACTCATATTTTATTGAATTATCCCAGCCAAAGTCGGATGTGTCGGATTATTTGCGAAATTAAAAGAGAGGCACAACGTATTTTCATTCTCTGTGCTACATTCTGCTGGAAATATAGTATGACCATGGGCTGCTTAAAAGATATCCAGCGGGGGTTTTAGAAGAACGCTGAAAAAGAAGATGAAAAATAATGACCTAGGACATGCTATGTAACAGGCAGGTGTACTAACCCATTTTACGTCACTGCGTACTGTTACTCTGACAATTGTGCTTTTTTTCATTGACTAATGAAACAGAGTATAAATAAATTACCAATGAAAAGCATGATATTAGAAGGGTTTAACGCAGGCAGCACGCAGGCCTGTTATCTCGAAGGTCCCAGATGCCCTTTAATCAGGCAGCAAATTAAAGTGAGGCAGAATCTGCTATCCAGTGCCTGATTAAGATGAAAATTCCAATTCATTATGAGAAATGTTTTAATCAAAATAGCAATATAAAAATATTCGTGGACAAATATAAGAATGATAGAAAATTGATTGATTTTTGTCTCATCCAAAGTGGACACAATATCTCGAAAGATCTTTTTCTTCAGCATTCATTCTTAAACTTTCGCGGGGTCTCTCTTGTAGGAGGACAGTGTTCCTACTATATTTCCAGCAGGATTTAGGCCCAGAGAATGAAAATGTGTTGTTTGACCATTTTATTTGCGACAATGGCCCCGACACATGCGTCTTCGAAGGTTGAAAGATTTATAGGTGCAATACAAGAATCAGTGGACAGGTTTCTACGGAACAAATAGATAACAGAATTAAACGGAACGAAATTCCGATAAAGACGCATCTACCGACGCATCCAATATTCTACACGTTGCGGGATGAGAGCCCCTGATTACTCGACATGCGCGCTTCACGCTGAGTTGGAGGTGGATGCCCAATTCGTTGCGCGCAAAGCGCTAGATCGGTATTTTAAGTTTCGACTTTTAAGTTTCCGAGATAGTGCAATAGCATTATGAAATTTAAAAGTTGGTATATTGTCACGTGATTTGTCCACTGATTGTTGTATTGTACCGATTTAAAAGTATATAATTCATTCAGAATTATTAAATGTACTCAATTCTTCTTTTCAATATCTCCTAACAATGGAAATGTGAAGCGACATTTCTTCTTTATCCTGGTTCAACTGACACAGGAGAGTAACAAGCTCTAATACCTGTTGTCAGATGTCTCATATTTATGTAATACTAGATTCGTTCGGAACCCGTCGTCCCGCTGGTACGAAATGTATTGGGTTGCTTGTACTACTGATATGCCTCACATTTTCAATGTGCTTGACAATTCGGCTCACCGTATGGGAACTTCGCCGAAGACGGATGAGTCGGGTCATTGATGCAAATAAAACGGCGACACAATTCATTTTCATTCTCTGGACTACATCCTGCTGGAAATCTAATAGGACCATAGTCCTGCTACAAGGAAGATCCAGCGGGAGTTTGAGAATGAACGCTGAAGAAGAAGAAGTATGAGAACTGAAGCGTGTATGACATCATGCAGTCCATAACCAATATGTTATGAATTAATAAATGTGAATGTCACGGTGAAAGGCTGGCTCGCATCTTCGTTGACGAAACCATTGATGTTGGTTCATTATAGCGCCGTTCATCAGATTGACAATCCCGCTTCACAATAACATTTGTATACAAAAATATCGTCTACTCTGAATAACGTAACGACACCCAATCGTTTTGATTGGATGTCGCACATTAATTCCGTGACGTAAATGCGCTATTTATAAATCGTTCCGGTGAGTCTGACAGACCACGGCTCTTTTATTCTAGATAACTTCAGAGACATGTCTTGCCGACATTTTCATAGTTATTTACAAAGTCATAAAACATTGCTAACACAAATTGACTCTTCAGAGAAGTTTCAGAATAAATATCACTCACGAATAGAAATAATGAGAGCTAAATGTTGTTTTCTGTAGATATGCAGTAGTAAGGCTATGTGTTATTAATTTGAATAAAGTCAGAAAAATAAGATACATTTTGTTATTGAATTTTTTAAAACGTTTAATTTTAATAATATAATTTGTTAGAAATGTATGTATTTTCTTATGTAAATTGTAAGATTTATGCTGTTTCCTGTTAGAATGTGTATAACATGTAATTTTTTTATTTGTAAGAAAAATATATTCTTTTTGTGTTCCTTTTTTTCTCTTTGTGTTCCCTTTGTGATCGTTTTCCCCTCTTTTTGTCTACTTTTTGTGTTTTTTCATCCTCTTTTTGTTATTTTTTGTTTATGTTTCTTTTCCCTTTTTGTCCTCTTTCTTTGTTCCTTTTCCTCTTTTCGTCCTCTTTTTGTCCTATTTTTCTTTTTTTCCTATTTTTGTCCTCTTCTTGTCTTATTTGTACAAGATGGAAATATGGTAACCCTGTGTACCAGATAATCGTCAACGTGGGGGTGAACAGACAACATTTACTGGCAAAATATCCAAGAGATGGTGTCAACACGCAAGCACATTCTAGACGTATATTTGTTAATCACTTGAATAATTCATTTCAAATGTGGCAAATTACTATGAGAACTTCTAATATGTTTGCGATGTTGTGACGCTAGAGACATGGTAAGGACTGTCTGAGACATGGTAAGGACTGTCTGAGACATGGTAAGGACTGTCTGAGACATGGTAAGGACTGTCTGAGACATGGTAAGGACTGTCTGAGACATGGTAAGGACTGTCTGAGACATGGTAAGGACTGTCTGAGACATGGTAAGGACTGTCTGAGACATGGTAAGGACTGTCTGAGACATGGTAAGGACTGTCTGAGACATGGTAAGGAATGTCTGAGACATGGTAAGGAATGTCTGAGACATGGTAAGGACTGTCTGAGACATGGTAAGGACTGTCTGAAAACACTAACATTTCCATGAGCATATTACAGTGTAAATATTTTCTAGCTATCATCATCATGAGGTGCCGTCTCCGCATGGAAGATTTGCTGCAGCGGACCTCATACATCGTCGTTCTCCGGCCTTGATAGGACACTTTGCTAGACTGTAACCTGTCGATCTAATGATGTTTCCCTCCCATACATATCTTTGCCTATCTCTTAATCGCCATCAGTTCCCTATACATTGATGATGTCTTAAAATGTGCATGCACGTTCCAGAGTTTGGTTGGTTTCTATCCTTCGCTCTAGAAACTGAACCAAGATGAACACAGAAAGTGCACAATTAATTCGTGAAACATCATTAGATGATTCGCTGACCTTTCCGCGGGCGTATAGCGTGCGCACATTCCATGTGCTGATAACACATTTTTCGGTAAGTTTAAGAGCTTTGTTCTTTATTCTCTGTGTGTGTTCATCCATTGTAGTATTTCAGTGGGCGAAAGGTTTAGCTAGTGGTGCCCATCTCCTCTCCAGCTCCTCCAAAAATAGCATGGTTCGGACTTGTATGCAGGCACGATTCCTTGTCAAAAACAATACTGCAGGGAACTGTCGAGGGTGGAAGAAGCGGAGGAGGACAAATAAAGGCATGGACAGACAACATCAAGGAATTGACAGGACAAGATATTTTCACACTCATCCGCATCGCTGAGGATAGAATTCGCTGGAGGACTCTGTATGCGGAAACATCCAATGTGGTATCCCTACGACCATGAAGGGTTACAGGTTTATTGATTGATAAGATGATTCGTGAAACATCATGAGATGATTCGTGAAACATCATGAGATGATTCGTGAAACATCATGAGATGGCCATGATACAATCTGTCAGAATGCATTAAAAATGCAAGAGACAAAAGAATTTGAACCGTTGCAGGAAACTGTCGATGCAGAGACGGCACTTGATAATGATGAATAAATGTGGTTGAGACATCATGGACATATTATGGACATATCATGGACATATCATGGACATATTATGGACATATCATGGACATATCATGGACATATCATGGACATATCATGGACATATTATGGACATATTATGGACATATTATGGACATATCATGGACATATCATGGACATATTATGGACATATTATGGACATATCATGGACATATTATGGACATATCGTCATTGAAAGTGCAGGCCAGTGTGATGCCGGGGAGAGGGAGGCCGAAAGGGGGAAAAATAGCAATACTGTTTCCCTTCCATGTATGTCATAAGAGATGAACAAGGATGTGAAGGTTGTGAGTGAAGTTGACTGTTTCATTCCGTATAGGGCCAAAAGTGAGCCAGAAGCCATGCTTAAGGTACAATGCGTCTTGCCGAAAGGTACAGCTATCGCAGCTATTTGGTAAACCATGAAAAAACGCATTTTCGTTCTCCGGACTACATCCTGCTAATCTACAGGAGTATGACAACGAACGCAGGAGAAGACTGGAAACGCAGAACAACTCACTCGAGTTCTCTTACCTCCCCTACTAAACATCAAATAATTTTTACAAAATCATAAACAGAAGATAAATTGCCGTTTGACAAGCGGACAAAAATCAACAGAAATCGAAAAACATACAAATAATATATGATTAGATTTGACAGGAAAGACATAATATCTATAAACAAGACAATGAGGCTAATCCGTAGCCTCACAAGCCAATTAGGAAAACTGAATTAATGTTCGCGGTTTTCATTACAGATTGTTGGGTATTTATTGTTGAATATAAGCACAAACCGCCTTTGTGTTACAGAGGCCCGAAAGGGGTGGAGGCTGCATGCTTGTAGCAGGAAGCGACTAAGTAGGTTGTGAGATTGATTTGGCTGCCCCATCCCATATAGGATTAGATTGATCGGCGCAGATATCGCAGCAAAGCTGCTAACCATAATACAACGCATCCCGTTTTTCTGACGACATCCTGATAATTGTTTGGTAACGGACGAAGAAGAAAAAATAACAGAAGAAAAATAATAAAACAACGTGGTGGGAGATGTGAATCGACAGCTAAAACATGAACAGGAATGGCTAAAGTACTCTCAGTGACATGAGGATAATACTAACATCTAAATAAATGACAAACAAGTTAACACACAATTAGCATTATAAAATGTTGTCTTCTATATATGATCAAATACATACATTAATGTATGGCTCAGGAACATGGATAGTAAATAAACAACTAGAAGACATAATTGATGCTTTTGAGACTTGGATATGTATTCTTCTTCTTCATCGTTCATTCTCAAACTCCGGTTGGATCTCTTTTGTAACAGGGCCATAGTCCTATTAGATTTCCAGCAGGATGTAGTCCAGATAATGGAAGTGCGTTTTGTCGCCGTTTTATTTGCCGTAATGGCCCAACACATTCGTCTTCGGTGGAGGATATGTATAAAAATAGAGATAACTTCATGAAAAGAGAAGAAAACGAACACATAGGTTCTAACAGTACTGAGTATGAAAAAAGAACTATTGAAGAAAATAAAGATGTAACAATTTAAATATTTAGGACATATTAAAAGATATTACACCTTGTTGAAGACATTACTTACGCATGTGGTTGCGTCTGTGGGTCTCACCAATGGCCCACTAGACAAACCACCCATGCAACAGAAAACCTTAGTGGATGGCATGCCGTTATATTGAGGTTATCTTCTTATAGAAGCTTCATAGCAAGTCATCTATACAATTATGCTTTTATTTTGTTATTGAAATGTGTTTCATGTTTACCTGAATGTATATGTATGCACCCTATGTGGTTGGGAGGGAGCCAGAGATGTACTGTGCAGCACTGGGGAGGAGGAAACTGACAAAACTGTTTTTCCCTATGGCTGAGACCCATCATATAGGCACAGTGACACTGGACGTGACAATCCTTTTGACTTGAATATTTGGTTGCATGCTTGGAACAATAGAGAAGTTCGGTATAACCAGTAGTCAATTGGTGGCGGGGAATGAGCACAGTGAACCCTATCTTGGCTAAAGTGGCTAGGAGCAGTGCATAGGTTGAAACCTACTTTCCTGGAGGTGTGATAGTTATTGTCTGGCTCTGTCCTGGGGTAGGCCGAAAATCCACAGACTTTCCAGCAATATAATGCCTTTTAATGGCATTAGGTCAAAGGGTATGAGCCCATGGACCGCTGGATCAGCAACCAACCAACCAACCAACCAAGGAAATAGATTTTTAAAGAAGCAGGAAAGTAGTAGACACACGGAAACTGATTGTAGAAAGAATAAAACATAAAAGTTTCAAAGCTTAATCACGATGGATATTGCTGAAATTGTATATGGAAACCTACCACGAGATGAACAAGTTACAGTCTAGCAGAGTGCTATAAAGAAGCAAGAGACATGCGATGTTTGAGGTCCGCTGCTGTCAACCTTCTTTGTGGAGACGACACTTGATGATGTAGAAGTACATACGTTTAAGCATGACCATCTGCAGGTATAAAAGACCCCTGCACATAATTTGGACTTCATTCGCTACGTTCACGATTATTGTCGTGTTTTCCGTTGGTCATTATTGTGTGCAACATGGAACCGCCTTGGATATTTTTGACACATGACTCGAAGTGCATAAATAGTGACCAATAAAAATCCCGATAATAATTTAAAAAAACGTAACGAATGAAGGCTTATTTAATTCTGTGCAGATGTCTTCTATTACAGACGGCCATGATTTCAGAGAATAAATTTAATGTTTAGATCGAAGACACGATAATTGATCGAATAATGCTACCAGATAAGCTTCCAATGTTTAATAAATTTTTTTTTGGGGGGGGGGTGGAAAGCGTCTATATATTTGCATAACATCTTTCCAACTTTGAGTAGAATGCGACGATAAGACACGTGATTTACAATCGACCCTTCACCTAACTCTCGCCACATCCTCGTTCTCCTTCAGTTCGGCGTATCCATAATTCTAATCTAGGAAATTTATTTCCAGAATAGTTCTATTTTACATTATTCATAGTTGCCAGATTGTTCATTTCGTATTCAAAATTTAAAAATTTGATCATTTAAAAATACAATTGCCCATAAGAGTAGTGTTGATGCTATTTTTACCTATTTAAAACTGCATTCAGTTTTACAAATTCTCTTGTTTAAATTGATTATTGATTCAAATACGATAAGTCTGGTCATTGCAGGCAATGTTGATACACGTGTTTCCTAAATTCTTCAAAAACAAACACAAGACTTAGAATACAACTTAACCAATTAAAATGCAATTAAAAGCTCGAATTACGTCTGGGAAGATGTAATTAGAGCTTTTAATTGCATTTTTATTGAATTCAAACTCGTTTTATTTTGTTATTGGTCGCTTTTATTATATACAATTTAGGAGTTTGACAATTTTTCTGGTGTTTTTTTTTAAACCGCTAATAAACAGTTTCAATTGTGTGGGAGCCCTACTCTCTTGTGATAGCACTTAACAGTTAACAGCTGATAAGATGTGAAGGATGTTTTCCTCGCCCTATTCTTGGGATGTGTTTGTTTTATGACTTGGAAAACTAAAATCTGCTTGTTTGGTTGTACGTCAGTTCTAAAACACTGAACATTTAAATTATATGTAGAAAGTTTTCGTCTGTTCAACTAGATATGTCCGTTTATCTTCTGTATTTCTTTGCAGTTGTTTATGTTTGTTTATACGAGTGGGTGCAAGTTTGTCAATATTTTTTTCTTATGACAGACTGTGGAGTGTTATTTTCGGTTTCTGTGTGGTGCTTCTCTCGATGACACCCGAACGAAAACTTTAATGTAACGGGCACTTTTTTCATTTAACAGTTCACAGTTTGACTGTCTTCCTTTACTGTATAGCCATAACTTATTTATGTCTATGGTCATATATGCCTTCATTGGATGAATATGTCTGCCTTGTTCATATGATTCTGGCTGCCTTATTGAATCGTTATATCTGCATTATTAAATTGTTATATCTGTCTATTTATTTGATTGTGTCTGTCTTATATGTATTGTTATGTCTGCTTGTATTGTATAATCATGACTGGCTTATATGTACAGTTATGTCTGTCTTATTTCTTTGTTTGTTATTTGTTTGTTATTTGTTTGTTATTTGTTTGTTATTTGTTTGTTATTTGTTTGTTATTTGTTTGTTATTTGTTTGTTATTTGTTTGTTATTTGTTTGTTATTTGTTTGTTATTTGTTTGTTATTTGTTTGTTATTTGTTTGTTATTTGTTTGTTATTTGTTTGTTATTTGTTTGTTATTTGTTTGTTATTTGTTTGTTATTTGTTTGTTTGAGAACCCCATTAATTTTGAGCCATTACCTCTTACTTCCTATGTGCAGTTGGGGGGGGGGGGTTCTGAGCTTTCTTTCATACCCAGGAGACTTCAGCTTCTACTCGAGGGGGTCTATAATTGTATAGATCTATATATCTATTCGCTAAACCCTCTGTTGCCTTTCAACGACTGGGGTAGAAAATTTTCTGGAGATGTCCCTCTTGTGTACTGAATATATTGTGGAATTTGTCGCCTATTTTATTTCGGCGATCCATCGTTTTCGTGGTCGGCCTCTGTAGCATGTCATAGATGACATGTTACCAAGCTTCCATAAGAGAGTCTCAATATAACGGTATGTCATCTACTAAGATTTTCTGTTACGTGAGACCCACAGACACTGTCGAATATGTCTGCCTTGTCTGTTTAGTTATGTCTGCCTTGTCTCTTTAGTTATGTCTGCCTTGTCTCTTTAGTTATGTCTGCCTTGTCTCTTTAATTATGTCTGCCTTGTCTCTTTAGTTATGTCTGCCTTGTCTCTTTAGTTATGTCTGCCGTGTCTATTTAATTATGTCTGCCTTGTCTCTTTAGTTATGTCTGCCTTGTCTGTTTAGTTATGTCTGCCTTGTCTCTTTAATTATGTCTGCCTTGTCTCTTTCGTTATGTCTGCCTTGTCTCTTTAGTTATGTCTGCCTTGTCTCTTTAGTTATGTCTGCCTTGTCTCTTTAGTTATGTCTGCCTTGTTTCTTTAGTTATGTCTGCCGTATCTCTATAGTTATGTCTGAATTATTGTATAACCATGTCTGTCATGCCTATATTTCTCATATTTGTCAAGAAAACGAATAATATATTATGTATATATGTCTCTGAGTATATTTTGATGTCTAAGTATATTCTAATCTATGAGTATGTTCTAATCTCTGAGTATGTTCTAATTTCTTAGAATTTTCTAATCTCTGAGTATGTTCTAATCTCTGAGTATG
The DNA here is from genome assembly GCA_034231615.1 of Meghimatium bilineatum. Classification (NCBI taxonomy): domain Eukaryota; kingdom Metazoa; phylum Mollusca; class Gastropoda; order Stylommatophora; family Philomycidae; genus Meghimatium; species Meghimatium bilineatum. The sequence goes on from CM067309.1 coordinate 17,146,528, forward strand.
TTCTAATCTCTAAGAATTTTCTAATCTCTGAGTATGGTCAGATCTCTGAGAATGTTCTAATCTCTAAGAATCTTCTAATCTCTGAGTATGTTCTAATCTCTAAGAATCTTCTAATCTCTGAGTATGTTCTAATCTCTAATAATTTTCTAATCTCTGTGTATGTTTACAACAGCCAAGTTTATATAAAACACATTGTCACAATCTCCAGATACTCCATAACTATATTGATTATCTCGTATTTTGCTATAGCTAACGGCACTTTACGCCTGATTAGACCATCAACAAAGTCATATTTTCTTTCCGAGCTTCTCAGGTACAAATTCCCTGAGGATGGGAAGCCACAATAATAAAAAAAAACAATAACACTAATTGATGCATTACAAAATCCCGCCCAACCAAAGTTGAAATAGTTTTCAAAAATTATTTGTTCCGTCACATTCCACAAACAAACATAGCCATCTTTTATATTTTTTTAACTTTCTTTTAATAAGGATAATGTCTGATAGCTCCAAAGACTAATTTGTCAGGGCAGTCCTAGCAGACAATGGCTTCTTTCATCCTTCATCGAACAATAATCTTCCGCTGCCTGGAATCGAAGATGAGAAAAGACGTCACCGTGTCTTTTTGAGGATATGTCTATTTTTTTTCTATTTTCTTTATTGTTGGATATGCGTCACATGAATCTGAATAACGCATTTATTTCGGACAAATATCGAAGATTAAATATTTCTATGCTTTGTTTAATTGACATATTTCACATTTATTCATGCTATATGCCCTATAGATGGTGTCCTGCTCTGTGGGGCTGTGCATCCGGACCGTTAAGAAAGTAATGGCAAACTACTGAACGTATTTATATTGCCTAGAAAATCACTGATGAAACTTCACTATACTGATGAAACTTCACTATACTGATGAAACTTCACTATACTGATGAAACTTCACTATTATGATGATGCTTCACTATACTGATGAAACTTCACTATACTGATGATACTTCACTATACTGATGAAACTTCACTATACTGATGAAACTTCACTATACTGATGAAACTTCACTATACTGATGCTGATAAAACTTCACTATACTGATGATACTTCACTATACTGATGATACTTCACTATACTGATGAAACTTCACTATACTGATGAAACTTCACTATACTGATGAAACTTCACTATACTGATGAAACTTCACTATACTGATGATACTTCACTATACTGATGAAACTTCACTATACTGATGAAACTTCACTATACTGATGAAACTTCACTATACTGATGAAATTTCACTATACTGATGCTGATAAAACTTCACTATACTGATGAAACTTCACTATACTGATGCTGATAAAACTTCACTATACTGATGAAACTTCACTATACTGATGAAACTTCACTATACTGATGAAACTTCACTATACTTATTGAAACTTCACTATACTGATGCTGATAAAACTTCCCTATACTGATGCTTATGAAACTTCTCTACACCAATGAAACCACTATATTAATGAAACTTCACCATATTGATGCTGATGAAACTTCACTATACTGATGAAACTTCACTATACTGATGAAACTTCACTATACTGATAAAACTTCACTATACTGATGCTGATAAAACTTCACTATGCTGATATTGATAAAACTTCACTATGCTGATGAAACTTCACTATACTGATGAAACTTTACTATACTGATGAAACTTCACTATACTGATGAAACTTCACTATACTGATGAAACTTCACTATACTGATGAAACTTCACTATACTGATGCTGATAAAACTTCACTATACTGATGCTGATAAAACTTCACTATACTGATGCTTATGAAACTTCTCTACACCAATGAAACCACTATATTAATGAAACTTCACCATATTGATGCTGATGAAACTTCACTATAATGATGACTTCACTACACTGATGCTGTTGAAACCACTATACTGATGACTTCACTATACTGATGTTTTCTCTATACTGATGACTTCACTATACTGATGACTTCACTATACTGATGACTTCACTATACTGATGACTTCACTATACTGATGACTTCACTATACTGATGACTTCACTACACTTATACTGTTGAAACCAGTATACTGATGCGGATGAAACTTCACTATACGAGTGGATTGTCGATGTTTGAACCATTTGCTGCAATTTCCACATCAGACTGGCTGTCTGATGCAATCATAGTATATCACCATCCTTATGATAAACTCTTCGATATATGCCTTTTTTGGATGGATGGGGTTGAGTGGGTGGGGAGTGAGTTATAGAGTGAATGGAGGGATGGAGTATCACAGTCCTTACTCCTTCACAGTCCTTCACACTCCTTCCTCTCCTTCACAGGCTTTACTTCCTGGACTGATCCTGTACCCAATTAGAGGATGGGTCGACCTGGGAGCCGTTGCTGTCTAATAAACATGTTCGCCTCACCTGGGGATGAATCCAGGGCCACTCATATGCGAAACCAGCGCGCTAATAACAACCACTGCGCTACGCAACCCCCCCCCCCCGTTATAAATGGAAAACCATGTATGAAACAAAATAACTCACAGACACATGCATAAATCACACACTGACATTGGGTCGCAGTACTTCAACACGCAAACCACTGGATCAATAACCAATCAACCAATCATTACTAGACGTTGAACACACAAACAAATCAGTAACCAACCAATCATTAATAAGGGAAACATTACTAGGGGAAAACTGGACAGTTCAATATGGTCCAGAGATTGGAAAGTTCCACAGACCACAGAGTGTGCTCTCAACAAGCGACTGGCTCTATCGAAAAGGAAAAGTATTTATACGGAAATCTGAGTACAATCAAGTTAGTTCTGTATTAATTCTAAACCTTTTTAAGTGCTGTTGGATGATTGGTAACAAAAATTAACCCAAACAGTACATATGACATAACAGCGACAGGTTTCCTGCTGTTGTACCGTGGTTTGAAAATCAAAAGATGTTAAACTCCAGTCCATTGTTGACAACAAAAGTTGCTGTTCATCTGAACGCGATCGAGCGTATAAGGCTCAGCTATTTCTATAGCAGATATTTCATGCGCTATTTATGACATAGAATTCCACAGGTTCCTATGGTTTCTGAAACTCTATAATGTTTGCTTTTTCTTGTGTTGTCAAATGTATTGAAAAATATCTCTTAATTTCTACGAAAATCAATTTTTTCAATACTGCAGCCTTGTCTCTGTGGACAACTGAAATAATTTCTATGTACTTGATGTTCTGTGTGTTTTACCCTTCCTACTTTTATGTCTTATTTGACTTTTTTATTTGAGGTTTATTTATCATCATCGAGTGCTGCCTCCGCAACGAAGGTTGGCTGCAACAGATCTCCAACATCCCTGTCTCTTGTCTTGGTGGTACACTCTGCTAGACTAACCTGTCCATCGTGTGATGTTACTCTCCGACATAACTCTCTGCATGCCTCTTGCTCGCTTCCCTTTGACTTTACCCTCAAGTAAGGTCTTCAAAAAGGCGTCAAGTCGAGTAATGTGTCCAAAATATTTTATTTGTCTGATCTTTAATTCTCATAGTAGTTATACCTCTTTATTTGTTTTCTTCTATTTCCATGATGTTCTCCCTATTCTCCTATATACCCACATCTCAAATGCATCAATTATGTCTTCTAATTGTTTATTTAGTGTCCACGTTTCTGAGCCATACATTAATATAGAACAGATGTAGCATTTTATAATTCCCATTTTTAACTTGTTTATAATTTGTTTAGATGTTAATATTTTCCTCATGTCATTGAAGGTACGTCTAGCCATTCCTATTCTCCTTTTAACTTCTGTTTCACATCTGCCGTCATTTGTGACTATGTGTCCAAGATATTGATAATGTTTTACTTGTTGTAGTTTCTCTCCCTGTATGTTTATGTTTAGCTCTTGTTCTTCTGTGTCTTTGCTGATAATCATGGAATTTATTTTGTTTTTTTAAATATTTATCCAGCCCATATTCATTACTTGATTTATTGACTTGATCTATTAGTCTTTGTAGTTCATGTTCACTTTCTGCTAAAAGAACAGTGTCATCTGCATATCTAATGTTGTTTATTATTTTCCCATTGATCTTGAGTCATGGCATTTCTTCTATTTATTACAAAGTTTTAAAAAGCAATATTCATTAAGTTCCTTCCGACTGGCGGTGGCGATCATGGGTCTCCAGGACCGTCTATTTCTATGAATTTTTATCAGGATCTGTGTTGATTCTTTGCCATGCCACGACGACAGGTTGCCTAATATTTTCTCACACTGTCGCCCTCGGTCTCTCTTGCCTTCTATCTTGCCCACTGTAAATATGTTCTACCCATCTTCCTGTGTCATAACATGTCCAAAAGATAGTTTCTGTATATTATAATCACGCAACTCCCCATCTCGTATTTGACTGTCTGGTATAATCACGTAAATCCCCATCTCGTATTTGACTGTATGATATAATCACGTAAATCCCAAACTCGTATTTGACTGTCTGGTATAATCACGTAAATCCCCATCTCGTATTTGACTGTCTGGTATAATCACGTAAATCCCCATCTCGTATTTGACTGCCTGGTATAATCACGTAAATCCCCGGCTCGTATTTGACATTTTCAGCATATCTCCGTTAGTTTATCTAGCCGTCCATAATATCCTCACCATTCTTCTATAGAACCACAATTCTGTTGCTTCTAATGTTCCACTATTCTGTTTATTTATTGTCTAAAAACTCGAATCCGGATGTTAGAATCGGTGTTACGTAGCGACGAAGAACTCTCTTAAAATCAATACGGTTCAATTATATTACGTTTTCAAATTCAATATCGAATTCTTCTTCTTTTTTTAAATTTGATTAAATGCTGGAAAAAGATTGTCGGTGTTATGAGATTTGACAGGTTACGAAATTATGGCCAAAGAAATTAGACATCATGTCATGTCAGAATCATCCATTGTGAAGCGGCGGCATCAGCATCATATCTCGGAGACATCAGTGAAAACTGCTGCTCGAAAAAATAGAATAATCACTCAGACGGCCAATTCTGATCATACGTGTCCCACATGTGGCAATAGATTGTGTGCCAGGATTGTATCATACGTGTTCCACATGTGGCAATAGATTGTATGCCAGGATTGTATCATGAGTGTCCCAAATGTGGCAATATATTGTATGCCAGGATTGTATCATGAGTGTCCCAAATGTGGCAATAGATTGTATGCCAGGATTGTATCATGAGTGTCCCAAATGTGGCAATAGATTGTATGCTAGGATTGTATCATACGTGTCCCAAATGTGGCAACAGATTGTATGCTAGGATTGTATCATGAGTGTCCCAAATGTGGCAATAGATTGTATGCTAGGATTGTATCATGAGTGTCCCAAATGTGGCAATAGATTGTATGCCAGGATTGTATCATGAGTGTCCCAAATGTGGCAATAGATTGTATGCTAGGATTGTATCATGAGTGTCCCACATGTGGCAATAGATTGTATGCCAGGATTGTATCATGAGTGTCCCAAATGTGGCAATAGATTGTATGCTAGGATTGTATCATGAGTGTCCCAAATGTGGCAATATATTGTATGCCAGGATTGTATCATGAGTGTCCCAAATGTGGCAATAGATTGTATGCCAGGATTGTATCATGAGTGTCCCAAATGTGGCAATAGATTGTATGCTAGGATTGTATCATGAGTGTCCCAAATGTGGCAATAGATTGTATGCCAGGATTGTATCATGAGTGTCCCAAATGTGGCAATAGATTGTATGCTAGGATTGTATCATACGTGTCCCAAATGTGGCAATAGATTGTATGCCAGGATTGTATCATACGTGTCCCAAATGTGGCAATAGATTGTATGCCAGGATTGTATCATACGTGTCCCAAATGTGGCAATAGATTGTATGCCAGGATTAGACTTTTCAGTCATCTATGTACATACCAGAGAGCACAAGTCTGAAACTGTTGTCATCACCGCCTACAATGGATGGCCACCCACAATCATGCGCACATACATCCACCCACCCACCCACACTCATTACACCCATCATCCCTGTCCCCCCTTGCCCCTTCCCTGTTCCTCATCCTCCCCTTCTCCCTCCCTCCTCTCTCTCATCTCTCACTCGCTCTTATTCATCACTCGCACTCTATCTATCTATCTATCTATCTATCTATCTATCTATCTATCTATCTATCTATCTATCTATCTATCTATCTATCTATCTATCTATCTATCTATCTATCTATCTATATATCTATCTATCTATCTATCTCTATCTATCTATATATCTTTCTATCTATCTATCTATCTATCTATCTATCTCTATCTATCTATCTATCTATCTATCTATCTATCTATCTATCTATCCATCCATCCATCCATCCATCCATCCATCCATCCATCCATCTATCTATCTATCTATCTATCTATCTATATATCTATCTATCTATCTATCTATCTATCTATCTATCTATCTATCTATCTATCTATCTATCTATCTATCTATCTATCTCTATCTATCTATCTATCTATCTATCTATCTATCTATCTATCTATCTATCTATCCATCCATCCATCCATCCATCCATCCATCCATCCATCCATCCATCCATCTATCTATCTATCTATCTATCTATATATATCTATATCTATCTATCTCTCTCTATATCTATCTATCTATCTATCTATCTATCTATCTATCTATCTATCTATCTATCTATCTATATATCTATCTATCTATCTATATATCTATCTATATATCTATCTATATATCTATCTATCTATCTATCTATCTATATATCTATCTATATCTCTCTATCTATCTCTCTAAGAATATGTTACATCATGATGAATATCAAGAATGCATCTCAAAATCCCACAGTTTTTAATACTGTGCGCAGACGAATGTCTTGTTTCGATCTACATGGAGATTCAGCGTTGCCAGATTGTTGAAATTTGTGTTTGGTACTAATAAAATTTCAGGTAAAATATGTTCAATAAAGACCACATTCATAACTTTTCAGATTTCTTTTTTCAAATTGACCAATAACTGAAAAAATTGAGCAAACATAAATGCCATTGCCAATGACTTAAAAATGAAATTTTCAAATTCTAGCAACTGCAATGAAAATGTTATATGCATCATACCACGAACATCTAGAGATACAAGCAAGGACTAGCTACGCAATTTGCAACGTCACAGAAACAGGGAATTGTAAAATAAAATTGTTGGGACTTACTTTACATTGATATTACTTTTCTACACATTTTTAACTGTTACTGATAAAAACTAGTTGTGCTTCTGTTTCTCTTGTTCGCTCCATGATAATCAACAGGAAGATTCGCGCTATTTCAGCCTGGAGCGCATTTACATTTTGACACCGCTATGCGACATGTAGGTACAGAACAGCCGTTTTCAGCATGCCTTGACATTTAGGGTGGGCTACCCTATACTGTGAAAATCTTTCTATCTGTCGCCAGGTGCGAGTGTGTATTGGCCATACGCCGAGACGGTTTGTCATTCACGCCTACGTTGCATGACGTGTATCAGTAAGAGAACTTGTCTCGTATAATTAGACATATTGTGCCTGTGCCCTCCGGGTACTGAATGTTTTCTCATCGGCGAGCCTGGTTTGTGCTTAGGAAGAACTCGACAGAAGAGATGAGCCCGGGCTCGTTCGCCCTCTTATCCGAAGTGTCGTGAACCCCTCGTCCGAGTCTGAGTCTATGAACATATTTAGGAGCACCGGGGACTAGACGTTTGTTTTCCAGCTGAACAGAGCTTGTCTCCATGGCCAGTTGTGCCTGGCTACCGAGTACTGAACTTTTTCTCTCCTCGCGGGTTTTTTTCGGTATAGGAAAAACTCGACCATAGAATTGGGCCCTGATCACGGGTAACTAGAAGCTTGCATGGAACTGACAAAACTTTAGTTCCAATTTCATTGAAACGTTTTCCCGTTCTCTTTGCACATGACGCTGCCCTCTAGCGCTGTGCTGCCCTCTCATTATGCTCATTATGTTATCCTTATGGAGACTGGTGCACCGACATAACTTTCTCATATATTTCTGTTTAAAAAAAGGGTTTAAAAGCCGTAGAAGATTGACTTCACTGTACTCAGTTTCCCATATGTAGTCCGTCCCTCTCAACAAAGCGGCACGCCGCCTGCCGAGAGTACCACTCATAGCACGTAACTCCGTAGCTTCAGGTGATAATCCACAGGGATCTCCGAAAAAAATCCACCTTATTTCTGTTAAAATTTCTCATAACATCTGCATTGGTCGCACCTCAAATGCTTCCACCAGGACTGACTAACGTCACTGTGTGTCGACAGTGCCGCTGCATGTGTTGAAACAGAGGTGTCGGAGATATTGCCTGTCTCTTTTGCAGTCAATTCTCATTCCATCTGCTAACTCCACTTTCACGGCTACGATCTCCAAAAGTTTTACCAAGAATCAGCACGAGCAGCTGTATTTCTGCATACAGAGTGCACCACGAGGAGGTACTTTTGGGATTTTAGTTATCTGTTAACCCTGGATCCGCCGAGAGTCTTGCTGTGCCCTTTTTACACCCATGAGTTCTTAGTGAAACTGGGTATCACGTACGTAATCATTTTTTTTTTACCATAATAGCTGTAAAATGTACTGGCGTCATATGTACTGTAAGAGAATACCATAATAGCTGTAAAATGTACGGGCGTCAGGTACACTGTAAGAGAATTCCCGGATATAATTTCACAACCGCCTGCTAATGTTTTCCCCCATTTACTGCTGATCTTAGAGTCTCGGACACTTGACCCAATACCCAGCCAAATGAATTTTATATTATCTGTGTTTAGTTGTCTCATTTCCCTCTTTACCACTCCCTTGTCCATTCGCCATTTCTATTTTCTTGCCCAACCATCATTCCTGTTATATGTCCTTCTCCTATTATCCTACTGGTATATTCCTTTTCATTTTCTTTAATATCTTTAATCGCTTTAATTTCTTCCTCCTACCATCGCCACATCATATTAGCGTTTCTATGCAAAGTATGGTGTTTTTTTCTATTGTCTTTTTTGTGTGTTCCTAATGAAGGCTTTTTGGTCCAAACGTCGTCTGACACCGTGTCTAGTTGCTATCATTTCAAGTAACAATTTAATTAACAAATATTGGTAACATTTTTACATGTTTCCGTTAATCTCCTTATCTTGAATATTCTAGGTGTTTTGTTATATGCATCTTGAGAATGTGTATCGCATATGACAAATGTGATCCCCTGGTACATCCGTTCTTTCTGAACCCTTCTTGTTGATAATTGCCGTGTTCCAACTTCCTTTCAATTCTCTTCAAGACAATACATAAGAGGAACCTTACTAGTTTGAGTTATTACACAAATGGCACAACTGTCCTTCCATAACTTTAGAATTCTTTCTTCAGTAGGGGCATGTACTCTGATTTGTATTTTCATGCATTGCGCCACATGTGGCGAACTATTTGAGTGCTATGTTGTCTTGTGCAGTTATGTGCACACTCCAATGTTATATTTGTGTTATGTAACGTTAACGCCAATTCGTATTGATCATTCTTCTAAATGGAGGGGGGAGGGGTTCAAAACCCATACCTTAGGAAATAAGGAAAGGCAATTAGAACTTTGTGGCGGATGACCGGGAGGGTTAGAGCTTTGGTCTAACACAGGTGAGGTCGAGGGTTCCATCAGCGGTAAGGACTGGGTTTTTATGTCAGAGTGTACATTTAAAATACCCACCCTGAACATGACGTGGCGATAATGAAAGCCTGCGACCTTAATCACATATGCCAATCGAAACCTCGCAGCAACTCCGTCACGGGAATAATTAAATATATGCATGTTTTCCACATAAAGTACTATGGAGGAAGGCATAAGTGCTTAAACCCCTTCCCCAACCCCCATCTTTAATTATTTTCCACAAAATAGACCACATAATATAAAAGAATTTAAAAAATGTTTAAATGAAAATGAAAAAAAATATGAAAAAATGGCCACATAAAATGAAAGAATTGTCATCCCAATGATATAAAATGATTTTTAAGGCACATCCACCCACTCATTATCGAAAACCTATCTATGGCCCTACGATCTTCTATCACTTCTGTCAGTGATATATTCACATGTATAAAGTGACAATCTACTTCTGTCAGTGATATATTCACATGTATAAAGTGACAATCTACTTCTGTCAGTGATATATTCACATGTATAAAGTGACAATCTACTTCTGTCAGTGTTATATTCACATGTATAAAGTGACAATCTACTTCTGTCAGTGTTATTTTCACATGTATAAAGTGAAAATCTACTTCTGTCAGTAATATATTCACATGTATAAAGTGACAATCTACTTCTGTCAGTGATATATTCACATGTATAAAGTGACAATCTACTTCTGTCAGTGTTATATTCACATGTATAAAGTGAAAATCTACTTCTGTCAGTAATATATTCACATGTATAAAGTGACAATCTACTTCTGTCAGTGTTATATTCACATGTATAAAGTGACAATCTACTACTGTCAGTGTTATATTCACATGTATAAAGTGAAAATCTACTTCTGTCAGTGTTATATTCACATGTATAAAGTGAAAATCTACTTCTGTCAGTGTTATATTCACATGTATAAAGTGAAAATCTACTTCTGTCAGTGTTATATTCACATGTAGTAAGTGAGAATTTACTTCCGTGAATTTTCTTACGGAAACAAGTTTGAAAATTTTGAGTAATGAAGTTTTGTAAATCACTTAATGCCAACCCTCCCCCCCCCTTTTCCCCGGCCACCATAGTGGCCAATTCCCACTAGATTTTTATTCGACATGTGTTGAATATCCTTTCCAACATTTCGGTGGGCAAAAGTTATAATTGGCGGTACCCAGCTCCTCTCCAATCCGTATCGACGTTTTCAACATATGTGTTACTTCTATAAATGTAACTGATGCGCATTCGTTTCTTTGCTAAGTCGTTAATTATGCCCTACTGCTGTTTACACCAATACACAACAATATTACTCTTTTCATCAACAAAAATACATGCACCTACTAACTGATACAATCATGCTCTTTTTAACGTTAAATATAGACTACAAACATGGACATAAGATTCAATTTGAATGGGACATCCGGAATGAAAACACACTTCCGCCATCTTGGCATGCTGACGTCATCACGTCATTCCATGCAATATTTGAAAACAGTCATTGTCTCCCATTTCTGAACATGTCAAATATTTGCACAAATTTTTCTAATATATTTATGATTTAAATCGCAAATAGAATGATTATCCCGTGAGTTTGCAAGTGTCGTAAAGAGAAGCAAAGAATTGTATAATTGTGACCTGACATGCATGTTCTAGAAAACCACTAAGAAAGGTTAAATTAGGGGGTTTGCTGTCACGTCATGTAGGAAGGTCGAAATGACCCAACTGCTGAAATAGACTAATATTATTAGAAAGAAAGATGCAAATGAAGTACGACTGTCTTTGGCAGAATTTGAAAAGAAACGAAAATAGAAAATAGAAGTACAAACGAACAAGAAAGAAGAAAAATCAAAGAAGAAAAAAGAAAAGAGAGGAGAACAGAAAAACTGGAGTGGAGAAAAAAGGAAAGAAACGACAAAGAGAAGGAAAAAAATTAGAGAAACTAGAAAGATGAGAGAAACGAGAAGATGAGAGAAACGAGAAAGACGAAACAAGAAAGGTAGGAGAAACGAGAAAGGTAGGAGAAACGAGAAAGGTAGGAGAAACAAGAAAGGTAAGAGAAACGAGAAAGGTAGGAGAAACGAGAAAGGTCGGAGAAACTATAAAGGTAGGAGAAACTACAAAGGTAGGAGAAACTAGAAAGGTGGGAGAAACTAGAAAGGTGGGAGAAACTAGAAAGGTGAGAGAAACTAGAAAGGTAGGAGAAACTAGAAAGGTGAGCGAGAAAATAGAAAGGTGAGCGAGAAACAAGAAAGGTGAGCGAGAAACAAGAAAGGTAGGCGAAACGAGAAAGGTAGGAGAAACAAGAAAGATAGGAGAAACGAGAAAGGTAGGAGAAACGAGAAAGGTGGGAGAAACTATAAAGGTAGGAGAAACTAGAAAGGTGGGAGAAACTAGAAAGGTGGGAGAAACTAGAAAGGTGGGAGAAACTAGAAAGGTGGGAGAAACTAGAAAGGTGAGGGAGAAAATAGAAAGGTAGGAGAAACGAGAAAGGTGAGCGAGAAACAAGAAAGGTAGGAGAAACGAGAAAGGTAGGAGAAACGAGAAAGGTGAGCGAGAAACAAGAAAGGTAGGAGAAACTAGAAAGGTTTGCGAGAAACTAGAAAGGTGAGCGAGAAACTAGAAAGGTGAGCGAGAAACTAGAAAGGTGAGCGAGAAACTAGAAAGGTGAGCGAGAAACTAGAAAGGTGAGCGAGAAACTAGAAAGGTGAGCGAGAAACTAGAAAGGTGAGCGAGAAACTAGAAAGGTGAGCGAGAAACTATAAAGGTGAGCGAGAAACAAGAAAGGTGAGCAAGAAACAAGAAAGGTGAGCGAGAAACAATAAAACAAATAATATAAATCGAGAAAGATGAAATGTCCCAAACTGAAATTATTAGACATACGAGACAGAAAGTTGTGGAGAAACATGGTCACCTACGCCACATTTGATTCATTGTCAGCATGACACGGAAGATTGTCCCAAAATTGAACTTAACTTCGTCTTCTGCGCTCGCTCTTGATTCAATCAATCATCACGAATTTCGCATATCTCCGCCAGGTAAAGTTTAGAAGTTGTGCTACCGTTACAATTGCGCCATGTGGAGCTAGCACATCCGATTTCGGCATGCGTTTCATTCAGGTGAACTTCCATAGACCATGAAAAGAGTTCGTATCTGTCGCCAGGCAACGAAAGTGTATCCACTCTACGACATTACAGTGTATTGCCCACTGTGCCCTTGTACTTTAAAGGCTAAAACATGTCACTGAGTGGCAGTCTCCGAGGAGGCTGTATGCAGGAATTGTACTTGAGTCGACTACGTCTATCTATTACGTGGTGTTCCACTGCAAGTGACATTGTTTCGCGTAATTAGACGGCATATCGTCCCCTATGCCATCGGATACTGAATCTTTTCGCACCTGTGATCATGATTCCGGTATAGGAAACGTTCTACAACAGATTTGGGCTTAGGTTTATTAGCCCTTTTAGCCGATGTATCATTCACCGATATCGTGAATACCTCGTTCAAGTCTGAGCCTTTACACACATTTAAAAGCACTCGGTGACAATTGTTGCTTCTGCTTTTCCACGAGATATGCCTCTGGAAGGTAACAAGAAGCATGTTCTCGAGTTCTTTTTCTTCGTTCTCAAACTCTTGCAGATTAGCAGGATGTAGTCCGAAGAACGGAATGCGCTGTGTCATGGTTTACATCATTGCTGCGATATCTGCGCCTTTCGGCCTGACACATCCTACTTCAGCATGGCTTTAGTCACTTACCCTATATGGGATGGGACAGCCAACTCCATCCAATAACCTCCTTAGTCGTCTTTACGACATGCTTGGAAGGTAAACAGTGCTGCTATTCTTTACTCCCATTTCGGGCCCCGGCAAGTTCTCGAGTTGAATACTGTTTTTGTTATGGTTTCTGGTTATTGTTTTCTCAATTCGATTTTCGCATGGCTCTGCCCCCTAGCACTCTGCTGCCCTCTCGTTGTTTTCAATATCTCAGCCTTACTTCTCCGGAGATTTGCAGACGAGTCTACTGCTTATCACGATTCTCGATGTTCGTGAGCTTGGGACACGATCCTTCAGCAGTTCAGGCCAAACACTGTCTTGCACTGCTGTAACAGTAGTTTGACTGTGGGCACTGAGATGTATCATTTAGATATTCTGTGTGTTTTATGCAATCATAATTCATTCTGTTTTATGTAATCATATTTCATTCTGTTTGTTTTATGTAATCATATTTCATTCTGTTTGTTTTATGTAATCATATTTCATTCTGTTTGTTTTATGTAATCATATTTCATTGTGTTTGTTTTATGTAATCATATTTCATTCTGTTTGTTTTATGTAATCATATTTCATTGTGTTTGTTTTATGTAATCATATTTCATTTTGTTTTATGTAATCATATTTCATTCTGTATGTTTTATGCAATCATAATTCATCCTGTTTTATGTAATCATATTTCATTCTGTTTTATGTAATCATAATTCATTCTGTTTATTTTATGTAATCATAATTCATTCTGTGTGTTTTATGCAATCATAATTCATTCTGTTTTATGTAATCATATTTCATTCTATGTTTTATGTAATCATATTTCATTCTGTCTGTTTTATGTAATCATATTTCATTCTGTTTGTTTTATGTAATCATATTTCATTCTGTTTGTTTTATGTAATCATATTTCATTGTGTTTGTTTTATGTAATCATATTTCATTGTGTTTGTTTTATGTAATCATATTTCATTCTGTATGTTTTATGCAATCATAATTCATTCTGTTTTATGTAATCATATTTCATTCTGTTTTATGTAATCATAATTCATTCTGTTTGTTTTATGTAATCATAATTCATTATGTTTTATGCAATCATAATTCATTATGTTTTATGCAATCATAATTCATTATGTTTTATGCAATCATAATTCATTATGTTTTATGCAACCATAATTCATTATGTTTTATGCAATCATAATTCATTATGTTTTATGTAATCATAATTCATTATGTTTTATGTAATCATAATTCATTATGTTTTATGTAATCATAATTCATTATGTTTTATGCAATCATAATTCATTATGTTTTATGTAATCATAATTCATTATGTTTTATGTAATCATAATTCATTCTGTTTGTTTTATGTAATCATAATTCATTCTGTTTTATGTAATCATATTTCATTCTGTTTGTTTTATGTAATCATAATTCATTATGTTTTATGCAATCATAATTCATTATGTTTTATGTAATCATAATTCATTATGTTTTATGTAATCATAATTCATTCTGTTTGTTTTATGTAATCATAATTCATTCTGTTTTATGTAATCATATTTCATTCTGTTTGTTTTATGTAATCATAATTCATTCGGTTTGTTTTATCTAATCATAATTCATTCTGTATGTTTTATGCAATCATAATTCATTATGTTTTATGCAATCATAATTCATTCTGTGTTATGCAATCATAATTCATTCTGTTTTATGCAATCATATTTCATTCTGTCTGTTTTATGTAATCATATTTCATTCTGTTTGTTTTATGCAATGATATTTCATTCCTTCAAAATCTACACGACCCTGACGCAATCCATAAAGCATTAGCTAGACTGCTTGTCATGAGCATCGAATGAATCTGTTTCCAGGGTACACAACGATGTTCTTCTTCTAGGACATTGACCTCCCGTGTGGTGCGGGGTCCGAAAATTGTGTAAAGAATAACAATACTGTTGCCTACCTCGCATATCGTAAGAGGCGGCTAGGAAGGTTTTGGACTGACGTTAGCTGTCCCATCCCATAACAAGTCATAGTGACCCAGAAGACTTACTGAAGTCGGATGTATCAGATCGAAATTCCCAAATATCACAGATACGCTGTAAACCGTCGTACATTGCATTCCTTTCTATTGAGTACTTTTTGCTAATCTGCAGGAGTTTAAGAATGAATCCAGAAGAAGAAGAAGAAGAACCGTTGGTTATCTGCTAGCCCTAAGTTTGGGTTCGCTAGAGAGAAATACAGAACCATTTGCACCACCAACTTATTAACACCACATGCAACAGAGAGCTACGGAGAAAGAAGCTTGTCTATACCACACGAAACGGAGAGTTGTGGAACTAGAAGCTTGCTTACACCACATAAGACAGAGAGTTGTGGAGATAGAATGTTTCTTACACCACTCGAGACAGAGAGTTGTGAAGATAAAACATTTCCTAGACCACACAAAGAGAATTATGGAGAAAGAAAATTGCCTATACCATACGAGCCAGAAAGTTACAGAGACAAAAAATCTTCTATACCACGCTTCATTGCACTTTCTTGAACAATGGCATACTACTCCATCTTCTACAAGTCTACTACATCTTCTACACGTCTACTCCATCTTCTACAAATCTACTCCATCTTCTACAAGTCTACTCCATCTTCTACAAGTCTACTACATCTTCTACAAGTCTACTACATCTTCTACAATCTACTCCATCTTCTACAAGTCTACTCCATCTTCTACAAGTCTACTACATCTTCTACAATCTACTCCATCTTCTACAAGTCTACTACATCTTCTACAAGTCTACTACATCTTCTACAATCTACTACATCTTCTACAAGTCTACTCCATCTTCTACAATCTACTCCATCTTCTACAAGTCTACTCCATCTTCTACAATCTACTCCATCTTCTACAAGTCTACTACATCTTCTACAAGTCTACTACATCTTCTACAATCTACTCCATCTTCTACAAGTCTACTCCATCTTCTACAATCTACTCCATCTTCTACGAGTCTACTACATCTTCTACAATCTACTCCATCTTCTACAAGTCTACTCCATCTTCTACAATCTACTCCATCTTCTACAAGTCTACTACATCTTCTACACGTCTACTCCATCTTCTACAAGTCTACTCCATCTTCTACAAGTCTACTCCATCTTCTACAAGTCTACTACATCTTCTACAAGTCTACTACATCTTCTACAATCTACTCCATCTTCTACAAGTCTACTACATCTTCTACAAGTCTACTACATCTTCTACAATCTACTCCATCTTCTACAAGTCTACTCCATCTTCTACAAGTCTACTACATCTTCTACAAGTCTACTCCATCTTCTACAATCTACTCCATCTTCTACAAGTCTACTACATCTTCTACAAGTCTACTACATCTTCTACAATCTACTCCATCTTCTACAAGTCTACTCCATCTTCTACAATCTACTCCATCTTCTACGAGTCTACTACATCTTCTACAATCTACTCCATCTTCTACAAGTCTACTCCATCTTCTACAATCTACTCCATCTTCTACAAGTCTACTACATCTTCTACAAGTCTACTACATCTTCTACAATCTACTCCATCTTCTACAAGTCTACTCCATCTTCTACAAGTCTACTACATCTTCTACAAGTCTACTCCATCTTCTACAATCTACTCCATCTTCTACAAGTCTACTACATCTTCTACAAGTCTACTACATCTTCTACAATCTACTCCATCTTCTACAAGTCTACTCCATCTTCTACAATCTACTCCATCTTCTACGAGTCTACTACATCTTCTACAATCTACTCCATCTTCTACAAGTCTACTCCATCTTCTACAATCTACTCCATCTTCTACAAGTCTACTACATCTTCTACAAGTCTACTACATCTTCTACAATCTACTCCATCTTCTACAAGTCTACTCCATCTTCTACAATCTACTCCATCTTCTACGAGTCTACTACATCTTCTACAATCTACTCCATCTTCTACGAGTCTACTACATCTTCTACAATCTACTCCATCTTCTACGAGTCTACTACATCTTCTACAATCTACTCCATCTTCTACAATCTACTCCATCTTCTACACGTCTACTACGTCTTCTACAATCTACTCCATCTTCTACAAGTCTACTACATCTTCTACAATCTACTCCATCTTCTACAATCTACTCCATCTTCTACACGTCTACTCCATCTTCTACACGTCTACTACATCTTCTACAAGTCTACTCCATCTTCTACAAGTCTACTACATCTTCTACAAGTCTACTACATCTTCTACAAGTCTACTCCATCTTCTACAAGTCTACTCCATCTTCTACAAGTCTACTACATCTTCTACAAGTCTACTCCATCTTCTACAAGTCTACTCCATCTTCTACAAGTCTACTACATCTTCTACAAGTCTACTACATCTTCTACAAGTCTACTACATCTTCTACAAGTCTACTCCATCTTCTACAAGTCTACTACATCTTCTACACGTCTACTACATCTTCTACAAGTCTACTCCATCTTCTACAAGTCTACTACATCTTCTACAAGTCTACTACATCTTCTACAAGTCTACTTCATCTTCTACGAATCTACTCCAACTTCTACAAGTCTACTACATCTTCTACAAGTCTACTCCATCTTCTACAAGTCTACTACATCTTCTACAAGTCTACTTCATCTTCTACGAATCTACTCCAACTTCTACAAGTCTACTACATCTTCTACACGTCTACTCCATCTTCTACAAGTCTACTCCATCTTCTACGAGTACATGGGATAACATAGCATGTTCTAAATAAGATAAGTATTATCAACATATTATTACAGAAAATATCAACTCCTTCATCTGTTACACTCTTACATTCCTGTGTTATGTCTCACTTTATCTCCTACAATCTTATCTTCCCTGTCTTATTTCTTGCATGGCTTAATCTGATTTGATTTTCTTGTAAAGAACCTCAATTTTAACGTTTTCCTGTCCGCCAGTTCGAACGATAACATCTAATTCTGATTTCCGCTTGATTTCCATCTTGGCACTCTTAAAAAGTGTTCTTAATGTGACTTCTGATCAAACCGCTAGAGGGCGTCTTTTCAGCCTGTCATGGTGGACAAGAACACATCTAACGTAAAGATGGCGATCATGACATTAATGAGATCAGTCTAAATATTGAGTATCTGAAATATGAATTACCTTATATTTTTTGGTTAGTTCTCAAATTTTAGAATTAAAGTTTAACTTTGGTCAAAGTAGCATTATGTTGGAAGTTATTAATATTGCAGTAACGCGTACGTGCTGCGGGTACATAGATCTGCTGTGTATGTCCTGTATCAGTGTTATTTTTTACATGTCTTGTAACCAGAGGGTGTGTGAGTTTACTATTTCTGTGTCAGGCAGGGAAAGTTTAATTTCTGCTACTGGTGTTTCTTCTAACAATCATTATGGCGGGGAGTGTCTTACTAAACATTCTGACAAGGAGTCTGGTTCATAGTTTTTCTAACGGAATTTAGTTCATAGTTTTTTGACGGAATTAAAGTTCATAGTTTTCTGACGGAATTTAGTTCATAGTTATCTGACGGAATCTAATTCATAGTTTTCTGACGGAATTTAGTTCATAGTTTTTTGACGGAATTTAGTTCATAGTTTTCTGACGGAATTTAGTTCATAGTTTTTGACGGAATTAAGTTCATAGTTTTCTGACGGAATTTAGTTCATAGTTTTCTGACGGAATCTAATTCATAGTTTTCTGGCGGAATTTAGTTCATAGTTTTATGACAATCAATATAAGGTAATACTGCAGTGAAACAGAACATCAAAACTACTTATGTAGAACACAGGTTTTTGATGTTTCACTTGAACACGGACTATCACTAAAACTAAGGAGCTATGAGGTGTAAAAACGATAACATAAAAATTACAATATACAAGACATTTTAAACATTTCGAACCGTTAGGTCTTTTTCAAGAAGATATAAACCAAACAGTGAAAAACAATGAAAACAGTAAAACCAATGTTACCAACATAGAAGCACTAGATACACAATTGACATGTAAACAATACGATGTTCAATGTAACAATGATGTATGTGAAAACATGTAGTCATGGTAGCGTGTTTTGTAGAAAATTGAACGGGAAATGTTCGGGACTAAACTCCAAACATTCATTTGTTTTAAATTTGTGTTGTACGCATGTGGTTGCGTCTGTGGGTCTCACCAATGGCCCACTAGACATACCATCCATGCAACAGAAAACCTTAGTGGATGACATGCCGTTATAGTGAGGTTATCTTCTTAGAGAAGCTTTTTGGCACGTCATCTATACAATTATGATTTTGTTTTTTTGTTGAAATGTTTTACATGTTTGCCTGAATATATATGTATGCACCCTCTGTGGTTGGGAGGGAGCCAGAGATGTACTGTGCAGCACTGAGGAGGAGGAAACTGACATCACTGTTTTTCCTATGGCTGAGGCCCATCATAGAGGCACAGTGACTCAGGACGTGACAATCCTTTTGACTTGCACATTTGGTTGCATGCCTGGAGCAATAGAGAAGTTCGGCATAACCAGTAGTCAATTGGTGGCGGGAAATGAGCACATTGAACCCTATCTTGGCTACAGTGGCTAGGAGCAGTGCATAGGTTGAAACCTACCTTCCTGGAGGTGTGATAGTTATTCTCTGGCTCTGTCCCGGGGTGAGCCGAAAATCCACAGACTTCCCAGCAATATAATGCCATCTAATGGCATTAGGTCAAAGGGCATGAGCCCATGGACCGCTGGATCAGCAACCAACCAACCAAATTTGCTATCCGTGTTGTAGTGGGTAATAATTTGTTGTATCTGTTATCATATCCCATCGAATTTTCAACAAAATCCGCTTCCATGATTACATGTTTCCATATACATTATTACCACCTCGATTTTCATATTGTTTACATGTCAATAGTGTATCTAGTGCATTTGTGGTGGTAACTTTATTTTTACTGTTTTCATTGTTTTTCACTGTTTGTTTTATATATTCTAGTTTTCTGACGGAATCTGGTTCATAGTTTTATGATGCAATCTGGTTCATAGTTTTCTGAAAGGATTGTGGTTTAATAGATTTCTGTCGGAGAATGTGGTTCATAGTTTTCTGAAAGGATTGTGGTTTAATAGATTTCTGTCGGAGAATGTGGTTCATAGTTTTCTAACAGAAATTTGTTGTGGTGCTTTCTGACAATATTTTTCTAAGTATTAATACGGAACTAATTTTCCGAACATTCTAAAGAGAGATATGTTTCATAGCTTTCTTACAAGAGATTTGTTTCAGAGATTTCTTATAAGAGATTTGTTTCATAGCTTACTTCTTCTTCTTCTTCTTCTTCTGCGTTCAGCATGTGGTCATGCTATACCGTCAGACCTGTCATCAATACGATGGCCACTGTCTTCTCTAGGTCAGAGCGGCTGCCCCATAGCTGTTGCCTCAAGTCTGTATCCTCTGGCCAGGGATTTGTTTCAGAGCTTACTTACGAGAGATTTGTTTCAGAGCTTACTAACGAGAGATTTGTTTCAGAGCTTACTTACGAGAGATTTGTTTCAGAGCTTACTAACGAGAGATTTGTTTCAGAGCTTACTAACGAGAGATTTTTTCAGAGCTTTCGTTGTTTACATAATTAACTTCATGGCCTCCCAGTCACCAGAAAATGGATACCAGAGTGCTTGTTCAGAGAAGGTTAAGAAATGTCGCTACTATCGTCAACCACTGTCTAGACAGTTAAGAATTGATGGGAAAACTGTGTACTCTGGCGCTGATTCATAACATAACTCAATTATTCTTTTATCTCTCTATTTGCTTTATTATAATATTTCAGTATTCTTAGCTCATTTCACTGTTTACCTAGTTACAATTTTAGTTTCCTCAACTAATCTCACTGTTCACGCAAAATAATTTCAGTTTTTCGAACTCATTTCACAGGTTACCTGATTCTAATTTATTTTCTCAATTTATCTCACTTTAACATTATAATATATCATAGTTTTCCCAGCTCACTGTTTACCTTCTTGTGTTGTTATCTCTCTGTTGTGTTTGTACATAATCAAACTTCCATAACACCTGCTCCGTCCAAGAGTCTTGCGTGTGCTATTCTTACGTTGACAGAGATCCGGAGCTCTGAGATGTACCCACACTTTGCCAGAATTAAAATCTCGTCAGTTGTCACTTCATTTAATCCCATCTGTCTCCCTGGTCTTAACATTCCCCCCAATCTTCGTATCGTCGACATTGATCAGCAGGAATTAGCATCAGATCCTTCCCGGAAATTCGATTAGTCGTTATACCAACATTCTATACCAATGGTCCTCGAACTTGTTTTGGTCCTTAGCCCCAATCTTGGGACATAGTTTGTTCACTATGTGTCTCTTCTCCAATACACCAACAGGGAATTGGTACAATGATATTTTATGCTAAGAAACAGCTCGAAAATAGTATATTAATGACTGTATACATTATCTGTCATTGGTATTTTTGCTTGTTTAAACGACACTGAAGCCACTTATTTGGAACTGAATACAGTTATTTCGACATTGAGCCCCTTATTTGGACACTAAAATATAGCGGTTTAACTTTTTTGACTGGACACTTATTTGTATACTAGTCTGTGATTGACAGTCTTTGTGGTGCAATTGGTTAATGCATTCGGTTACTAACATAATAGTTGGTGGTTCAAAATCTTTAGATGTGCATTTTTGAAAGAAGCCTTCCACCAAAGGCGGACGTGTCTGGCAAGTGGAACAAATAACCCGCCGAATAGGGATGTGTCGGGCCATTGGCGCAAATAAAACTGCGACACAACGCATTTCCATTCTCTGGACTACATCCTGCTGGAAATCTAGTTGGACAATGGTCCTGCTACAAGAGAATTCAGCAGGAGTTTGAGAATGAACGCTGAAGAAGAAGAACAAATAAAAAGGCGACACAAAATATTTCTCTGGACTACATTATGTTGGAAACCGAGTATGACCATTGTCCTTTTACAGGAGAGGTCCAGCGGGAATATGAGAATGAACGCTGAAAAAAAGAAAGAAGTCTCACAGCATAATCAGACAGGCTTCGGACTGGAGCCCACATTGAATTAGAAGAGTTGAAAAAACAAACAAAACATGGAGAAGAACAGGAAAAGAAGATTTCAACACTCGGTGAAGAACAGTGCAGGAAGATCCCAAGACTTGCAGAAGAACAGTACAGAAAGATCCCAACACCTGCAGAAGAACAGTCCGGGAAGATCCCAAAACCTACAGAAGAACAGTCGATGAAGATTACAACACCTACAGAAGAACAGATGGGGAAGAGTCGCCCGTGTGTTGTCGGGGCCCGAAAGGGAAGCAAAGAATAGCAACACTATTTACCTTCCACGTATGTCATACGAGGCGACTAAGGAGGTTATGGGATGGAGTTGGCTGTTCCATCCCATATAGGGTCAGTGACCCTAAGCCATGCTGAAGTCGGATGTGTCAGGCGGAAAGGCGCAGATATCGCAGCAAGCTGTAAACCATGACACAACGCATTCCGTTCTCTGAACTACATCCTGCTAATCTGCAGGAGTTTGAGAACGAACGCAGAAGAAGAAGAAGAAGATGGGGAAGAGATCCAATCAAATGGGACCTCGTGAGCACAGAAGAACAGAACAGCACAGAAGAACAGAACAGCACAGAAGAACAGAACAGCACAGAAGAACAGAACAGCACAGAACTGGTTGGAGAACGCCAGTTCTCTAAGTTTCACTCGGAACTTAAAGGAAATAGATAGTCGGAGAGTAAAAATGAGAGAGTGTGAGAGATCATTTAAGAGTGTGAGCTGGAAGGAAAGAAAATAATTCTTCCTTACAATCTGCAAGAAATATTGTAACCGGAAATTGTATATATTTCAGGGTCACCGGAAGCGGAGTTGTCTAAATAGGAAACTTTATTAGACGCATGGTAATGTGTGGGAATATGTGCGATTTAAGTGTGTTTGTTTGTGGGGTTTTGTGTGAAACACACTGCAGCAGAATTAATTAGGTCATGTGTGAACCGAAGATGGGTTATTATGTAGGGTGTGAAGCAGTGTTTCCCGACGTGGGGCCCACGCCCCACAGGAGGGGGGGGGAGACTTGATTGATCAGTGGAGCAATTTGAACAAGTTGTAATTATGCTTCATTTAGGAAATAATTCAATTTGTGAATATTTAAAAAAATATGTACATGTTACATGAGTGGGCATCAGAATTGTAGAAATTTTTATTGTTGGGGCATGGTTAAAAAAAGGTTGGGAAACACTGGTATAAAGTGTTAGAATTTGGAGGGAAATCTGCCGCCATTAGGACTTGTTTTTTTGTGTTGTTGTTTTTGTGTGCTTTTTTTAATAATGTTTTTGGAAATTGTTGATAATAACCTGCGGCTTCAAAGCAGTCTGCGGCATCCCTAATAAATAATTGAGGCTTTTTTTTCACATACGCAATTTTATTATGTGATATTTCTCACCTAGAAGTGGTTCATAAATAGTCCCAAGTATCTAGCAGGGTAAGCTTGTATAAGTTGTGCTAATAACTAGAAACACACTTTTATTATTGTTGCAATACTGACTGAACAAGTATATGCTATTTCTCACCTAGATTTTGTTCATAAACAGTCCCGGCTATCTGTCAACCCTGACTGGACAAATATATTATTGTGTTGTCCCATATGTGTTGCTGGGGTCGAATTTGCTTACACGATTTCTAGCTTGCTTCTCGGTACTAAATGTAGTGTTATTATGTCTTAAAGGAAGCGGGGACGTTGAACTACCCCCTTTTATCTACAAGCTTCACTACCATGCATGTGGGAAGAGGTTACTGAGGAGATTATGTGGGTGAAATAGACTGCTATATCCCAAAGAGGATCAGTGACCCAGAATCCATGCAAAAGTCGGATTTGTCAGACCGAGAAGCGGAGATATAGTAGTCTAGCGGCAAACCATAGTACAAATGATTCAGCTCTGCGGATTATGTCCTGTCGCTTTGCAGGAGTGTGAGAATGAACGAAGAAGTAGTGTTTTTTAAACATCGCACGGGTTTTGCTAGAAGGTACACGAACAAGTGCAGATAACCAAGTCATTACGAAGACGTTTGATCGTGAAGTGACCCAATTATTTCCCCTTTCTCATATCAAACATATCGTCATTATAGACTTCGACAACTGATCGGTCCTGCTGTTCAGTAGAATGTGGCTTTGATCAATGATTCTCAACCTTTGTGAGACCACGGTCCGGTATAAAAAAATTATAAGACCAGGCTCCGATTTGGACCTGCCCTAACAAATTATGTATATTCGTAAATCGCTGTACAATCAAGAGAAGCTATCGCGACAACTGGAAAAGGGGGGGGGCAGGGGCTGTAAATAAATTACGTCAACATGTGGGTAGGGAAAGTGGTCTGAAAAAGTTTGACTAGGGGGGGGGGGGGGGGTTTGAAAAATGTTGACACCAACAATACTGTTTTCAATACGTCAAATGAAATTGTTTGAATTAGGAATATTTGTCGACAAATTTGAAACTAAAATAACACCTTTAATATGAAAATTTAGTGAGAAACAATTTACACTTTTCATACCTTTAATGCTCAAGATATTTCTAGGGGGTTAGGGGGAAAATGGTTACATATTTTCTGGGACATAATTAAGCAAGGGAAGTGATCACTGAATTCCTGACAGTTTCTGACAAGAGGTGGGTCACATTATTGGCAACACATTATTGACGTAAGCTATGGACACCCCCCTCCCTCCGCCACCCTGGTAGCGAATGTTGATGATGGCGATTGTGAAGCACTTGCCTATACCCAGTGACTCAACCTGCATCACACTTGCCTATACCCAGTGACTCAACCTGTATCACACTTGCCTATACCCAGTGACTCAACCTGTATAACACTTGCCTATACCCAGTGACTCAACCTGTATCACACTTGCCTATACCCAGTGACTCAACCTGTATCACACTTGCCTATACCCAGTGGCTCAACCTGTATCACACTTGCCTATACCCAGTGACTCAACCTGTATCACACTTGCCTATACCCAGTGACTCAACCTGTATCACACTTGAACTTGAACGCTGAATTTGTTTCAGTTCGTGATCCCAACAATATAAAACCACTTCAACTTTGTTCGAGGACCTTCTTTTACTAATTAACCTTTTTTTCCCCTAGTACAGCTCATGTTTTTTTTTAAAATTATTATAAAGTGTGCAAATAATTTTAGTTAGTGACCTTCCTGCGACCCCCTCAGACTGGTGTATGACCATAAATGTCGCTAAAACAGCCAGTTAAGTAGACCCCCCCCCCTTCTGCTGTTAAGTCGCTAAAACAGCCAGCTAAGTAGACCCTCTTCTGCTGTTGTCGTTAAAACAGACAATTTAGCTGATCTCTTTTACAAGTAAGCCGTTAAAATCTGCATTGTATAGGTACTTCTAAAAGACGTTAAGGCAGGTATGGAAACCCCTAGGAGGTAATGAAGAACGGATTATACTGCTTCATGATTCAATCCTGAGATACATGCGTCTATTTACCCTGATGTTCGTCCGTCGTGATCGACGATGACCAAAAACTCAACCATAATAATAATAACAATGAATAATAAAATAATAAAAGTTAATAGTGCGTTTTTAAATGACTAGCAAGTCCAATGCGCGCACAAAATGTTCTTTTACAGAATTGACAACAATAGAAGGTATCTGTGTGAGGTTGAGATGTTTTTTCTTTTCTACGTGTCCGCTTCTGTCTTGCAGTTTCTTGTCTGAATTCTTCTGCCGCTAGTGCTCCCGTTCTAATGATGTAACGCCATGCTGTTCTATCCTGAGCGAGGCTCTCCCAAGCGCCTACGTCAATGTTAAGATGTTTCAAGGATGACTTGAGCGTGTCTTTGAAACGCTTTTTCTGTCCACCAGCTTTTCGAAATCCTGCCTTGAGTTCTCCATAATATATTTGTTTTGGCAAACGCGAGTTCTACATACGCACAAGATGGCCTGCCCAGCGTGCCTGCGCCTTCATAAGTATTGTGTGGATGCTTATTGAGGTTGATTTTTCCAAGACCTCGTAGTCTGGTACTTTGTCCCACCAATGTATGTTTAGTAATTTACGTAGGCAGGTAAGATGGAAATGATTTAACTTTCTTGCATGTCTAGCATACACTGTCCACGTTTCGCAGGCGTATAGTAAGGTTGGTATAACAGCAGCATGATATACTTGTAGTTTGGTGGTTGTTCTTATACCTCTTCTGTCCCATACATTGTTGCGTAATCTGCCAAATACAGCCTATTTACCCTAATAATCAGACATCAATATATCTTTTTAAGTCCGTTTGTCATCAACCCATTCCATTCTTCCTAAACTCTTAGTGGACCAAGTACAAAACCAGCAAAATGGCAAAACAATAAATATGTTGGTGTTTAGTCCACAACGAGTTAACATCTTCTTACTGCACAGAGTAGCTCAGAGTGTTAGTATCGCACGGTTGACAGTTATACACTACATTTACAGCTAAATCATGCCTACTTCCTCATTACTATGGAGAAGATATTCCATTATACAATAGAAGCCTTCTATAGCGCATCCTGTTATAACAAATTTCCCTATTTAACAACACTTTTTTGAAATATCGAAATACTTCTAATTCTCTGTTGTTTAACTGTATATAGCGAATTTATGTAGTTTTTACTGTATATAGCGAATTTCTGTTGTTTTTACTGTATATAGCGAATTTCTGTTGTTTTTACTGTATATAGCGAATTTCTGTTGTTTTTTTACTGTATATAGCGAATTTTTGTTGTTTTTACTGTATATAGCTAATTTCTGTTGTTTTTACTGTATATAGCGAATTGCTGTTATTTCTACTGTATATAGCGAATTTCTGTTGTTTTTTACTGTATATAGCGAATTTCTGTTGTTTTTACTGTAAATAGCGAATTTCTGTTGTTTTTTTTACTGTATATAGCGAATTTATGTTGTTACATGCATATTTCGTCGGTCTGGACTAAGTTTACCGTTTCTACTGTACTGGAAGCAATGCCCATCGATGCTCGGGCGAGAATAAAACAAAAAATAAAAGTAGAATAGATGCTAATGTTTTAATCTATAGATGATTTTCATATGTTTCAGTTTCTGAATACGTTTAAGAAAAGACAAAAGTCAACAGACGCAAATATTGAAACTTGTAATGTAGAGATGACTGTGTTATTTTTGTACATGTCGACAAAAACAATTTTGCCTGTTTCTGATATTGAACACATAAGTCAGTCACTTCAAATCAATGGTTTATTCCATAACACCACGACCGCTATATATTTAAGTGCATAAAATATTATTTATATAAACAGCGTCGTCATCATCATCAAGTTCTGTCTCCGCAACGAAGGTTGGCTGTAACGGATCTCCAAGATTACCTGTCTCTTGTCGTGGTAGTGCACTCTGCTAGACTGTAACCTGTCCATCGTGTGATGTTACTCTCCCACTTGTATCTCTGCCTACCTCTTGCTCGCTTCCTTTTGACTTTACCCTCAAGTAAGGTCTTCAATAAGGTGTCATGTCTTTTAATGTCCAAAATATTTTATTTGCCTGATCTTTATTTCTCTTAGTAGTTCTTTTCTTCATATTAAGTGTCTGTCGCACCTCTTTATTTATTTTCTTCTCTTTCCATGATGTTCTCCTTATTCTTCTATATACATAATGTTGCAATGAATGGGAAGTTTAGTGAGGCAGTGATGTATGAAAGTTAAGATAAGTTATTCCATCAATACTCGATCGATATAGATTTTGGACAGTAATCATCAACTTTTAAGATCTTTCATACAGACTGTGGGGGTATTATTACAATACTTAACCTCTGATTGCATAGTAAACATTTTGATTGAAACAGTTTGAACGTCGATTTTAAATACAAGAATATTAATTTCTAGGCCTAGACGTTACGGATAAATGTTGACATTATGTGTTCGAACTTTGTGCAAGGTCATATGTAAAAAGTAAACCAATCATATCTTTGGTCAGTGTTTGTCCCACAAATGAACATTAATTAGAAATTCTGCTAGCGCCATTGCCTTCATTTTGAATGTTTTATAAGTGGCAATTTTCATCCGTGTACGTTATGAAATTGAGGAACGTATATAACATCACAAAAGACAGAGCTACGGAGTTTGTTGTTTTTATATAAACCTATATCGATATAGCGAATGTATGTTATCACATACATCGTCGGTCCACACTAATTTTATTGTTTTACTGTATATAAGGAATTTCTGTTACTACATATATATTTCGTCGGTGCGGACGATGTTGTTATCCCAAAAATGGGATTTGACCGTGTTGATGTTAATTATTTCTACCTTTCGAAGCCAGACAGATTAATTACTTGAGCAAACAATTATTCTCAGAGAGGAGATGTTTTACTTTGATTCCTCGCATTACACTAGAGAGTCTTTATTATAGCAGTAATAAGCCGTACGCATACAGCACAGAGACAACTAAAAATCTTTGAGTTATGTTCGCCTTGCTGAGCTGACAGCACAGTCTCACTCCGATGTCATTCGACCAATCAGCATCCCTAAAGAAGTATATTATCCCACATAATTTATTTTCAATATATCTTCTTCACTAACAATTATTCTTTCTTCTTCTTCTTCTTTGTTCATTCAGATCAGCAGGATGTAATCCGGAGAACGGAATGCATTGTGTCATGTTTTACAGATATTATGTGATATCTGCGCCTTTCGATCCGATTAACTCTACTTCAACTTGCTTTCTGGATCACTTTTACCCTATATGGGATGAGACTGTCAACTCCACACCCAAATCCCCTTAGTCGCCTCTTACGGCATGCATAAAAGGTAAAACAGTGTTGCTATTCTTTACTTCTCTTTCGGATTCAGGTAACACACATGTGGTAACAATTCAATGACCATCAGTATAGAAGACCTGTTGTCTATATGGTAAACAAACTTCTAAAATGACACATTTGACTTGTTTCGTAAATTTTATTGACTGCTAGCACAAAGTATA
The DNA here is from genome assembly GCA_034231615.1 of Meghimatium bilineatum. Classification (NCBI taxonomy): domain Eukaryota; kingdom Metazoa; phylum Mollusca; class Gastropoda; order Stylommatophora; family Philomycidae; genus Meghimatium; species Meghimatium bilineatum. Next base: position 17,176,049 of record CM067309.1, read on the forward strand.
CACAGAGTGGCCAATTAAAATCACGGCAAAAGTTAAATTAATCTTATTATAAGTCTTGTTTTCCAATTAGCCAACAAGTTTTATATTGACAATTGTCCGGATTTAGCTGTCCATTAAGTACATTCACAAATTAGTACAGGCGGTGCGTGATTGTAGGAATCTGAAACGTTTGACGGTTGCTAACCAAGAGATGGTTATCAGTTCGGGAAAAGCTTACATAAACAATGTTATATATTTTATCTATCTATGTGACGTCCTTTACATAACGTTTTCCTCGCTGCTACACTGTAAGCCTCTCGGTTCTGTGTAAGCTGACAATCTTCTTCTAGTGGCATGTTCAGAAGGTCTTCGATGTCATGTGTCCCTCGTAGTCTTGGTCTGCCTCTTGTTCTCTTACCTGGAACTTTCCCTCCATGATTAATGCTTCTAAACGCCCGTGTGTTGCCGGGGCCCGAAAGGGGAGCAAAGAATAGCAACACTGTTTACCTTCCACGCATATCGTAAGAGGCGACTAAGGAGGTTATGGGATTGAGTTGGCTGTCCCATCCCATATAGGGTGAGTGACCCAAAGCCATGCTGAAGTCTGATGTGTCAGGCCGAAAGGCGCAGATATCGCAGCAATGCTGTAAACCATGACACAACTCATTCCGTTCTCAGGACTACATCGTGATAATCTGCATGAGTTTGAGAACACACGCAGAAGAAGAAGAAGAAGACAGTCTGAAAGTTTCTTTCATCTTTGTGCCAAGATCGAAACATTAATTCCGTAACATACCATTGTGGCACAAGTTTGAAATTTGGTGTCATTGGCACTGCAATAATGTTGCATTTTTTAAAAGAAAGGTATATATATATATATATAATTTTCATTGCAAAAGTGTCACTAAATGTAATGTTTTGTGAGGTGAAACAAGGCAATTTTCTAGACACAGAGTATAAGTATTTCAAAGATAAACACAGACGTCAGTAACATTACTGAAGATGTAATTGTGATCTGGTTTTCGAGTTACGAGTATTTAGGGAAATTAGGGAGTAAACTATATACTCTTAGTCTGTCTAAACAGTGTTTCTCAACCTTTTTTTTACCATACCCTACCTACGTCTTTCTAATATTCTGATGCCCTCCCTCCCCCCCCCCCCCACCCCACGTAACATATACATATTTTTTTATATTTAAAACAAATTGAATTATTCCCTACATGAAGCTTAACTACAACTTGTTCGAATTGCCCTCCCGAACAATCATATTTCCCTCTCCCCTCTGCGGGAGGTGTGCCCCACGTTGAGAAATACTGGCCTAAACTACTATAAGAACAATGTGGACATTTTTTGGATGAATTTGAAACTGTGACACCGTCTCAGACATTTAAAGTTGCAAATGTTATTAAATATTTATACAATAGTTGCGAAAGCAGATTATGTGTGTGATTATTTACGAACTATGGCGTAATAATTAGAACTGTTGTTTTTTTAAATACTCTATGATCCACAAATTATTCTCTAATTTAAAGTTATTTTTTTCGATAGTTTGACGACGTGACTTAGTGGTCGTGAGAACATATCAGACGACAAAGATAACGGGTTTGACATTAGCTTCATGAAGTTGAACAACTGACATTTCATAAAATTATGGCAAACTAGCGGACGTAAATATTGCGTAGAGATTCACTGCAGTAGAAAAACAGTATGAGTTAGCACGTTTTAAATCGGATACGTGTCCATTGTTTTATTCTTGACCGCAGTTTCGTAGCGGACTCAGTGTCGGGTAATTGGATAGGGTAATTAAAACTAGCATGGTTCGGACATCTATGCAGGCATGATTCCTTGTCAAAAACAGTACTGCAGGGAACTGTCGAGGGTGGAAGAAGCAGAGGAGGTCAAATAAAGACATGGACAGACAACATCAAGGAATGGACAGGGCTAGATATTTCCACACTCATCCACATCGCTGAGGATAGAATTCGCTGGAAGACTCTGTGTGCTGAAGCTTCCAATGTGGTACCCCTACGACCCTGAAGGGTTATGGGTTTATTGATTGATTGATTGATTGAATTGGATAGGTCGTTATTGTTCTATTCTTGACCGCAGTTTCGTAGCCGACTCAGTGTTGATAAATAGGTTTCACAAGTTGATGTAAATAAACGTGAGTAGAGAGTCGCTGACCACATCATTCCTGTGTTAACCGTTTTTCGTAGAAGTAAACAAGACAACACTATTCTCCATACGAGTCAATGGTTTTTTTTATTTTGAGTCATAAGATTTTTGTGATTACAGTTTTTGTTTTTTTTAGAAATTAAAATTTAACATTAGTTTTTGAAAGTAATATTGGATGCAATTTTTATCTAAATTTTGTTTCAGAAAAAAAAATAATAACAGTACACATGAATTCTGTTTATGTTGTTTATCCATATCAGAGACTATCAGTCGAGAGGTTAGAGTGCTTTTCTTATATCTGTGATGTACAGGCCCAGGGTTCAACTTCCAGTAAGGTGTGGGTTTTTTTGTCGGATGGTAAATGTAAAAAAAACTCACCCTGTACATGATGTGGCGACAGTAAGGGCTTTTATCACACAAACCACTCTCAAACTCACTGCAACTCCCTAACTAGAGTAACACAGTATTTTCCGGTTTTTTAATGTTTTGTTAAAATCAATATTAGTTCGCCCGTGTGTGACCCGAAAGTGGAGAAGAAAATAGTGACATTATTTACCTTTCATATATATCGTAAGAAGCGACTATGTCGGTTTACGGTGGAGTAGACTATCCCATCAATGCAGGGTTAAAGTAACCCAGAATCTATGATAAAGTCGGATGTGGCATGTCGAAAGATGCAGTTATTACATCTACATTGTATAAGCTATGATATACCGCATTTCGTTCTGTGGATTGCATCCTTCTGCAGGATCTTCAGAACGATCGCAAAAGAAGAGGATGATTTTATTCTCATTTAAATCGTTGCTGATAATATGGTGTATGAAATGCGAGTATTTAGTGTGTATCTGTGTAACCTCAGTGCATATTGACTTAATAGACACCCTATAGGCTATGTATTATTTTTAACCTAAGCTTTCTCTAAACATTAAATCTATGAGGGTGCTTATAAGTTTTTGTGTATAGTAATATTCTATGAGAGTGAGTACACGTTTTTATGTATAGTAAAATTGGTTCTGTACAAGTAGACGCCAATACATCGTTCAGTTGTTTTTTTTTAAATTCCAATTTTTAGATAGTCACTGCTCATGACACTTCATTGAAAATTCATTGTTACAATAACCGACATGACTGTGAACACAAATATCACCAGTTAACACTGAGTCCCACCAGAAACGAGCAGGAAGCAGTTATGTTTCTACAAAGCAGAGAAATACTACCTGTTGATAAATCATGTAGTCTAGATCACTACAAGCAATATACTATACCGTTCAGGTAGGGAAGGTAAGCTGTTCCCAGTGAGTTGCGCGCACAAGGATTGGTTGCCGTTTCTTTTTTATCTACAATTTGCTAAGTAGTGGTTTCGCCTCATTTGGTTAAGGCCCGCCCCTTTCAACATAGGACTGGTGTAGGTAGTTAATGAGTTTGCCTCTCTTGGAGAGATGTGCTCCTTTCAACCAGCAGACAGCAACGTCCAATTATGTTATATCAGGACACACTACAAAATATTAGAGGTAACAAATACCCCAAGTGTTAATCTATAGCAGGACTGATGTCCATGTTGGACACTCTTTTATCTACGCGTTACGGAAGCATAATGAAATCAATATGAACATTGAACGACTTTGGGGGTTGCGTGAAATGGAGAAACAAGAAACACCGCGCAAATCTCGACACCATATTGAAAGCTATCGTGCAGAATTTTCGCGGAGATCAAAGTTAGCAGCAACAGAAACCTCACTTGACGCGTTTCTTGTTGTTGTGAAAGATTTTTTGTCCCAATAAAATTATTTAAATATTTCTTATTGCGTCCTTTGTAATTTTTGGTGTTATGTCCCTTTGTACCCTAGCCACGAGAACGCTTGTTTCGTTCAGTTTTGTTTCGTTAAAAAGTATTGGCGTCTATATGTAAAGTACCGTAAAATTCAATGAGAATGTTTACATGTTTTTGTGAATAGTAAAATTCTACAATTTAGTTTTAGCTATGGAGCAACTGAATTTATTGAAAACATTGCCCTTTTAGAGGGGTGTTTGCTACCACGGAGCTGTACATAAATTACATTGATAATTAGGGTGGAGGTGGTGGGTCTGGAAAAGTTTAACAGTTTTTGACAAGAGGGATAAGATTTGGGAGGGGAGATTTTTTATAAATGTTCATGTCAACAATACTGATTTTTATACACAAATTAAATTGTTTGGATGTGAATGGTGCGAAGAAAGGAGGGGAAAATATGTTTTTTTAAAACATTTTCATATTTATTCATATTTTTATCTGCACGAAAGATTGGGGGGGGGGCGTTGTAGTGACTTAATTAAGCATGGAGAGACCTATATTCTTGACATTTGTTGACAGAGGGCAGAGTGGGGATTGTTGACATAGTTAAGCAGAGAAAGCCATATATTCTTGACATATGTTGACAGAGGGCAGAGTGGGGATTGCTGACATAGTTAAGCAGAGAAAGCCATATGTTCTTGTAAGTTGCTGACAGGGGGTGGGTTCGGGGAATTGTTGACATAGTTAGATGTTATTTACACATATTCTTGATTCTTAATTAGAAACTGGCTTCACAGCATGCGGGACATTCCCATAAGTGCTCCGCCCTCTGCTCCAGCAGCCATCCCAGTGTATGTAGACTCAGAGTTCCGGTCAGGTGTTTATTGTGTGATCTTCGCGACTTTCCAAAAATTTTACTTTTCCTCCCCTCACCTCTGAATACTCCCATTTCTAACATTATCTGTATGTGTACATTCTCAACCTCATTGACATCATCTGCATCTTGAAATGAATTTATTACTGCCTTTACTAAATCTGCTTTATCTCTTTTCAGCAATGTGCCGTCTATTGCCGCATTGCCTGCCAATAAGTCGGCTCTCTCGTTTCCTCTGACCCCAGCATGACCAGGGCAGTATATCCATGTAATGCTCTGGACAACTGAGTTGTTCAATAAGTCCCACCATTCTTTTCTTAGCATGAACTTTTCTATCTTGCGCAACATGCTTTGAGAGTCTGTGAGTATTACCGAGTGTGTTGATGTATCAGTTATCAACCAATTAAGAGCTGCTGTAACTCCCTCTATCTCCATCCTCATGCTCGATTCGACAGTAGAATATGCTGAAGATTTCTCAACCAACAACACGCCATTTCTGTAGGAACAAAACCCCAACCGCTTTTATTTTTGTTTCTGCTAACAGAGCCATCTGTGTATATAATTATGTCTTGTGGTTTCGAGTGTAGTTGGGCGAGTTCGTGCACTGTATCCTGAGCCCTGACTGCCGTCCTTTTTCGACACGCTTTATCTAGTTGTATTATTTCTTAAGTCAGTGATTTCTTCTCAGTGTTTACCTCCACCCATTCACTGCCCTTTCCTATTTCTTCCAATTCACACACTATTCCCAGTGTGTCTTCAGCCTCTGCCATCCATGATCTGCCACGCTTGATTCGTTTTCCCTTTGACTCATCTAGACGATGGTATAATGGATGGTGGTTGTATTCTGTCACTTTAAGGTACGACCTAACTTGTGCTACCTGATGTCGCACTCTAATGCTGGGAGATCAAGCAGAAATCTCATAGCAGAGATGAGTGTATCTCTAGTACACCCCAGTACCGCTCTCATTGCCTGATTTTGAACTTTTTCCAATCTATCGACTTGTGTCTGTGACAAAGTTAGTAGGCCACATCTGGCAAGTTTTATTCTACAGCTAGCAAGGTCGGCCATATTATTTATTTCGCTAGCAAGGTGTTATTTATACAGCTAACAAGGTGCTATTTATACAGGGAGAGTCCCTATATTCTAGAAAATTGTTGACAGAGGGTGGGATGAGGGAATTTTTGGAAGCTGTTAACAGTTGTTGACACGGGGAATACAAATAGCCAAAATGTTGTTGACACTGGGAATACAAATTACCCAAATGCTATTGACACGGGGAATACTAATAGCCCAAATGTTGTTGGCGTAATTTATGTGATATAACCGACCTAGCATGTCGTGAGAGGTTACTATGTAAGTTAGGGGTGAGGTTAGCTGCCCCATCCTATAGATAAATCTCACCAAAAATCCATGTTGAAATCGAATGTGCCGGCCGAAAGCCACATCTATCGCAGCGAAGAGTTAGCCATACAGCAATAAATATATTTCGACTTCATCTCGCTAGCGGATTTCGAAAACAACAAAGACGATGAAAATTAAATAAGAAAGACAATTTACATCAAGTACCGCATGTACTTCCCTAAATGTCTTGATGACCTAAGAGAAATCTTAAAAAAACATGTCATCTCGACCATGCACAAATATATTAAAACTTGTATGATAATTTGGAACAGACAGTTATTAATTGCCGGTTCTCTCTGATGTTTCATTTCCTGTCTGGTATGTTTAGTTTAACTAAGAAAAAATGCAAAAGTTGCATGTCTGTGCTGTGGGTGGATCTTAAATTTAACGAAACAAAACGTCAGTGATGTTGATTTCTTATACGATATCTTGTGGACAAGTTTCGTTTGTCATGTTGAATTCGTCCATTCGTTTATGGGGGGGGGGGGGGGGGGGGGGTTACACATATTATTTATGACGCGTGCACTAAAGTATATCCAGTTATGTTATGGACCAGCGTTTCTCAAGCTGAGTTCAGCTGAACTCTAAGACAGGTTGCAACTATATTTGGCTACATTGTTGGTTTTTTTTTTTAAATGAGAAAAACATTTGTAACATTCCAAAAGTGTGTATAATTTAATACAAGCTGACTTTCAAGAATGTAACATTTTTACCAAATTTTGTAACCACTCTACCTTACGCCACTTTACTTTCTCAAATTATCTGGTGCCCACTTTTTTAGGCTTTGTCGATATGTGAATCGTTTGTGGTCTTCAACGTTATACAGTTGAAACGCCTAAGAAAGAGGACATGTCCGGGAAATAACGAACGTACGGTAACCCAAGAAGGCATGTCCGGGGAAACAAAGGACTTACGGTAACCCAAGAAGACATGTCCGGGGAAACAAAGGTCTTTGGTAACCTAAGAAGACATGTCCGGGAAACAAAGGACTTACGGTAACCCAAGAAGGCATGTCCGGGGAAACAAAGGACTTTGGTAACCCAAGAAGACATGTCCGGGGAAACAAAGGACTTTGGTAACCCAAGAAGGCATGTCCGGGGAAACAAAGGACTTTGGTAACCCAAGAAGACATGTCCGGGGAAACAAAGAACGTACGGTAACCTCAAAGTACATGTCCGGGTAAAAAGGACTTATGGTAACCCTGACTTAGTAGGTTCTTACGACATGCATGGATGATAATCAGTGTTCGTTGTTCTTTGCCCCCCCCCCCCCAAAAAAATACATTTTGGGCCGTGGCATAACACTGGCGTTTGAATATGAAATTTTTTTAAAGTACATCTGAAACAAAAAATACCTTTGCTCGAACTTTTCCTTTAAAAAGAAACGTTGTGGAAAAAAGGGGGAAGGAGTTAAAAATTTATATAATTCAGAAGGAGATAAGTGGGCCCCTGAACTCTGCATAGCTGTTGAATAGGGGGTTGGGTGTTTCAGTAACGTTCATCCTCTTCTTCTACTTTCATTCTCAAACTCCCGCTGGATCTCTCTTGAAAAAGAACCAAAATATTACTAGATTTCTAACAGAATGTGGTCCAAAAAATGGAAATACGTTATGTCACCGTTTTATTTGCACCAATGATCCGATACATCTGTCTTCGGCAGATCAATAACGTTAAAAATCGTATTTAAAAGTACTGGTACCGGAAATCAAATCCTAGCAATGTTTGTCTATAACCAACTGTTTCCATGACGTGACAAATCCCGTACGATATCCCTTCATGTCTAGCAAGCCGTGTCTGGTATACTGTACTTGCATCTGATATTAGACCGAGCCACCATTTTCTCTCTCTGGTTAGCGATTGATTTTTTTTTTAAGTGTGCGTGACCTTATGTGATCTTAGGTGAGGCATGCCATTCGAAACAAGGAAACGGAACTGAGTAAATATGATCAGTATGGGTCGCGGCTTACTGTGAGAATTAATTGAAAAACTACATCTGCTCTGTCTTTCAGAGAGGGATTTTTGTGTGTGGTGAGTAATGATTCAGTGAAGGTATTAGTATCTACTAATGGAGTGAGTACTTGACAGCAAAGTGAGATCTATACAAGGTGGTCAGTACTCGATTATGAAGTGAGTACTTGACAGTAAAGTGAGATCTATACAAGGTAGTCAGTACTCGAATATGGAGTGAGTACTTGACAGTAAAGTGAGATCTATACAAGGTAGTCAGTACTCGACTATGGAGTGAGTACTTGACAGTAAAGTGAGATCTATACAAGGTAGTCAGTACTCGACTATGGAGTGTTGGAAAGAGAAGTGAGTCTATGCAAAATGTGTGCTAGACAAGGGAGTCAGTACTCGAATAGAAGTCAGCGGTTGACAGGAAAGTGAATACTTGACAGTTAAGTGCTAGACAAGGGAGGGAGTGCTGGACAAAGGAGTCAGTACTCAACGATAGAGCGAGAACTCGACAATGAAGTGATCAGTCGACGATGTAATGAGCTCTACGATGTAGTGAATATTCGACGATGGAGTGAACACTTGACGAATGAGTGAACAAGCACTCATCAGTAAAGGGCTACTTCGAAAGTGCAGTGAGAAATTGGTAGAAACAACATTTTATTTGCTAGCTGTAGAAATAATGCCTTGTTAGTTGTAGAAATAGCGCCCTGTTAGCTGTAGAAATAACGCCTTGCTAGTTGTAGACATACGCTTTGTTAACTGTAGAAATATCACCTTGCAAGCTAGTAAAATAGCATCTTGTTAGATGTAGAAAATAACACCTTGTCGGCTGTAGAAATAACTGTTAGATGTAGAAATAACACATTGATAGCTGTAGAAATAGCGACGTGCTACGATTAGAAATAATACCTTGCCGACTGTAGAAATAACGTCTTGTTAGCATTAGAAATAACGCCTTGTTATCTGTAGAATTACGCCTTGTCGGCTGTAGAAATAACGTCTTGTAGATTGTAGAAATATCGCCTTGTTAACTGTAAAAATAGCGCCTATCTATAACACTTTGCACATAACGCTATCAATCAATCAATAAACCCATAACCCTTCAGGGTCGTAGGGGTACCACATTGGATGCTTCAGCACACAGAGTCCTCCAGCGAATTCTATCGTCAGCGATGCGGATGAGTGTGGAAATTCATGGAAATAACGCTATATAGACATAACGCTTTGGATTAGCTGTAGAGATAGCTCATTGCCAGCTGTAGAAATAACTCGTTGCACTTGCTGTAAAATACCGCTTTGTTGACTATAGAAATAGTGCCGTGTCAACTGTAGAAACCTCGTTTTGTTAGATGTCTAAATAACACTTTGTTATCTGTAGAAATAACCACCTTTTTTCAAGCTATAAAAATAACGCAATGTTAGCTGTATAAATAACACCTTACAAGTTGTATAATTAACACTTTGCTAGCTGTAGAAATAACACCTTTCTATCTTTAGAAACAATACAGTGCTAGCTATAGAAATAACACCATGCTAGCTGTATAAATAACAAACCTGGAATTTATAAAGAAATACCAATACCTGTTCTGAGTTCAGGAATCTTTTAGTCCTGTTAGATCTTCAGTCCATCCGCAAGGACGAAACTTCCAGTCCTGCTGGATCTTCAGTCCATCCGCAAGGACGAAACTTCCAGTCCTGCTGGATCTTCAGTCCATCAGCAAGGACGAAGCTCCCAGTCTTCTCCAGGTCAAAACGGTTGCACAAAACTGTTTGCCCCAGTTCAGTCCAGTGTGTCCATATCTTGTCTCGCAGTTCTTCGTAATCTAGACAGTCTTGGTGTATTTGTTCAGGAGTCTGTATTCCTGTTCCAGGTGGACATTGATGCATGCAGGCTACCCTGGTTCCTTGTTCAGGTGGTCATGTAGTCTGCAGTGGCCAATTCTAATCCAAAAGATTGATGGTCTGTTGTTGCCTATGCAGTGTATGTATTGGATCTATTGTCTTATCAGCATCCATATCTTTCCTCTACTGTAACATCCATATCTTTCCTCTACTGTAACATCCATATCTTTCCTCTACTGTAACATCCATATCTTTCCTCTACTGTAACATCCATATCTTTCCTCTACTGTAACATCCATATCTTTCCTCTACTGTAACATCCATATCTTTCCTCTACTGTAACATCCATATCTTTCCTCTACTGTAACAACACATCCATATCTTTCCTCTACTGTAACAACACATCCATATCTTTCCTCTACTGTAACATCCATATCTTTCCTCTACTGTAACATCCATATCTTTCCTCTACTGTAACAACACATCCATATCGTTCCTCTACTGTAACAATCAATACTTAATTTTCTAGTTACAAAAATAAACACATGTATTCTTCTGCCTTCACTCTCAATTAATCAGCACAAATGGCGTATTATTTCAGTCGCAGAGCGTGAAGTGATGTTCTGCAATCGTTCAATTTGCGCCATGTAGGCCTATAACATTCGATTTCGGCATGTTTTTAGTTCGTGTAACTTCTCCAGCCCGACAGTCGGCCTATCTGTCTCCAGGCGGTGGATGCGTATCGACTTTGCGTGGTGACGGTCCACCGTACCCTTGGACTTTACAGGCCCAAATATGACCCTGGGTGGCGGTCTCCGAGGAGGCAGTAAACAGTGATTAGACTTGGGTCTACTACGTCTATCTCACACTCGGTGTTCCGTTGCCAGTGAATTTGTCTCACGTATTTAGACTCATTGTCCTTGTTTCTTCTGATACTAAACCTTTACTCGTCTTTGAACCTGGTTCCTGTGTAGGAAAAACTCTACAGTACAGTTGCGGTCTGATTCGTTCACCCTCTTACCAGAGGCATCATTCTCTAACATCTTGAACACCTCTTCCAAGTCTGAGTCTCTACACATATCTAGGAGCACCAGGGGACATTTGCTTCTTCTTATGTTCCACATTATTCTTCTTGGAAATAACTAGCAGCTTATTCTCAAACTGAACATTGTTTTAGTTACGATTTCAATATAGCTTTATTTCTCCATTGTGTTTGAACATGGCGCCGCCCTCCAGCGCTGTGCTGCCATCTCACTGTCCTAAATATGTTAGCCTTGTGTCTCCAGAGACTTGCTCCCGATTCTCGATGTTCATGAGTTTGGGACATGACAGCTTGGCAGTTCAGACCAGACGTTGTTTTACTCTGCCACAATAGTATTTTAGCTGTGCGAACCAAGAGATCTCAGTCGAAGATCTTGTTTGTCATGTTCACACAAATCTCCGCCCTTCTCAATCTAGACTTCCCGGACACGATCCATATAGCGTTAGTCAGATTTCTTCGTACGAGCTTCGAAATAGTTTGTTTTCAGTGTGCACCATGTGCATGTGCTTTTTAGTGTGCACCATAAGCATGTGCTTTTTAGTGTGCACCATGAGCATGTGCTTTTCAGTGTGCACCATGAGCATGTGCTTTTTTAGGATCTTGGTTATCTGCTAAACCTGGGTTCGCACGAGAGCCATTAAGCCAATTCTCTATGCCAATTCTTCTTCGTGGTTCTCCTGTCAGATATCAGGTTACAGCACCAATAGTTTCAGTCAGATATCAGGTTACAGCAGCAATAGTTTCAGTGAAATGTGTAATTTTCTTCTGGTCATCCATGGATTTCCCTCAGGTCTGGTAGTAGTGTCATCTCAGTAAGCCATATTTTCTCCTTCTCTTCTTGGTAGAGTTGATATGCATGAAGAATGTTTTATGCTGTCTCTGAACTCAGTCCACAGTTGCACATGTCTGTCTCATCAATTTTCAGCGTTCAGAACATGTGACTATGCGCCACTAACAAAACTTGATTTGTTAGTAGCAGAAATAGCAAAACTTTCTTTGCTAGTAGCAGAAATAGCTATACTTGATTTGCTAGTAGCAGAAATAGCAAAACTTGATTTGCTAGTAGCAGAAATAGCAAAACTTGATTTGTTTGTAGCAGAAATAGCAATACTTGATGTGCTAGTAGCAGAAATAGCAACATTTGATTTGTTAGTAGCAGAAATAGCAAAACTTGATTTGTTTGTAGCAGAAATAGCAATACTTGATGTGCTAGTAGCAGAAATAGCAATACTTGTTTTGTTAGTAGCAGAAATAGCAAAACTTGATTTGTTAGTAGCAGAAATAGCAATACTTGTTTTGTTAGTAGCATAAATAGCAATACTGAAGGACGTGCTAGCTTCAAAAACACAGCAATACCTGGCCTGATCACTATCTTAATGATACTAGTATCCCACTTAGCGAGTACTAGACTACTGAAAAGGTTAACAGCATCAGTGACAACTGTATCATCTTTTAGACTATCACCAGTTTCATAACAAATTTTATGTAAATGCGGTCGGCGCGCTAAATTACCAACGACGTTCCTGACCTTTTAGATCGGTCACGGAGTTTGCCTGACTGTGGGAAGAGTTACGTTTTATGGAAATCTGTGTTTGGGAATGATAAGGGAAATAGAAACTGGAGGCAGACGTGAACTGAAACGATCATGCCCGCGCGTGTCTATGTTTATGTATGTGACAATTTTCTATCGGAAAACCGCATTCGTTAAATATTCACAACAGACACTTGAGCATTCTTACAAAAGGAGACACATAATCGGGGTTTTCAATGTATTTGTTCTTTTATAGCATATTATAGTCGACAATATAAATGGTATTTGTTTCTAACTTTCTTATCGACAGTTTGTTTCATAACTTTCTGTACTATAGTTTGTTTCATATAACTTTCTGTTCTATAGTTTGCTAACATTATGGTTCTTTTTGTTTCATGTTATTTATATTCTTATACTTCATTGTATCTGTTCTTTCTTTTCGAGTTATACCCTTTTGTGCCTTGCAGAGTTATAGGTAGACAAGTTCTTTGGAGACAGCCTTTTTGTGTGCTGCATATATGTTTGTTTTCGTTGCTTCTTTTGTTTCTGACATTTTTCTTTTGCATGATCTGTCCCTGTCTTTGTATCCATTGTGTCTGTATAGCTATACTTGGTGTATCATGCGCCGTATATTGTGTCTGTATAGCAATACTTGGTGTATCATGCGCCGTATATTGTGTCTGTATAGCAATACATGGTGTATCATGCGCCGTATATTGACGTAGGCCGAAAAAAAGGAATAAATAGCAATATCTTTACCTTCCATGCATGTCGTAAGAGGCGATTAAGTCTAAACATTATGTCAACAATTACAGGGGGGGGGGGGTTGAGATATGAAGAAATATAACAGTTGTTTACAAGAGGGAGGGGAGGGTCGGGCTTGACAAAAGTTGATGTCAAAAATACCCTTTATAAACACGAATTAAATTGTTAGAATTTGAAACAGTTTTTCTAAAAGGGTGAAACAAAACATATATTTCTCCTACTATTTCTGTTAACAAAAACATATATTTCTCGTACCTTTTTTTGCTTGTGGGAGTTGGGGATAAAATTGGCAGATATTGTTGAAGTAATTTCTAGACAGCTCCTAAAAAGGTCCTAGTTTGAAAATTGCTGTACCATTCCATAGAGGGTCATATTCACGATGTGCCATGATGAAGTCAGATATGTCAGGCAGAAATCGCAGACATCGCAGCTAAGCTGTAAAGGCAATATGTACTCCGTATCATATTTTGTTAATCCAAAGGAGTGTGAGACTGAACAGAGAAAAAGAAGATTTGTATTATGAATGATGATGATGGATCATGATAAAACCCTGATGGAATATGATTCGTTCCCTATATCAGGCGATGCAAGTGGTATTATACCTTCAGAGCCAGTTTTAATGTTCCTCTGGCAATACTTTCAATGATGATGCTCTCCACAGATGTTACAAGTCATAGATAACTGTTTTGGCTCAATCTGGTTTGTGTGGTGCATGCTGGCCAGTCGTCTACCCCGGATGTGCAGTCGTCTAGCCATTATGTGAACGTGGGCAGTGCAGATTTTTATTAGCCGTGTGAAATATTGTGTTTTTGATACAGACATTTTTTGCCGAAACGTCGATATGTTTATGTTACCAATGAATAGAAAAACTTCATTACTTCGTTCCAAGTTTAGACTCCGGATTGATTTTTGCCATGACGTCTTGCAATCTCAAATCATGCTGCAGGTGAAAATTATTGTAAGATCATCAACCACCAGACAAGTCTCCTTAGTCGCCTCATTATGACTTACATGACAGACAACATTACAGTTGTTATTATGATGAAATAAAGGATTGAAAACGAGAGGATTTACTTCATTGCACTGGGATTTCTTATATATAATCAGTCCTTTTCAACTTTGTGGTACGCCGCCTGCCAAGAGTGTCAGTCATAGTCCATAGCTCTGTAGCTTAGAGCGGGAATCTCCGAAATCCGACACTAAGTGAAATATCTCTGTAGCTTAGAGTGGGAATCTCCGAAATCCGAAACTAAGTGAAATAGCTCTGTAGTTTGGAGTGGCAATCTCCGAAAGTAAATGAAACAGCTCCGTAGCTTGGAGCGGAAATCTCCGAAATACGAAACTAAATGAAGCAGCTCTGTATCTTGGAGCGGCAATCTCCGAAATCCGAAGCCAAGTGAAATAGCTGTAGTGAAGCTACAACCAAGTGAAGCTCTGTAGCTTGGAGTGACAATCCTCGAAATCCGAAAATAAGTGAAACAGCTCTGTAGCTTGGAGCGGCAATCCCCGAAATACGAAACTAAATGAAACAGCTCTGTAGGAGATAGAATCATACATGTTCAGTGGGGGTCGCAATACCGGACCCTTTAACCAAAGCCGGTATTTTTTGTTCTATTGAAGTTTACGAGTACCGGGATCCCAACATTTTCGATATTTAGAAAAGCGTTCTTCGAGATTAGAGGTGACGGTGTTTCAATAAAATAAAAACATTCAGAAAAGAATCACATTTTAATGTTTAATAAGGTTTTAACAATAACACAATTGTCTAACTTCAGACTTTATTCAAACGAAACAACATAATATTCTTAACTTTTTGACTTAAATAGTTTTAATAATCAAATATTAAAATGATTTGTTTTTCTTAATCTTTGGGCAAATTTAAGTGTTGAAATCGTAAAAATGGCAACGTGTTTAATGTTTGAACGCTAAATTTTGAGCGCAAGTGATTACTAAAGTAACCGGATGACAAGAACTCCCGCTCAGACTCCACATTTAGGTTTATCTTTTTCAATGTCCCCCATTTCTTTCTATCAAACTGGAGAGAAAATAAATCATTATAACAATAAATTTCAATTAATAAAAATACATTTAGTTTATTTATTTAAATGGAATTGTTTTGACATGTAGAACTTTTTAAGAATGTTTACATTTTTATGTACGGTACAGAAACACTGGGTCATTCAGCCTGGGACATAATATCTCAAGTATTATTGATATCTCAAAAAGAAAATCAATTATGAAGGGAATTATTAATATTTCTTATCACAAAATAGAAGTAGCATAATTTGTGTGTGTCTTAAGCTTAAGGAATTTGATTATCAAAATATGGATTTAGTCATAGTTTGCAATGTGTTGGTACTCTGGCATAAATAAAAGAAATCAAGAAATCAAATATTTTTGTTATAAAAAGTTTACCCCGTGATTCGAGTGCAAGGTGTCATTATTTCCATATAATTCATGTTAAAAATAAACTGTTAATGAACATCAGAATTCAATCTTCATTTGACTATACCAATTTACTTCTCCTTCTTCGTTCGTTCTCAAATCCCTACAGATTAGCAGGATACAGTCTAGAGAACTGAATGCGCTGTGACATGGTTTACAGTATTGCCACGATATCTATGCCTTTCGGCCAGGCACATTCGATTTCAGCAGGACTTTGAGTCACTTCGACCCTATATGGAGTGCGACGGTCAACTCCACCCCATAACCTCCTTAGTCGCCTCCTACGGTATGCATGGAAGGTAAAGAGTGTTTTCATTCTTTGCTCCCCTCTCGGGCCCTGGCAACACAGCAATTAATAATGTGTCATAATATGAACACATTTACTTATCAATCCTGCACACTCACGTCACTCGACACCCACACACTACACACGCACAATATAAAAACAAAACTAATCACAACACATGCTTCTTTACAAATGAAACATAGATCACAGATCTAGTCCGTCAGTCATGCCACAACATGGGACAAATTGTGTGATTGAGTTCACACATCACATAAATTATTGGCATGTTTTGCTTTAAATACGGCATGGAAAGTAGCCATTGGAAACTAAGAAGAGAAATTTATATATTTTTGAAAATGAAATACCGAAAATATCAAAATCCTGATTTTCATAAATCCAATCCCGGTATTTTCGAGAGCCGGGATCTAGGTTTGTGACCCCTAATGTACAATGACAGTAATATAGAAATATCCACAGTTTTTTACGTCGCTGTGGGTGGATGACTTCTATAGCTACGTTGTTCTCCAAAAACAGCTTTCTTTTTTGTAACACCCAGCTGGTTACTTGATTCAAGATGCCTGTATGTGTTGCACCACAAAAAAAAGTAGGCTTGAATGGAGACTCGTGTGTGATACTCCTGCAACCTCGAGGACCTACTGAAGGGTAGATGTCCTGATGGTTTCACTGCAGCTGCCATGTTTATATACCTTTAGTTAGCACTTATGTCTTTGATTGGACTCTTCACTAATATGCGACACGTTGTCTTCACCAGTGATTATTGTGACCCTGCTAAGTTGTCAGTATTTCAATTCTCTGCGCCCCGACCCCCACATACAATTCAACTTTCTTAAAGGGATTCCTATACCGATATGTATATTGATAAATATATGCAAATATATGTACTGTGTGACGCAAAGGTTTGTTCTTGATTCTTGATTAGAAACTGGCCTCACAGCACGTGTGGTATTCCCATAAGTGCTCGGCCCTCTGTTCCAGCAGACATCCGACAATGGTGTTTTTAGTCTAATGTCGCCGAAACAGACGTCGACATCAGGGCACAACTATGGCCCTTGCGACGGGTTTCTTTGTTGTTCCGCCCACCCACGCCGTGCCCGTAACGAGTTCAAGCCCAACATCGGCCCGTCGGAACAACATGGTAACTGTTATCGAAGGTTACGACTACGAGATTGTATAGATGACGTTCCATGAAGCTTCTATAAAAAGATAACGTCAATAAAAGGCATGTCATCTACTAATGTTTTCTGTTGCAAGGTTGGTTTTTCTGGTGAGCCATTGGTGAGACCCACAGACGCAACCGCAACGCAAAGGTTTGTTTCCGTAATAGGTATAGCTAACAAGAGCGAGTTTATCCTTCTCTGTTTGACAGTCAAGAATGATTTAGTCTGCAAGTGTTTTCTGGGCTACAGCGTGAATAATTCAGTGTGTACAAATGAAATGGATAAAGGGTAATATTTAAGTGAGTGGATGCTTCAGTCGCTGAGTCAGTAGATGGGTCAGTGAATAGGTCAGTCTCTGAATTAGTGAATTATTTATCAATGAAATAGTGGGTGGATCAGTGGCTGAGTCAGCAGATGGGTCATTGAATGATTCGGTGGATGAAAATTAGGCTTAGGTTAGTTGATATATCAATTGCTGAGTCAGTGGATGGGTGAATGGATTGGTTAGTGGGTGGGACAGTCGCTGAGTCAGTGGATGGGAGACTTGATGGGTTAGTGGGTGAGTTAGTCGCTGAGTCAGTGGATGGGTGACTGGATTGGTGAGTGGGTGAGTCAGTCGCTGAGTAATTGGATGAGTTACTAAATTGGTTAGTGAGTGGGTCAGTCGCTGAGTCAGTCACTGATTCAATGTAGTAATTGAGTCGGTGAATTAACTATTTAGTCGGCACACCATAATCATTGACCCGAGAACATGTCCATGTTCTTCAATCTCCAAGTATATCCACAATTACACGACGACTGATATTTCCGGTTCTCTATTTTTTTACTGTCAGTTTTATAAGTACATAATCGCCCGTGTGTTGCCGGGCCCCGAAAGGGGAGCAAAGAATAGCAACACTGTTTACCTTCAACGCATGTCGTACGAGGCGACTAAGAAGAATATGGGATGGAGTTGGCTGTCCCATCCCATATAGGGTAAGTGACCCAAAGCCATGCTGAAGTCGGATGTGTTGGGCCGAAAGGTGCAGATATCGCAGCAGTGCTGTAAACCATGACACAACGCATTCCGTTCTCCGGACTACATCCTGCTAATCTGCAGGAGTTTGAAAACTAACGCAGAAGAAGAACAAGAATAAATACATAATGGTGGTACATTGTTATAAGTACATAATGATGGTGGTACTTTTTGCTACGAATTAAATCCACCCCTCCCCCTTTTTATATTTTCTAGTTTTACAATAGTTTTCTCAAAATGTCACCCACAATCCCACGAAAAATTAAGATGTGGACTTAACGAAAATTTATCTAAGACTGTAAATTAAATTTTCGCAGTGAGTGAAACCAATAGTTAGTGTCTTGATGATGAAGAAAGTATAACCGAGTAAACGTACAATTTCTTGTTTCGTGTGATTACAGCATATGCAATTTTTTAAAGGACCAGAATATATATATAGAGAGAGAGAGAGAAAGAGAGAGAGAGAAAGAGAGAGAGAGAGAGAAAGATGGATAGATCAATAATACATGTAGTAAAGTATAAAGCAACGCACTCAAAGTGACACAGTTTGCTTCGAAAATGAAACTTCAGAAGAAACTGACAGATTGGATAAGATCCAGAATAAGACGATGCGAATCACGTGTGGGTGCACTAAATATACAACAGTACGAGCCACGCGATTCTTACTTGATTATACATCTGCAGAACACAAAATTCAGTTATACAGATTACAAGTCTGCCTTCAAATAACAGCTGACAACGGACACCCGCTGTATTCTGAAATTCAGAAAGTGAATGGTAGTAGATTTAAAAAGAGGTAAGTCAAGGATGGGGCATGCGGAGGACGTAATACAAAGTATGCATATTGGAAGATGTGGCACCTGGGGTGAAATGGTAAAGTGTGCCCGTGGATTGCCAGACCCCCTTTCCAGTGATAATAACTCTCAAGAGACAATGTAATAGTGTGGTGTACTATTGCGGTAGAGTTTGTGAAGCAGGCATTGATCAACAAGAGCTCCAGAGAAAGGGATATGATTATATACACGGATAGTTCGGTTCTTAGGATTCTTGATTCTTGATTAGAAACTGACCTCACAGCACGTGAGGCATTCCCATAAGTGCTCCGCCCTCTGTTCCAGCGGCCACTCGACTCGATGGTGGTTCGAGTCTAATGCTGCCGAAACAGACGTCGACATTAGGGCCCAAATCTGGCCCTTGGGACAGATTTCTTTGTTGCTCTTCTCACACACGCCGTCCCCGTAACTAGTTCAAGCACAACGTCGGCCTGTCGGAACAACATTGTAACTGTTATCGAAGGTTACGACTACGGGACATAATAGATTACGAGTTGTACTTGGGACTTCTATACAGCTCAATCTCTATGGAAGACCATCAAAGAGAAGAGTGTGGAGTGTAATATAACTACAACTAACAGGACTACAGAGATAATGGTAGTGACGAAGGCAATGAACTGGATGAGTACACAGATAGTTAGTTAGTTAGTCGTCGGATCATCATCACTGCAAACTGGACACATCCATAGTTGCTCCGATCTCTCCTTGAGTGTATCCGCCATCACACTTCTGCTGACAGTACCGGTCCTATGCTGGTTGACCATCATTCTTCTGCGTCCTCCAAAATGTTCACCTCTAGCAACACCGCATCTCAATCCCTGATCTTTAATCCTAGCCATTGAAAAGGAATCATCATCCACATTCGTCTCACTCTCGCGTGTTACGGTATATCTCTTAAGGAGTTCAAAACGTCAGCGCGATCCATTGCCCCATCGCCCTTTGCCACAATCGCACACGATGCCAGTTGATCCGCTCTTTCATTGCCTCGAACGCCCACATGTCCCGGCACGAAAATAAATGTAACCGCCTTCAAGCTCGCATTTCTCAAGGCCTCAATCCACTGTTCGCGAACGAGACCCACTTGTACCTTCTTAATCATACTCATAGAGTCACTCAAGATACAGACCTGCGTTACTTTCTGTGTGCGTAGCCACTCAAATGCCCTGGTCACCGCCATAGTCTCCATGGTCATACTACTCGTAGTGACCGCAAAGGCACCACTTTCCTCCCTGACCGTTTTACCTGCGCACCGAGCTGTAAAGGCCCAAGCACTGCGAACATGCTTAATCACAGATCCATCAGTGTATATAATCACATCCCCCTCTTTGGTATTCTCACTGATTAAAGCCTGCACTTCTTTCTCCACAGCTGTGGGTACACAGATTTTGCAACTCATGTTTGCATCATCAGTGACTCAGTGAGATTGATCATAAAAATACATATTGGTTGCATTTGAGAACAGTAGCTTCAGGAAGTGGGGAGATCGAAGTTGAAATTTATTATATTTCTTTTCGTGCCTGGTCATGTGGATGTTCAAGGCAACGAGAAAGCAGATCGGCTGGCTTGCACTACTGGTGGCAGAACAATGAATCGTGCGGATATATTGAACATCTCACCAGAAGCAATACGTTCAAATGAAATTAATGAGGATGATGATGATACCTTTTCCGTGTTCAATATAAGAACGGGACTTGACATACGACTTGGCAAGAAATAGGCGTTAATGGGGGCTTAGAATAATGTTTGTCAACCAACACAGAACTGGTAATGTCGGTCATCGTGTAATTGTGGATTTTCTATCTCTCCTCGTTCGTTCTCAAACTCCTGCAGATTAGCAGGATGTAGTCCGCAGAACGGAATGCGATGTGTCATGGTTTACAACTTTGCTGCGATATCTACACCTTTCAGTGTGTGAGAGTGTGAACGAGTGAGTGAGAGTGTGAACGAGTGAGTGAGTGTGTGAGAGTGTGAACGAGTGAGTTGATTTGTGTGAGTGTGAAAGAGTGAGTGAAATTGTGGAAGAGTGTGAACGAGTGAGTGAAATTGTGTGAGAGTGTGAACGAGTGAGTGAAATTGTGGGAGAGTGTGAACGAGTGAGTGAAATTGTGTGAGAGTGTGAACGAGTGAGTGAAATTGTGTGAGGGTGTGAACGAGTGAGTGAGATAGTGTGAGAGTGTAAACGAGTGAGGGAGATAGTGTGAGAGTGTGAACGAGTGAGGGAGATAGTTTGAGAGTGTGAACGAGTGAGGGAGATAGTGTGAGAGTGTGAACGAGTGAGGGAGATAGTGTGAGAATACGTTTAAATGAGTGAGTAAATGATGAGATTAGTGATGGATTGCGTGATTTAATTAACGAGAGGAGAGTATGAAATGGCGAACAAGTGAAAGCATGATCAAGAAAATAAGCGAAGGTGTCACTGAGGCAGTATATACGTTTGCTTAGGATTGAGGGGGTGAGGGAGTGAGGAGATGAGGGGTGAGGATGTAAGCAAATGAGTACATTGTTTACCAACAAAAGTGACTTTAAAATGCCAGGATAAACTGAAATTTTTAAAAATATTTAAAGCGGGCCTATACAAAAACTGGTGAGTGAGAGAACAAATCAAGGAACGAGTCAGGTAACGGATACAAGCTTGTCTATTCAAGCAGACACCACAACGCAACCACGCCGGCCTCAGCTAGAACGAATGATATCAACCAGCCCTTCTCGTGCAGTAGGTTCCACAGATACCACTATAGATTCTCTATCTGACCTTATAAGTGTGCTAGTTTCCAGCCAGGTTCACGCGCATTGATTGTTCAAATTCTTTTGTTTCGTTCCTGACGTGGACTTTCTACTCAAAACGGATGTAGTAATCTCAATTAATAAATGTTGTCATTTTTTAGAAATATCACGTTCCTTGATGTGGAGTATATTCCTTGACTCCATAAGTTAGTATCAAGCTACTGGTTAGTTAGTTGAGTTCAGACATTTTCAGTGAGATGGTTTTGTACATTTATATTTTGTGATGCATTGTTTAGTTTAATGTTGCAAACTTATTTTCTAAGAGAAGAGTGGATTGATTTATCTATTAATTTTAAAATTATTCGGAGAAATTTGTAGTATTTCATTATTCATTAATTTAGATTTGTTGTATGTCATTATTCAATGCTTTTAATTTGTTTAAATGCTAGCTAGATTAAGACAGTATTTCTCAAATTGTTTCGTGACATCGCCATTTTCGCATAGATTATATGTGCAGGTGTTTCCTTCCGTATAGATAATACACGCATGAATCCATTTTCGTATAGATTATACATGTATGCGTCCACCATCGTATAGATTATATATGTATGCGTCCACCATCGTATAGATTATATATATGTATGCGTCCACCATCGTATATATTATATATATGTATGCGTCCACCATCGTATAGATTATATATATATATGTATGCGTCCACCATCGTATAGATTATATATATGTATGCGTCCACCATCGTATAGATTATATATATGTATGCGTCCACCATCGTATAGATTATATATGTATGCGTCCACCATCGTATAGATTATATATGTATGCGTCCACCATCGTATAGATTATATATGTATGCGTCCACCATCGTATAGATTATATATGTATGCGTCCACCATCGTATAGATTGTATATGTCAACTCTCCCTTTCGTATAAGTTACATAAATCTGCGTCCCCTTTATATACATTATATAGAATGACGTCTCTTTTCATAAAAATCATACTAAATCATGTTCCTTTTGATATAAATTATACAGACCAGTGTCCCTTTCATATATATTGTATAGACTGATGTCCCTTTCATATAAAATATATAGACTGGTGCCCCTTCCATATAAATTATATAGGCTGGTGTCCCTTTCGTATAAAATATATAGACTGATGTCTTTTCATATAAAATATATAGGGGTAAATTATATAGGTGATAAATTGTATAGGTGATTAGTTTTCAATCGTTATTGCAACAGATTTTGTGTATTGTTGCTGAATTTTACTAGATGAAAAACAGATATGAAAACATGTGGTTATCGGACGAGATGTTGTCACTGTGGTTTTCGGAGGGTGGTTGAATGTTTTATCACGGGAAGTTGTCTCGTGTATTCTCCGAATGATTTTTTATACTTCTGTTCCCCCATGCCACAACGCCAAGCTGTCCAGCATCATGTCTCTTGGTCTTATCCTACACCTTCTTGCTCTTCAACTTGCTTGTTGTCGCGGTTACTTCTTCTTTTTTTTCTTTCTATTATCCATTACTGCTTTACTACTTTCTGATTCTCTTTATATGATTTATTCTATATAGTACTTCTTTTTCCTCGTTATCCAGCCCAAGTCAGAGAAGCTGTTATAGATTTCATCCATGAACTGTACTGTGGTCACTAACTCCGAGAAATAGCCATAGAGCTTGTCCATCAGAGCTGTCTCAAATTGCCATAGTTTTTTGGGGGGTTTTTTTGTGTGTCGTACACTGGGCAGTTCAGAAAAATATTTTCTTTATTTTTTTTGTATTTTCTATATTTTCTATATTTTCTATATTATATATATTTTATATATTTTATATATTTTATATATTTTCCTTAGGAACATCATTTTGTGTCATCAGCTTTAAACTTCCTGTAAATGTGTTGTTTGAGTCTGTTGTTTGAGTCTGCTGTTTGAGTCTGTTGTTTGAGTCTGTTGTTTGAGTCTGTTGTTTGAGTCTGTTGTTTGAGTCTGTTGTTTGAGTCTGTTGTTTGAGTCTGTTGTTTGAGTCTGTTGTTTGAATCTGTTGTTTGAGTCTGTTGTTTGAGTCTGTTGTTTGAGTCTGTTGTTTGAGTCTGTTGTTTGAGTCTGTTGTTTTAGTCTGTTGTTTTAGTCTGTTGTTTGGGTCTGTTGTTTGAGTCTGTTGTTTGAGTCTGTTGCTTGAGTCTGTTGCTTGAGTCTGTTGTTTTAGTCTGTTGTTTTAGTCTGTTGTTTTAGTCTGTTGTTTTAGTCTGTTTTTAGTCTATTGTCTTTGTCTATTGTTTGAGTCTGTTGTTTTAGTCTGTTGTCTTTGTCAATTGTTTGAGTCTGTTGTTTTAGTCTGTTGTCTTTGTCTATTGTTTGAGTCTGTTGTTTTAGTCTGTTGTCTATTGTTTGAGTCTGTTGTTTTAGTCTGTTGTCTTTGTCTATTGTTTGAGTCTGTTGTTTGAGTCTGTTGTCTTTATCTATTGTTTGAGTCTGTTGTTTTAGTCTGTTGTCTATTGTTTGAGTCTCTTGTTTTAGTCTGTTGTCTTTGTCTATTGTTTGAGTCTGTTGTTTTATTCTGTTGTCTATTGTTTGAGTCTGTTGTTTTAGTCTGTTGTCTTTCTCTATTATTTGAGTCTGTTGTTTGAGTATGTTGTCTTTGTCTATTGTTTGAGTCTGTTGTTTCAGTCTGTTGTCTATTGTTTGAGTCTGTTGTTTTAGTCTGTTGTCTTTGTCTATTGTTTGAGTATGTTGTTTGAGTCTGTTGTCTTTGTCTATTATTTGACTCTGTTGTTTTAGTCTGTTGTCTATTGTTTGAGTCTGTTGTTTTAGTCTGTTGTCTATTATTTTAGTCTGTTGTCTTTGTCTATTGTTTGAGTCTGTTGTCTTTGTCTATTGTTTGAGTCTGTTGTTTTAGTCTGTTGTCTTTGTCTATTGTTTGAGTCTGTTGTTTTAGTCTGTTGTCTTTGTCTATTGTTTGAGTCTGTTGTTTTAGTCTGTTGTCTTTGTCTGTTGTTTGAGTATGTTGTTTGAGTCTGTTGTCTATTTTTTGAGTCTGTTGTCTTTGTCTATTGTTTGCGTCTGTTGTTTTATATACTGTTGTCTATTGTTTGAGTCTGTTGTTTTAGTCTGTTGTCTATTGTTTGAGTCTGTTGTCTTTGTCTATTGTTTGAGTATGTTGTTTGAGTCTGTTGTCTATTGTTGGAGTCTGTTGATTTAGTCTGTTGTCTATTGTTTGAGTCTGTTGATTTAGTCTGTTGTCTATTGTTTGAGACTGTTGTGGCCTATTCTCAATCTAAAAATGATAGTTTGTACGTTTCTTCCTGTAGATATCATCGTTTCTGCGTGTGTCTGTGTTTTTTGTGTGTTTTTTTTTTGTGTGCTTCATGTATGAGTTGTCTCACATTTCACGTTTATGGAGCTTTTGATAATGGACTTCATTTCTGGAAATGTTACTGAATCTTCTATCTGTTGTTTGCAGTTACTTCCAGTTTGTGTTGGCTGATGGTCTATCTCATTTCCCCTAATTTGTGAGTGGCCTTGGATCCACTGGATAACTACTTCTTTTGCTTGATTGTTTAGTTGAGATAATAGTCATTTCAAGTTATTCATGTGGGATGTGAGTGGATTTTGCGGGGTTTTTTCTAGGAAGTTTTTGCATAGGTCTAGGCCACTAACATTTCTTCCTCCAATTGGGATAATCCCATCAGTATAAGTATTACTGTTTGATTCCCTTATCTGCAACTTTGCATCACCACGGACCGTGTGGCATGTTTGATTTCCTTATCTGTTACTTTGCATCACCACGGACAGTGTGACATGTTTGATTCCCTTATCTGCAACTTTGCATCACCACGGACCGTGTGGCATGTTTGATTTCCTTATCTGTTACTTTACATCACCACGGACAGTGTGACATGTTTGATTTCCTTATCTGTTACTTTACATCACCACGGACAGTGTGACATGTTTGATTTCCTTATCTGTTACTTTGCATCTCCACGGACAGTGTGACATGTTTGATTTCCTTATCTGTTACTTTACATCACCACGGACAGTGTGACATGTTTGATTTCCTTATCTATTACTTTACATCACCACGGACAGTATGACATGTTTGATTTCCTTATCTGTTACTTTACATCACCACGGACAGTGTGACATGTTTGATTTCCTTATCTGTTACTTTACATCACCACGGACAGTGTGACATGTTTGATGTCCTTATCTGTTACTTTACATCTCCACGGACAGTGTGACATGTTTGATTTCCTTATCTGTTACTTTACATCTCCACGGACAGTGTGATATGCAAAACATTTCTGTTCTGTTAGCTTTTTCCTTTCTTGTTAAAAGCAAATAATGGTAAACATGTCACATTCCATGTATCTAGCTAGGATGACACTGAATGTCATTTGTCACATTTTATGTATATTGATAAGATGACACTTAATGGTAACTTCTTTTTGTTGCTCCATAGATTCATTTGTCACATTATACAAAGTTTTACTACAATGTGTATGTCTTTTCACATACATAACATTACATGCATGACATCACATAGATAACATCACATATATAACATCACATACATAACATCACATAGATAACATCACATATATAACATCACATACATAACATCACATAGATAACATCACATAGATAACATCACATAATTTGCAATTAATTCTCACAATATTTATATTTTCTGTAGGTTCTGACGCCGTCCATAAGTCTTATCTACAAGTAACGTCTAAAGGTAACGTCTAAAGGTAACGTCTAAAGGTAACGTCTAAAGGTAACGTCTAAAGGTAACGTCTAAAGGTAACGTCTAAAGGTAACGTCTAAAGGTAACGTCTAAATGTGACGTCTAAATGTGACGTCTAAAACTGATGTCTACAAGTGTCGTCTAAAAATGATTTCTACAATTGACGTTTAATGGAGACGTCTTAAAGTGACGTATGCAAGTGACGTCTACACGTGGCATTTACAAGTGTCGCCTAACAATGGCGACTACAATTGTCATCAGCGAGTAACGTCTACAAATAACGTCTACATGGAACGTGCACAAGTGACGTCAAAAAGTGTCATATAAAAGTTACCGTTACACGGGACGTCTATACGTGTTGTATACAAGTGTTATCTATACGTAACGTCTACAAGTGACGTCGATAAGTGTTGTATACAAGTGTTATCTATACGTAACGTCTACAAGTGACGTCGATAAGTGCTGTATACAAGTGTTATCTATACGTAACGTCTACGAGAGCAGAAGATACACTCAGTTTCGTAACATAAACTTGGATGTCACCAATGCTCTTGTTCCAATGCTCATAATTGCCAAAATCATCTGTTAAAACATCCTCACAACTTCATAATGTACACACCTCACCATCTGCTGAAAGAAACTAAGCACCTATTGGTGTACTTCGCCGATATAACTGAGACAACTTTCCTAAATTTCTGCTATCCACGGTAAAAACTTTTTGTGGTTAAGACATCATATTCAGGACGAAGCTATCAACCCAGCAATTTTTTGGCTGTATTTATTTTCTTATAATATAAATAAATTCAGTGGTTTGCCATTGCTTTCTGACCGATCCGGATGCACAATTGTCTGCTGTTGGATTCGAAACAGGTACTTTGACCGTCACAGAGGCGCTCTGCACTTCTTCGCCACAGAACCGTAAACATTAAATATAGAAGCTAGATTTGTGATTGAAAATAGTATCAATTGTGTAAATATATGTTAGTATCACTAACCGAGAAAACGATCTCAAGGACTAGACAAGACAAGATTTGTCCCTATCAATCAGTAAATCAAGGACTAGACAAGACAAGATTTGTCCCTATCAATCAGTAAATCAAGGACTAGACAAGACAAGATTTGTCCCTATCAATCAGTAAGGTTTTAAAAATAGGATCAATTGTGTAAATATATGTTTTTTACGTATCTCTAATCGAACAAATTTGATCTGAAGGACTGGACAAGACAAGATTTGTCCTTATCCATCCTCATCGTTGAAGATAGAAATTGCTGGATGACTCTTGAGTGCTGAAGCATCCCTACGACCCTGACGGTTTACGGAATTACATATATATATATAGATAGATCTCAAACCGAAAATCTATTTTCTGTTGCCTAAGCTTTCAATAATGTGCTATTCAGGAAGGATATATTTACTAGCGCCATTTCATTTTCTGATAACGAATTGTTGCAGCGAGTTTCATCATGTTGTGTCTTTCGTGAAGTCATAGATAACCCATTATAGTATTATTTTCACAACGACGTCGTCACCATCGACATGGGTGATGGCGTCAACGACAGCAATGAACCTCCTTTTTTCGATCAAATTCTGGAACCAAACTCTACCTATCATGAAAAGATTGCATCGTGGGATCCAGAGAATATTGTCCGGGGGACATGTCTTATTGTGATTAGTTTGCTAGGAGCGAGTTTTAACGCGTTTATGATTGTAGCCATCGTACCCAATCGTCGCTTGAGAACTGTGAGGAATATACTTCTGGTTCACCTGGGAGGAGTGGGCTTGTTGTCTTCAATATTTACCACCATGTACCCAGCGGTCATGACACTTCATGTAAGTAGCATGTATATGTATATATATGTATATATATATATATATATATATATATTGTATGTATAAATATTATCTGTATACATAATGGCTGTGTATATCTCGCTTGCAGTTCTGGCACCTTATATCTGAAACACCTTATATTCACGAGTATGTTCTTCTTCTTCGTCGTACGTCTTGCGACGGACCCTCTGAAAGCATTCCGCTGACCGTTCTGAGAAGGATGTATGAGGGTGATCTGCGTTGTGTCATGTTTTACAGCAAGCTGCGTTATCTGCGCCTTTCGACCTGACACATCCGCTTTCAGCCAACATTTTGGGGGGCCGGGTTGGCATTCCCGTATCTTCGATCCCAAGTACTTGGCCAGGCTACAGCAGGGTTACTGCACTTCTGTTTCCAGGCCCACTGCGTGGAAGTGTACTGAGGGTCTTGGCCAGCTGTGGTTCGCTGACCCTGATGCTCGACCAGCTATGGAGCGCCGGCCGGTGCACTCTGGTGTGCATGTCATCTCTGGGCTCACGAGTATCTGAAACCATTCATAAATATCTGAAACCCTCCACGAGTATCTGAAACCCTCCACAAATATCTGAATCCCTCCACAAATATCTGAATCCCTCCACAAATATCTGAAACCCTCCACAAATATCTGAAACCCTCCACAAATATCTGAATCCCTCCACAAATATCTGAATCCCTCCACAAATATCTGAAACCCTCTACAAATATCTGAATCCCTCCACAAATATCTGAATCCCTCCACAAATATCTGAAACCCTCCACAAATATCTGAAACCCTCCACAAATATCTGAATCCCTCCACAAATATCTGAAACCCTCCACAAATATCTGAAACCCTCCACAAATATCTGAAACCCTCCACAAATATCTGAAACCCTCCACAAATATCTGAAACCCTCCACAAATATCTGAAACCCTCCACAAATATCTGAAACCCTCCACAAATATCTGAAACCCTCCACAAATATCTGAAACCCTCCACAAATATCTGAATCCCTCCACAAATATCTGAAACCCTCCACAAATATCTGAATCCCTCCACAAATATCTGAAACCCTCCACAAATATCTGAATCCATCCACGAGTTTCTGTATCTAAGAGCCTTTAATTGTACATGAAACCCTCAACTACATGAAACATTTAAATACCTTAAACTCTCAACTAGTGTCTGAAAACCTTCACGTGTATCGGAATCCCTTCACGAGTATCTGAAACTCTTCACTAGTATCTGAAACTCTTCACTAGTATCTGAAACTCTTCACTAGTATCTGAAACCCTCCACGAGTATCTGAAACTCTTCACTAGTATCTGAAACCCTTCACGAGTATCTGAAACCCTCTACGAGTATCTGAAACCTTCATGAGTATCTGAAACCCTTCATGGGTATCTGAAACCTTCACTCAAGCCCTTCACGAGTATCTGAAACGCTCCACGAGTATCTTAAACCCTCTACGAGTATCTGAAACATTCATGAGTATCTGAAACCCCTTATGGGTATTTGAAATCCTTCCACGGATTCCTCTAAAACTTCCCATGTGTGCCTCTAAAACCATCCAGAAATCTGTGAAACTATCCACAAGTATTTGATACATACCACAAGCATGTGATTCACTATGAATGTAACCGTGATCATCGACTTTATAAGACCTGTGTGCTAAATTGGGAAACATTCTTCTAACGTGAAGCATTTGACTTGTCCTGTAATTTTCATTTGAGTCGATACGATGTATACACAAAGTATATACTTCAAGAGATGTTATTAAAGGTACAGTGAAGGGTGTAAGAAAACTAGGTGGAAAGAAGAATACATGGCTGGATAATATTAAAGAATGGACAGTGTGAGGTTTCCAAACTCATCAGAATGGTAGAGGATAGAGATGCGTGGAGATCTTTCTGCGCCAAATGTTTCATTGGGACACTAGTACAACCCTAGCGGGTTATACTATTTATTATTACTATACACAAAGTGACCAATGAAAATCACGGGAAACGCAAAATGCGTCGCTTTAGATGGCTGAAAACTTTTGAACCCACATGACTGTACAATTTACGAGAGGCATGGTATAACATTCCCCCTTGTATGTCTTATATTCTGGATGACTGATATGTCTTATATTCTGGATGACTGATATGTCTTATATTCTGGATGACTGATATGTCTTATATTCTGGATGACTGATATGTCTTATATTCTGGATGACTGATACTTTCTACATGTATGACACTCTTCACAAGTATACAACTCTCCACCCGAATGTCTGATTCTGATCACCAATATCAGACATGTACACCCTCAGCCCCTGTCTGATACTCTCCCTGCAGTGTGATGTCCATCGTCAAAGTTTGTCACATCTGATCGCCATGTTTATGTAACACAAAAATATAAAATCTATAGTAAATATTTGCATTATTATTCTTATGTCAATGTAAACACTTAATCTCAGAAAACTCTAGAAAATTTTGTCAAATTAGGAGAACAATTAATGTTGATATTACTGCTACCAAAACTTCTAGATTTAATCTTCACGATGGAGGATTAATCCTTGAGGTTGGAGATAGAGGGAGTTACAGCAGCACTAAATTGGTTGATATATGAGCAGACATCAACACACACCGTAATACTCACAGGCTCGCAATGCAATCTGCGGAAAATATAAAAATTCATGCTGAGAAAGGAATGGTTTGATTTATTGAATAACTCAGTTGTCCATGGATATACTGCCCTGGTCACGACGGCATCCGAGGACACGAATGAACCGATTTATTGGCAGACAATGCGAAGATGCATGCTGAGAAGATAGAAAGCAGACATAATTAAAGCAGTCAGAAATGTATTATTGTTGAAACTACAACAAGTAAAACATTATCAATATCTCGGACATATAGTAACAAATGATGGAGATGTGAAACAGAAGTTAAAATGATAATAGGAATGACTAAAAGTACCTTCAATGGCATAAGGAAAAGAGTAATATCTAAACAAATTACGAACAAGTTAAAAATTACAATTATGAAATGCTACATCTATTCTATATTAATGTATGGCTCAGAAACATGGGCACTGAACAAACAATTAGAAGACAGAATTGATGCCTTTGAGATGTGGGTATATAGAAGAATAGGGAGAACATCATGGAAAGAGACAAAAACAAACAAAGGTTCTAAAAACACTTAATATGAAGAAAGAATTACTAAGAGAAATAAAGATCAGACAAATAAAATATTTTGGACACATTAAAAGACATGACACCTTATTGAAGACCTTACTTGAGTAAAGTCAAAGGGAAGAGAGCAAGAGGTAGGCAGAGATACGAGTGGGAGAGTAACATCGCAAGATGGAGAGGTTACAGTATAGCATACTGCCCCACCAAAACAAGAGACAGGGGATGTTGGGGATCTGTTGCAGCCAACCTTCATTGCAGAGACGGCACTTGATGATGTATCCTCAGGCTAGACCATGGCTATCGACAATACACGCCAAAAATAGCCATGGCGAACCAATAGATTTCTCGCAAATCGGAGACTAGTTCATGTTTACGTTTTAGCAAACAGGTCTTCTATGCTACGGACGGTCACGACTAGACCCGCAGCCTTTGCTCTTTGTATATTGGGCAGTCCTGATGTATGCGTTAATACATATGTATATAGGATTCCTGATTCACATAGACATGGATGTGTATGAGATCCGTGGCCGGTAGAGGTGTCCCAATAGTCTTCAGTTGCCTTTTAACGTGGCTCGTGATGATACTGGCCTCCTAGATGAATAAATTTGGACCCCGCGCTTTACGTTTTTGATTATTGTTGAACTTTTAATTGGTCGCTATTTACATACTTGGAGTCGCATGCCAAAAATAGCCAAAGCAAACCAATTGATTTCACGCAAATCAGAGACTAGTTCATGTTTACGTTTTAGCGAACAAGTCTCTTACGAACTGATAGAATGTATTCTTTGTTCCCCTCTCTGGTCCCTACAGTACATGGGCGATTGGAGGTAATGTGTTGCGTCGGGTTTGTCTTCCCATGTCATTTGTTTCTTCCACTTCCACACTTCTGTATTGTGGATAATATTGCATTTGTTTTTTTCCACTTTCACACTTCTGTATTGTGGATAATATTGCATTTGTTTTTTCCACTTTCACACTTCTGTATTGTGGATAATATTGCATTTATTTTTTCCACTTTCATACTTCTGTCATGTGGATAATGGTTTTGTTTCTCTTCAAGACAGTCGATATCTAGGGTGTTCTGTTGTACTATATATTCTGTTGTACTATATGTTCTGTTGTACTATACGTTCTGTTGTACTATACGTTCTGTTGTACTATACGTTCTGTTGTACTATATGTTCTGTTGTACTATACGTTCTGTTGTACTATATGTTCTGTTGTACTATATGTTCTGTTGTACTATACGTTCTGTTGTACTATATGTTCTGTTGTACTATATGTGCTGTTGTACTATATGTTCTGTTGTACTATATGTTCTGTTGTACTATATGTTCTGTTGTACTATATGTTCTGTTGTACTATATGTTCTGGACAGAACATAAGTTGTATCTTTCCCGTGACTCCCGAATGTGAGTGTATCTTTCACGTGACTCCCAAATGTGAGTGTATCTTTCCCGTGACTCCCGAATGTGAGTGTATCTTTCACGTGACCCCCAAATGTGAGTATATCTTTCCCGTGACTCCCGAATGTGAGTGTATTTTTCCCGTGACTCCAGAATGTGAGTGTATCTTTTCCCGTGACTCCCGAATGTGAGTGTATTCACACTACTTCTTATAGTCCATTATGTGTGGCGCTGGATATCATGTCTTTCCACGGCCTTCTATTTCGGTTGCTGTCAATAATTTCCGATACCGATGTTATTCCAAGCCACAATGTCAGGCTGTCTAGCATCGTCTATCCTCATCTTCGCCTCCCCATCTTGCTCTTCAACATGCCTATCATCACGGGGTGTTCCATCTTTCCTCTTCTCATGATGTGTCCCAAAAATGTCCTCTTCCCATGATGTGTGCCAAAAATGTGAACTGTCTTTTTCCGATGCGGATGAACAGTTCTCTTTTTGAATTAATTTCATCCGCCGAAGTTGGATAAGTCGGGCCATTGATGCAAATAAAACGGCGACACAACGCATTTTCATTCTCAGGTCTACATCCTGCTGGAAATCTAGTAGAACCACGATCCTGCTACAAGGGAGATCCAGCGGGAGTTTGAGAATGAACGCTGAAGAAGAAGAAGAATTAACTTCATTCAAGTTATCTTCATTACACTTTTTATCTATCCATGGTGTTCTTAACATTCTTCTATACAACTACATCACTGCTGCTTCTATGTAATGTTTTACTATCTTGTCAATTACCCATGAGTATATTCATTAAAGGAGAATAAGTGAAGACATCTGGATATTTTTTGAGCTCTTTTCTGATATTGTGCAGAAAACGTTCCTTTCTAGTACTCTGGGGGGGGGGGGGGATTGCAGAATAGATCAGCAACCAATTATGTTCGAAAATAGTTCATTTATCTGAAGGAGGGGTCTAGATGTAGAAACACATTTCAGATACCAAAAGCAAACGTGTCACATCAGAAATAAGAGGCAGCTGCTCCATGAACTGTAATATGTATCCACGTGCAAGTGCAAAGGTGAAAGTATAGCAATGCCACACACAATATGTGAAGGAAAACATTAGCTGCTAAACTAACCAATGTTTTTATTAATAAGCCTTAACCCCTTTCTTTAGGAGTTTCATTAAGTATTATTTCTCCAATTTTGAAAGAATTTGCTTTTGCCTGTGAATGGTGCATTAAAAGAAAATAATACGCTTAAAAATTTTAGAAATAAAACTATATGAAACTGCTAAAAAAAGGATTAAGGCTTATTAACTGAAACGTTGGTTAAAATAGCAGCTAATGTGTTGCTTCCTATATTGTTTGTGGAATTGATACACTTTCATGTTGATATCACTTACAGTTCAGTGTGCATTTTTCTGTTATTTCTGATGTTCTTCTTCTTCTTCATCGTTCTTC
The DNA here is from genome assembly GCA_034231615.1 of Meghimatium bilineatum. Lineage (NCBI taxonomy): Eukaryota > Metazoa > Mollusca > Gastropoda > Stylommatophora > Philomycidae > Meghimatium > Meghimatium bilineatum. The sequence continues at coordinate 17,210,508 of CM067309.1, forward strand.
AGTCAGATATCAGGTTACAGCACCAATAGCTTCAATGAATTGTGTGATTCGCTTCAGGTCATCCATGGAACACCTCAAGTCTGGAAATAGTGCCGTCTCAGTAGGCCATATTTTCTCCCTCTCTTCTTGGTAGAGTTGATATGCATGAAAAATGTGTTCTGCAGTCTCTGGGCTCAGTACACAGTTGCACAAGTCTGTCTCGCCAATCTTCAGATTTCGGAACATGTGACTTCCCAGTCTATTGTGGCCAGTTCGTAGTCTGCAGATGATGGCTTGTTCCTGGCGTGACATTTGTTCCTTTGGTATCTGAAATGTGTGCCTATTTCTGGACAACTCCTTCAGATGAATGAAAAGTTTTTGAACATAGCTGATTTCTGATCTTTTATGGACTCATTGCAGAGCACGAGAAAGGAAAGCTTCCTGCACAATATCACAAAATAGCTCAGAAATATTCAAACATTTTCAACTATTATCCTTAAATGGATACATTCACACTGTGGAGTCACGGGAAAAGATAAAACATGCTCTGTCCAGAAAAGATAGGTAAAGGAACACTCCAGATATCCACTGTCTTCTTCTTCTTCTTCTTCGGCGTTCGCTCTCATATAACCACAACAAATATATCGTGTGATTTACGCCGGGAGCGTGAATGACGTTGTGCTGCAGGTTCCACAGTAAAACTGTTTTATTTGCACCTCGGTTGGCCAGTCTGTGGTCTGAACTTCCGAGGTCCAGCACATCCCTTTTCGTCAGTCCTTTATTTCGGGTTTGGTCCCTACCTATATCCACTGTCTTAAAATTATGTATCTCCCTAAGGGTTTTTCTTCCCTGCTGTAATGAATTTAGAAGTAAATATAGAAAATGGAGGTATTTTCTATTTTCTGGCATGCGACTCCAAGTATATAAATAATAAACAACGAAAAGCGTGACAATAAACAAATACGTTTCGAATGAAATTGGTAGCATATCCTATCCAGGACGTAGCTATCATCCCAGCATTTGTTGGCTGTGGTAATTTTCTAGGCAATATAAATACGTTCAGTAGGTTGCCATTGCTTTCTGAACGGTCCGGATGCACAATTGCCTGTGGTGAGGATCGAACTCGGTACCTTTGCCGTCACAGACGCGCCCTGTACCACTTCGCCACAGAGCCGGACAGTTTCGAATGAAGTCCTAATTAATTATGTACAGAGGTCTTATATTACATTAGTAATATAGTACGTTAGTAATATTATCTGTAATATTAACATTAGTAATATTAGTAATATATAATCAAGTACGTAATAACATGCCCGGAGTGATACTTTCCTTCAAGTGTTGCGCTGCTTAATGGAGATTGATGGAGTAAATATGGGGGAAACCTAAGTGCAATTAAGTCAATTCTCTACGCATGTTGCCTTTCTTCGAGCTTCCTTTGTGAAGCAACACACGTGTGTGTCTGTTGGTTATAATAGAACTAATCAATGTGTGTGTGTAGGTTATAATAGAACTAAACAATGTATGTGTGTAGGTTATAATAGAACTAAACAATGTGTGTCTGTTGGTTATAATAGAACTAAACAATGTGTGTCTGTTGGTTATAATAGAACTAAACAATGTGTTTCTATAGGTTATATTAGAACTTATAAATAAATCGCACAAATTGGTGTCTTTTAGAATAATATAACAAGACGAAGAATTGTAGAAAATAAGCAGATGATGTCAACTGGTATCAGCGATAATAATATTCTTGTGTCAAATTGTATATTTTGTTTGTTATTTTCGTCTTGTTTTTATTTGTTGAAGAAGGTCATAAAAGACCGAAACGTCGAACATGTTGTTGTCTGTATTACTTGAGTTTACTGATCATTTTTTTCAGTTTTATTACCATTTAAAAACTCCATACTTATTCTTATTGATATTATCTTCACATATTATAGCTGCTTTCAATCTCTTCTGCTCCGTAGGGAACCTGGCTTGGCGGAACTACCATGTGTCAGACATACGCCTATATCACCTGCGTGTTCACCAGCGTTTCTGTATGGACGATTGCTGCTCTTAGTTGGGATAAATACCAGACGATTGCTTCGCCGCTTCATCACTCATTGACAGCTACTATCAGAAAGATGCTACCCTGCTTCTTAGTGTTCTGGGTGTGTGGTCTCATCCTGTCATTACCCCCATTGTTTGGGGCCAACGAATATTCGTACCACGAAACAATGGCAATATGTGGGGTCAACTCTTCAAAAACAACTGGACTTTGGTATACGTGTGTTTTGGTCTGCTTGTCCTTCATCTTCCCGTTCTGTCTGATGATCTACTGTTACGCACACATATTTCGTATAGCTCGCACACAGAGCAGCCGAATCGCAGCAACCATGCTGCGAATGGTGAGTGTTATCCAAGCCCCAATAGCGCCATCTACCCAAAGTTCATTGTCTCTGAGAGGAACTAAAGCCATGGGAACTATACTCCAGCTGATTGGTTCCTTCGTTTTGACTTACCTCCCCTACGCAATCATCATACTTTATGAAGTTATTTTTTCTGTACATGCCAACAATGTATTCGTATCCATAGCAACAACGCTTTTCCTTGCTGCGCCGTTCACTCACGCGGCTATATACGGGATCCGGAACCAAATATTAAGAACATCGTTTTATCGCTATACTCGACGCAAAGTGCAGCATTGTTGCGCCAAAGACAAGAGACGAGGAAGCGTTAAATCACTCACAAGAAAATCTTCAACGACTTTGAAAATGCCAATGAAGTGTGTAATAAGAAGCAATGGAAAACAATATCTTCTACGACGAACTCTATCATGTCAGGGGGGACCTCTTGACTGTCAAGCAGCAGTGTTCGATGATCAAGCTGTCACACTGCCACGACCACATTCTTTCGACGTTCTGAGAAACACTCCTGGATGGTCTACTCCTTTATCCAATGGTACTAATCTACATTGTGACGTATTTGCTCAAGATACTGGTGGAAATGTGAAACAATTGTCTTTGCCGGACAAAGATGAAATTTCATATATCCACCCTGAAAGTATGTCTCATGCGGTTCGGCAGGATATATCCTATTACAGCAAAGATATTATGAAGGAAATGAGCGTTATGGATTGGGAAATGGACGAAATATCCAAATATGACCAAATAGTCGATGATCCGTCCAGGTACGGTCAATGTCTAGAGCAGGGTTCTACTTCCAGCACCCGGAAGGATGAGCTCGCAAAACTGTACCAATTCCACGAAGACATAACAAACGAGATTAATAGACCCAAGATGAAAGCTAGTTATACGAAAGAAAAATCGAAATATGGTCGCAAGAAAGAGAAATCGAAGAGTCGCTGTCAAAGAAATAACACAGAAGAGTCTTCCATCTTTCATATTGAACAAATGGATCTGGAATCCAATTTCGAACAGGAATTTGATGACGAGGTGTCCCATGCTTGATTTTGTGACTTCAAAATGGCAAAGTTCTAAAATGTAACGAAATAAATTTAAATGTTAGACTATTCGATTAATTTAAATTTATCGGTCACAGCAAAATACAGCCCAGTGATTCTCAAGCTTTACATTATTAAACACTCCGTCAATCATTGTTACATTTCTTATAGGAATTCTTATGTATCAACATTTCTCCATGCTGTGTATTTATTTATATTAATTACAAGATAGAAAGTTTCATTTAAGAAAGGGGTGTGTGAACATTGTCCAGAATATTACACTGATTTATTTTTCTCCTGGTCATGCATAGTAAGAGACAGGGACGGAGCAGAGACATTGGCGGGCGATGCTGTAGTTGATGGCACACTGCTGAATAGAGATAGTGCCGATCTAATAAATTAGTAGTTTATTCTATTTAGGACGTAACAATCAACAAAAAACATTTTTGGATGTAACGATTTTACAGGCGTTATCGGTACGTTCAGTATGTTACCATAGCTTTCTCAAGGGTCCGGAAGATCTGGTACTTTCTCAGAAGATCTGGTACCTATTTTCTTAGGTTGAATCAATCTATAACCCTTTGGTGATTGCGAAATATTTCCGGTTGAACTGGAAATTTAACCTTTGATCACCCGAACAGTTCGTGTAAATGTAAAGGTCTCATAATATTACTCAAGTCTTCGCGGACCCACCGAAAGAACTCCGTGCATTACAGTTTAAGAACTGCTGATGCAGAATATATGTAGCTTTTAATAATTATAAACTTTATATATATGTAAAACTTTCAGCTTTATATAATTATATAATCATTTTATGTGGTTCTACAGAAGAATGCTGAGAATATCATGGACTGCCAGAAAAAAAACTAATGTGGGGGTGTTGAAAGGGTCAAATGCGAAACCAACCTTAATCAATAATATAAGAAAAAGAAAATCTTCATTTTTTGGCCACGCTATAATACAAAGAGGTTTGGAGAACGTAATCACAACAGGCAAGATTGAAGGCAACAGAGACAGAGGGCGACTAGGTGCGAAAGTATTAGTGTGACAGTTTGACAACCTGGAAAGACACGGAAATAACAACGATCTTGATACATAATGCTGGAGATAGAGAAGTGTGGAGATCCATGATCGCCTACTCCACCCGGCATGGCACCTGATGATATATATATATATATATATATATATATATATATATATATATATATATATATATATATATATATATATATATATATTTATTTATATATATATATATATATATATATATATATATATATATATATATATATATATATATATATATATATATATATATATATATATTTATATATATATATAGGGAACACAAGGCCATTGTGTACGTAAGAAATAAAGTAGAGATGTGTGCAGGTGTTCAGGAGCCATTGCTTTCAATAGTGAAACGACGAAAACTAGCATGGTTCGTTCATGTATGCAGGCACGATTCTTTGTCAAAAACAATACTGCAGGGAACTGTCGAGGGTGGAAGAAGCAGAGGAGGCCAAATAAAGACATGGACAGACAACATCAAGGAATGGACAGGGCAAGATATTTCCACACTCATCCGCATCGCACAGGATAGAATTCTCTGGAGGACTCTGTGTGCTGAAACATCCAATGTGGTACCCCTACGACCCTGAAGGTTTACGGGTTTATTGATTGATTGATATATATATATCGTTTTAAGTGATACCGGTGAAATTTTGTCACACTAGTTATAACATCGCTTATGCAATTTTCACTAACATAACTAAAAGATGTGCTACAAAGAACAACAACTCGTAATACTAGCCTTTAAAATGTATCAATCTGGCATGCGCGGGTTTCCGTAGACTATGGTTATCATTTCATGTTGGGAGACAAAATTCGTACTCAGCATTGCATAATTATTTTCATGACTTTCTGCTACACGTTATAAAATATAAATGCATCCACTAATTATAATGTTACCCCTTCATCATAAACTGCATCTAATTGTTTGCAACTGTTCTGACGAAAGATAAATGAGTTATTGTGTTTGTTTCATTTTTATCAAAAGCATTGATTCACATTAATTAACTCCTAATTAGGCGTATGTGTCGTACACAGAACACAACAAAAATCATAAATAACCAAAATGGTCGGAGGGTGTCCGACAAAGTGCAGGGTGTCGCAGTAACCGAACGAACAAATGGTAAAGCAAAATAAATTTAACTGGTTACTAGAAAAACTTATCGTAACTATGAATAAAAATAGTTTTTTTTAATATATTTTAAAAAAAACATACAATAAAACTAAACAGGACAATTCTCAACGTGTCGGTCCAAATGGGACCTTTTTTCAAGAGACTAAATATTATAAACTAAACATTTTTGGTTCTTGAAATAGGTCCAATTTGGACCGAAACGTTGAGAATTGTCCTGTTTAGTTTTATTGTATGTTTTGTATTTACTTTGTTTATATATTTTTATTGATAGGTACGGTAAGTTTTTCTAGTAACCAATTTAATTTATTTTGCTTTACAACAAAAATCACCACTGGAAATGATTACGTCATCTGCGCTGTCCCTCTAGTACATTCTACGTAACTCCGTGCAGGCTAGATGTGGGCGAATTTTACTGTCTGTAATTGTTTTCCACATGAACCGATAAATGTATATACTGTAAAGTAATCCCCAGTAATGTCTGTGTCTACAACCAACTGTTAACGTGTTGTAACAAAACTTGTTACATAACCATGTATTTAGAAATCTGTGGGTTTGACTCAAATCTAATAAATATAAGATCATTCAAGCTTAGACACAAATCCGCTTTGGTTATATCAGGACGTATGCTCAATATAATATTTGGTCGTGCCGAGCTATCACGTGTGTACATATATCATATTCATATTCGGTAGTGCCGAGCTATCACGTGTGTGTGTCATGTGACGTATTCCTTCCAGAACGTTGTCTTCCCAATGAACTCTCTGAACCTCTCTCTGTCTTGGGCGATGTGGCTTGCATTTTCTAGCGATGTATTCATGTTATCTTTAATGTCGTCAGTCCATCGTCTTCTTAGTCTGCCCTTTCTCCTCAGTCCATGTACTCTTCCCTCCATTATTTGTCTTTCTAAACAGTTGTGTCTCTTTATATGACCAAACAGGCGTAGTTTTCATTTTGTTATTGTGTTTAGTAACCAACATTCTGGAATCTTCAGTGTATTTATAATATCTGAGTTTATGATTTTTCACTTCCATGATATTCTAAGTATCTTTCTGTAGCATTTCAACTCGAAGGCGTTGAACTTCTTTGCCGCTGTTTTACTTAGGGTCCATGTTTCACAGCTGTATGTTGCAACCGGAAAAATAAAAGTTTGTAACATTAGCACTTTCGAATGTTTATCACGTGTGTACATATATCATATTCATATTCGGTCGTGCCGAGTTATCACGTGTGCACATATTTCATATTCGGTCGTGCCGAGTTATCACGTGTGTACATATATCATATATCATATTCGGTCGTGCCGAGTTATCACGTGTGTACATATATCATATTTCATATGTTGCAACAACAAAAATTTGTGTATGTGTTTGAACTGTAGATAGTGAACTGATTTATTGATCAGTGACTGCTCATACAATTTCTGTGATAATCAATATGAGATCGATATGTTCTGATCTGATTTTACTAATATTATATAGCTTATTGTACGTGGGAGTAGGGGTGAACTGGAAGTATCAAAACGGCACTAATGACCCCGGGTTGGGGGTTGGTTATACAACTCGCATGTGTTACTGTATTGAATAATCAGTCGAGGCTGCCCCAAAGTCTCCAAACCTGACAGACTACCGAGATTTTACCGGTATTCCATCGGTTTAATATACCCCTGTGTTGGGATAGTGTTCCAAATGTTCCTTCTCATCCCTAACCTTCCTTAGTATCATAGAGCTATAATTCTCAAAAGTATATGTCCAAATTACTCATTTTATATTTGTTGTATTCATCTCCTTCTTCAGCCCACACGAACCTCCGCCCCTACGACATCGCACAAATAAATAGAGGGTACAATACAAGAATCAGTGGACAAATCACGTGACAATAGTCCGACTTTTTAATTTCATATGCTATTGCACTATCTCGGAAACTTAAAAAGTCGTAACTTAAAATACCGATCTAGCGATTTGCGTGTAATGAACTAGTCACCCATATCCCACTCAGTGCGCAGCGCGCATGTCGATTGATCAGGGACTCTCATCGGGCAACGTGTAGAATATTGGATGCGTCGATATATGCGTCTTTATCGGAATTTCGTTCTGTTTAATTATGTTAGCTATTTGTTCCGTAGAAATCTGTCCACTGATTCTTGTATTGTACCAAATATAGTGGTATAAAAATACAAGCTCAACAAATAAATATAATTGTATATGATACAAGCCTAAAAAATTAATAGAATATTATATGATGCAAGCCCAACACATACAAGATTCTTATGTTATATAAACCCAACGAATATATATAATTTGTCATGATACAAGCTCAACAAATTAAAAAGATGTTATATGATCCAACACATAAATAGAATGTTAAATGATATAAGCACAACATATGCATATATATATATTAACACAGTAGTGTCTTTGTCAAGTGTCATGTGTGACGTTGCAAATCCTGTGTTACCAGTGTCAAATGGCCATTGACAAAGGCACTAACGAAATAGATCACAGTATGTGAAATGAGATGTTTAGGAAAGCTATAAATGTCACTAGAAATGAAGATATCGGGAAATAAAGACTATCTCAAGTCAAGATTAAGTCGAAAGACAGCAAACCATGTGGTTTGATCACGTCACGTGAATAGAACCAACGGAACCAGCTCTTCGTGCATACAACAAAAGAAGATCGGAATACAAGGAACGAGGAAAAACAATAACTAGATGGGTGGAGGCAATCAAAGAAACATTAAAGAGACACGGGCTGACCATGATTAATTCTTCTTGATTCTTGATTAGGAAACTGGCCTCACATCACGTGGGGAATTCCCATAAGTGCTCCGCCCTCTGTTCCAGCAGCCATTCGACTGGATAGGTTTCGAATCCAATGCCGTCAAAAACAGACGTCGACATCAGGGCACAACTCTGGCCCTTACGACAGGTTTCTTTGTTGTTCCGCCCACCCACACTGTGCTCGTAACTAGTTCAAACACAACGTCAGCCTGTCGGAACAACATGGTTACTGTTATCGAAAGTTACGACTACGATTAACGCGACCCAAATGACCAAAGACAGACAACTTCAACTTCCTCCCCCCCCCCACCCCCAAAGTTTAACAGCACAGTTGAAATAAGAGAGAGATAGATAGATTGGCAGATTAATGTATAAAATTTCGTAATGTTCCATCAATCAACTCTATTAGACTGTGCTGAACTGTGATGCAAGTAATTCAAGATTGAAATCTAACAGTACGGGGGGAGGGGGGGGGGGAGTGTAAAATAATAACAGTTAGAACAGTGATTCTCAACCATTTTGGGCCAGTGGCCTCTTTTGACACAAATAGTGGCCCTATCATCATCTTGTGTCATATTTTATCCAGAAAGTGGTTATCTTTGTGGATTTTCTAAACACTCCGCGAAGCAGGACGAGTTGACCTACCGCAGATAGACATGTTCAGGCAATCTGATATATCACTGCACCATCGTCGTCTTGAGCACCCTCTTCCCCTGTTGCCGTTAACTCTGTCTTCGGCTATTAATCTTTCCATGCTGTTATGTCTCTTTACATGACCAAAAAGTCATAGATTCCTAGTTAGGTGCCCAGAGTGGCCCCATTGTGCTTTAAAAAGGAATTCACGGACTTTCCCTAACAGTCACCAAATATTTTGTTTTTCCAGTTGTATTGCTATATTTCTTACTGTTTATTGTTAAAGTGATGACAGCGGTGGACACCTCATGGACGAACCTGTGGTCCCCTAATGTCAATTTGTTTTTCTCCGTGCTAACCCCCCCCCCCCCCCCGCCCGGTGGTAAGTACCACTTGGTTATAGCACTGCATTTCTATCATGTGAACTTGATTCAGTTTCCAGACGAGGCAGGAAACGTATTCTTATTCTTCTTCTTCTTCTGTATTCGTTCTCAACCTCCTGCAGATCAGCAGGATGTAGTTCGAAGAAAAGAATGCGTTGTGTCATGGTTTACAGCATTGCTGCGATATCTGCGCCTTTCGGCCTGACACATCCGACTTCAGCATGGCTTTGGGTCACTGACCCTATATGAGATGGGACAGCCAACTCCATTCCATAACCTCCTTAGTCGCCTCGTATGACATGCATGGAAGGTAAACAGTGTTGCTATTCTTTGCTCCCTTTTCGGGCCCCGACAACACACGGGCGAGGACACGTATAAGACCACAATTGACTTCAAATTTACCCGGCATTAGGAAAATGAATACATAAAACACTTCTGGAACAGTAAAGTGTGACAGAATTGTGCTGACCACATCACTTTACCGATAGTCACAGAAAAAAACAGGTATAATAATGTATACCTTATCAACTAAGCCCTTCACCAGGATAACAGTTATGCGCGTCGATCTCGAATGTATTTTGGCTGACGCGACTTAATATTGGCACGGACATCTAAGTACTAGTAATGATTAACAATGAAAGTACTACGTCACAGTTTCAGGTGGTTTTAAACAAATTTTGCGTGGAGTTCATTAACAATACTACTATTTTACTATACATTTGTAATTGTTACTGATGAAAACTTATCAAACTGGTATTGTGTACTTGAATCTAATTTCCACTGGCATATCTAAAAAATGTATTTACTATAACGTAAATCCTGACAATCTTTATTTACAACCGCCTGCTGTTGTGACGTGCAAAACCTGTTCTTAGTCTGTGCTCTCATTTAGATGGACCTGCACACGGGAAATATTCTTTAAAGAATGGTTTGTCTTAATTATTATCAAATGAACAATACTTGTTTGAGCTAGTCGAAGAAGCTCCATTCAAACGACAACTATGGACTGTAGTTTACTTAATATATTTTGTTACATGAATGTGTTACAGTAACTGCCGAATTCTAGTTTAATCTTGATTAACCCCCCCCCCCTTATGTAAATATTTATGCAATATTTCAATGTCTATAAAATATGTTTGTGATATAAATATATCTATGTTGTTTGTTCGTACACCCCCACTGGATCTCTGATTTAGCAGCACAATAGCCATATTATATTTCAAATAGGATGTAGTCCAGGGAACAGAATTTTGTTGGGTTATCGTTTCATTTGCGCTATTAGTCAGACACATTCGACCTCGGCGTGATTTACAACTTTCAGTGAACTGTAATCGTATGTAACCATATCGATAGTAGGATGGCTGTACGAGATAACTGGTTCCCGTACTGTAAACTAGACACCAACCTGAGAGTTGGCCACAGTCAAGCATGATTGACATTTTCACATATTTATAATGGTATAGCCATGGACGCACAAAAATAAACATTGTTCAAAAAAAAAAAGAAACGCAACTTTTTGGGGTTTAGTTTTACAAAATATATTCGCTGATTTATTGTGAATGAATGGTTCATTGAACATATGAAGTGTGTCCACCTATTCATTAACTTCTCGTAGTTACCTGAATTGTACTCACCTCATGATTAGTGATGTCACGAAAGAGGTCACGGTAAAAACTACATTTTTGCCAATAACTCGTGACAGGATTATGAGAATCCCGTGAAAGTTACTCAACAAAACTCTCTGAACATATTATTGAATACCTATAAAAGATTGATGGTCCTAGAATAATTTCAGTTAAAAATTCAGGTTCATCTCACTACAGAATTAAGATACGTCATCATTGTACGCTTACAGACGGGAAAGTCTCAAAATGTAGTTGTCAGACAATTTAATGTGGTTAGAAGCACCATTAGTCGCCTTTGGGGCGATTTAACACACTGGCTCAGTGGTAGACGGGAGCGCCATGGAAGATCAAGAGTCACAACTCCTGTCGAAGACAGCTTCATACCACTGCGTCACCTCAGGAATAGACTTGTATTTGCGTCCTCCACAGTATACTCAATGCCAGCAGTTCGTCGAATTTCAGATCAAACGGTCAGAAACCGGCTCCACGAAGCTGGTCTATGGACTAGAATACTCGACAGAGGTCCTGTTCTTACGGCCGGCTTCGCCAGAACCGACTGCAGTGAGCGAACCAGCAACGTCAATGAACCGTTGGGAATGACTGTAGACAGGTTTGGTTTAGTGATGAATCATTTTTTGTTCTCCAATGACACTATAGACGGAGAGGCACCTCCACATGATGGTGGAGGTGTGCTGGACGATCGACTTCATGGGAAGCAGTGTCCTGGTGAAGGACGCCTGAATGCATAACGCTGTGTTACTTAAATAGTTCGTCCTCGCGTCTTTCCAATTTTTACTGCACAATGGTTGATTTTTCAGCAGGATAACGTTAGACCTCATGTGGCGCAACTCACCATCCAGTACCTGCTCATAACGACACTCAAATAAATCCGTGACCAGCCATGTCATCAGATATGAATCACATAGAACAATTATGGGATGAACTTGACAGACGACTCCACCAGCGAGATGTGGCTACAACCAATCTTCAGACAGACAGCACAGAGTGCTAAACATATACTTCACGAGTGTTCTGAGTATGAAACGCTGAGGCAGATTTATTGACCAGAGGAAACAACACTGGAATCAAAGCTCTATGGGACACTGTATGAACTACAAAAGACAGTGAGTCTTATTCAGGAGACATAATTACAGATACAGACATGTTGCAATTTAATGAAAAAAGAAGAAGAGGAGTTATTAACGCTCAAAATGTTCTTCGTGCCAATGTTGAAACATTAAATTCCGCAAAATACAATTTTGGTACACGTTTGAAATTTGATGTCCATTAACACCACAATAATGTTGCATTTCTCTTCTATTTTTTTTTAACAGTATATTATTAAAATGAATTATTTTTTCCTATGTGACAGTGTCCATTACATGATGTCTGTGTGCACATTAAGTCATCATTCTAAGGTTTCCATTACATGATTTCTGTGTGCACATTAAGTCATCATTCTAATGTGCACATTAAGTCATCATTCTAATGTGTCCATTACATGATGTCTGTGTGCACATAAAGTCAGATCACTCTAAGATGTCCATTACATGATGTTTGTGTGCACATAAAGTCAGATCACTCTAAGATGTCCATTACATGATGTGTGTGCACATAAAGTCAGATCATTCTAAGATGTTCATTACATGATGTGTGTGCAGATAACGTCAGATCATTCTAAGGTGATTTTCGCGTTAACTTCATGATCAGAAATCTTGTCACATTTAGAGGAGTGTTTAGTATTGATACGAAACACTTCCGTTTTTAATCGAACGTAACTGATCAAACAGAACGACACTCAGAGAAACTTACACCAACGAATGTGCGAATGTATGTGACGAGAATATGTCACATTTAAACACATTTTAAAAATCTGGCTAGCATATCTTATTCCGGACGTAGCCATTAACCCACAATTTATGTCTGTATTGTTTTCTACGCAATATAAATACGTCAGAAGTTTGCTATTGCTTTCTGAACGGTGCGGATGCTCAATTGCCTACGGCTGGATTCGAACCGGTACTTTGACCATCACAGACGCCCTCTAAACTTCACCACCACAGAGCTGGACTTTTAACAAATAGTGACCTATATTTTGTTTTACTTATCACCCCTCTAAAAAGTCACGTTGATGTTGTTTGGTGTTAGTAGGGACAGTACCCATTCTAATTCTAATTAATGCTTGTCCATTAATTTCCACAAATGATGTGAGTTGCGAATAAACGGGAAATGACTGTGTGTGACTGTGTATATACGTGCTTGCTCGTGTGTATACGTGTACATCAGTGTGTGCTGACATGTTTTTTTTTCTTCTTCTTCTTGTTTCGTTCACTTGAAAATTGTCTATATCTGTAATTCTGTCTCCTTAATAAAACTCACTGTCTTTTGTAGTTCATACAGTGGCCCATAGAGCTTTGATTCCAGTGATGTTTCCTCTGGCTAATATGTCTGCCTCAGCGTTTCATGCTCAGAACACTCTTGAAGTATATGTTTGGCACTCTGTGCTGCCTGTCCACATGTACACATGGCCGTGTTGCCAATCTTGAACTTTGTATACATGTGACTGCGGAGTCGGTTGTGTCCTGTTCTGAGACGTAGAATTATAACTTGTTCTGATCTGTTCATAATGTGATAGTCATCTTGTGTTGGTGTGTGTGGCTTTCTTATTGACTTTATCATCTGTTTTTTCTGATGGTAGGTGATTGGTATATCTGGTTGGTCTTCGGCAGCACCTTCCTTAGCCAGTTGGTCTGCTTTTTCATTTCCTGGTATTCCACAGTAAGAGGGTATCCACTGCATGGTTATCCTATACTGGTAAGACAATTCGCTAAGTAGTTTTTTTAAGTCTGTTAGTTTTTCAGACTGGAGAGCTTGAAGCACTGACCTTGCATCTGTCAGGAATACCACAGGCTGTAGGCCAGAGTTGGAGTTCAGCAGTTTTTTAGCTGCCACACTAATTGCCTGGATTTCTGCATCATAATTATTGCAGAATTTTCCTGTTGGTGTTCTGATTGTATCTCTAGGCTTGTGTGGATATTCTATATATACACCTGCACCTCCATATTTTATGTTAAAATGAGCATCCATTTCCATATTTCCCTCCAGAATTCAGAATATCTACCTTTCTACTCAATGCATATATTTCCATAATTTTTGGACGTTTGCATTTTCTCTTCAATCTTCACTTATTTAGCCAGAATTCAGTAGTATAGCCAGCTACCAGGATCGCCATTTCGTGGTTTAATTATGACCTCTTATACACAGGTTATACTTGATCGGTCGTGATAACTGGATTACCTGAACCACGACCCCCACTATTTTTATGATTAAAAACTCTGATATAACTTAAGTTGAAACTAACATTCGATGTTGAAATATGTGCACCTCACCATAATAGGTACATTTTACTTGACCAAATATATATATATAATTCATGATAAAGTGGTTCTCAACGTGTGCTATATAGCACATGTTTCCTTTGGGGGCAACGAAGAAAAATTGAGTGGGAGTGGAACAGCTAGGAAGAGTTAGAATAGGAAGAGTTTACAATAATATAACGATGGGACAGATATCTAATAAGACATAATATTAAACCTTGATGAAAGTTGACATGCTTATTTCTCTATTTAGGTCCCAAATGGGCGTTAGAAAAAAAAAGTGTGCTAAAAGGGGATAAGAGTCGAAAAGGAGGTAGAAAATAATTGACCTAGAAGAATAATCTTGCTTTAAGGGAAACAACCGTTAAAATTGTGAATACAGAAATGAGCAAGATATATGATTCCAGTGGCATGTTATACCAAAAACTCCTTTGAAGATGGATGTATCTGGCCATTGGCGACACAACGCATGTCCATTTTCTGGACTACATCCTGATGGAAATCTAGTTGGACAGTTGTCCTGCTACAAGAGAGATCCGGTGGGAGTTTGATGAGAATGAACGCTGAAGAAGAAGAAGAAGAAGAAGAATACCAAAAAATAACGACGTGTCATATAATTTTAAATGATAGTTTTGTTTTCTCAAAAAATGTTACCAAAATTTCAAAAAACAGAAAGAAACACACATAAATGTTGTCGAATACTATGCTGTAAATTATTGGGGGGGGGGGTAGGTTGGGGGGGGAGGGGTTATCTCCCACTGAACTGTCCGGGGATACTATTACTGTTTTTTAATTCCCTTCTAAGAAAGTTCTTATATGATTACCATATTTGTTTCACTGTCAAACGTTTCTACCAAATGGTCTATAGATGCATTCTTCTACGTTTCGTTGTCAAACTCCTGCAGATTAGCAGGAAGCATTCCGTAGAGCGCAATGCTTTGTATTGTGGTTTACAGTTTTAGTGGGATATCTGCTCTTTTCATCCTGACACATCCGATTTCGGCATGGCTTCTGAGTCACTGACCCTATATGGGATGAGACAGCTAAATTCCACCCCATAACCTCCCTAGTCACCTCTTCCAACATGCATGGAAGTTAAACAGCATTGTTATTCTTTGATGCTCTTTCTACCTGGGAACATACTGACGTTCTATACCTCACCGCTTCCGGCGCATATGCAAAGACATCCATGAGCAGTGTGTTTTAGAAATAACCCCTGAATACGCTGGAAAAAAAACTCCAGATAACCCCAGACTATATAATACATCTAAATAAAGCCAGTGACTGCGACAATAAGTATTTCACAAACATTGGTTGCCATAGAAACTATAAAAGTGTTTCAAAAGTTGTACATGTATATATTTGTTGATAAGCTGCTATAGTTTCTTCATATTCTTAAACTCTTTATCTGCATGAGGGTTTTCCAGCCATGTCTTATCATATTTAAGTCTCTACAAAAATGGACGTCGGCTTACCGTCTCCACGTATGGGTCTAAATAAATGTTAATGAAGAATACTAGAGATAAAGATATACTCTAGCATTATGAAGGCTATTATTTTCTTATCAACATGCGGTGTTGTTACTGCAGAGTAATTCTAATGAAATAGCTATCAGCTATGTCATCGTAAATTACGTGTTGGTATCCTTGAGTAGACCAAAAGAAACACTCAGAAGAACAATATTTAGAGAAAGTAAAACAACCAATATTCATACTATTCAAGAACTGCACAGAATAGCTTTTAACAGACATAATTGGAGAAATCTGACCTCAGCCCTATGCGATAACTTCAGCGCAAAAGGAAAATGAATGAATGAATGAATGAATGAATGAATCCTTGGCAGATATAGTGTCACTAACATTAACAGTATTGTGATGCAGACAAAGATTCGTTAGGCAGGTCATGTGGTAAGCATGTCAGAATCTCGCCTACCAAAGATGCTTCTCTATGGTGAGTTGCTGAGGGACACGAGTTCTCACTGTGGCTTGTTATAATGACTTGTTAAAGACCTCGCTGGAAGTCTTTGAAATAAACAAATTATAGTAGGAAGCGAGATAAATTAAACATTCTAGAGACCAACAGGAATTGAACCAGTCCGTTCTAACGGATTTTTTAAAATAAACCAAGATACATGGAAAGATACTGCACGAAATAAAGCTACACGGCGCTCTACAGTAAACAATGACGTACGATTTTTTTTTAATGGGAGAAATGCAGCAGTTCAAAAGTGGAGAGTACCTAGAAATCACGTGGATGCCATAAATAATCTACCAAGATAAACAAAAACAGGTAAATAAATTATAAAACTAAAACAAAATAAAACATAACACAGCCTAACAACGAAATACAGGGAGGTTGTTTTATGTTTTATTTTGGTAACACATCTACCTATTTTTGTTTATCTTGATATTTGTCCTGTGTTACTCCAGCCACCTACACTGAAACGTTTATCACATAAGTAATCTACACTGGTCATCCTGTGCCGCAACTGTCCAAGGGCATTTGTGGCAAGAATAGGGCATATTAGCCATCTACTAACTCATAATCTCACATAAATCTGACTGAATTACATAAAGTGGATGTAACAAATGGTCATTATAATTTGCGATTGACGAACAATACTTGTCAGCAATAAATATTCTTTTTATTGGCAACTATGTACATGAAAGGTCAAAGGTGTGCAGTAGTCTCGAGTGTACTGTGCTTGAAGAAATAAAAACAATGTGAATGTTAAATTTTTAAAGAAATAAATGTATTGTGATGATACCCTGATTATGTTAATAAATATGATATTTTGAAACTGTAATTATTATTTATCTTTTTTTTTTTTAATTTGATGTTCGTTGAGTTATTACTATATTAGTGGCAACAATGGTCAGTGATAATTCTCACTCTTGTGTAATTGCATCTGAACTACAACTCAATTATGATAATTTCCGACGGTCGTTGTGAATGAATTACCAGAACCGCGGCCTCTACTATATTTAATTGTAAAGCTCTGATACAACAAATATGGTTCTATGACGTAACTCGCCATGATAATGATGATGTAATAACCGCTTTAGCTGTGGGCAAGTGGCTATTTACGGCCTGTAGAATTTCTAATAAAAACACAAGCTTTTCTCAGTTGTGTAACTGAGGCGACACCAAAACTTACATGGGACTGTCTCAACTGTCTCAAAGGCATAAATATGTAGGAAGCGTGAGGAGGAGGGTGTATGGGTGCATGTGTAGCTCCCGAAGGAAGGCATTCCGGTGTATCAGTGTCCCGGTATTACCACGTCCTACCAGAAGTACAGCATACACATTTGTACCAACAATCTTCTGTCAGATTTGTTGACCCATCCCGGTATTACCGCGTCCTACCAGAGGTACATCATACACATTTGTACCAACAATCTTCTGTCAGATTTGTTGACCCATCCCGGTAGTAGCACCTCTTACCGGAGGTACAGCATATACATTTGTACCAACTATATTCTGTCACTTTTGTTGACCCATCTGGAGTGATTGCTCATCTAGAACGCCTCGTCAGCTAGGAGTCTGTCACAATTGGACAAAGATGGAATTTTCTATGGCCTGTACCTCATCCCTTTGTATATTATTTCACAGACGAAGACGGATGTGTTGGGCCATTGGCGCAAATAACACGGCAACACAACGCATTTCCATTCTCTGGACTATATTCAACTGGAAATCTTCTAGGACCATTGTCCTGTTACAAGAGAAATCCAGCGGGAGTTTGAGAATTAACGCTGAAGAAGAAGAAGTATATTATTTGACAGAAGAAAAATGTAAGAAATTGAGACAAAATATGACAATGACATTTTCAAAAATTACAGGTTATCAGTCTATCCTCCAAATTTCCTTAGTCGCCTCTTGCGATATGTCTGGAAAGAAGTCGATGGACCTATACTTTGCACTCTGACTTAGAAGTCCAGACCACGGTTGCCACACGGGCGGTAACTCAGCATAAGAGGTACATTGTACTTAATAGATAATATGTACTGCGCACAACTGACATCCAACAGGTAGATCCATGAATAGGGTAATAATAAAGTTTTCCTAATACTGAATAACACACATTATTCTGTACCCCCCTTTTGTTGCTTACAAACGTGACAAGAACCTCAGGGATCTACTGGTCCGAAGTCACCTCCAGCCTGACGTTCCTAATTGTATTGGCACCATCAGATGCAAACGCAGCAAATGCTACACTTGTGCCTATGTCACCCAGATCCAGTCTGTCACATTCCCTAAAGCCACCTTCACCATTGAGGAGAGCTTCACATGTGTGTCCCACAACGTCATCTATACCATCACATGCAAGCGTTGCGCCATGACATATATAGGTGAAACTGGAAGGAGGCTCGCAGACCGATTTTGCTAACATCTGTACAGCATAAAAAACCATTCGGGTTTGCCTGTTGACGTACACTTTAATGGCACGGGCCATCGGGGCGCTCAGGACATTCAGGTTACGGCCATTAAGTCGTACTTCTCTGACGACTGGGCCCGTCTGACGCTTGATAATCGCTACATTTATCAATATGGCACTCTTAAATCCGACGGCATTAATGAGCGCCTGTTTCATGGATGACTTTAGTCAATCCATAGTTTCTGTTTGTTTCGTGTCACATGTTTGTTGTCATTTTTGTATTTTCCTTGTCCGGTGTCATTTCACCTCTTCCGGTCAATCCATACTACACATATCAATGTAACCGTCGATGTTATTACTGTTCGCTTTCTGTTATATGTTTTAATTTTGTTTCAACTGTCTGTCTTGATAAAGGCTTTTTGGTCGAAACATCGATTAGTGTGTGTCATTATGTGTGTTATTCAGTATTAGCAAATCTTTATTACCCTATTCCTGGATCTACATTGTACTTAAACTAACCAATGATGACAGCTTGGCGATTGCCATGTGCGCAGAACGTGGATCACCATGCAGCACAATGCATGAGGGATATGTTAGAGATTTGAAAAACGGGGAAGATTTCAATAGGAATGAGAATCTCGCTAGCGCAGTGGTTAAGCTGTTCGAATGTGATTGAGTGGTCATGGGTTTGCATCCAGCTCGGGTCATCTTGTTTACAAAGTTGAATTTTTTCCTCTGTAATATCTAGAGATTATCGCTTGAAGCTACAGAGTTACGTGCTATGAGTGGTACTCTCGGCAGGCTACATGTTACTTCGTTGAAAGAAACGGAGTACATACTGGAAAACCTGAGTACAATAAAGTCAATCGTCATTTGAATCCATTTTCAATAGGACTACAAGTAACATAATTATGGAAGTGATGGTAATGGGTGCCTGTTCTCTGCTTCCGAGATTTTTCTTTCGATGTTGAGAATCCTTCCGCGTTTGTTCTTACAGACTTGGTTAACGGAGTGTTGTCCTGTGAAAGTAGTGCGTTGTTCCATTGTTCACAACCTGGATACGATATCTACGTTTTTCAGCTGGCACATCCACTTTCAGCATAGCTTCCGCGTCACTTACACCCTTTATCTGCCGAAGACGGATGTGTCGGGCCATTGGCGCAAATAAAACAGCGACACAACGCATTTCCATTCTCTGGACTATATCCTGCTGGAAATCTAATAGGGCCATTGTCCTACTGCAATAGCGATCCAGCAGAAGTTTGAGAATGAACGCTGAAGAAGAAGACCCCTTATGGAATGAGATACTCACCCCCCCCCCCCCCCCACCATCTCTAATCGCCTTCTAAAACATATATTTTAGGTAACAGTGTCCCCACTCTTCTTTTTTACGACATACACATCAGATGACAGTGTTGCCATTCTTCCTTTATACGACATACATATCAGGTACAGCAGGTGACAGTGTTACCACTCATTCTTCTTTTTGTGCTATTCCCTCATTCCCCAGTAGCATGTAACGACTTTGATCATTATATTTTACTTCCTTCAGTATTGTTTATGAAATTGTTCCTCTTTTGGATGCCTGAACTTTCTACACTACCATCGGCAGTAATGAGATTAGTGGATCATTTAGAAAATCCTGGAAATCACTGCCAGCAACAACAGATAGATTTGGTATCATTTCCAGAAATGAAGTTTAATATTTAAAGCTCCATGAACATGTAGTTGATCTCAACTCACGTATGCAGTCAAAAGGACAATGCCATCCACAAGCATTGAACAAAGGAACAAATAATAAGTTTTAGATTGATAACATGTCACAACATGCTTAAACAGAACACGTGTAGAAAGCTTAGAGTTGGCGACAGCGGTTCCTAAATAGTTTACTGTCGTGAAACCACTTTAGATATTCCCGTAGTCGTAACCTTCGATAACAGTTACCATGTTGTTCAGACAGGCCGATGTTGTGCTTGAACTAGTTAGGGCACGGCGTGAGTGGACGGAACAACAACGAAACCTGTCGCAAGGGTCAGAGTTGTGCCCTGATGTCGACGTCTGTTTCGGCGGCATTAGACTCGGAACACCATCAAGTCGGATAGCTGCTGGTACAGAGGGTACTTATGGCAATGCTCTTATGGAAATGCCCCATTTGCTGTGAGGCCAGTTTCTATTCACGAATCAAGGACACATTAGATATTATTTTCTACCACTCGACCACCAAAATATCTGTCCATTTATCTTTTGTTATTGTAAACATAAATTCTCATAATAGTTCAAGTCCTCGCGAACCCCTAGAGGACCACCTAATAGGGATCACAGTTTAAGAACAGCTGAACTAAACTTACATATCATTCAAACCATGGTCAAGTTTCCGCCGCCCATCCTTCTGAGTTGGGTGTGACTAGTACAGCACTTCTCAACTTTAATGAGGCAGTGACAATGTAGAAACAAATTATAAGACCTTTTTTCAAGAGACTAGTAACTTATAAACTAAACAATACTACACAAAATAAATGAGTGACATTTGATCAAGCCAAGTTTCTATATAACGCAGAAACTTGACCCTGTAACAGTTGTGGAAACGCATCCAGTAGAAGAGAAAATGCGTGCTTTCATTATAAACAAACTGGAAAGTGGGAAATTAGAGGCAATAGAGATGTGGTTAGAGGTGTTGAAAGAATAAAAAGAGAAATTGACCTAAATTAATAATATAAGAAAAAGACAGGCAGGTTTGGAGAACATAGTCACAGCAGGCAAGACTGAAGGCAACAGAGACAGAGGGCGACAACGTGAAAATATATTAGTTTGACAACTTAGCAAGGCATGGAAACAACAACGATCCTGATACACAATACTGTGGACAGAGAGCTGTGGAGAGCCATGATCGCCTACGCCAACCAGCATGGCACATGATGATGATTGATGAGTAATGACGAGGCTGTGTGGGGGTGGGGTTGGTGGGTTTAGGGAAAGGAAAGATACAAGAAGGATCAGCATTTGAAAGCGCATGAAATGAATGTGGAACCAAATAGACATAAACATATATATATATACATCCATACACACATACATATACATAGGCCCTATATATAGAAATGTATACACACACCAAGAGTTAAGAAATAAATATATAACAAAATGGACACATCTTTCCATACTAGATTATGTAATAATACTTGTTTCTAATCAAGAGTCATGATCAATGATCGATGGCATCAGATACAGAACACTGGTGAGACCTGACATTGTCATGGCAGAGGCGTGAGTACATTTTATCGACGTGCCACAGAAACTATTAGCATGCATATTCTTAAACATTTGTTCGGGGAGACTGGTTTAAATTGTATTTCCCGTCGAAGGCGGATGTGTCGTACCATTGGCACAAATAAAACGGCGACACAACGCATTTCCATTCGTGGAACTACATCCTGCTGGAAATCTAGTATGACCATGGTCCTGCTATAAGGGAGATCCAATGGGAGTTTCTTCTTCTTCATCATCGTTCTTCAGTCAGATATCAGGTTACAGCATCAATAGCTTCAATGAATTGTGTGATCCGCTTCAAGTCATCCATGGAACCCCTCAAGTCTTAGAAGGTCATATTTTCTCCCTCTCTTCTTGGTAGAGTTGACAGGCATGAAGAATGTGTTATACAGTCTCTGGGCTCAGTCCACAGGTCTGTCTCACCAATATTCAGCTTTCGGAACATGTGACTTCTCAGTCTGTTGTGGCCAGTTCGTAGTCTGAAGATGATGGTTTGTTCCTTGCGTGACATTTTATGGTAGGGGTCATTTGGTTCTGCAGTTGGGTGCATCTGCTTCCACTTTTTCTTATATTCTGCTTTTAACTTTGTCTTACATTCATCGTACGTATTATCATTTTCTATTTGTTCCAGTGATCCACCTTTCCTTGCCAGGAGATCAGCTTTTTCATTTACAGGTATGCCACAGTGAAGAGGGATCCACTGCTGTACTGTTTATGTTGTAGTACTGCTGAGGTGTAGTAGGCAGGCCATAGGTTCATTCATGCTCATGTTCTTTGATCTTTCAATGCCTGTAGAAAAATCCATACCCACATGTAAACATTCCACAAATTTCAAAGCAGAAATGGAAGCCATAACAGAGGCAGCCAAAATGCTCATAAATTGATTGCTGAGTCACAACAGGCATGTAGTCTTTCTAACAGATGCAAAGTCAGTGTTGCAGTCAGCGATAGTTTGAGAATGAACGCTGAAAAAGAAGAAAATTGTATTTGTCAGACTCAACTGTGGATTTACTCTACTAGAGTGCCGTAACGTCGGTTCATTAACCATGATTGATGTGAATTATGCTAATATTTTCAAGTACGAAATGTACTATAACTAAAAAATTCGAATTAGAAATATTGAAGTTACTAAAAAAGTAGACTGATGGTAGGTCAAGATACGGAACAAAAAATACAGAGAATTTACAGTGTGTTCGTCGATGGTAAACAAGTAGGTCCCATGCTATTTTATAGCAATTCTTTTTTAACATCTCTGTAACTGTGCAAAGCAACCCCTATTGATATATCGTATGTACGCGCTTCTGACGCCTACATGTCAACTGTTTGTTATTTTTAAAGATGATTATTTTATAGTTAGACTTTGCCCTTTACTTTATAAGAATTGAATAAGTAAAACTAGTAAAAGGAAAAAGTCTTAAATAGTAAAATACTTAAATAGGTTTCGTTCGGACCGTAGTTTGGTACGAGAAAACTGTCAATATAAAATATAGAAAATAACAATAAAACAAAGAACAAATACAATTGTCAACGTGTCGGTCCAATTAGGACCTTTATCAAGACAACAAAAGCAGTTAAGAAAACAAAACCATAACGAATTTAACCAAAATGGCTGGGAGAATGATTTCTCTCACTAGAAAATCATCACCCCGTGACAAATTCATCACAATACTAATAAGAAGTGCATATTGATGCGTTCAATATGTATAAATTATGAAAGATGCACAACTAAAGGAAGGGGACACCAAATTTACCTCTATTTGTCTGGTTACTGCAGCACTTCCTTTTTGTCAGACATCCTCTGATATTTGGGTTATTTATATACATTTATAAGGCTTATTTTATAATATAAGCCTAATAACTTGTGTTATGTTATAACTCAACTCGTAACAAATTGAGTTAACAAGTAACTACTTACTAACTTAACTATTGTCATTTATTAATTATTTTTAGCTTTCTTTTTTTAGAGATTAAAGTAGACCTACATGATTAAGCGTAGTAAGATATTTGTGATCAGTAATAAATTATATATAGTATAGTTATTGCAGGAAATCTACCGCAATAATGGATAAGAAGTTAGTTGCCTTCGAGAATAGAATCACAAATACTAATTGGAAAGATTTCAAATCAAATGACGTACTAAGAGAGGAGACAAAACAAGAATATGTGACGAACATCATCAGAAAACATCACTGGAATTACATCGGCCACATACTTAGAATGAAGGAAGACAGAATTCCACGATACGTCTTCATGTGGACACCAGACGGGACAAGAAAACAGGGAAGACCAAAAACAACGATCAGAAGTTATGAATGAATTAAAATCAACAGGCATAAATGCACAAGACCTGCAATCCTTGGCAACTGATCGATAGGCATGAAGAACTATGACATCCGCCTTATGTGCCAAACTTGGCAAAAGAGGAACTGACTGACTGATAGTGATACATAATCAGCCCTACAAAATACATCAACGATTTTAATTAATTGGACGCTGGAATAGACCTGGATATCAGGCCTAATAAATAATTAGGCCTAGGCCCTATTAAAAAGGCTATTTCATAGTGTATTTGTTTAGAATAGTATTTCCTTAGCAGTGTATGCTGATGACTTTGTAATATGGTGCATAGAAGAATATGCGATACTATCAAACAGGTACAGAGAGCTACGGATGCCTTTAACCACATGGGCAAACAGATGGTGTGTCAACACCAACATAGATAAGTGCAGCACTACTCCCTTTAATCTTTCACCAAAACAAAAAGGCTGATGACATCAAGACAAATGGAGAGCGCTTCTTCTTCTGCGTTCAGCAACTGTGGTCATGCTATATTGTCAGGTCCGTAGTCAAGACGAAGTCCACCGTCTTCTTCAGGTCAGAGCGGCTGCCCCATTGCTTTTGCCTCAAGTCTGTATCCTCTGGCCAGGTCTGCTATCTCTGCTCTTTGTATGTTGAGCAGATCTGAAGTATGTGTTCCGGGGTCTGGGTTCCAGATCCACATGGACATTCATCTGTGTATGAGATCCTCAATCGATAAAGGTGACCCAACAGTCTGCAGTGGCCTGTTCTAAGGCGAAATATTGTGGTCTGTTATTTTTGGACGAGATGTATTGCATCATGTTTGTATTCCTCTTCCATTTGTTTCTTTCACTTTGCTGAGGAGACTGCTTGAAGGAAAATAAACAACCAGTATATCTTTGAGTCACATTTAATAGTAGATTTACATGGAAGGAATCCATCAATAGAGCAACAACAAATACCAGGAGAAAGTTAGCTATCCTGAGGAAACTAAGTGGAACTACATGGGAACAAATGGGAAAATAATCTGTTAAAGTTTACCAGCAGGGTACGTGACCACACCCTGAATAAGGGTCTAATGCATGATGTCCAGAATCAAACACTACATTACATGAGCTAGATAAAGTGGAAAACCAGACACTTAGGATCATCATAGGGGCAATAAAATCAACTCCCATAGTAGAGAGGGAGAAAATGTGGATATAAACACTGAGTGAACGCAGCGACACATAGTGCTAATATATGCATAAAAGTTCTACCATATTCCAAGTCATCCAATGAAAGACAAATTTCAAAACTTATTTGCATTTGCAATGAGGCAAATGAAAAGAAGTAGCTTTATCCTTCAGGTGAAACGGCTCCGCAGAAAAATCTCAGACTTGTCTGAAGTTGACAGCCCCCCTAAAGTCTGTACCAGAACTAACCCTCTGAGAGAGGATAGTTAATTATCTATTCATATTCAGAGGTGAAAAAAGTTTCCTGTGAGAATTAACAGCATAGTGTGACGGTTACCCATCAATCTACTGGATGATGAATGAATGTCCACAAGGCATATGGATCTCAGAGTATTAAAGTTAACACGTAACATTTATAAATGCAGTAGGAGGTGTGAGATGTTAGTTATCTCACATTTAAGTGGCTCTGCTATATGAGGGCGGTAGCCATCTCCTCTCCCTCGCAATCTTTACTTCCCGGATTAATCTGGTACCCAATTAAGGCTGAGGTGACCCGGGAGCAGTTATATAGAGTACCAAAACAATGTTAGGATACAATAAAAGTACCAATTGGGAAATTTTGTCATAATTATGATGCAGACATCCAGGAAATCAAGGTAAAAACAAACAAAAACTGCTGATCGCCAATTTTGGTTTGTAGCATGTAGTATTTCTGACAGATGCAAGATCAGCACTCCATGTGCTGCAGTCCATAAAACTACCAGACCTGCAAATACTACTGACAGATTTGAGCAATCAGTGTAATATGGCTATGCAGTGGATACCATCACATTGTGGAATACCTGGGAACTTCTTCTTCAGCGTTCATTCTCAAAGTCCAGCTGGATCTCCTTTGTAGCAGTACCATGGTCCTACTAGATTTCCAGCAGGATGTAGTCCAGAGAATGGAAATGTGTTGTGTCGCCATTTTATTTGCGCCAATGGCCAGACACATCCGTCTTAAACGGGGAATACCTGGGAACAAAGCAAATCATTTGGTTAAGGAGGATGCTATTGATAATCAACCAGATGTGCCAATAGCAAACCATAAAATAACAGATGATCGAAGCTATTAGAAAGCCAACTTCAACACAAGATGGCTACCAAATTAAGACCAGACCAGGTTGTCATTCTGCGACTCAGAACAGGACACAACAGACTCGGAACAGGACACAACAGACTCCGCACCACATGTATACATAGTTAAAGATTGACAACACTGTCATGTGAACAGGCACCTCAGACAGCAGAGCCTATTCTTCAGGAATATCTTCTTCTGCATTCATTCTCAAACTCCTGCAGATTAGCAGGATGTAGTCCGGAGAACGAAATGCGTTGTGTCATAGTTTACAGCATTGCTGCGATATCTGCGCCTTGCGGCCTGACACATCCGACTTCAGCATGGCTTTGGGTCACTGACCCTATATGGGATGGGACAGCCAACTCCATCCCATAACCTCCTTAGTTGCCTTTTTACGACATTCGTGGAAGGTAAACAGTGTTGCTATTCTTTGCTCCCATTTTGGGCCTGGCAACACACAGGCGTTCAGGAATATGAAATGCTGAGGCAAATACACTGGCCCAGAGAAACAACAGTGGAAGAAAAACTCTACAGATTTCTGTACAAGTTACAAAACATAGTCATGTTTATACTGCATGATGTGAAAACAAAGCAGAAACAAAACTTCAGAAATAAACACATTCCAGGCAAAACTTCTGCCCTATGTGCCACCTTTGGCACCAAAACCAAAAGAACTTAATAACTAACCAAGGTAAAGGTAGGTTCCATGGCATCTGCCATCGGGGATGAAGATAACTCTTAATGTACTAAGCCGCAGCAACTATTAGGTGGGGTGGCCAGTTCCCTTCCTTGCTGTTTTTTTACCTTCCCTAACTCATGCGTCAGGTACTCATTTACAGCTGAGTCGACTGGAGGAGTGGTCATGTCAAGTGAGAAATCACAAACCGGATTTTTTTTTAAATGTCCGGACGTGGTTTCGAACCTGGCACGCTGTAACCAGATGATAGTTAGCAAGCTCACTATTCACTAGACTACTACGCTCCTCAACTAACCAACTAATGTTAATTATTAAATGGATTCATGACCAGATGTCACCCATGTAAATGATGGATCAAAAAATTATTAGAGAGAATGGGGAATATTAATATTATATCTCTATACATACCCGGTAAGATGTGTCTGTGTGTTGCCTGACCTAAAGGGGAATAAAAAATATCAATTTTATGACTATCCATGCAGATATACATAAGAATGTACTAAAAATGTTTTGGGGGTGGGCTGTCTGACCCAATAGAGGGTTAAAGTGACCCAGAAGCCATATTAATGTTGGATGTGTCAGGCTGAAAAATGCAAATACTTCATCTAATTTATAGGGCCTGAACCATGACACTGTGCATTCTATTCTCCTGACTACATCCGGCCAATCTGTAGAAGTTTGAGAATTAATGCTGAAGATTATATAACGTAATACAAGGATCTCTTCCAGAGACATCATCCTGATATGATGCTGTATGGCATGCCAGATATCTGTGATGATAATGAAGTAATCTCTTTAGCTGTGAGTAGGAAGCTCTTGATAGCCCATAGCCAACAGGAGGCATTCCAGGATCATCATATCCTGCCAGGAGTGCAGCTGCATACATTTTTGGGCCAATTGTTCATCATTCTTCTGTCACATTTGTTAATCCATCCTCACTGATAATCATTCTTCTGTCACATTTGTTAATGTATCCTCACTTCTTCTTCTTCTGCATACGTTCTCAAACTCCTGCAGATTCGCAGGATGTAATCCGGAGAACGGATTGTGTTGTGTCATGGTTTGCATCATTGCTGCGATATCTGCGCCTTTCAGCCTGACACATCTGACTTCAGCATGGCTTTGGGTCACTGACCCTGTTTACCTTCCACGCATGTCGTAAAAGGAGACTAAGGAGGTTATGGGATGGAGTTAGCTGTCCCATCCCATAACCTTCTTAGTCTCCTTTTACAACATGCGTGGAAGGTAAACAGTGTTGCTAGTCTTTGCTCCCCTTTCAGGCCCCGGCAACACATGGGCATTCCATCCTTACTGATTGCACATCTGGTATTCCTCGCCATCTAGAAGTCTGTCACAAAAGAACTAAGGTGCAATGCTTGCTGAGCTTTATATCTGTGACATCCATGGAGACAGTTTTACAGAAGACATAAGAAATTGAGACAACACACTCAGTGACTGATGATTTGTTCACAGGTGGAAGATTGTCAACCTATTCCCAACTTTCTTTAGTCGTTTCCTACGACATGCCTGGGAAAAAAGGCAGTGGCCCTATTCTTAGCGCCCTGAATTAAAGGTCCAGCCTTGGTTGCCACACGAGCAAATCATTTGTGATAATAAATTTGCTCTTCACAGTAAGGTAACAGTGGAGCTCATGGCCGTGTGGTTAGAACACAATTGGTCCCGGGTTCAATCCACGGTTGGGACAGGATTTTTTCTTTCGGAGGTGCAATCAAAATCCTTCCTGTACATGTCATGGCGTCTGCTATGGCAAAGCCGCCTTTATTTTCACAGCCCATAGAAAACATCCCCTGAACTCCTTCACAGGAAAATATACAGTAATGAAAGTTTTTTTAAATGTAATATGATCATATCATAGACAAATATTAATGATTTAATTAATTTTAAGTTTAAGTTTCTATTATTGAGTGATCATAATTTTTGAACAAACCATCAATTTTACTTTCTTATCACACTTATCATCAAATTTAGGTGAAGTACAAGTCTAAAAATTCTGTAGACAGGATAATTTTCTAACAGCAAACATGTCTATGGTATCTGTGTCAGGAATATCTGAAGAGGAATTAGAAACTTTTGGTTCCAAATGTGGGGCTTGTAATGCAGCACTTGAAAAGCCCTGGGTCTGTTGTGTACAGTGTCAGCCGTATCAACATATTTGTGCCCGTTGCTTCTCCTTCGGTGTGGAGTTTCAACAGCATGAAAGCGACCACCCATATATAGTCATGGTAACATTTTTATATAATAATTAATTTAGTGTGTATAAAGACTGGTTCTTCAAAACTATAAAAAACACAAGCTAACATATCATCATCAGGTGCCAGGCCAACTGGTGTAGGCGGTCATGGCTCTCCACAGCTCTCTGTCCACAGTATTATGTATCAAGGTCGTTGTTGTTTCCCTGCCATGCCAGGTTGTCAAACTGTCTAATATTTTCTCACGTCACCTTCTGTCTCTGTTGCCTTCAATTTTGCCTGTTGTGACTATGTTCTCCAAACCTACCTGTCTCATGGAGTGGCCAAAAAAAGAAGATTGCCTTTTTCTTATATTGTTGATTAAGGTCTGTTTCGCATTTGACTCTTTCAAACCTCTACATTAGTTTTTCTGGCAGTCTATGGTATTATCAGCATTCTTCTGTAGAACCACATCTCTGTTGCCTCTAATTTCCCACTTTCCAGTTTGTTTATTGTCCAAGACTCGCACCCATATGTTAGTATAGGGGTTATATAGCACTGCAGAACTCTCTTTCTCACCTCTAATGACAAGGTCATATTACACAGTATATTTTTCATTTTTTTGAATGTTGTTTTTGCCTGTCCTATTCTGCTTCTTATAACATATCTTGGATGTATGAAAAACAGAATGGTTTAGAAAGATTACTAAAGGAAAAGTTCCAGGGAAGAGAACAATAGGCAAACCAAGAGTATGATGGACATAAGATAATTGAAGACCTTCTGAACATGACACTGGAAGAGGCTATGCAGCTTGCATAAAACCAAGAGTCTTACAAAGAGGCAGTGAGAACAACATTCTGTCAAGGACATGTTACATAAATAGATGTGAACTCTCATTTGGACAAAATCTAAAATATAAGGAATTCTGCAAAAATAGCTTTGAATATTTCCATAAACAACCCAAATTCTTGAGTAAAATATCAGTTGATCATGTGGAGTATATTTGTATGTGTGTATATATGTAATTGTATATATAGAAAAGGAAGACCTTCAAAACTTAATTAAAGTAGTAGTCACAGAAAGCAAAGAGAAAGGCCTCTTCCTAAATATCAAGAAAACAGAAGTAATGGTTATTTCAAAGAAAGAAAATAACACACCTTGCAAGATCATAGTGAATGATATAGTATTAAAACAGGCCCACCAATTCAAATATCTAGGTACAATTATAACAGCAGATGGAAGAAGTTCAACAGAAATAAGATGCAGAATAGGACAGGCAAAAACAACATTCAGAAAAATGAAAAATATACTGTGTAATATGACCTTGTCATTAGAGGTGAGAGAGTTCTGCAGTGCTATATAACCCCTATACTAACATATGGGTGCGAGTCTTGGACAATAAACAAACTGGAAAGTGGGAGATTGGAGGCAACAGAGATGTGGTTCTACAGAAGAATGCTGAGAATACCATGGACTGCCAGAAAAACTAATGTAGAGGTGTTAAAAGAGTTAAATGCGAAACGGACCTTAATCAACAATATAAGAAAAAGGCAATCTTCTTTTTTTTGGCCACTTCATGAGACAGGCAGGTTTAGAGAACATAATCACAACAGGCAAGATTGAAGGCACCAGAGACAGAGGGCGACAACGTGAGAAAATATTAGACAGTTTGACAACCTGGCACGGCAAAGAAACAACGACTTTGATACATAATACTGTGGACAGAGAGCTGTGGAGAGCCATGACCGCCTAAGCCACCCGGCATGGCACCTGATGATGATGATGATGATATATAGAAATGTCAGTTGAAAGAACATGTTGTATTGTGTTTTTTACAGATTAGCTGGGATATCTGCATATTTTGGTTGGACACATCCGACTTCAGCGTGCAATGAACAGCAATAAATAGACGTTCAGTTTTCTTAATTCTCATATTTAGTGTCCAACATGGTTTTCATTGTCTGAAGAGTCCAGCTGCTTGATTTATGTCAATACAAATATTTTCTTCTTTTACTTCAGAGATACAACTTCTCACTTTTTGAGGCAAGCTGGTCAGCGGCTGAGGAGATTCATTTGTTAGAGAGTATACAGGAATACGGACTTGGAAACTGGTAAGAGGATTAAAGTTGTGAATCAGAATAAGTAGTTCTTTCCTAAGAGCCGGGCCTACATTTCACACTTTTTTTTAGAAATGTACGCCCATCCGAAATTTTTAGTAATTTGTGGCATCACTGTACCGCTTCGTTTTCAATGAGCAGTGTGTGTCGTCGCTGTTGATTTGCTAGATCTGTCACAGCGTTGTTTTAGAGTTACCTAAATGGTTACACTGTGTTCTAATCTATCACATTCAGATGTAGAAATCACCTATTCCATCTGAAATACACTGAAACACCGAAAACTACCGTTAAATTCCGTGTATAACCCGAGAATTTTTGGACAAAAAACAGAGATGACTTCATACTCCTCGACTTATTTTCGAGAGTAAGATCAAATATTAAAAAAATTACGTCCAAATCACAGTAAAAAAAGGAGAAAAACCACTTTAAAAAAAATTACAGTCACATGTCCCGATATATTAAGCCAGGATAAAATGACTAGGGCTCACCAGCAATCTAGAGCGTACTTACCATAATACTAGGCCTCTAATTACATTAATTTCTATATATCATACAATATTTCCTTCAAAATCTCCGATATTTCTTGATAAAAACTCACTTACTAGGTCTATATCGTTATTTCAGAGACGCCGCCATTTTTTTAGCAAAATTTCCCGGAAACGCTATTTTTAGCAATGGGTATTACCAATTTTTTTTAACCGTTTATAGTACATATATTTCTATCATAAAGGTTTCAATTGATCATCGAAATTGGTCAGAAAAGTATACCAGTATCTGATGTTATTTATTGACCAATATACGGTAATGGTCTGTGGAAAAAACAAATGAAATACCATAGCCTAAGCTGATGGGTAGCCTAGTCTTGTTTGTGTAGGGAAACACTAACTACCAGTAATCTAAACACTGTCACACACTTTCTTGTTGCGGTAAAGCAAATGTTACAACAGTTACTGACCTTCTACGAGGCTATAAGACCTGTGTACAGAAAATTTAAAACAACACCTCAAAGGCAGATTTTGAGTATTTCCGTGCATGTCGCTGGTCGGTCTTGCCAATTTTTAACATGGGACTCCAAGTATATAAATATTGACCAAGACAATAATCAGAAACATAGAATGAAGTCCTAATTAATTCTGTACAGAGGTCTTACTCTTCATACTACAATCTTGCACAAACACTCACATTTTTGACATCCAAAACTTTGCCGCTTAGAGGGAGGGGAATGGGGGAGAGAAATCAATAGTGAAACTGTCTGAGCTGTGCCTCAGTTTATATTACCGTATAAGGTAAACATACAGGTCACACAAAGTTCAAACTCTTCTGTATCTTTTAAAAACAAACGTGATCTGGCATGTTTTTGTCTGGCCATTCATCCATCTTCCCGTTTCCGCTTACACTTACAGGAATAAAATCACAATAACAATAAAAATGTATGAACTGGAAGCTAAACTACTTGTGCAGTATTCTTGGCTAGCTAAGTCAGCCTTATATTCTGTTAATTAGTCCAGCCCACTGAGGCCACAGATTGACTACTGGCCCTACCCATTTCAATTGGCTCAACCAATCCAAGTTTCCCTCACATTATGTGATGCCATTCAGATAAGTGACTGAATGCAATCTTTCTTTATAGAAGATTTGAAACGAGGTTCCAAATCACAACACATCATAGGCATTTTGTAGTAAAATTGCACCGTAATTGATTCCTTCCCACAACCACTGTACATTTAGTGGAAGACGAGAAGTTCATTATTGCCGGCTTTGTAAAGTTGGGGATGTCGGTCTATAGTCGGACCTTCGACTTTCTCCACTTTTGGGAATGGATAATTAGGTTCTCGGCCTACAATCGGATGGGTTTACATTCAGAACTTAACGGTACTACCCGATCTAGAGCCTGGCCAAAAGATATCCAACATGCTCACCATCTTGACCGGATATGCCAATCCTGGACAATGATAGCACAAGACAGAAGAAGAAATAGTGACATCAGAAATGACATGTCTACAAAGATTACTCGGAGTGTCATTAAGAGATAGAATTAGAAACGATAACATCAGACAGATAACCAAAACAATACCAGTATTGGAACACATCAAAAGACAACAGATCAAGTGGTTTTCACACGCTTCCAGACTACCGACATATAGCATGCCACAAATGGCCATGGCACATAGGCATAACAGTTATAAAGCCAGAGGCAGACCATGTAAAAGATGGATCAAAGAAGCTACAGGAACAAGTTTACAAACAGCACACAAGAAGACCATCTCCAGAGAACTCCTCTACTCCTGACGCCACAAAGCGAATAAAGGTCACAGCATATAGATAGATAGACTCTACCGCAGTTACAAAATAGCTGCAGTAATTGTGCTTCAGCAGATAAATTTGCCTATTTCTGTTGCAAAGAGTGTTCCCAGATACACAGATATAAAAGGGGGATATACTATGATTTTAACCTACTACGCCGCAGTAAGGATTAGCTGTACTGCACTGTTAAAAAGCAGCTTGAGCTGGTAGGTAAATAATAAACACAGGATTGATGTTTAGTGTTTAACATAACGGGAAGTAATCAATAAAAACATGAATAACAATTTTATTCTCCCATTTTGTTATATTTGGCTATATTTTGCATCACATCACAGAAAATATGTAGGCTCTGCTCCTAGGAAAGACCGAGTAAGTTGACGCAGTTTCTTGTAACAGAATATTTTGTTCACTGACGTCTCACTACTTTCTTTCTCAACCCTGAGCTAGTGCCTCTTTTCCAAAATAAAATTTTGAGAACACTCCCCTCCCCCACAATAATCTAAAAGTTATTTTTAAACATTGCCAATTTGTTATTGAATCTCAGAATAACCACAGTATTAATCTTAGTGTAGCCACAATATTGATCTAATTTTACTATAACTTATGGGGTGCAAAGGGAACGCATTGCTCTAGGCGGACCCAGGGTTAGCAGATAACCAAGATCCCAAATGTGCCTCCAAGCGGTGCACCCTGGAAACAGAAATACAGCAGCTCGTGCTGATTCTGGCCAAATCATTTGGGGATCGTGTCCGAGAATGTGGAGGTAGCAGATGGAAAGAGATTTGACTGCACAAGAGACAGACAATATCTCCGACACCACCAGAATCACCACATACAATGAAACAATGAAAGGGCAGAACAGCGCTAGAGGGCAGCGCGAACTGCAAATAGAAAATGAAAAGTTCCTAGGAAAAGGGAACTACAAGCTCCGT
This sequence comes from Meghimatium bilineatum, assembly GCA_034231615.1. NCBI lineage: Eukaryota > Metazoa > Mollusca > Gastropoda > Stylommatophora > Philomycidae > Meghimatium > Meghimatium bilineatum. The sequence goes on from CM067309.1 coordinate 17,245,412, forward strand.
CAGCTAGAGACGAGCTTCTAGTTACCTGTGTTCCTTACAGGCAGAGACCCAGACCCATTCATTGGCGTTTGGTAAAGCATGAAGACCTAATCCAACTCAAATGTCGAGCCTTCCTAAAACGGAAATATGCTCGCGAAGAGAAAGGGTTCCGTACTCGATGCGCTCAGGCACAAAAGGGACAACGATTTAGCCCTGGCCCAACTCTACTGTCAAGGTTTCCTATACCGGAAGTACACTTGCAGAGAGAAAGGGTTCCGTACCCGATGGGCTCAGGCACAAAAGGGACAACAATTTAGCCATGGCCCAACTCTACTGTCAGGTTTTCCTACACCGGAAATACACTTGAAGAGAGAAGGGTTCAGTACCTGATGGGCTCAGGCGCTATTGGGACAAGGATGCTCAGCTCGAGAACGCCTTGCTCTCAAACGCGTGGTGTGAGACTCGAACTTGGACAAGGGGTACACGATGTCGGTGAATGACACCTCGGCTAAGAGGGCGAAAGAGCCAGGGTCCAACTCCTCTGTTGAGTTCTTCCCCTTAAGGAACCAGGCTCACAGATGAGAAACGGTTCAGTACCCAATGGGCACAGCATGTCCAATTACACGAGGCAAGTTCATAGACAGTGGAACACCTTGTTCGAGTCAGACGAGAGCAAAAAATTGTCTGGGCGAAGAGTCTCCACTACGCGTGCCTGTAGACAGATATAGAGGCTGTCACAGGCTAAGGGTAGCCCACCCGAATTGTCAAGGCATGCCAAAATCGGATGTGCTAGGCCTACAAGGCGCATAACGGTTGCACAACGTAATCACGCTCCCGGCGGAAATCGCACGGATATCCGTGATGGTTACAATGGAGCGAACGAAAAACAAACAAACAAACAATAACTTATACTATATTTACTATATCATTATACTATACTCATTCATTGATTTTATTATCTTGTAAAAGAAAATATGTCCTGGTTTTATAAGTTTATAAAGCCAATTACTAAAGCTTTTTTTAAATGATGTGGCCAGATACAGCAGCTCTTAGTTTTCTCTTATACTTTCCATTATTACTTACTGAAAACAAATCAGGCTAATGTATAAAAAAAAAAAAAAGGAAAGTAACCCATAGCATTTATTAATGCCGGAGGGGTGCGAGATGTTAGCGATCTCTGCAAAAGAGGCTCTGCAAATGAGGGCTGTAGCCATCTCCTCTCCCTCACAGTCTTTACTTCCTGGATTAATCCGGACCCATTTAAGGCTGGGTCGACCTGGGAGCCGTTTTGATCTGAAAAACATTTCCGCCTCAGCTGGGGAATGAACCCAGGACCACTCATATGCGAAGCCAGTGCGCTAACCACTGCTCTAACGCGGCTCCCTAATGTACCAGGCAAATGTACTCACGACTAAAATAATAGTTTTCCTGTTATTATTAAATAAAGTAAGGCTCAAACTGCAACGTTAATTACTTATTCTTAGTAGTAATTTATGCCTGTGAAAAATGGACAGTAAATAAATCAGTGTTAAAGAGATTTGCTGACTTCAAAATGGAACGCTACAGAAGGATTTTGAGAATACCATTGATGGTTGAAAATATGAATCAAGAACATTAAGCATAAAAGAGTGTCAGCTCCTAAACAATATTATAAGAAAACTCCAGTTTTTTTGGCATTGAGACATTAGCATGGAAAATTAATAATGAAAGGTATGGTTGCTGTTAGCAGGGATAGGGCCGCCGTTAGCAGAAGTAGGGCTGCCGTTAGTAGAGGATGGCCACTTAGACGATGATGGATAAGAGTAATCTCAGGTAGTTTAAAGGAGCCCCTGACCGCAGCAGGTCAACTTACCCAGAATCATGAGGAGTTCAGAAAATCCATAAAGAAGACGATCTGGAAACAATGTCACCTCAGTGAATTAAGTAAGTCGTCAAGTCTCTTATTCAGGTCAATGAATTAAAGTGAGTCAAGTCTCTTACTATCGTCTGAGGGCGTATCGGTATATGTCTGATCATATTTTTTGTTGATCATTATTATTAAAATATATTAACCCTTTTAACCCTGATCAACTGGACCTTAAAAACCCTTTTCCTCTTGGCTTCTGAGGAAAGAATACACAAAAAGGACACCTCATCACATCTTAGTAATTGTTTTAAAAATCAAGCATGAAGTTGTTATGTTATATTAAAAACAACTGACCTTATGATCTCCAGCACTCCTGTTTTTTGTGCTAGCCCTCCCAGCATGTACACCCTATCTTTGGGCACAGATAACTGCACCAAAAATTTACATTTTTGAAAGGTTCTGTCCCTCTATTCCATGACAGGAAAGTCACTGGCATATTTATTAAATTTAAAGGAACACACAGAACAAATATTATTGTCTGTAGTAGAGTGTGGAGAAACTTGTGGATGAGCACCATGGACAGATAAAAAAATGTAGTAAGAATATTAAGAGCACCATAGACAGATAAAAAAATGTAGTAATAATATTAAGAAAACCATGGACAGATAAAAAAAAATGTAAGAATATTAAGAGCACCATAGACAGATAAAAAAATGTAGTAAGAATATTAAGAGCACCATGGACAGATACAAAAATTTAGTAAGAATATTAAGAGCACCATGGACAGATACAAAAATTTAGTAAGAATATTAAGAGCACCATGGACAAATAAAAAAATTTAGTAAGAATATTAAGAGCACCATGGACAGATAAAAAAATGTAGTAAGAATATTAAGAGCACCATGGACAGATAAAAAAATTTAGTAAGAATATTAAGAGCACCATGGACAGATAAAAAAATGTAGTAAGAATATTAAGAGCACCATGAACAGATAAAAAAAATGTAGTAAGAATATTAAGAGCACCATAGACAGATAAAAAAATGTAGTAAGAATATTAAGAGCACCATAGACAGATAAAAAATGTAGTGAGAATATTAAGAGCACCATAGACAGATAAAAAATGTAGTGAGAATATTAAGAGCACCATAGACAGATAAAAAATGTAGTAAGAATATTAAGAGCACCATAGACAGATAAAAAATGTAGTAAGAATATTAAGAAAACCATAGACAGATTAAATAGTGTAGTAAGATAAGATATAGTGAGAACACTATGGGCAGATTAAAAAATTTGTAGTAAAAATATTAAAAGAAATAATTTATTAAAAGCTGCTTTTTGGGATCTGAAGAACAAAAGTTGACATTTTTTCAATACATCATGAGAAAAGGAAGATGAAGAAACTTCACAACAGGCATGTTGAAGAGCAAGATGGACAGAAGACAAAAATGAGAAAATGCCGAACAGGTTGGCATTGTGGAAACATTGGTATTGATAATGATTCGTGACACATGAGACATGGCTTTGGGAACATATGATAACTAAAGCCACCAAATTATGATAATTAAAGCCACCAAATTATAACTAAAGCCACCAAATTATGATAATTAAAGCCACCAAATTATAACTAAAGCCACCAAATTATGATAATTAAAGCCACCAAAATAATAACTAAAGCCACCAAATTATGATAATTAAAACCAAATTATGATAACTAAAGCCACCAAATTATGATAACTAAAGCCACCAAATTATGATAACTAAAACCACAAAATTATGATAACTAAAGCCACCAAATTATGATAACTAAAGCCACCAAATTATGATAACTAAAGCCACCAAATAGACTATAAGAAGCAGATGATGTTGACATGATTTTGATGTACGTTATTTCTGACAGGTCTGCTGTGAGTGGCCGTATGAGGGTTAAGAGTGCTGAGGACTGTGAGAGACACTACTTCAGGTATTATGTGGAGAATCCTCAACCACCACTGCCAGGTACTTAACATTACTCATTCTCACACTTAGTTCATCTAAGCTCACACTTAGTTCATCTAAGCTCACACTTAGTTCATCTAAGCTCACACTTAGTTCATCTAAGCTCACACTTAACTCATGCTAAGTTCATCTTAGCTTTCATTAAGCTCACCTTAACTCGCTTTCGTTTGAACTCACAAACTCATCTTAGCTGCATTAGCTTATCTTCACTTGCACTTGGCTCATCTAAACTCATACTTAGCTTATCTTAGCTCATGCTTAGTTCATCTTAGCTTTCATTAGCTCATCTTACCTTGCATTTAGTTAATCTAAGCTCACAAGCTCATCTTAGCTTGCATTAGCTCCTCTTAACTTGCACTTAGTTAATCTAAGCTCACGCTTAGCTCATCATACGTCACACTTAGCTCATCGTACGTCACACTTAGCTCATTTTACTTTCTGTGTTGGTTATTTGTTGAAAATGGTTCTTTTTCTGCATTCATTTTCAACCTTCCACTGGATCGCTTTTGTATCAGGACACTGTGCCTACAAGGTTTCCAGCAGGATGTAGTCCAGAAAACAGAGATGCCTTATATCAATTTTAATTTTTTATTTTTGTGTCAATGTTTGTCAGTCACATCTTCAGTGGAATTCATTGAAATTAATTCTTCACTGTAGACCAGTGTTTCCCGGAATTTTTTGGCCAGTCGCTCAAGTTTTGCACAAATTTTCATCCATTGCTCCTGATTTTAAAAACATAGTCATTCATTTCTTTGTAAGCTGCTACAGCTTTTTTTGTTCGATTTTATCTTTATGTCTTGTTGTTACGTCCTTTGGTTTTCATTGGGACGGATGTTTTCACAATTGGGATAAGTTGATATTCTCAAATTTCCCCCTTAAAAAGGCCAATTGCCCTGGAAATCTAGTAGAATAATTGTTCTGAACATTAAGAGAGATCTGGTGGGAGTTTGAGAATGAATGAAAAAGATATTCAGAAAAGTTTTGTTATGGACAAAGAAATGCCATTTTATTTTTATAATTGTGATTCACTTTGTTGTGGACAAGGAAGTGCCCTTTATATTTTTATAATTGTGACTCATTTAGTTGTGGATAAGGAAGTGTCATTTATATTTTTATAATTGTGACTCACTTTGTTGTGGACAAGGAAGTGTCATTTTATAAAATGTAACTCATTTTGTAACAACTGATGTTTTTTTTCCATTAAAGTGGAATGATTATATTGCAATTTTTTCAGCATTTGATGATCCAGGCATCATTGACAAGGGAGCTCCTGTAGTCTTCAAACGTAAGTATTCATCTCAACAAAGATATCTGTTACAATAATTATTAAAAGTGTTGAACAGTACAAGAACACTTTTGGGGAAGCAAAGACTCTATTAAAACAATTTATGTAAATTCAGGTAGAGAGCACTAAATGGAAACTACAGACCTGAACAAAACAACAAATTGAACAGAATTGGACATGGCAAAATATAACTAAGAATGGGACAGTGCCATCTAAAAATTACACTTACACCAAAAGGACATAAGCAACTCTGCAGCCTGCATTTGCTGAGCAATAACGCAGACACCAGAATACATACAACAGGACTACCCCAACTTCGCTATGCACAGAATTACAGTCTAGTCCCCAGGCACATCTCTACAAAACAAGTTGTATGGAATCAACAAGCTAACTCAAATTGGTCTATAGATTTCCCTTGTGTTGTATTGATTGTATGAGAGAGAACACAAAGCGTATCAGTCAATCAATCAAATGTCATGCTGAGTAGTGGAGGCGATCATGTTTCTCCACAACTCTGTCTCTTGTATTGTTAATACGTTCAGTTGGTGACATCTTTTTGTGCCTTCATGACAACCCATCCAGAAATTTCTCTCTTTGTCTTCCTCTGTCTCTTCTCTCCTTGATATTTCTGGTAATTACTAAATATTCATTTTTTGCTCCTCTCATCATGTCCTGAAAATCTGCCTGCTTCTAATTTTTGTTATAATTTGTCTTTTTACTCCAGCATATCTGAGAACTTCTGCATTATGACAGCATACACTTTTTTATAATTAAGTTTCATCCTGTAGTATTTTATACTCATTAGTTATTTTGTTGTCACATTATCAGATAGTTTAGACACATTAGTAAAGCGTGCAGCGAAAGACAGTCACCCTCAGTTTCTTGGGCGATGAATATCCACAAGATATATGGGCTAGAGTATAGACAGATGGGTCAGCACAGAATGCAGTGAGGAATGGAGGTGCAGGTGTATATTTAGAATATCCACACGTCTAGAGATACGATCAGAAAACCAACAAGGAAATTCTGCAATAATTATGATGCAGAAATTCAAGCAATTAGGGTAACAACTGAAAAACTGTCGAACTCCAACCCTGGTCAACAACCCGTGGTATTCCTGACAGATGCAAGGTCAGTCCTTCAAGTTCTCCAGTGTGAAAAAAATAACAGAATTACAAAAACTGCTTAATGAATTGTCTTACCAGTATAAGGTAACTATGCAGTGGATAACCTCTCACTGTGTAATACCAGGAAATGAAAAAATCTTACCAACTGGCTAAGAAAAGTGCTGCCAAAGACCAACCAAATGTACCAATCATCTACCATTTTAAAAAAACAGATGATCAAGTCAATAAGAAAGCCACAAACACCAACACAAGATGATTATCATATTATGAACAGATCAGAACAAGTTATAATTCTACATCTCAGAACAGGACACAACCGACTCCGCAGTCACATGTATACAAAGTTCAAGATTGGCAACACCGTCATGTGTACAGGCAGCACAGAGTGCCAAACATATGCTTCAAGAGTGTTCTGAGCATGAAACGCTGAGGCAGACATATTGGCCAGAGGAAACAACACTGGAATCAAAGCTCTATGGGACACTGTATGAACTACAAAAGACAGTGAGTTTTATTCAGGAGACAGAATTACAGATATAGACATGTTTCAAGTGAACGAAAGAAGAAGACACATTAACATTAATAATTTTCTTGTCACAGTATCAGACAACCCTCCACGACCTCCTGAAGGATCAACACTTTCCGTAGAGATGGCAGGCTACTCTGCTGCCAGAGGAGATTTCAACATAGAATATGATAATTGTTTTGAATTAGACCTGTGCAATATGACCTTCACTGAAGAGGATGAGGAGGTGATTGATGCTGATGAAGGTGGGGACCTTCTGTTTAGAGGTATGATTTGTGTATGTGTTATTGTCATGGAAATAGCAGACAAATTGTTTGTTGTTCTTATTATGCTATCAGGACATTGATCATGCTAGTTCATTGAGAACAGTTTCCAATCATCTCTAACATTTGGGTTTTAGATCAATTTTTTTTCACAATCATATTTTAGCTTGTGGTGTTTCAGAATAAATAATTTCTTATTCGTTGCTAGGTCCAAATTGCAAACAAGAAAAGTAACACTATGAACATCATAATCATAAAAAAAGGAACATCCATGAATTTCATAAGAGGTAACTAAAAATCGGGGATAGAGTTGACTGTCCCATTCCAGAGGTAATCCCAAATGCCATCCAAATGCTGAAGTCGGATGTGTCAAGCCAGAAGATGCAGATATCATGGCTATTCTGTCCCCATCGAGGCCAGCACCGTGCAGTGGTGATGGGGCTTAGTTCAGCCATCAGCGGCTGGAAACTAAGACTGGTCGGGCAGTCCCACTCGAGCAGGACCATAGTCCTGCCCAAGTAAGCAGAGTGCTGAAGACGGAGGCATCCAGCCAAAAGGCGCACAGATAATCAGGATGCCACGCACAAAACACAATGGAAACATGTCTATATTTATAAATAGTTATAGTGCCTGCCCTGTGGCGGGCGTTCAGGTAGGGACGGTGCCGGGCCCTATACCTAGAAAGGGCCCAGCCTCAGTTACTGGAAGTCCTTCTTAATTGCCCCGAGGAGCCAGGAGGCAAGGGAATAGAGCTACTGGCCAAATAAACAAATGACCAATAAAAATAATGCACTGGAATGCTGAGGGTGTCAACAGTAAAAGAGATGGATACAGCAAAAAATTGGAACTTGAAAATGTTCTCAGTGAAGAACAAGTTAGTATATGCTGTATCCAAGAAACACACCTCAGCAGTGACACAGCCTTCAAAATCAGAGGCTACCGGTCTGACAGAAAGGACAGGCGAAAGGGTGGAATTCTGACACTTGTTAAAAACAATATCAGCGCATGTCAGCTGGAAGTATATATGGAAGGGGCAGAATACCAGATGCTCCACCTAAAAACAGACAGTGCAGAATTCCATCTCCTGAACTACTACTGTCCAAATGATAAACCATTGGCACTAGACACAATTCCAAACAAAGAGAGACTTATGGTGTGTGGTGACTTCAACAGCCACTCTCAGAGCTGGGTTCTACTCGAGAGCATGGCACACCACCTCTACACCAGACCTGGCATTCCACTCACCAGGCTAGGAATGGAGCATCACACGTGTCGTTGGAAAGCAGCTTGGGGATAGTGACCACAGACCAGTATTTCTGGAAATTCACAATGAATATACCAAGGACAGCAGCACGCTCACTAGGTGGAACTATAAACGGGCAGACTGGAAAATGTACCAGCATTAAACCAGTGTTCTAGGTAAGGACATGAACTTGGACATGGCACAATTATAAAGAAATCAATAGAGCAGTGAGTGAATTTAATAGATGTATACTACATGCTGCTAGTAAAACCATACCCAGGGGGGGCACGCAAAAACTACAAACCCTACTGGAATGATGAACTGGAAAAGCTGCAAAATGAGATGGAAACATCTAGCCAGCAGGCTGAGAACAGACCTAGCCAAGAACATCACAACAAACAAAGGCTAAATTTCAAAGAGCCAAGTTACAAGCCAGACGGAGCAGCTGGAAAGAAAAAACAGAGTCGCTGAACCTAGAAAGAGATACTAGGACATTATGGAAACTTGTAAAACAACTAAATGATGAAGGTACAGGGAGAAATCTAATGAACAGTGCTGCAAGAGAGGTCCAGTGGGAGTTTGAGAACAGGTGCACACAAAAAACAATGAAAGAAATACATTACTGTAAGGGGCAACAACTGTTAATATCTATTACATTATCTTATGCAAAAGGATTGAACGGGTGGGGGGGGGGGGATATGCTACTTGATCTGATCTGCCATCACTCAAATGAGACTAGAGCAGAGTTGGGCAATTTTTTTTGTATCAGTGGGTCACATTGAGATTTCCTTTTGTGGTATGAGGCCAAAATATTTTGGTCCTTCTTAACTGTAAGAAGTATTTTCTGAGCTGGGCTCCAGTAGTGTTGTCTGAGCGGGGGACCAGTAGTGTTTTCTGAATGGGACCTGTAATAATTTATGAGCTGGGGGCCAATTGTGTTTTTTGAGCTGGAGACCAGTAGGGTTTTATAAGCTGGGTGTCAGTAGTGCTTTTCTTTTTCTGGGGGGGGGGGTGGAGGGTACATATAATACTGTTGGTTGGTTGCTGATCCAGCGGTCCATGGGCTCACGCCCTTTGACCTAATGGCATTATATTGCTGGGAAGTCTGTGGATTTTCGGCCCACCCCGGGACAGAGCCAGATAATAACTATCACACCTCCAGGAAGGTAGGTTTCAACCTATGCACTGCTCCTAGCCTTTGTAGCCAAGATAGGGTTCACTGTGCTCATTCCCCGCCACCAATTGACTACTGGTTATGCCGAATTTCTCTATTGCTCCAGGCATGCAACCAAATGTTCAAGTCAAAAGGATTGTCACGTCCTGAGTCACTGCCTCTATGATGGGTTTCAGCCATAGAAAAAAACAGTGCTGTCAGTTTCCTCCTCCCCAGTGCTGCACAGTACATCTCTGGCTCCCTCCCAACCACAGAGGGTGCATACATATATACTCAGGTAAACATGAAACACATTTCAACAACAAAATAATAATTGTATAGATGACGTGCCATTAAGCTTCTCTAAGAAGATAACCTCAATATAACGGCATGTCATCCACTAAGATTTTCTGTTGCATGGGTGGTATGTCTAGTGGGCTGTTGGTGAGACCCACAGACGCAACCCCATGCGTATATAATACTGTTAAATGAGCCTTGATGTGAACAACTTTATATACTGGATTTTGCCCACCTCATGTCCAGAGATAACTTATAAATATGATCCTGTTGATATGTTCTTGTTGACAGAGCTGAAACTGACTGCCTTGGATGTGTATAGGAACTGTTTGATAGAGAGGCAAAGAAGAAGGAGGTGAGTAGCTATTGATGAAATGTAGCTTGATTCATTTGTTTAGTTAGTTAGTCATTGGATCATCATCATGACACACTCTGTACAAGTCCATAGGTGCTCATATTCTGTATGTTATTCAGCGTGTGTTATATGCAGCACAAAATGATACCAATGACAACAAAAAAACATCTTATCCAAAGTATCTTCATTCCAACTCTGTGCTACCAATGTCAAACATGGACCTTAACAGCAAAACATAAGAGACAACTGGTTACAAGAGATGAGATGTCTGAGAAAAGCCACAGGAGTAACCAGAAGACACAGAATTAGAAATGATGTCATAAGAGAAAGAGTGGGTGTCATATCAATTCTACAATACATACAAAACCAACAGATACAATGGTTCAGTCATCTGGAAAGAATGTCGTGTGATTCATTAGTTTATAAAGCATATGTGAAGAGAGGAGAAGCAGAAAGAAGAGCCAAGGGTAGACCTAGAGTACGCTGGATCGACAACATTAAAGAGACATTACACGAACACCAAATAACATTATCTGAAGCTGCCAGAAAAGCGAGAACAAGAACATTGTATCTCCCTCGACACCCGTAAAGGGTAAAAGAGGAAGGAAAGAAGAAGAAGAAGATTCAGCGTGTGGTAACTGACTGTTCTTGTTCTGTGTTGGTTGATAACTCTTCTTTTAATTCCTATATGCTGTTCTTTTCTTGCAACACCACGCTTCACTCCCGGGTCCATCACGCATATCTAGCCATACATATGGAGAAAGAAATACACCACATATCTTCCAACTGGTCTGACTCGTTGATTGCATTCGAAATATCAGCATGGTTCATTGAACTGTCACTACCCGCAGAAGGCGGATGTGTCAGGCCATTGGCGCAAATAAAGCGGCGACACAAAGCATTTCCATTCTCTGGACTACATCTTACTACTGGAAATCTAGTAGGACCATTGCCCTACTATAAGAGAGATTCAGCGGGAGTTTGAGAATGAACACTGAAGAAGAACTGTCACTAGTCACTGTGGTTATGCTAGCTAGTCTGTCTGCTCTTTCATTTCTCTCAACACCCACATGTCCACGTGCAAAGATGAAGGTAACTGAATCTATTGAAGCATACTCATAGAATCAGTAAGACAACAGACCTTGAGTCTCCAACCACATCATTGCCTCCATCACTTTCATCACCTCCGTCATCACACTACTTAGTAGTTGTACAGAAAGCACCACTTCCCCCTGCATTGAGCTGTGAATGCCCAAGCACTGTGCATGTGCTGAACCACAGACCCATCAGGGTATTATTGTCTGCACTGATCTGTTTATTGATTTAGCATTGTGTTATTCCTATAAATTAATGTGACATGTCTAAACTATTGGTTATACATTAATGTGACATATCTAAACTATTGGTTATACATTAATGTGACATGTCTAAACTGTTGGTTATACATTAATGTGACATGTCTAAACTGTTGGTTATACATTAATGTGACATGTCTAAACTGTTGGTTATACATTAATGTGACATGTCTAAACTGTTGGTTATACATTAATGTGACATGTCTAAACTATTGGTTATACATTAATGTGACATGTCTAAACTGTTGGTTATACATTAATGTGACATGTCTAAACTGTTGGTTATACATTAATGTGACATGTCTAAACTGTTGGTTATACATTAATGTGACATGTCTAAACTGTTGGTTATACATTAATGTGACATGTCTAAACTGTTGGTTATACATTAATGTGACATGTCTAAACTGTTGGTTATACATTAATGTGACATGTCTAAACTGTTGGTTATACATTAATGTGACATGTCTAAACTGTTGGTTATACATTAATGTGACATGTCTAAACTGTTGGTTATACATTAATGTGACATGTCTAAACTGTTGGTTATACATTAATGTGACATGTCTAAACTGTTGGTTATACATTAATGTGACATGTCTAAACTGTTGGTTATACATTAATGTGACATGTCTAAACTATTGGTTATACATTAATGTGACATGTCTAAACTGTTGGTTATAAACTAATGTGAAATGTTTAAATGTTTTGGCTATAATGTTTCTGTCATGTCTCGTAAATAATTCTATACCATAGGGCCTACTGGATTGTATGTCTCTGCTGGTACATTGAAATAGAATGTAATTTGTTGTTTATCCTTTGAAATATTAAAATTATGAAATTAATTTATGTGATCTGTAACCTCATTACAGAATCGTACGTGATTACGGCCTCATTAATGTCCGAAAATGGTATGGTGAGTGTTTACAATTGTGTGTGTAGATACATATACTTCAGCAGTGTTCACGTAACATTACAGTTTACATTCCTTATATGTTCTATATCGGCTGTAACTTTTCAACATATATCTTCTTCTGTGTTCATTCTCAAATTCCTGCAGATTAGCAGGATGTAGTCCGGAGAACGGAATGCGTTGTGTCTTGGTTTATAGCATTGCTGCGATATTGCGCCTTTCGGCCTGACACATCTGACTTCAGCCTGGCTTTGGGCCACTGACCCTATATGGGATGGGACAGCCAACTCCATCCCATAACCTCCTTAGTTGCCTTTTATGACATGCGTAGAAGGTAAACAGTGTTGCTATTCTTTGCTCCCCTTTCGGGCCCCGGTTACACAAGGGTGAACATATATCTAATAGTTATACAAATCTTCTTTGCACGTTCTCAAACTCCTATAGATTACCAGGTTGTAGTACGGATTGTGTTGTATCATGGTTTACAACCTATCTGTAATATCTGCACATGTTGGCCTGACACATCCAACTACAGCAAGGGATTTGTGTCACTTTGACCCTCAATGGCATGGGACAGCAAGCTTCACCCTCAAACCTTTCTTAGTCTTCTCTTGTTGCATGCATGGTAGGTCGCAGTGGTGCTAATTTTTTCTCATCTTTCAGATCACAGCAACACATGGACAACCAATTTTTTTAAAACAGCAATAAATAAATAGGCTGGGTCATTACTGATTCACAATGTTAGTGAACTAATGTCCTTTCAAACACTCTGTATAAGACAGAAGTTTGAGTGCAAATATCTTTCGGCACAAGTGAAATGTTGATGGTCTAAAAGCCCAAATATTTCAGTACAAGTGAAATGTTGATGGTCTAAAAGTCCAAATATCTTTCGGCACAAGTGAAATGTTGATGGTCTAAAAGTCCAAATATCTTTCGGTACACGTGAAATGTTGATGGTCTAAAAGCCCAAATATCTTTCGGCGCAAGTGAAATGTTGATGGTTTAAAAGCCCAAATATCTTTCGGCACAAGTGAAATGTTGATCGTCTAAAAGCCCAAATATCTTTCGGCACAAGTGAAATGTTGATGGTCTAAAAGTCCAAATATCTTTCGGTACAAGTGAAATGTTGATGGTCTAAAAGTCCAAATATCTTTCGGTACAAGTGAAATGTTGATGGTCTAAAAGTCCAAATATCTTTCGATACAAGTGAAATGTTGATGGTCTAAAAGTCCAAATATCTTTCGGTACAAGTGAAATGTTGATGGTCTAAAAGTCAAAATATCTTTCGGTACAAGTGAAATGTTGATGGTCTAAAAGTCCAAATATCTTTCAGTACAAGTGAAATGTTGATGGTCTAAAAGTTCAAACACAAAATTCCCACATAACATATTTTTGGTGGAGACAAATCTCTTGACCTCTTTGTAATTTAGTATTAACAAAGAAACCATACATCTATCTATTTATGTGGCGTGTCCTTTACAGGACGTTCTCATTGCTGCCACTCTGTAAGCCTCTCAGTTCTGTACAAGCTGTACAGCCTCCTCCAGTGTCATGTTCAGAAAGTCTTCAATATCCTGTGTCCATCGTAGTCTTGGTCTTCCTCTTGTTCTCATTCCTGGGAGCTTTTCCTCCATGATTAATCTTTCTAAACCATTGTGTCTTTTTATATGTCCAAAATATGTTTGCTTGCATTTTTTGAAAGTTTTAAGGAGCCAGTCTTTCTTCTATGTTCACGTCATTCCGGATGTCTTCGTTGGTTCATTTTTTTCTGTCCCTAATAACTGTAGGACAATTTTTATAACATTTCATTAACTATGGAAAATTTTAAAATAATTAGGGAACAATGAATAGCAGTAAATCTGATAAAATAATACAGGCAATGAACAAACATGGAGAATTAACTCTAAGTGTGTTCTCTTCCCTAGGCATGCTGAAGCGCCGCTACGAACATAGCATATCCCTGGATTTTATGCGACCTTTCATGCATCTGTTTCCTCCAGTCACGTTTGACAAATATATCGAGAGCTTGCATTGTAAGTGATATTAAACATTGAAGAGTTTCACAGCTGTAAACTTTTTCTAATTACAAATCTGTAACATACTTTTTACAAACATAATAAGACTATCATACATTTTACATGGATAAGACTATCATATATTTTACATGGATAAGACTATCATATATTTTACATGGATAAGACTATCATATATTTTACATGGATAAGACTATCATATATTTTACATGGATAAGACTATCATATATTTTACATGGATAAGACTATCATATATTTTACATGGATAAGACTATCATATATTTTACATGGATAAGACTATCATATATTTTACATGGATAAGACTATCATATATTTTACATGGATAAGACTATCATATATTTTACATGGATAAGACTATCATATATTTTACATGGATAAGACTATCATATATTTTACATGGATAAGACTATCATATATTTTACATGGATAAGACTATCATATATTTTACATGGATAAGACTCATATATTTTACATGGATAAGACTATCATATATTTTATATGGATTATATTTTTAAGACTATCATATATTTTACATGGATAAGACTATCATATATTTTACATGGATATATTTTATCATATATTTTACATGGATAAGACTATCATATATTTTACAAGGTTTGTAACGCATAGAGGGTAGCTCAAGATTAACAAGTTTTGAAAGCCATTGATTCTTCTTATTTGTTTGCTCTTTTTACTGTGTTTGTGCATGATATCCTGATTGCTTATTAGCCAAGGACATACATATAACTGAATTTTAAAAAGTGGATGCTTCCTCTTTCTGTCTTTGTTCACGTGATGTCTACACCATCTGACAAATCTTCTGGATAAATCTACGATTAAAATGTGGATGTAACAAATGATCATCATCACTTGCGGTGGACGAACAACACGCATATTAAGAGTTTCCATAATACACAAGTGACTCAACTCCAATGTAACCTGGACAAAATATCCACATACATCCCTCTTCTCTCTTTCTTTCTTTTCACTTTATACCCCTTTATGCCTTGCAGTGTCATGGGTAGAAGAGTTCTCTGGAGATGGCATTTTTTGTGTGCTTCATATATTTTTGTTTTCATTGACTTTTACTTCTGTAATCCATCATTTGCAAGGTCTGCCCCTGGCTTTGCATCCATCGTGTCTGTATAGTAATGCATTTTGAGGGGCACTGTCTGATTGTAGTCTGGAAGCATGTGAAACCTCAATATACACCATCTGCTCAGGACTTAGCCATCCATTCTCAGTTTTGTGGATCAATAATTGAAATCAGTAGAATCTCTCAATTTCTGAACAATATACCAGGTTTAATAGAGGCTTTTCTATCTGTCAAATGTAACATTTTATGATGATGTTTTTTTTTCAGATGAAAAGCAGTTGAAATCTGATATCCTCCGACTGCAAGAGTTTCGCAAAAATGGCATAACACGGTTGAGATTAGTCAAGACGTACTACCAGATGAAGCAGAGGAGGGATCATATCAAATCTCAGAGGCATCTTTTCAATGATGTTCTAAATCATGTCAAGGTCAGAGTTGGTCTATTCCATGTTTTGTTATTTGCTTCAGTTTTCATGTCCTTCCTGTCATACTGATATTATTTTGTTTTTTACATTCTCAAACTCTCAACAAATCTCTCTTACAGCAAGACAATGGTCCTACTAGATTTTCAGCAGGACCTGCCACATCCAACTTTGGCATTGGTAACTATTACTTTCAGTGTATTTACTACTTCTACTGAATGGTGGATGTCTGTAGCCATATTGCTAGTAGGCCAGCAGTATGAGAGAACTGGTTCTTACACTACACGCTGGTCATCAAGCTCAAAGCTAACTACAGTCATACATGTTTGACCTTCTTTTCGCTGTTGTGCATTGCTATCGACATAGCCACAGGTGCCGATGGTGATGTATTTATTAGTTTGTTGTGTATTGTATTTGTTTGTTTGGTTGTTGTTTTGGGCAACAAGAATTTTAAGCTATGAAGCTCTGTTTCCTATTAGCAATGGGAAGGGGGATCCTCAAGAGCTTTCTTTCACGCAATGCTTTGAGAAGAACTTTCACACCCAGAATATTCCAACTCTCAATTTTATGCAATGCTTTGAGAAGAACTTTCACACCCAGAAGACTCAATTTTATGACTCTCAAAAGACATCCAACTCTCAATTTTATGCAGTGCTTTGAGAAGAGACCTCCTACTCATAAGATGTTCTCTGTGTACATTGAGTCAGAACCATGTTCTTTTCCACTAAGCTGGTTAATTGCTTTTTGGGTTTCCTCCAAGGAAGGGATGTCACCTAGCACTTCATGGAGATAGTTGGTTGATGGTCACTTCATTTATTGATGATGGATTATTCAAAATGTGCTTGAAGCTTGAAATCTATCCAGTGCTGAAGAATTGTATCTTTCTCTACATTTAATTGCATTTCATTTGCATTAAGAAGGGGAAATGTTTGTTCATATTCGGTTTTCTGGTAACCAACATGAAAATTTGTGTCGTTTCCACCATGAGAGAGCATGAAGTGTGTTGTGCTGCTGGTTTACAGCAGAGCTGCGTTATTTGCGTGTTCCAACCCATCACAACTGATTTAGGCATGGCTTTGAGTCAGGTGGGCTTCCCTAACCTGTGATAGCCTTCCTATCTGTCACCAGGAGACGGATGTGTATTTACTTTATGCCGTGACAGTTTATCACTCACTGTGCCCTTAGACTTTACAGGTCAAAACATGTCCCTGGTTGGCAGTCTCCAAGGAGGCGGTGATCAGGGATTTAGGCTTGGGTCGACTACGCCGATTTTGTACGAGGTGTTCCACTGCTGGTGAATTCGTTTCACGTAATTAGACATATTGTGCCTGTGCCCATCGAGTGCTGAATTTGTTTCTCATTTGTGAGCATGATTCCGGTATAGGAAAAGCTCAACGGTAGAGTTGGCCCAGGGTTCTTCATTAGCCAAGGTGTCATTGGCCGACATCACAACCACCGCATCCAAATCTGTGTCGACTCTACACATATTTAGGGACACAGGGGATTAAAAACTTGTTCTCGTGCTGAATAATACTTTAGTTCTGATTTCCATGTATTTTTTGTATCCGTTCTATTTTGCACGTGGTGCTGCTCTCTCATTGTACTCAATATGGTATCCTCACATATCCTCAATATTCATGATATCTACCCACATTACATTTGCATTGGCTGCCACTCCAATGCATCAGCATTTTTTGCTGCCCAAAACAGAATGTCTTGCGTCACTGTGTTGACAGTGCCGCTGTATGTTGTTGGCACAGAGGTGTTGGAGATATTGCATGTCTTTTTGCAGTCAGTTCTCATTCGATCTGCAGCCTCCACATTCACAGACATTCACTAATGAAACCAGCTACACTGATAGAACTGATGAAACCAGCTACACTGATAGAACTGATTAAGCCAGCTACACTGATAGAACTGATGAAACCAGCTACACTGATAGAACTGATGAAACCAGCTACACTGATAGAACTGATGAAACCAGCTACACTGATAGAACTGATGAAGCCAGCTACACTGATGAAACCAGCTACACTGATAGAACTGATGAAGCCAGCTACACTGATGAAACCAGCTACACTGATAGAACTGATGAAGCCAGCTACACTGATGAAACCAGCTACACTGATAGAACTGATGAAGCCAGCTACACTGATGAAACCAGCTACACTGATAGAACTGATGAAACCAGCTACACTGATAGAACTGATGAAGCCAGCTACACTGATAGAACTGATGAAGCCAGCTACACTGATAGAACTGATGAAACCAGCTACACTGATAGAACTGATGAAACCAGCTACACTGATAGAACTGATGAAGCCAGCTACACTGATGAAACCAGCTACACTGATATAACTGATGAAGCCAGCTACACTGATAGAACTGATGAAACCAGCTACACTGATAGAACTGATGAAGCCAGCTACATTGATAGAACTGATGAAACCAGCTACACTGATAGAACTGATGAAGCCAGCTACACTGATGAAACCAGCTACACTGATAGAACTGATGAAGCCAGCTACACTGATAGAACTGATGAAACCAGCTACACTGATAGAACTGATGAAACCAGCTACACTGATAGAACTGATGAAGCCAGCTACATTGATAGAACTGATGAAACCAGCTACACTGATAGAACTGATGAAGCCAGCTACACTGATGAAACCAGCTACACTGATAGAACTGATGAAGCCAGCTACACTGATAGAACTGATGAAACCAGCTACACTGATGAAACCAGCTACACTGATGAAACCAGCTACACTGATAGAACTGATGAAGCCAGCTACATTGATAGAACTGATGAAGCCAGCTACACTGATGAAACCAGCTACACTGATAGAACTGATGAAGCCAGCTACACTGATAGAACTGATGAAACCAGCTACACTGATAGAACTGATTAAGCCAGCTACATTGATAGAACTGATTAAGCCAGCTACATTGATAGAACTGATTAAGCCAGCTACATTGATAGAACTGATTAAGCCAGCTACACTGATAGAACTGATGAAACCAGCTACATTGATAGAACTGATTAAGCCAGCTACACTGATAGAACTGATTAAGCCAGCTACACTGATTCTTCTTCTTCTTCTTCTTTCGTTCGCTAATAATGTCTATATCTGCAGTGTTGTTTCTTGTATAAATTGGACAGTGTTTTCCATTTCTTGTTTTGTACCATAAAGTTTAACATTCATTGGTGTATCAGAAGGCCAGTATGTGCATCTTAATGTGTCATAGTTTGCACATTCTTGAAGGATATGTTCTGAAGTCTGGTTGACTTGTCCACAATTACACTTTGCTGTTGTGCCAATTTTAAATTTTGTATACATAGCTACACTGATGAAACCAGCTACATTGATAGAACTGATTAAGCCAGCTACACTGATAGAACTGATTAAGCCAGCTACATTGATAGAACTGATTAAGCCAGCTACATTGATAGAACTGATTAAGCCAGCTACATTGATAGAACTGATTAAGCCAGCTACACTGATAGAACTGATGAAACCAGCTACACTGATAAAACTGATGAAGCCAGCTACACTGATGAAACCAGCTACATTGATAGAACTGATTAAGCCAGCTACACTGATAGAACTGATTAAGCCAGCTACATTGATAGAACTGATTAAGCCAGCTACATTGATAGAACTGATTAAGCCAGCTACATTGATAGAACTGATTAAGCCAGCTACACTGATAGAACTGATGAAACCAGCTACACTGATAAAACTGATGAAGCCAGCTACACTGATGAAACCAGCTACACTGATAGAACTGATGAAGCCAGCTACACTGATAAAACTGATGAAGCCAGCTACACTGATAGAACTGATTAAGCCAGCTACACTGATAGAACTGATGAAACCAGCTACACTGATAGAACTGATGAAACCAGCTACACTGATAGAACTGATGAAACCAGCTACACTGATAGAGGGCTCACAAATAAA
This sequence comes from Meghimatium bilineatum, assembly GCA_034231615.1. NCBI lineage: Eukaryota > Metazoa > Mollusca > Gastropoda > Stylommatophora > Philomycidae > Meghimatium > Meghimatium bilineatum. The sequence goes on from CM067309.1 coordinate 17,265,291, forward strand.
CACACCTATTTGTACCTATTTCAATGCCATGCTCTTATCTTTGCTTGCGAAGGAGGAACATCATGTTTGTCTCTACCATGAGAGAGTGCATTAACCTGTTTCTGACATCTCTTTATTCATATTTTTCTCTGCTTACAGGATGAGCAGTCATATTTGTCTTGGTTGGCCAAACAAGCTATGGTTGATGGATCTTCTAAGAATTCACTAGTAGCAATGCAAGCTCAGTGTAAGTATTAGAAATTCTATCTTCTGTTTTTTATGCCTGATTGAACTAAAGTGTATTGTATTTCTACGCTATCTGCCAGAATGAACATACAAACTCTGCCGAAGATGGATGTGTCAGACCATTGACACAAATAAAATGGTGACCCAACATATTTCCATTCTCTAGACTATCTTCTGCTGGAGATCCAGCAGGAGTTTGAGAATAAACACTGTGAGAATAAACACTGAAAAAGAAGGACTTTCAAACATCATCATGTGATTTCAAAAATTGAGTCTCAGATGTGGATTTACAAAACAGACTAAATTTTGACTTTTCATTCAAGGGATAGAGAATACAGTGATAATTTTTTTGCCGCGCCATTTCTGTTAAGTCTTGTCAAGTGGCATGCTATTTCTTGTGGTGTAATAAGTTTTACGTGTGATCATTTTTAAAATGTCAACTAAAAATCTATCAATCTATGACCATCATTACTTGAATCATAGTCCAATTCTGAATCTGTTTTACCATCATTACTTGAATCATAGTCCAATTCTGTATCTGAATCTGTTTTACCATCATTACTTGAATCATAGTCCAATTCTGAATCTGTTTTACTATCATTACTTGAATCATAGTCCAATTCTGAATCTGTTTTACCATCATTACTTGAATCATAGTCCAATTCTGTATATGAATCTATTTTACCATCATTACTTGAATCATAGTCCAATTCTGAATCTGTTTTACCATCATTGAATCATAGTCAAATTCTGAATATGTTTTACCATCATTACTTGAATCATAGTCCAATTCTGAATCTGTTTTACCATCATTGAATCATAGTCCAATTCTGAATCTGTTTTACCATCATTACTTGAATCATAGTACAATTTACCATCATTACTTTAGGCATAGTCCAATTCTGAATCTGTTTTACCATTATTACTTGAATCATAGTCCAATTCTGAATCTGTCATTGTCCAATTCTGTATCTGAATCTGTTTTACCATCATTGAATCATAGTTCAATTCTGAATCTGTTTTACCATCATTACTTGAATCATAGTCCTATTCTGAATCTGTTTTACCATCATTACTTGAATCATAGTCCAATTCTGTATCTGAATTTGTTTTACCATCATTACTTGAATCATAGTCCAATTCTGTATCTGAATCTGTTTTACCATCATTACTTGAATCATAGTCCAATTCTGAATCTGTTTTATCATCATTACTTGAATCATATTCCAATACTGAATCTGTTTTACCATCATTACTTTAGGCATAGTCCAATTCTGAATCTGTTTTACCATTATTACTTGCTAAAAAGTACCGTTAAATTCTGAATATAAACCCATCCGATTGTAGGCAGATAACCTAACTATCCCTTCCCAAAAGTGGAGAAAGTCGATAGTCCGACTATAGACCGACATCCCCAACTTAACAAAGCCGGCAATAATGAACTTCATCATCATAAGAAAGAACCAACATGCTAAATGGAAATTAACACAAACTTTTGCAACTCTAAGAAAATAGCATTCCTTTCATTTGCTTCACTCAAGTAACTTGAATGAATCAAGGAATGAAACCCGGGTGGCTACTGTATTCTGGATCAATATATCCGAAAATAATGAATACCCGGTAGGCTGACTTCCCTATCCATGACTATAGACGGTTTATGAGGTGGCGAGACTTTGGGGAACAAAGTTTTTCCTGAATGAATTGTCTGTGTTGGGTGTCTGGACGTTATGACGCGGAACAGCGCTAGTGAATAGTAATTACTACGTAACTATTATGTCACTGGCTTCTGACAGTGACGTTTAAGTGGGAAATGATGAAAGGCAAGACAGCAAGATCACGTTTGTTTTTATAAGATACAGAAGAGTTTGAACTTTGTTCCTGGTTATGTTTACCATGTGGGGAGAATACGGTAATAAAATAAACATAACAGAGGATTGTGAAATTGATCTCTTCTTCCACTAAATGTACAGTGGTTGGGGGAGGGAATCAATTACGGTGCAATTTTACTACAAAATGCCTATGATGTGTTGTGATTTGGAACCCGTTTCAAATCTTCTATAAAGAAAGATTACATTTTAGTCACTTATCTGAATGGCATCACATAATGTGAGGGAAACGTGGATTGGTTGAGCCGATTGAAATGGGTAGGGCCAGTAGTCCATCTTCAGCCTCAGTGGGCTGGACTAATTAACAGAATATACAGAGTACCAGTATGTAACTACCGGTATTTGCCACCGAGTTCTCACAAAAATATTGCAGACAGTCATTCCCCGGCTTTGTTTTTAAAAGATACAGAATCAACAGTTTGAACTTAACAACGAGTTTGAACTTTGTGTGACCTGTATGTTTACCTTATACAGTAATATAAACATGAGGCACAGCTCAGACGAGTTTCACTATTTATTTCTCTCCGCCATCCCCCCAACACTGCCTAAGTAGCAAAGTTTTGGATGTCAGTTACATGTTTGTGCAAGACCGTGTTTGTGCAAGACCGTTGAATGTAGAAAAAGACCTCTGTACAGAATTAATTAGGACTTCATTCTTTATGTTTCTGATTATTGTCTTGGTCCCTATTTATATACTTGGAGTCGCATGTTAAAAATTGGCAAGGCCGACCAACACATGCACGGAAATACTCAAAATCTGCCTTTGATGTGTTTTTACATTTTCTGTACACAGGTCTTATAGCCTAGTAGACGGTCAGTAACTGTTGTAACATTTGCTTTACCCAAAATGAAAGTGTGTGACAGTGTTTAGACTACTGGTAGTCGGTGTTTCCCTACACAAACAAGACTGGGCCTTGATGATAAACATGTGTTACTGGTAGATCAGCTTAGGCTACCATATTTCGTTTTTTCACAGACCATTACCGTATTTTGGTCAATATATAAAAAACGGTAATACCCATTGCTAAAAATAGCATTTCCGGGGAAATTAAGCTCAGTAAAAATGGCGGGCATGGCATGTCGGAAATAACGATATAGACCTAGTAAGTGAGTTTTATCAAGAAATATCGGAGGTTTCGAAGGAAATATTGTATGATATATATCAATTAATGTAATTAGAGGCTTAGCAGTATGGTAGTACGCTCTAGATTGTTGGAGAGCCCTAGTCATTTTATCCTGGCTTAATATATCGGGACATGTGAGTTGTCACTGGCATTTTTTTTAAAGTGTTTTTCTCCTTTTTTACTGTGATTTGGACGTAATTTTTTTTTAAAATTTGATGTTACTCGATTATAAGACGAAGAGTATGAAGACATCTCTGTTTATTGTCCAAAAATTCTCGGGTTATACACGGAATTTAACGGTAAGAATCAAAGTCATTTTCAAAACTGAATCAAAGCCTGGATATAATTAGCTATATCGCAGATTTAGAAGTTTTCATTGACACATTGCAATAAAATCATTAGAACTCAGATTATAAGCGATAACATTTATCAGGTTTTTATCGAAAATAATTCATTTCCATTTATTTTTTGAATGATTTTGTTTGGCAATGCCATGCTCCCATTTTCAAGGTGAGTGTTTATCACTTGCTCCTGGACTGCAGAGATATCCCATATCAGCAATAAATTGTTCCTATGACAGCCATCGCCATATTGAAATGGTAATTTTGATAAATCTGAAGTCATGCACTTAATAATAGTCAAATCCCATTATAACCAACTTAGCCTGGGCAGACAAAATATGTATGTTATAACAGAAATTTGCTATATACGGTACACACAATAAATAATAAATATAAATGGGGATTTTGAAAAGTGTTAAATGGAGAAATTTTTTATAAAAGGATGCACTGTAAAGGGATCCACTTTTCCACTTAGGGTCAGCAAAACTCTCCATGGTTATATTCACAGATGACATTTATCATCTGTGACAGGAACTTTGTGCTTCAACGACTTCTGACATTCGCATCAGCAAGTATTCACGGGATGATATTGATGATTCAATCCCTTTCGCTGTGAGCAGGCAGCACTTGACAGCCCATAGCCCTTCTGGCGAATGCACAGGTTTTTCTCAGCTGTGGTGCAGTTGTGTATTGTGTATAGTTGGAAGCAGTGGTAGTAGTTCTTGTCAGATGTCTGTTAGTTTTGGGCACCGCAGTAGTAGGTGGTCGACAGTCTCCTCTTGTACATTACATTGTCTGCAATTTGGTTCGTGTAATGAATTTATTCTGTTCAGGTGTTTGTTAACGGGGGCTTAGTTGGAATGTGGGACTGGATCAAGTCGTCTCAGAGGGTCCATTGGATTGGTGTTCAGTGAGCGTCCAGTCTTTTAGCTGGCCCACTATTGTGGCCATTCTTGTCTGTAGTTGATTCTTAGTATTTGTTTGTGGGGAGATTTTTGGAGAAAACTGGGGGGGGGGCAGCACACCTCTAGGCTAGTTTATCAGCTGTTTCATTTCCAGTAACTCTGGTATGGCCAAGTATAGAATACCAAGGCTGAACTATGGCAGCGGCATCACCATAGTTTGCAAAAGAAAGGAAGCTTCAGCTCCCATTGATACCAAGCGACACACATGAATAAGACAAGACTGCAAAAATCAAGGGGAGATGAGACTGAGGATAAAGAGAGCAGTTTCTGGATGGATTGTCACTGCAGCACAACAGAATGTCACCAACTTAACTTATTAACATAACAACACATTAAACAGAACTGCGGCACAAGAGAATGGCACCAACGTAACTTATTAACAACAAATGAGACAGAATTTTGGAGAAACATAATCACCTACATCATTCGCCATGGCACTTGATTGATTGATGGAACAGTAAAAAATGTTACCGGTAACATATTGTACCATTGTGACCGTGACTGATGGGAAGATGCATAAATTATTTTAACACTTTCACTCAGTTCAAGTGTTTCCCAGTGCCACAACATTTTTTAGATATGATGAGTTTTGCTGGCAATCATTTTCAGAAATCAATAATAAATCAACCAATAATGTTAGGAATTAGACTCTTTCAGAACATGTTCAGACAAGAAGCTTCCCAAAAAACATTTATTGCAAATATTTACTACAAAGGTAGCATTTTCAATTATTTTATGAATGACTTTTCTATCATTGGCAGTGCGACACTGTTCTTTTAAAATGGGTGCCACTCACTCATTACTGGATCCATCGATTTATCTCATATCAACCTATGACAATCATTACATTAATTATACCTATAATCCAATTCTGTACTTGATTATAAGTCTGTTTTATCTCTGTATTTGATTATAAGTCTGTTTTATATCTGAATTTAATTATAAGTCTGTTTTATATCTGAATTTAATTATACGTCTGTTTTATCTCTGTATTTGATTATAAGTCTGTTTTATCTCTGTATTTGATTATAAGTCTGTTTTATCTCTCTATTTGATTATAAGTCTGTTTTATCTCTCATTTGATTATAAGTCTGTTTTATTACTATTACTCACCAAAAGTCATATTAAGTGTCACTTTTGATCCTCTATCTTCAGTTACAGCGTTCACTTTGGGGTGTTCAATGAAAAAAAAAAACTGCAATAAAATCATTAAATGTCCAATTTTTGCAGCTGAATTGGTCAAATAACAGGCTCTGCCATTGTGGAAAGATTTTGTAGTAAACAATTATATGAATAAAATGTATTCATTTGAGAGTAAAAGTCACCAAGATTCCCAACAGAGAAAAGTAATATTCATGGACAACAAATGTCACTGTAAGGGACTTTGTAATTTAACGACAAGTCATCATTGGCAGGGATAGTGCTCATTCTCATTTCATTATATTCAGCGTATTAATTTCTGTATATATATTTTATTCTCTGTAGCCAGAAAAGTGATTCCTCGTCTCAAAATTGATGGATTACCTGGCTATGAAAAACTCAGTGAAGCTGAGAAAGAGGTTAGAGATTTGTATAATGTTTTGTTTTGCAGGAATATTAGGCAGATAAGAGAATGTTTTTGTTTAGGATTCATTTATATGTTGACCATATTTACTCATCTATGATTGAACATTTGCTAAAGAAGAAAGTAATACTCTATGTGAAGTGACTGGGGTTTGCTAAAGAAGAAAGTAATACTCTATGTGAAGTGACTGGGGTTTGCTAAAGAAGAAAGTAATACTCTATGTGAAGTGACTGGGGTTTGCTAAAGAAGAAAGTAATACTCTATGTGAAGTGACTGGGGTTTGCTAAAGAAGAAAGTAATACTCTATGTGAAGTGACTGGGGTTTGCTAAAGAAAGTAATACTCTATGTGAAGTGACTGGGGTTTGCTAAAGGTGACTGGGGTTTGCTAAAGGAGAGTACTACTCCATGATGAATTATTTGGTAAAGAACAGTACTACTCTATGATGATTTGATAAAAGGTTTGCTAAAGGAGAAGTTTGATTTAATCGCCGCCACATGTATATCATTGGCACCTTGATGGCCCATGCCATTGAATTGGTCAGCAACAGAAGTATCTGTTTTTGCTGTATTTATGTTTGCAGAATCGGTCTGCGAGCCTCCTTCTAATTTCACCTATGTACTTCATATTACATCGGACATGGCCTACGATTGGATAATGAAAGGCTACCCTGTCAAGCTTTGATGTGGTCACCAAGGGGCAAGAGAAAACGAGGAAGACCAAAACAGACTTTACATAGAATTATTACAAGAGAACGTTTCATTACCAGTATCAGAAACAATGATCTAATGCAAATTGCAATGAAATGAGAGACATGGAAATCTATGATATCGCCCTGTGTGCCATCTTTAGCCCTAGAGGAATAACTAACTAAACTAACATCATGGTGCAATGATGTTGCAGGACACATACGAAACTTCAATGGTAAAGGTGGATTTAGAGAATTTGACAGACCTGGTCTGGGTGACATGAGCACAGGTGTAAAATTTACTATGTTTGAAACTGATGATGCCAAAATGATTAGAAATGTCAGGCTTGAGATAACTCTGGACCAATATATCCCTGAGGTTCTTGTCACGTCAGTAAACAACAAGAGAGGTCACAAAACACATCACTCGTCTTGGGATCAGACTGAAGAAGGTATGGGAATAGGACACGACAGACAGCAGAGCTATGGGTGGAAGGTGAGAACGTGTTTGACCCTGTCCATGGAGTAAAATCTCAGATTGTTCTTGAGAGTGTCCAGCAGAAGAGGCTAAACACTCGAAATAGGGTAGACCTGAGGGCCCTGTTGGGCTATAGGCAACAGCGAAATAAATCCATCATCTCATGAGTTTTCTCGTGAAATGGACCCTTCCCCACTACACAGATGGAGAAGTTGAGAGAGTGGCAGAGAATTGCAACAGGCAGAGGGATGAGAGGAGAAAGCTATGGGTATCTGTCGGTTTGTAGTGTACCGATGTGCTAAGATGGATGGTGATGACTATGTCAAGAAAGTTCACATGGGAGGTTGAGGTCTCGAATGTGAACTTGATGGCCGGATGAAAGTTGATGAATTGTATGAAGCATGACAGATCAGCCTCAGACATGTCCGTGATGCCAATCCCATCATCGATGTACCTATGAAACACCAATGGGAAGTGCCCACCATAGAATTCCCATACCTGGTGCTTAAGGTGGCCCATAAACAAGTAGGCATAGATGGCGACACCACAGATTTAGTCAGTGACCATCAAACTCAAAGAAGTTGAGAGTGAGCACAATCTCTGCAAGACGGATAAGAGTAAAGGTAAACAGAGGGATGAGGCAGACGTTAGATGTCCCAGAGACTGAAGTAAAACTATCTTCTGTCAATTTTTCAGCTGTGTTTCTTTGTCAACATTTTAATACCTTTTGGTCAAAATATTGATTCCATGTACAGTGGAATCCCATTATAACAACATGGTCCAGACCAACAAAATATGCACAGAATAGAAAATCGTTATATACATTGCAAGCAATATACAGTAGAATCCCTCTATAGCGCATCCTTTTATAACACATTTCTCTCTATAGCACATCCTTTTATAACAAATTTCCCTCTATAACACTTCAAAATCTCCAATTATATTTATTCATTGTTTGTACTATATATAGCACATTTCTGTTATTACATACACATAGCATCAACCCGGACCATGTTGTTATAATGGGATTCCACTATAGAATAAATATAACTGCGGATTTTGAAAAGTGTTTTTAAATTTTTGAATGTGTTATAGTATATTCTATGTTCAACGTAAAACTGTTATTTGAATCTTGTTATAAATTTTGTTTATTGACCATAGTTTAAATACTTCAACTTCTTTCCAGATGTGTTCTGAAGTCAGACTGGTGCCTCAAGCTTATTTGGAGTTTGCCAGGATACTAACATCAGAATGTGCTAAACTGGGACATCTGCGGTTAGCTCAAGCTCGTTCGTTAATTAAGATAGATGTGAATAAAACTCGTAAACTTTATGACTTCCTGATAAAAGAAGGTAACATCAATAAGGAACCGTTGTAGTTACGCTATTACTTTGTGCACTGGTGATCTTAACACTCCGACGCCAATAAGATGTAATGATTGCTGCTTCAACATACTGTACATCCTGAATGTATTGAAAAGTCACATTCTGTTATGCCTGTAAGACATTTCACGTCTAAAATACAAAGCTATGATGTATGCAGGCAAAACTAACGGCATATTCTCTGCAGGTTTTGTTTCAGCGATCGCATGGTTACAGCGTGCCAGGTTCGAAACCACGTCCTGACAAAAAAAATTTGGTTTCTGATTTCTTGCTTGGCACAACCATTCCTCCAGTCGACTCAGTTGTAAATGAGTACCTGACATATGAGTTAAGAGAGGTAAAGACAGCGAGGAAGGGAACTGGTCACCCACCTAATAGTTGCTGTGGCTTAGCACACGAAATGTTATCTTCATCCCTAACAGCAGGTTGCTGCTATGGGACCTACCTTTTAACATGATATAGAATAACTTCTTGTGCTATTCTGTACACATTCACTAGAGTGAACACAATAAAAGTAAAGAAGTTTTTGAATATTAGAAATAATGGTTATTTTAAAACAGTTTGTGACTTGGGTGAAAAAAGGCAGTACAACCTGAGATATGCAGATGACTGTTCTTTTAACAGAAAGTGAACATGAACTACATAGGTCAAAGTCGATAAATCAAGTAAAGGTTATGGACTGGATTTCATCATCAGGTGCCATGCCGGCTGGCATATACGGTCATGGCTCTCCACAGCTCTCTGCCCACAGTATTATGCATCAAGGTCGTTGTTTCCTTGCCGTGCCACGTTGTCAAACTGTCTATTTTCTTACGTTGTCGCTCTCTATCTCTGTTGCCTTTAATTTTGCCTGTTGTGACTATGTTCTCTAAACCTGCCTGTCTCATGAAGTGCCCAAAAACAGAAGATTGCCTTTTTCTTATATTGTTGATTAAGCTCTGTTTCACATTTGACTCTTTCAACACCTCTACATTAGCTTTTCTGGCAGTCCATGGTATTCTCAGCATTCTTGTACTGGGTATAAATATCCAAAAAAAACAAAAAATCTCATCAGCAAAGTCACAGAAGAACAGGCACTAAACATAAACCTACATGGAGAAACGAAAAATGAAATGCCGGGACGTGGTTGTTTGAAGCAATGAAAGAGCAGATCAACTGGCATCATGTGCAACTGAGCAATGGATCGTGCTGACGTTTTGTAACTCCTTAAGAGATATAATTGTACTTATGTAAAACACAGGTTACTTCACTGAGACATGACAGACTATAACTAAAAATGGTGGGTAACGAAACGAACAAAAAGATAACATAAATGACGGGACAAAATGAAACACACTTCAACGGAGATGGTCATCATGGTGCTCTTGATATTCAGGTCACTGCCATCAGATCCTGCACCACCGATGATAGATCTAGGTACGCTCTAGAAAATCATTTAATTTTTGAATTGGGTAACCTCAAGCCTTTTGAATTCAATTCCAGCCATTCTTTTGTCTAGTACTGGGTTGGTGCGGTCATGGTTTTCATTTTGTTCTGTCATTTACATTATCTTTTTGTTTGTTTCATTTCCACATATTTACATTTTTCCTGTCCTTCCGGCATCTTATTTCCATATTTCCGTTGGATACATTTGTGTGTCGTAATAATTTACATTCATCGTATTTTGTGCATTCCTTGATAAAGACCTTTTGGTTGAATATGTTTTGTGTGTTGTAATTTGTATTTTTTCTTGTGTGTACATCATTACGGAATAGTTTTAGCTATAGTCCGTCATGTCTGGGTGAAGCGATTATATAAACCTGTGTTTTACATAAGTACAATTGTTGTTACGTTGCACGCAGTTTTCTTATATTGACTGTCGTTAAGAGGTGTAGCACGCGAGAGTGAGACTAATGTGGATGATGATTCCTTTTCAATGGCCAGGATTAAAGATCGGGGATTGAAATGCGGTGTTGCTAGAAGTGAACATTTTGAAGGGCGCAGAAGAATGATGGTCAGCCAGCATAGGACCGGTACTGACAGCAGAAGTGTTTATGGCGGATACACTCAAGAAAAGATCGGAGCAACTATGGATGTGTCCAGTTTGCAGTGATGATGATCCGACAACTAACTATACATGGAGAAACTACAAGAAGAACACTATCAATATCTTGGACACATAATCACAAATGACAGCAGATGTGAAACAGAAATAGGAAGGCTAAAAGTATTTTCAGTGACACGAGAAACATCTAACATCTATTATATGGCTCAGAAACATGGACACTAAATAAGCAATTAAAAGACATAATTGATGCCTTTGAGATGTAGGTATATAGGAGAATAGGGAGATCATGGAAAGAGAGGAAAACAAACAAAGGCGACATTGTAGTGATGCACAATCAAATTGCCTGTGCGTCAGGGAGGGTGACGTCTGTGCACAACGGTGGAGAGACATTGTAGGAATGTTTTTGGTAAAATTATGTATTGACACTCTGTCCTCTTGAGATGTATTCATGAGGAACCAGGCCATCAATGTTGAAGAACGTACCAACATGGTCTTGACATTGGACTTGGAAGCTGTCAAGTCTTGACAGGAGGTCATCTTCAAATGATCTGCATCCACTTTATGAAATGGGTAAATCACTCAAATGTTAATACGTCTACGTAGACTAGATTCTCTGAAAACTTATTGCAGCATTTCAAAAGTTTCTGGACCATTTTTTCCCCAGCCAAAAACAGAAATCAATGTACACGTTGTTGAAGATTAACATCCATTTGTGAAATATGACAAGACAAACTAGGTCACCTTCACTTATAGGATTCTTCTCAACACATTATGCAAAGTTACATACTTTGAGTTTTGTTTGTTTCCATTAATAACAATATGAAGAGATCAAGCAAATAAAATAATTTTGGCACTTTATGACACCTTGTTGAAGACCTTACTTAAGGATACAGTCTAAGGGAAGCGAGCAAGAGGTAGACAGATACAAGTGGGAGAATAACATTACACGATGGACAGGTTATAGTTTTGCAGAGTGCACCACCAAAACCAGAGACAGGCTGTTGGTCTTTTGCAGGAAACAGTTGCGGAGATGGAAATTATGATGATGGGTGAAAAGAATAGTTTGTGACTTGGTGAATGAATTCGAAGAAATGGTTTGTGACTTGAGTGAATGAATTAGAAGAAATGGTTTGTGACTTGGGTGAAAGCTATTTTTAAAAACCTGACAAACTACAAATAAATAAATGAACATTTTGATTATTTCATCATCAGTTCAACTGAATTTATTATCAAAATTAAATAAATGATGAACGTGTATGTAAAGCTATCAATGTTTATACTCTGAAGATGACCATATCAAGAGTTGATAAATATAAACTGGAATCCTATATCTGAATAATGTTTAATATTAAACTGTTCTATATCAGGACACTGCAATTTGACAATGAACGAGTGCTTCAAGTAACCTTAAGTGCGATGTCATATTGTTCAGGGTGTCAAGAGAGTTCTGAACATGCCATTTTAATGCAGACAAACATAAACATTTTAAAGATGGCTGCCCAACTAATTAACATACACCAAAAAGAATAATGGAATTGTTTTAATAATTGAAGGGGGTGAAACCTATAGAAATTAATCAGCAAGTGTTGAGTGGAGTATAAAGTTCAAAAATGTCAGGTCAGGCACATCGAGGAGTTAGTTATTCAAGAGTTAGTTGCAGCAGTTGACCGACACTGCACACATTTAGACTTCATGTCAATACTGCTGGTGCCTGAATGATCTATGTCTGCAAGAATTTTTCTTGTCTCCACTGTAAACATTTACCTATGCACATCTCATCATAGAACAGTCATTGGATTACGCTCGTCTGGCAACATGCAGACATGACCGGCCCATCTTACTTGAGTCCTGATCAACAAGGCATAGATGTATTGTGTGTTAAACTGGGAAGATCTCTGCCTCAGGGATGCGATGTCAAATAATTTTCTCAGGTATCATAGAGTTACGTCACCATGCATAGATAAGTCTAGGATTTGCCTGCATATTGCAACGATGGCAAAACGACTTCACACCTTCAGATTCGTTTCTAGGATCCAGACATCTACACAAAGACCAAAAGCTGCACTGGTTTACTAGTCTACAGTACTTGTCTCCCCATTAGGGATCGATACACAGACTTCAATTCATGAATAACATATTCCTTTCTCATGTTTATTTTCTATTCCATTATGCACCTATCGTGTACTTTATGCTTGAACAAATGTTTTCTATCTGGCATGTGCACAACTGTCATACCTTCCACAACTTTGACAACTTTGACAAAATATGAAGATAAATTTGATCACTAATTTCTAACTCATTTGAAAACTTCGTGAGTCTTAAAAATTAAGAAAACTAACAAACCAAAACTAAAAAAAAGACAAATATTATAAACATAGCACAATAAGATTGGTTGCTAGTTCAAGAATCTCCCTTTAATGAAGACATTCCAGCCCTCATGATCTCATCAACGAGGAGGAGGTTGGTTGCTATAACAGTGCTGGAAGTAGACAAGATACATGTATCACAAATACTTCACCATACAGAAATAAACATGCAATTGTTATATGATAACATTCTCTAAATCTATGCAACATGGAGACCAATGAACACACCAAGTCACTATCATCCTCAAGTGATATCCTGCAACAAAGGTTGGCTGTAATGGACCTCCAACTAATGGTCTCTTGCTTTGGTGGTGCACTCTGCTAGATTCTTGACCTGTCCATCTAGTGATATTTCCCTTCCAATTGTATATCTGTCTACATTCCAATTTTATCTCTGTCCACATCTATATTCTATACTCTCTTCTACAATTTCACATTAGTAACATAAATATCCAAGGTTACAAGTTCCAACACTGTTAGGTACAGATCAGGATGTCCTCCAAGCCAGCCATGTTATAAGAGAATGACAGGAAAATTGCATTTCAACATAAAAAAACATAGTTCACATTTTTTCTGAGTATTTACATCATGAAAATATTATGTCCGACTGATTTTTACAAACGTTTCAAAATTTGTGGAGTTTTGACACAATTTGTTCGCAATGGAGGATATTGTTCGTATGAACACTGATAACACAGCTGTAGTGTTACGCTGGAGGATATTGTTCGTATGAACACTGATAACACAGCTGTAGTGTTACGATGGAGGATATTGTCTGTATGTACACTGATAACAGCTGTAGTAACAATGTAATCAATTTTCATACCAAATATAACGTTGGAAGAGACATTGAAGTTCCTTGTTAGATAGACCTAATGTCTCCGACAGTGAGAAGGAAATTCGTGGTACTAATTGTGACATTGCGAATTTCATCGGAGTGATATAGTTTTTCGAGAAGTTGAGAATTTTGTCCAAAACGTTGGGTCTGTACATAATCTTGATGGGATTGCCACACGTTATGAATACTTTAGAATCAATGTCACCGACGAGTCTTATCAATTTGCATCCGATCAGACAAATTTGTATGTAGCATAACGCAAAGAACAATCACAGACAGAAGACACATGCTAGACATCTGTAACTGCCAGTGAAATAAAACGTTTGTTTATTTATATTACAATGGGCCTGTGTATTCTACTTGAAAATGGCATGTATTGGAGTAAAGATGACAGGTTCAATGTTATGGGAATATCAACCTGTTTGGGGGGAAATGAGATATGAGAAAATATCTCAATATTTTCATCTCCATATGGCTCTGTGGCAGAGTGGTACAGAGCGCATCTGTGATATCCAAGGTACCAAGTTTGATCCCCGCCACAGGCAATTGTGCACACGGACAGTTCAGAAAAAAATAGCAAACTACTGAATATATTTATATTGCCTAGAAAATAATTACATCCAACAAAAAATGCTTGGTTGATGGGCCACGTCCTGAATAGGACATTACCAATTGTTTTTTTTTAATATATGACTCCACTAAGCAGCACCCCAAAGTGAAATATTTTTTCCCCACAATATGTTGAGTTTGATAGTTTATTTTTTTAATATATATATATATATATATATATATATATATATATATATATATATATATATATATATATATATATATATATATATATATATATATATATATATATATATATATATATATATATATATATATATATATATATATATAAGTATTAAATTATCTTTGATATAGTTTCATGTGAGACTTCATTTTTCAGTTGATCTGTCAAATCTGAGTGTGGTATGATGAGCAGTTTGAAAGAAAATGCACTTTAGCATCATATTGATAATTTGAAGGAGTTTGTGCCCCTTGTGTTAGTGATGAGGGATTGATAATTGGGAAATCTCAAAGTTGTGAAAAGGGTTAAGAGTTTTCTAAGATATTTATTTTCAAATTAATTTAATTTCTTCCCAACTGCTTTTGTTATTTTTCAACTTTCGCAACCATGTGTTAATACAGAACAGATATTACATTGGAGTTTGGTATATTTACTGTTTTTTGATTTCCAGATTGTTGTGTGGTTGAATGCACTGGATACCAGCTCATTTCTGCCAGAAATCGTTTTTGTTGTATCCCCATCTTCTGTCATTTTCTCTAGAACTCCATTTAAAAATAGCCTATCAATTTTTTTTATTAAAAAAAGCATAATCTGAAGTGCAAGTTGATTTTTACCAAATTCTGCTGAAAATTGAAAGTCATAATAAACCTTTCGCTGGTTCGGAAACGCCAGCTGTTAAAAACGATCCGAAAATATCACTGGAAGCCGTCATTACCAGTAATCACATTACGCCTAAATTTAGCATGTCACCAGTAACAGACATCGATCAATATAACAGTGTGTCAAGCAGGCACCAACAGGTTATCCTGGATTGAATATATAGTGTGCACTTGCTGGCTATCTGGGGTTGAATGGATTAACACAGGTAACCATTGGAGACTGGTTAACCAACAAAACGATTGTGGTCAGTCGCTACACACTGGGAGATGTTTTATATCTCAGAACTTACATTTCTACGTCCAGTAAGAATCATCTGTCAACAGACTGACATAACATTTTGAATGATTGTACATTTTGTTCAGAGTGCTGGGTTGGTTATCTACAACCAGCAGCACAACTTACTTCATGCTACCCAGCTAAAACTACAACTTTCATGTTGGTTATCATAGCGGATGCAGAAGTTCAAGAGTGAAATTAAAAACTTACCAAGAATGAAGCAGTTGTCGTTTTACATTATAATTGTCTAGGATTCCTTCATTGATTGGAACGATAGCTTCACCTGTTTTCCAGACAGATACATACAATATATATTCGGTACGTACAAGAATACAGATACATACAAGATATATTAGTTACATAAAACACATATAGAGAGATATATTGGGTACATACAAGATATATTAGATACAGACAAGATATATTGGATACATACAAATACATACAAGATATATTGGATACATACAAGATATATTGGATACATACAAGATATATTGGGTAATGTTAATTATACTAAATATCAATTTTTTTTCTGGGATTAACTATTAATCAATATGCTGAATCCACTAAATATTAATTCTTGGCACCCAGCATAAATATTCAGTTATTCTCAGAAGATGGTGATGGGTAAAAGAATATTAGTGGTAGCCATAATTTATTAACCAAACACATTTTCTTAGCCATCATCTGGGCTGATTTACTATTACAGTATCATATACGAATGTGTAAGTACATTAACCAACCTTTTCCGTGCAGCCATACTGTATGCAATTCTTGACCTTATTTTCCTATATCCACATCAGTGCTTCTTGTGTTCACTGGTCTGCCAGCTCCTCTTGTTCCCTAGGGATTCCATAGCAGTGACGTGATTCAATCCATCACTTTCTGAGACTACTTACTCTACCTGGGTCTATCCTGTAATTTCACTATGTGGCAACTGTGAGGGTCTTGATTTCTAGTTCACGGTGCAAAGAATATGGCCACTGATTTCTTTCCAGGATTGGCTGACAACCTGTAGATATAATCATTTCCACCTTGTGTCTTGTTGCTTCTTCTGCACTCGTTCTCTGATAACCAAAATGACAGATTGTGATTTCCGCCAGAGAGCGTGAAGTACGTTGTGCTATCAGTTTACAGTATAACTTCAATGTTTTTGCCTCGGAAGGTACAGCACATCCGATTTCATCATACCTTTGATTCAGGTGGACTTCCCTAGCCCGTGACAGCCTTCCTATCTATTGTCAGGCAATGGATGTATAGCGACTTTACACCGTGATGGTTTATCACTCACGGTTTCCAGGGGGCACAATGAGGTATTTTTAGGATCTTGGTTATCCGCTAACCCTAGGTCCACTGTTAGAGCAATGCTCTACCCTTTGCACCCCCGTCTTGTCTCAATGTCTTACTTTTGTCTTCTATTAAATAATCCCTATGGAAGATGAGATGCATTCAAGCAGGAGGTGCTGGATGAGTCATTACTGCAGATAGGTTAACAAACCTGACAGAAGAATGATGAACTAGTTGACCCAGAAGTATGTGTTGCTCTCCTGGAAAGATGTGATGATCCTGGGATATGGCTGCTACTGGATTGCCTCCATTTGGGATTAAACATGCATCCATAACACCCACCAATCGTACCCCCTGAGTAGAAGGCTCCTTCAATAGGCATTTCACTAAGCTGAAAGGTATGAATGAAAGCTCAGAAAAACCACCCCACTGCACCTAGGAAGTAAGAGATAGTCGCTAGCAATTTTTGGGGTTCAAACAAAAAACAAACACTCCCACCACACACACACACAACAGTGCTTTTGAGACCACAAACCTTATGACTCTGATGTCACCTCGGTTACTCAACTGAGGACCTATACTTTTGTCTGAACAGCTAAGTCCATATTGTCAGAGCCCAAACGGGGAGCAAAGAATAGCAACACTGTTACCTGCAGGACTATGTGAACAAATGCAGAAGTGGGACCCAGGTTTGATCTATTTAAGTTACTCCTTAATATATTGACCTCAGATAATGTGATCTGAATAACAAATCTCTCCAGACTACATCCAGCTAACCTGAAGGAACATGAGAAAAACGCACAAGTTTAAACAAACTAATCAACTTGCAAGTATTGACTGACCTGTTTTGATATCAAGACCGACAGCCTGGTCTAATCCCATGTATTCTTGCTGTAGTTTCACAATAGCTTCCTGTGGATCCAGGCCAGAGTTCTGAGCAAGAACTTTCACTATAATCAACAAAGCTTCAGCAAATGCTTGAACTCCTGTAGACAAGATCAATGTTTTTATTAAATTTAGTTTGTAACTAGAATAGTTACTGTCAAAAAGAATAATTCAAATTTGGCGATCATGTCAACTATTTTTTAAAAATCCCAAACGGTGTAGAGAATTGGAGTTAGTTGTACTCACATTTCCCCCTATATCGTGATCAAGTGACATATTCTTTCCAGAATGTAGTCTTCCCTATGGATCTCTTGAATTCTCCGTGGTCTTGAGCAAGTTGTCCTGCCTCTTCTAGTGACAACCGCAGATATTCTTGAATGTCTTTTGTCCAACGGCGTCTTGGGTGGTTTTTTTGTCCCTGTTGCGTTCTATAATCCCCTCCAGTAACATTCTCTCCACGCTATTGTGTCCCCTATATATATATATATATGTTCTATTATATTGGACAGAAATAAATACTATTTAACTAAAATTACAGCCTACAGTCAAACTTAACACGACAAAAGATTTTCATCGTAAAATAACACAAATTTTAAACAGTGCAGCAAACACACAAAAATGAACATTTAACCTTGGGCTGTCAACTACAAACAAACATAATGGCACCCAAGTCAAATCTGGTGTAACTTAAATTATAGCTTTGAGGCTGCCAACTATCTACTATTTTATAAAATACATACATCTACAACGGTGACTGCATTCCATTGCACATCTTTCATTCTCTATATATATATTAAATAATCTTCTTCTTCTGCGTTTGTTCTCAAACTCCTGCAGATTAGCAGGATGTAGTCCGGAGAACGGAATGCGTTGTCATGATTTACATCATTGCTGCGATATCTGCGCCTTTCAGCCTGACACATCCGACTTCAGCATGGATTTGGGTCGCTGACCCTATATGGGATGGGACAGCCAACTCCATGCCATAACCTCCTTTGTCACCTTTTACGACATGCATGGAAGGTAAACAGTGTTGCTATTCATTGCTCCCCTTTCGGGCCCCGGCAACACACAGGCGTATATATATATTAATAACTTTCAGATGTTTCATACAACAGATTATTAAGATCTTACCTAATCTGGCACGACCCTTCACAGTATCCTTGTACTTCATCAGCTCCTGGTAAGCAGCAATTTCAAAAGCCCCGGCTCCAGGCAAAACACAGTCTAAAAAAATAATCACCAGGAAATGAATGTACAGAGCACTCTGTATTTTCATGTGACAAAAATAGTAAGATCCGTGCAAATGTTTTAGTCATTGGCAAATAATAATCACCTAATTGTGTGCTTATTTCTCTGCATGGCTTATCTGCATTCTTATTTTATTTATCTTTACATTTATCTTCATAGCTTACCTTTATTATTCTTCAACAACTTATAGTTCTGTTAGTGCAATAAATCTCTTGCGCTGCTAGTTTACAGCTATGATGAAATATCTGCACATTTTAAAACCAAACCATGCAGAGCTGCTTTGTTTTAATTTTTTATGGGATAAGTAACCAATGCCATTCTCCTTAACCACCTCTTATGACAAAAATAATTTATGAAACACATCTAAATAAAAACAGATCCCTAGACATGAGTTGAAGATAACTTACTATCATCAATGGCATTTTTCACAGCTCTAAGTCCGTCTCTGATTGCATCCTTGATCTGAGTGATGGTATGATTGTTTGGTCCCTTGATGACAATTGTGACGGAGTGTGGGTCCTTGCATTCCTCGACAAAAGTGAATTTGTCTTCACCCTTAGACAAGACAACAAAGAAATCTTAAACTATTATGAATATAATTTTACAACTTAAATATGTTCGTACCATAAATCTGTATGGAGATACAGATTTCATACTATATATCTGTATGGGGACAGACACAGACTTCATATAACAAGTCTCTATAGAGACAGGACATACACACAGATTTATGGAGACAAAGTAAATTATCATCTTATTTTTTTTAGCGAATTCTGTCCGAAGAACTTGCTCATCTGTGATTTAAGTTATTCTTTGATGATCAAGGATATTTCTATTGTATGCTGACTGCTTTACTGTGACTCAAAGTGATGGACCACAATTTATCGCCTGCTACTATGTGAGACAAAAATGTATCACTGAGATTGGCAGTGCAGCAAATGATTTACACTGATCCCATTTAACTGTTCTGTAAAACGCACAGAGTTTATCAGATAACGAACATGAGCACCTGCATTGGTTTACCCAAATCGCTGCATCAATCTTGGCAATGGTTTTTTTTACTGTCACAACACCATACAACTAACCCGTGAACGGAAGATCCATACCTGTCATCTTTGCGAAACATTAATCCATCACATTTGTCTTTGACTTCTGCTGAAGATGGATGTGTCGGGCCACTATCGCAAATAAAATGACAACAATGCATTCTGATTCTCTGGACTACAGCCTGCTGGGAATCTAGTAGGATCATGATCCTGCAAGGCCATGGAATTTGATCATAGTAAACAATCTTATGTTTATCTTATTGTCTGTCCTCAGGTGAATGATGATTGTTAGTATCCACACTTGCCATTAAGCTTTGGGGTGGGAGTCTCAGTTGCAGTGTCAAGGCCAGATGTGTCACCTTGGTTGTGTAGTGTACATTTGTTCAAGGTTATCTAGATACGAGGGTGAATTGAAAAGTTTTGCCTCCAGAGCCATAACTTTAACAAAAGCGCTCCAAGCCATGTGACACCTCAAGCGAAAATAATCTCTAAGTAAGTGACCATCGGGACATGTAATGTCATGCATGCGCACAGCAGATATAAAATGAGTATGTGTATGGAAATATGGTCAAAGCAACGTGCTGTGATTGAATTCCTGGTGGCAGAAGGTTGTGCTCCCATCGACATGCATTGAAGAATGACTGCAGTATATGATGATGCCTGTATGGATGCAAGTACAATCAGGAGGTGGGCAAGAACTGTAAACTTCTCAATCCTCCATGACCAGACGATGTCCGATCACAGACGTTCATGTACAGCACCTTGCTCATGTGGACAACTGATTTGTTCAAATCACCATGACAAGCAAAAAGACATCGCCACAATGCTTAGGATTTTGACTGAGCGAGTCTATCACATTATCCATTATCCCTAACCCTTGCTTGGGTATAGGAAAGTGTGTGCAAGATGGGTCCCTCGCACGCTAACTTTGTATGTGTATCATGAATATTAATAAAACTATCGCATATGAGACAAAACTTTTTAATTCGCCCTAATATTATCTACCAACCGTTTTCTTGGTCTACATTTATCTCTATATCTCCCCATCGAGACCAGCACCGTGCAGAGGTGATGGGGCTTAGTTCAGCCATCAGGGGCTGGAAACTAAGACTGGTCGGGCAGTCCCATTCGAGCAGGACCATAGTCCTGCCCAAGTAAGCAGAGTGCTGAAGACGGAGGCATCCAGCCATAAGGCGCACAGATAATCAGGATGCCACGCACAAAACACAATGGAAACACTGGAATCAAAGCTCTATGGGACACTGTATGAACTACAAAAGACAGTGAGTTTTATTAAGGAGACAGAATTACAGATATAGACATGTTTCAAGTGAACGAAAGAAGAAGAATCTCTATATCTGGATATTATTTTGTTATGTGCTCAAATTAAAGTCACCCTTTTAAGATCATATGTTTTCCCAGTGGCAACACATAGATGTGAGTCTATATGTGAAGAACAGAAATTTCAGTATTCAATCAGATAACAAATACTCTCTGCCTATAATTTTTATGAGTATATAATAAATTGAACATATCTTTTTTTCTTTAATTTCTTCTTCTTCAGCGTTCATTCTCTAATTCCCGTTGGATCTCTTGTAGCAGGATAATGGCCCTACCTGATTTCCAGCAGGATGTAGTCCAGAGAATGGAATGCATAGTGTCACCATTTTATTTGCGCCAATGGCCCGATACATCTGTCGTCTGCGGATTCTTTAATTTAATGAATGTTTCTTGAGCTGTCACAATTGTTTTTAGGAGAACATTGTACAGCCATCTGTTATATGGGAGCAAAGAATAATGAGTTACCTGCCATGCAGGTCATAAATGGCGACTAAGAAGGTGTGGGAGTTGCGTGCCCCATCTCATAGAGGGTCAAGTGACCCAAAAGATATGCTTAAGTCAGATGTGTCAAGCCAAAAGGCGTAGATATTGCAGCCAAGCTGTAAACCATGACACAACACATTCTGTCTATGCATTACCTCCAGCTAAATTTACAGGAGTTTGATAACAAACGTAGAAGATTGTACAAATAAATGACAATGCTAATCTTACCAGAACTTGCTCATAGACATGTCCAGCCCATCCAAGATATTCTGGTACGAGATCATCTACTGAATTAGCAGCCATACCTCCACATGCTAATACAATACTGTCAATAGAGTTAACATGGAAACATGTTCAAACTACCAATAAAATATTCAATTAAATCAACATGCTTTTTTATTTTTTGGGTTAATTGTATGCCCATTCTCAAATCATTTTGAGGCATGTGGAATTTGGTCTATATGTCCTTCCTATGAGGAATTTGGTCTATATGTCACCTTTTGCATGTGCAATTTAGTTTGCATGTCCTTCTTTCCATGTGGAATTTGGTCTATATGTCCCTCTTTACACCACTGAAAAGAAATGTTACGTCCTTATGTATTTTTTTTTTGCGGCAATTTGACACACTACAAAAATTTAGTAAGTTTTGTGGTCAAAATCACACCAACTATCTTTTCTAATGAAAAATTGTTGGAAATTGTTTTTATTTATAAAGATATGAAGCGTTAATTTCGCTATGAAATGATATCAGGAACAATAGTTCTGCACATTGTGCATTGAATATAACTCACTGTATATCAAAGAAATTTCGAGACCTATTATTTCAATTTAGGCCGACACGGTTAGTGATATATAAGTTTTAATTATTTTCACAGACGGTATAATGAACATGTTAGTTTGGTTATAAAATAGCAACAGAAATATGATGGTATAGACAATACATCGACCAGACAAGAGCATATAAGTCTGTCCTTTAACTGTAATTTTTTGGTGTCGGTTTTTTCCTCAAACTCCTGCATATTAACAGGTGGTAGTCCAGATGAAGGAATGCGGCATTGTTTATGGCTTTGCTGTGATATCTGCTCTTTTCGGCCTAACGCATCCGACTTTAGCATGGCTTCTGGGAACCTTTGGCCCTATATGGAATGGGACAGGAAACTCCACCCCATAACCTCCTTAACCTTTAGCAAGCCAGATTAAAAAATATGAAATGTCTCGCTGCCACCAGATTCTTTTTTGAAAATTTGCGTTATTGAAAATGTGATAATTTTTTGGTTGTTTAGATATTTAAATAATATTTGTACATATAAATAAAGAATTGAATTATGCATATATAGGTGTAATTTATGTATGTGTGTGTGTGATACCAGACGTATGAGAAAGTAGTAAAGACGTTTTTACACAAAAAAACAATATTTTATAACAAATAAAGAGGGAAAAAATAGTAAAGAAATAACTTGCCTTACTTATCGAATTCCTTGGCAACACTGTAAACTATATCACACGTAAATCTGTTGTATTTATATTCTTTCACTGCGAAATTATCAAAATATTGCTGGGGAAACTATACAACATGTAGATTTGCAGTAAAATAATTCTTTGAGCTTAGGCCTAGAGTCATTTTTGGTGCCACTTCAACATATTCGATATCAAACGTACGTACAAGTCCCCAAACCAACACTGCATTCTGTATATTCACTGCTGTGAAACTAAATAACCTAATAATTCATGATTCAAGCCACGATTCAATGTTATTTTATTCAAAATACGATGAAATAAAGGTCTATAAAACCGATCCACCATCATGGCATCGTACCGGTGTGCAGATGTGGTCAGATTAATTGCTCTTAAACGTGTAAGACTAGCTAGCCATTCTCAACAACGATCATGTCGGAAGTGGGGGATGTACCGGCTTCGATTGCGCATGTCCCCAGCTATGTGCACGGACTGTGGTACGCATAAATCTCACGATATCTCGTCGGATGGGGTGTATCGCCAGCTGCGCGAACCGCCATTTTTTTGTCGACTGGCGTTAATATAGGCGTGATGAAGGCTAATCTAATCATCTCTTACAGCAGATAACAGTGTGTGTTATACTGTGCTCACCTTTAGGCCCTGACAACACACAGGTGCTGTTTTCTTTTTAAAACAGTTACAAACTAGCAGAACGTCTTGAGAATGAAAGTGTTACATCACGATTCACTACTTAAATATAAACACTTTCAGTCCTAATACATTCAATATTAATTGTACAATTTCTGCAGGTGCCTATTCAAATGCAGTGTCCACCACCAACATAAGTGACCTCTCTAATCAACAGCAGCATGTCTTCTATCTCACTCACTCATAAAAATTATGATAAATTATACTTTGCAGCTTTCCTCTAACTTTCTTTATTGTACAATAACTCATCATGCTAACGGTTCTGTTATTTCCTGAGACTGCCACTCTCCTTAAATTTGGAAAATGAAAGCACAGCAAGGATTAGGAATAAAGTTAGTCTCTTCACTTAAAACAAAGGCGGCTTGGAGCTGTGAGATTACTTACTTATCTGATACCAGGGTTGCAAACTTTCACTTTTTCTTATGGTACTGTGAGATATAATATACCTTACATTTCTATAGTAGCTGTTATAGTTGTTCGTCCATCACATGATTTTTGATGACCATATGTTACATCTAATTTTGAAAATTCAGTTAGCATTATGTCCTGTATCATAGTTCTGTATTTCTGTGATTGGCTCTTCTCATAGCCATGATGCCTTGATTATCAGTTCGTAAATACTAATACGCCCTATTCAGGCTACAAATGTCCTAGGACAGTTCTGGCATAAAATCCACTGTAGATGTTTTTTTTGTTTACCCATGACTTTCTAGCTACTCTCCGCTCAATGGTATATGATACAGGACTACTACCTTTACCCTTTTTTTTAAATCTGTAAAATAACATTTTACATACCGTTCCATATTTCTGCGCTTGGCTCTTCTCAAAGCCACAATGCCTTCTTTAGCAAACATATCCAAGGACATTGGATCTATTCCCTGATGATAAGAAACATAACTTGCATGTACATTTATTACCTGGTAACAATAAATTATAATCTACCAGTATATGAAATTTTAGTACCAGGCGATAAGAAACAATCTATCAAAATGATTTTATCAAGACGAACATTATTTATGAAATAACTGAATTTCGGTATTCATTCATTCATTTTCTCTTTGCGCTGAAGTTAGCGCATAGGGCAGAGGTCAGATCTCTCCAATTCTGTCTGTTCAAAGCTATTCTGTGCAGTTCGTGAATAGTATGAATATTGGCTGTTTACTTTCTCCAAGTATTGTTCTTCTGAGTGTTTCTTTTGGTCTACCCCTTGCTCTTTTGCCTGTAGGTATCCATTCAAGAGATTGGTGGTGTATTCTGTTGGTGTCTGCGCATAGGACATGCCCGATGTAGGACCAACGGCATTTTCTGATAACATCTGTGATGAAATTTTGATGTGTCTCTTCTCTGATTTTATCATTCGATTTGAATTAACTCCAATGGGTGTTAGTTATCCTACGAAGACATTTGTTCTCGAAACTCAGTAATTTCTTTTCTGATGATAAAGAGCCTTTCCAGCTCTCACATCCATATGATAGCACTGGAATAATGCAGGAATTAAATAAGCGCATTTTCGTGGGTGTGCTGATTGACTTTGACTTCCAGATATTAGACTGTTAAAGGCACTTGATGCTAGGGCGATTCGAGTTGTAATTTCTGTCATGACATCACCGTTGAGCATTAATTTGCTTCCTAGATAGGAGAATTTCTGTACTTTTTCAAGTTATTGTCTATTTAAAGTAATTTCGTTAGGTGAATTGGTGAAGTCCATAATTTTTGTTTTTGATGAATTGATTTGGAGACCTATTTGTCCTGCAATGAGTTTTTGTTTGTGCATCTTGATGGTTTTCACTCAATAGTGCAAGATCATCGAAATTTCTGTATAGTTATAAACAATTATGAATATAGGTTATTTCCCTTGTACAATGTTTTACATGACGTAATAAATATGTATCAACTCCAGAGAATGATGTGCAGCTACTTGTGATTTTTGCTAGGGATGGGAAGGGGGAGATGTCATATTTGACGTTCATTGTGGTTTTTAGTGCAGTCCTCTGCGCCTTTTCAGCCATAGTGGGACATGTATCTGAATTATGTTGTAGTATTTTGTATGAGAAGTGGAAAGTATGCATCTTTGCATTGTGGCTTTTTTTAGGTGAGGTTTGTTAAAGGTATTTGACTTTTATGTTACTAAGTTAAGAGGGGTCCCTAAACGCTCCTCTACCCTCTTCACTGAGAAGCACAACAGTCCTTATTTCAGACATATTGAATGCATAGAAGTAAAAGTCTTATTCTTGACCTAGTGTCACGCATGTGGTTGCATCTGTGGGTCTCACCAATGGCCCACTAGACATACCATCCATGCAACAGAAAACCTTAGTGGATGACATGCCGTTATATTGAGGTTATCTTCTTATAGAAGCTTCATGGCATGTCATCTATACAGTTATGATTTTGTTTTGTTGTTGAAATGTTTTTCATGTTAGCCTGAATATATATGTATGCACCCTTTGTGGTTGGGAGGGAGCCAGAGATGTACTGTGCAGCACTGAGGAGGAGGAAACTGACATCACTGTTTTTCCTATGGCTGAGGCCCATTATAGGGGCACAGTGACTCAGGACGTGACAATCCTTTTGACTTGAACATTTGGTTGCATGCCTGGAGCAATAGAGAAATTCGGCATAACCAGTAGTCAAGTGGTGGCAGGGAATGAGCACAGTGAACCCTATCTTGGCTACAGTGGCTAAGAGCAGTGCATAGGTTGAAACCTACCTTCCTGGAGGTGTGATAGTTATTCTCTGGCTCTGTCCCGGGGTGGGCCGAAAATCCACAGACTTCCCAGCAATATAATGCCATCTAATGGCATTAGGTCAAAGGGCATGAGCCCATGGACTGCTGGATCAGCAACCAACCAACCGACCTAGTACGTCAATATATCCAATGAAAAACTAAGTCACCAGCCTGAAATAACCTCCCTTCCCCTCCCCAATACACACATTAATTTCATCTCATATGGTTGATCCCTGATTTATTACTTTATAAAACAAAGAGGAAACCATTCACATTTTTCCAAAATATAGTCACAAATCACAACAATTTGAAATATAACAATAAGCACAATTGAGGTAAAAAGAGACACACTACTGGATAGTTTGATATCTTTAAATGGTAGAATCAGTGGATCTGAAACAGAACTTCAGCTAGAATGTTGCAGTGATCGATAACCACCTAAAACCATCAAGCATGGCACATAATGATGATGATCAGCACGGAGGACAAGTCCAAGTGGCAGTATTAGCCTATTGTTGGCAATAAATAATTTAACCCGACCAAACTGCTAAATTAGCATGCACAAACATAGGAAATGGCAAACTAATTACCTTCTGATTGATGACCAAGAAATTTTTATCAGTTCCGTCACACAATTTTTTCTTGAGATCAATGATACGTTTGACTCGGTCATTGATAAATGCCCTCTCAGCTGCCACTAACTTCTCTCTCTCATCGGCACTCTTGTAGAAAAAACCAGAGTTTACCTCACTGAAAATTAAATACATAAGATTAGTCTCTCAGTGGTAACTCTTGTTTTCTCATTTCCCATTCCCTATCAAGTATGGAGACACTAAAACTTGCAGTAAACCTGATCACAACATCAACTTCGTCTCATTTACGTCACTTAACTGAATAATATATCTAATACAGTCAAGTGCTATCCCAACCTTATGTTGCCTGAGGGACTCGTAATGAGAGTAAAGAATATAATACAAAGTGACTTATGAGGTTTTTATGCAGGGTAGGCTCCCTATGGTATGACCCATTCCATATAGGGTCAAAGTGGCCCAGTAGCTGTGCTGAAATCAGATGTGTCATCTGTTTTTGTTGTCTTTCCAGGCAGCACTTTTTCTGTTTTCTTTTGAGACAACTTGTTCACAGCGGATATTTTTCATATGACTTCCCAGCAATATAATGCCATTGGGTCAAAGGGCATGAGCCCATCATCTGGCACATGTACGCATGTGGTTGCGTCTGTGGGTCTCACCAATGGCCCACTAGACATACCATCCATGCAACATAAAACCTTAGTGGATGACATGCCGTTATATTGAGGTTATCTTCTTATAGAAGCTTCATGGCATGTCATCTATACAGTTATGATTTTGTTTTGTTGTTGAAATGTTTTTCATGTTTGCCTGAATATATATGTATGCACCCTCTGTGGTCGGGAGGGAGCCAGAGATGTACTGTGCAGCATTGTGGAGGAGGAAACTGACATCACTGTTTTTCCTATGGCTGAGGCCCATCATAGAGGCACCGTGACTCAGGACGTGACAATCCTTTTGACTTGAACATCTGGTTGCATGCCTGGAGCAATAGAGAAGTTCGGCATAACCAGTAGTCAATTGGTGGCAGGGAATGAGCACAATGAACCCTATCTTGGCTACAGTGGCTGGAAGCAGTGCATAGGTTGAAACCTACCTTCCTGGAGGTGTGATAGTTATTCTCTGGCTCTGTCCCGGGGTGGGCCGAAAATCCACAGACTTCCCAGCAATATAATGCCATCTAATGGCATTAGGTCAAAGGGCGTGAGCCCATGGACCGCTGGATCAGCGACCAACCCACTGGCACATGTACGTTTTTTCCATGTTACCGGTATTTGACATTCTGTTTTAATTGTGTTTTTCTTCTCTGCCACTAATTTTTATCTTATTTACCATTTGGCAGGTATTGCACATTTTTTTCTTTATCTTTTTTTCTTTTCGCTTTGTACCTTCTAATGCCTTGCAGTGTCAGGGGTAGAAGAGGTTCTCTGGAGATGGGCTTTTTTGTGTGCATGTTCGCATGTTTTTTTTCTTTGATTCTTATTTCTGTACTCCTTCATTTGCACAGTCTACTCCTGGCTTTGTATCCATAGTGTCTGTATAGTAATGCCTTTTAAAGGTCACTGCCTGATGGTAGTCAGGAAGTATGTGAAAACCACTTATTCTGTTTTCTGATGTTTTAATTCCTGATTCTGTATCTTATTGTTACTCTGAAATAATATTACAATTATGTGACATATTGAGAACACAACTTACGTTTTCTCATATTCCAGTGATACGTTGCAAGTAAGAATGTAAACATTCTCCATGTTTTTCTTCATGTCTGGGTGTCTAGCACCGTGATCAAGCACCATGCCATGAACCAGTCTGTCATTTCAATACACAACAATAATGTTAGCATATTGTAAGTCAACAATTATATATTAATAGCCATCATACATTAACAGTCAACAATTATATATTAATAATCATACATTAAGTCAACAATTATATATTAATAGTCAAAATATGTACGTGATAACAGAAATTTGCAATATACAGTACCAAAAAAAAAAAATTGAGGGATTTTGAAAATGTTAAAACAGGAAATTTGTTGTAAAATAATGCACTATAGAGGAGGTAATTTGTTATAAAAGAATGCGCTAAAGAGAGATTCTACTGTTTAAAGTACACATTGCTGTTGTATATAAGCAGTTGGTTTTGGCTCTTTGTTTTTTCTCAAACTCCCTGCAGATTAGCGGGATATGTATTCTAGAACAGAATGCACTGTGACATGGTTTACAGCTTTGCTGCGATATCTACTTTTAGTCGAGGCACATTTGACTATAGCATGGCTTCTGGGTCACTTTAACCCTCTATGGGATGTGCTAACCAACTCCACCCCAAAACGTCTTTAGTCATCTTTCGCGAAATGAATGGAAGATCAGTGTTGCTATTCTTTGCTCCCCTATTAGACCCAACAATACATGAGTGATGCATTAGTTACCCAGCTAGCAAGGTGAGATAGAGGCAGACACCTTATACAAAATGAACTGAAGATTCAACACTATTATTATATTCCAGTCGTATCTGCAAGATTAAGCAAATGAAATGCAGTGAGTCACAGGCCAAGTCAAGGGTCAGTTAGCTATACCTTCAGGTGCTGAATACCAGATCCCGCCGAAGACGGATGTGTCGGGCCATTGGCGCAAATAAAACAGTGACACAACGTATTTCCATTCTCTGGACTACATCCTACTGGAAATCAAGAATGGATCATGGTCCTGCTATAAGAGAGATCCAGCAGGAGTTTGAGAATGAACGCTGAAGAAGAAGAAGAATACCAGATGTATACGTGCTGGCACAACCAACCACAAATACTCAAATTGTCTGTTGCAAGTATGCACCATGCGAAGATGCCTTGAGATCTTGTTCATTAACTGTCAAATTTATACAAAAGTGATGTGGATCCCTTCGCACACAAGACTTGAATAAATGTTGAATGTGGGTGCTGATAATCACTGTATGAACATTAAACATTCTTGTCTGGAATATCTGCTCCAGAATTTGATTTTTCCCACAAGTCATGATTCTTACTCAACATTCAATATATTATTTTAATAAAATTTCAATATAATATTTTATTAAAAAATCATTTTTCATGGCACATAAATGATGACCTCAACATCTTCCTTAATATCATTGTTCTGTTTATGACAATAAACTCTTAGTCTTCTGTGTTCGCTCTCAAAACTTCTCTGCAGGATAAAAGTACAAGGATGGATTCTGTTGTGCCAGCAGCAATATCTGCACCATTTGTCAATGTTGTCAGGGCATGAAAAGGGACTAAATAATAGCAACTCTGTTAACCTTCTATGCATGTCATAAGAGATAAACAAGGAAGTTTTGGGGTGGAGGCTGTTCCATCTCATATAGGGTCAAAATGACCCAGAAGCCATGCTGAAGTCAGAATGTGTCATGTTGAAAGGTGCAGATATCCCAGCAAAACTGTAAACCATGGCACAATGCATTTGTTCTCCTGACTACATCCTGCTAATCTGCAGAAAATATTCAATTGATTTTCTTGTTATATGTACATTTTCTACAGTTCTGAAGTTTACTGGCCCATACAGTGAGTTAGTAACTGTTAAAAGATGTCTGCAAAAGTTTTATCCTAGCAGCTGAGAGGGAAGGGCAGTTAATAAGGATCGCGCTAGTTAATTAAGAGTGAATGCAAACAAACACAAAATTTAAAGTATCTTAGCTTACATAGTGTCCATATCAGTTTTGTGTTTCATATCCACAGTCTCCACCATATGCAGATCTATAGATCCACTTGGCAGCTTGATTGCCAGCACAGAATCTACAACATGCTGTCAGAAAGACAAGGAAACATAAATTCATCTATTTAAATCTTATGTACCCACAATTCCGTAGTTCGCATATTATACAAGTGAATATCATAGCCTTTTGAATCTTTACAGATGGTCAGAAGGAGACCAGTGTAAATTGCACATACACACACTCCATACGCTTCACATGTGACTGCTTGCCAGGTCAGGTTTTATGAAGATTCTTGCACATTCGCACTAACCCCCTCTCGGCTCCGTTGATTGGTTCCAAGGTAAAGGCACACCAGCAATACTCTTGGAAACAAGCAGAACTGCAGGTGCTGCCAGAATATTGGTTTAATACACCAATGACTGCCTTAGGGTATCACCCTCCGAATTTTCTGTAGGAGCTTACTATCTAGGCCACTCCAGTGTTAACATTTTAGGCAGCGGTTGAGTAAGTAAAACAAGACAAAAAGGAATTGAGAAAAGACATGCAGTAACAAAATATTTTACGCAGAGGAAGTAAATAGCTACATACACAATGTGAAACAGACATAAACAACACACAAGTTTGTGATATTAAGCAATACATGTCACATCAGTGGCCAATTGTGCAAAATAAAACGGGGAAACAAAGCATCTGTTCTCTAGAATTCAACCTGCTGCAAATCTAATAGTATCACTCTATTGCTACCAGAGAATGCCAGAAAGAGTTTGAGAACGAACACTAAAAAAGTTGTAGATCCGAAAGGGTGCAAAGAATTGCTACAAGTACAATAAATAGTAACAGTCACCTGAAATGCATGTCAGAAGAGGTAACTAAGGAGATATGGATGTTTGGGTTGGCTATTCCACCTAACAAGGTCAAAGCAAAAAATGGCAACAAACCCATGCCTACAACAACAAGAAAAACCTAACTAAAATAATAAAAAACAGGAGGAAGATGAATATGAAGTTATCACTAACAAAGAGATTGAGATCAGGGTACAAAACCAGAGGAAGACCATGGAAAAGATGGATAGAAAACGTCAGGGACATCCTGAACAGACATGGTCATAGCACAGCCGAGGCCACACATCTGGCTTTAGAACCCAAGCTCGAGCTCCAACCACCCCTACGCTTAATGGCAAGAGTGGATCACAAACCACCTGGGGAAAGACAATAAACAATAGGCTGACAAAGAGAAATCATACAAGACGGATGGACAAAAGATGAAAAGAACTAAAAGGAAAGCTAAAGATATAAGATAGGATAGCTGATGATGGCACCTATGTCATCTTGTTTGAACTGGAGAATACATCTGTGAAATTCTATTAGCAACCATTAATACAGCATCAGCATGTTTTTACATGAGCCACTGCATGTGTTGAACTAAAATTAACTGAAACAATTTTTTTTTTACATTTATGAACAATTTGCTGAACCAAATCTGCAGTATTTAAAAAAATAACAAATTGGCCACTGAATATTTTGTTGAGCTCAAGCCAGTATGTTGGTTATGTGATGTCTAGTAAGGATAGGATTAATGTTAGGGCATATTTTGCGGGCAAGAGGAGTGAAGTCTCCTTCACACAGTGTTTTTGATAATAATACCAATTTCAGCACTTCTGTGATTTGTTGATCCACCTGCAGCGATGGTACTTCTGGCAGTCCCCACCACCTAAGAGTGTCGCTCACATTTCTGTCATATTCATGAGGGGTTATTGACAGAAGACAAAAGTAAGATGTTGAGAAAAGACATGCACTGTGAAAGCACATGAGTGAGGCAACAGTACAACATGACACATTTAACTGTAAAAATTAATATTGGAGGGGTCTTCACTGGAAGAAACTCTCACTATATAGTCATATCATCTACTACAAGTATAATGTGGCATGCTGATTTGTCTGCTAGGTCATTGGTTAAACCGCATAGGCCTTCCGCATGCGGAGAAAGACATGTCATAAAGTGAACAAGTAACAACAGTTAATAACAAAATATTGAAGATATATTACAGCTCTCGCGGAGAGGGTTAAAAAATCTTGAACAATAATCACCTCAGTCAGTAAATCTGCTAGATCCTGGTACACCTTGGTCCGCAGTGACGTTCTTGCTACTTGAATAAGGGTGTCACGATCAACCTCCCTCTTAACTTTCACTTGATCCAAGACCTCCAGAGCTTTGTTACGAGCCAATTCAAATCCTTCAGTAATAAGACGAGGATGCAGGCCCTACAAGAAAAAAACATACAACATAATCTAAATAATATTGGAGATAACCAACAAATTGCCAAAAATCAGATGTGCTGGACCTACAGTATTACAGTAAACTAACAGCTTAACAGTTTAGCTGCTATGCATGAGATTACTTGCTTCTCTATCTGACTGCTATTGACAAGTTGGCAGAGGAGCTGTAGCCCATGCAAATGGTAAATGCAAAGCAGAACTAAAAATAATGCTGGAGATGGCTTTAGCATACTTGTCAAGGCTAACTGTGATTTGGAAAAGCAACATCAGTGTTGGAGTGAAAATCAAACTGTGTACGTCGCTGGTGCTTTCTGTTGTGTTGTATGGTTGTGAGAGTTGGACACTCACTGTGGACATGGAGAGATTACAGGCTTTCGAGTATAAATGCTACAGAAGAATTCTACGAATTTCCTATAGGGAACATAAAACCAATGTGTACGTAAGAAATAAAGTAGAGATATGTGCGGGTGTCCAGGAGCCATTGCTTTCAATAGTGAAACGACGAAAACTAGCATGGTTCGGACATGTATGCAGGCACGATTCCTTGTCAAAAACAATACTGCAGGGAACTGTCGAGGGTGGAAGAAGCAGAGGAGGCCAAATAAAGACATGGACAGACAACATCAAGGAATGGACAGGGCTAGATATTTCCACACTCATCCGCATCGCTGAGGATAGAATTCGCTGGAGGACTCTGTATGCGGAAACATCCAATGTGGTATCCCTACGACCATGAAGGGTTACAGGTTTATTGATTGATAAGATGATTCGTGAAACATCATGTGAGCGACAGAAATGTGTGCTGAAGCATCCAATGTAGTACCCCTACGACCCTGAAGGGTTATGGGTTTATTGATTGTAGCCCATGATACTATCTGTGCATGTTGCGGACAGGTTGAAAAGCAACAAAAACCTTGAATTTACTCCCTCTGAGTAGGAAAATTCTGAAAACATTGCATACAGCTGAGAGTTAACCTTCTGAATATGAAATAAAGCTCTGGAGCAACCACCGCATTACACATAGGAAGTAAGAGCTAGTTGTTCATAATTCCAGAGAATCAAAACAACAACAAATTTACTTATCCTGTTTCTATATTTACCAAATGTCTGTAAAAATTATAAATTTTATTAAATCTGTTTTGATTTGTTACAGTAATTCTGTGTTCTCTCATACAACCACATTGATCTCTTGTATAATGGAGGCAGGATGACTTAGCCACATTGAATCACCATATAGTTGTTTTTCAGCCACGTCAAATCACTGAATAGTTGTTTTTCAGCCACGTCAAATCACTGTATAGTTGTTTTTCAGCCACATCAAATCACTGTATAGTTGTTTTCAGGTGGGGCCACATTCTTCTTCGTCTTCTGTGCTCGTTCTGAAACTCCTGCAGATTAGCAGTATTAGTCAGAAGAATGGAATGAGTTGTCAAGGTTTACAGCTGAGCTGCAATATCTGCGCTTTTCTGTGACATCCAACTTCAACATGGCTTCTGGGTCATTTTGACCCTTCATAGAATGTAACAGGCAATGACACATCATAACCTCTTTAGTCGCCGCCTATGACATGCATGGAAGGTAGTATACCATTGCTATTCTTTGTTTCCATTTCGGACCTGGACAACAGGATGAATATATGAGTCTTCATACTGATGAAAAAATCTAGAGCATGAAATAATGTGCATAAATGTACTCACCCTCCACACATTAGAGGTGAGTGATGTTACTTAAATGGAATGAGGAAAAGCATACATTTCATGACAAGAGCCCACAACAACTGAATATACAATATAACATATAATATAATTGAAAAGTGTCCGTACCTCTGCAATATAAAGATCAGCTTGCTTGAGCAGCTCTCCGATAATCAGAACATTGGAAGTGGTACCGTCACCGGTAACATCATCCTGAGCTGTGGCTACTCGAGCAATCAGAGATGCAGTTGGGTGTTGAATTTGCTAGAGAGAAAGCAAAAGAATGACCAGAATTCTGGGGATTCTAGAAAATTTAAGTATACAATACAAAAAATATCCCATACATAAAGACCTCTTGGAAACACACATATTGATTATTTTGTTATTACCCTCAGGTGTTCATGCATACAGTTTATCTCACCAAGCATCTCGATTTTAGAAATTTTTCTCACCAAGGAAATCAATGCCTTTCATTTTCCATGTCCTTGTCAGCGTTTCTTGTCAGTGAATCGTTTGTTTTCTTCTGCGTGCATTCTCAAATTTCAACAGATTAGCAGAATGTAATCTGGAAAGCGGATTGCAGTGTGCCATGGTTTGCAGCTTAGCTCCGACAACTGAACCTTTCTGCCTGACACATCCATACATGACTTATGCGTCACTTTAACCTACGGGGTGGGACAGCCAACTCCATCACCCAAACATCTTACAACATGCCTGGTAGGTAACAATGCTGCTGTTCTTTACTCCTCTTTCAGGCCCCCACAAAACATGGGATAATCACTAGTTTTCAAATCTGACTACTTTATGTTCAATATTCTTCGAAGCACTTTTTTCAAACGTTATTAATTTAGTGTCTATTGTATACATATATATATAGCACTAGTCAAACAGAAAAAGGTAACAGTCAAAATGTTCTGCTAAATTGATGACAGTATCTGCTAGTGTGTTGTTGGGTCCGAAGGGGTAGAAAATAGCAGCAGTTTACCTTGCATTCAAGTCGTAAGAGGCGACTAAGGAGGTTATGGGGTGCGGTTGGCTGCCCTATCTCATGGGTCAGTGATACAGAAGCCATGCTGAAATGGGATGTGAGGCCGAGAAGCAGAAATATTGCAGCAAAGCTGTAAACCATAACACAACGCACTCCTCCTCCAGACTACATCCAAGCTAATATGCAGGAGTTTGAGAGGGAACGTAGAAGAAGATGGTAGTATCTTGTATAACAGAAGAAGTATGGTTAATTTACTGAGCACACATAAAAGATGCAATCATTAGTTCAATTGTTTCAGCATAGATCTCCTACGCCTAAAGTGGTATTGAAGCTTCTGTTACACAGCAAGGGTATAAGAATTACCTAAAGTGGTATTGAAGCTTCTGTTACACAGCAAGGGTATGATAATTACCTAAAGTGGTATTGAAGCTTCTGTTACACAGCAAGGGTATAAGAATGACCTAAAGTGGTATAAGAATTACCTAAAGTGGTATTGGAGCTTCTGTTACACAGCAAGGGTATGATAATTACCTAAAGTGGTATTGGAGCTTCTGTTACACAGCAAGGGTATGATAATTACCTAAAGTGGTATTGGAGCTTCTGTTACACAGCAAGGGTATAAGAATTACCTAAAGTGGTATTGAAGCTTCTGTTACACAGCAAGGGTATAAGAATTACCTAAAGTGGTATTGAAGCTTCTGTTACACAGCAAGGGTATGATAATTACCTAAAGTGGTATTGGAGCTTCTGTTACACAGCAAGGGTATAAGAATTACCTAAAGTGGTATTGAAGCTTCTGTTACACAGCAAGGGTATAAGAATTACCTAAAGTGGTATTGGAGCTTCTGTTACACAGCAAGGGTATGATAATTACCTAAAGTGGTATTGGAGCTTCTGTTATATCAATTTCAAATCTGCCTGATGGACCAATAAAAATGTCTTGGTCTGAATTTAGCTCTCCCCTGCTTTAGATCTATATATTTTACACATTGCTTCAATATCTAACGTATTTTAGTCTGTGACCATATATAGAACAACTAATAGCTTTAAATTCTCCTATGTTCTGCTTTTAAGTACATACCATCTCATGGAGCAATACATTCCCATCCTTTGTAAGCTTGATGTCACCAGCACCAGACACCAGCCTATGTAAGAACATAATGTCACAAGTGAAACAGACTGCAACAATAGTCAATACCAACTTAACAATCTGTTTGTTTGTTTGTTTTGCGTTCGCTCCATTGTAACCATCACGGATATCCGTGCAATTTCCGCCGGGAGCGTGATTACGTTGTGCCACCGTTATGCGCCTTGTAGGCCTAGCACATCCGATTTCTGCAAGTTAACAATCTGTAAGTCTATTATACTTTCATTCCTGCAATTTACAAACCAAACTCTCAAAAACAAATGTGTGAGAGAGAGTGGCCAGTGTCAGAAAGATAGCAACACTTACATGCCATTGCATGTCGAAGGTGACTAAGGAGGCTTTGGGGAGGAGACGTGAAGCTGGCTGTTCTATTTCATAGGTCAAAGTGACCAACAAGCCATGCTGAAATCATATTTGTTAGGCAGAAAGGTGCAGATATTGCAGCAAACCTGTAAACCATGACACAGCGCATCTGTTCTCCAGATTACATTTTGCTAATCTGAAGGAGTTTATGAGCGCAGAAGTGTTAACACCTACCGTGGAAACATCTAATGTGTTTCGGTTTGATGTCAAGACAACTCAATGCCAATTTTTCCTAAAGTACTGAACTCTTCTTCCATTGGAGACTTCACCTAACGAAATGCTCATAAAAAGAATTGGACTTGATTACGTGTCATCTGCTACATAAACTCTCATGATCCAAGTTTGAGTCTCAACACTTCATTTCACAAGCTGGGTATCTTTACAATGACAATTATCTCATATGCTGTTTCCTTTTTTTGCGATCATTCTGACAACTCTTGCAAATTATCAAGATGTAAAATAGAATATGTTGTATCACGGTTTACAGTTCAGCATGTTATAGGTGCCTTTTCTTCTTCTGCAGCGTTCATTCTCAAACTCACGCTGGTTCTCTCTTATAGCAGGACAATGGTCCTACAAGATTTCCAGCAGGATGTAGTCCAGAGAATGGAAATGAGTTGGCGCTGTTTTATTTGCTCCAATGGGCCGACATATCCGTTTTCTGCAGGCAGGTGCCTTTTAGCCTGACACATCCAACTTCCGCATTGTTTGCGGATCAAATCCTTTATGGAATGCGACAGAAAACAACCTCAACATCTTTGTCTTTTTGTTCATATTTAAACCTCCTTAGTCATCTACCAAAACCTACTTAGTCCCCTACTAAAACCTCCTTGGTCACCTACTAAAACCTCCTTGGTCACCTACTAAAACATAACTCACTTATGTGAGATCCATTGCTTCCCTTGAGCCCTGTGTTATGTTGCTTTATTATTATAGGTGTGCCCTTCTCAGTAACTCCTGCAGAGTAGCTGGATGTAGTAGACACGTGTGTTGCCGGGGCTTTAGAGGAGAGCAAAGAAAAGCAATACTGTTTACCTTCCATGCATGTCGTAAATGGCGACCAAGGAACTTATGGGATGGAGTTGACACTCCCATCCCATATAGGGTCAGTGACCCAAAGTGATGTTGAAGTCAGATGTGTCAAGCCGAAATGTACAGATATCGCAGCAAAGCTGTAAACCATAACACAACACATTCCGTTCTCTGGACTACATCCTGTTACGTTGTAGGAGTTTGAGAACGAATGTAGAAGAAGAAGCTGGATGTAGTAAATAGGTTTCAACCGCACTTCGGATAAAAAAAAAGAACTATTAAAATAGGATCAACCAGATAAAGTATTTTGGGCATATTAAAATATGACACCTTGTTGAAGGCCTTACTTGAGGGTAAAGTTGAGGAAAAGCGAGCAAGAGGTAGACACAGATAAAAGTGTGTGAGACATCATGAGATAGGTTAAAATCTGACAGAGTGCACCACCAAGGCAGGAGATATTGGAGGTCCGTTACAGCTAACCTGTGTTGAGGAGACAGCACTTAATAATGATGAGTACAGAACGCGTTGTGTCATGGTTTACAACTTTGCTACAATAGCTGCGCCATTCGACCTCACACATCAGACATTAGCATGTTTGGATCATTTTGACCATATATGGGATAGCCAACTCCACCCCATAAATCTTTAGTCACTTCTTACAACATACATGGAATGTAAAGTGTTATACTTTGCTCTTCTTTCTGGTTCTGGCAACATAAGTATAAGGGTGATATGCGTTCCACACCGGGGGACATCATCTAATAATTGTACTTACTGCGCAAAATTGAAATCGAACAGGTGAAAGGGTAATAAAGTTTTGCTGATACTAGATACACATGACACACACAAATCGACGTTTCGACCAAAAGGCCTTTATCAAGACAGACAATTGAAACAAAATTAAAACATAACAGAATTCGAACAGTAATAACATCAATGGTCACATTGGTATGAGTAGTATTGATTGACCGGAAGAGGCGAAATGACACCAGACAAGGAAAATACAAAAATGACAACAATGCAGTGATGTCACACCCCGCGACAGCCAAGATTGTATGCCATTGTGCTATAGTATAACTCATATCGATTCACCCTAACATGATAATTCTTAGAGAATTAATTATTAATTCTAAACTCTGATTCTAACCCTTCTCACCCTCCTAAAAATATCTATAAACTACTTCTAATCCTTTTAACCCCCCCCCCCCCCCCTTTACCAAAAGCTATGGTACACGAATGTCATTCTGCCGGGATCATCATTCTTATCATGTTAGGAAATACCTCAAAACTAGGTCAAATTTCACTGTGACCGTAGATACGAAAGATGTGCCCATTCCTGTTTGTGATTGTGGTGTAATTTTTGTATTTTGTTGTTATAATTCTTATATTTTTAATTTTATATTGTTTATCAACTTTATGAATTCTACATTGAACATTCAATTATATTTTTTTTTATACAGCTTATTATATAGCTAATAAATTAATACTTGTCTTCAAGAAGCTTGTGCCTAAAAAATCCTTGTTACGGTGCAAAAATATGTCCAAACCCCAGGAATAATTTCATCCTGAAAGAGTTAACATGTATATAGATATGATATACTCTTACATTTTTCGTCATCTGGAGAAGAGACCTACCCTAAGATGGGCCTGGAAAATGAGGTTCTGTTCACTTGTAGAAACAACCTGTCGCTGGTAAACTAGGCCTACTCTGTAGGCTACTAATCAGCCTAGGCCTATCCTATACCTATAAATATTTTAGTTAACTTTTCTAGTATTATAATTATAGACAAATTCATGATATGTAACTTGAATAATGAACCATGTCTTACTGAATGGCCGCAATAGTATGCCCGATGTTTAATTTCACAATTGTTCTTTACTATATAATATTAATAAAGCTTATTTTTGAACTTTTGTCAACTCATCGCCGGTAACCATTGCCAACACAATACCGGCTTTGAAACAAAAGGGCTGGAGATTGATCACTTACATTTTCATTGTCCCTTTAGGACCCAAATTTGTTCTAAGTACATCTTGCAGGCCTTTCGCAGCGCTGATATTTACAGCCAGTGCTTGTGAGGCACGAGCAACCTCAGCTTTTGGGTTTAAAGATTTAATAGCCGACATTTTTTCAGCACATGGAATTGAACTCCGGAAGTAGACAAATGTTCTGGAAGTTTACCAGATTTTTCACATTATTGTAATCAACAAAATTGAAGATGTTTCGAGGTGACTCCACATACGAACAATCATTTGGCACAGGAATAAAATGAACAAATTACAGGGCAGAGACAACTGCCATACTCACAACTGTTCAAATACGCAACAACCAAGAGTTAACACTCCAAACAATCGCACTTTTCAGTGATTCAATATGTCTTGGAAAAAAAGGAAAAATTTTCGTAAATTTTGTTGTGTATATTATTCTTGTTGTTCGTCCATCACAAGTGATGATGACCATTTGTTACATCCACTTTTGAAAATTCAATTTTAGTTATGTCCTTGATTATGAGTTCGTAGATGGCTAATGAGCCCTATTCGAGCTGTAAATGTCCTTGGAAAGTTCGGATATGGAATGACGACTGTAGACGGATCTTGGTCTATCCGTGACTTTCTAGCTGCTCTCCGCTGTTGAGCTGCCGCATTTCTCTTCTTTTCA
Source organism: Meghimatium bilineatum (assembly GCA_034231615.1). Lineage (NCBI taxonomy): Eukaryota > Metazoa > Mollusca > Gastropoda > Stylommatophora > Philomycidae > Meghimatium > Meghimatium bilineatum. Next base: position 17,306,558 of record CM067309.1, read on the forward strand.
CAAGATTATGCGCTCTTTTTTATTTTAGAACGCCATGTAGATCTATTTTGTGCAAGTTCTTCCCATGTATCGTGGTCTATTTCAAAGGCTTTCAGTGAGTTCTTTAACGAGTCCTTGTAGCGCTTCCCACCTTGAGATCGTATACCCTTCTCTAGCTCACCATAGAGAAGTATCTTTGGCAGACGATGGTCAGGCATACGCACCAAATGACCTGCCCAACGAATCTGTGTCTGCATCAGGATCGTGTCAATGCTTGGGATACCAGCTCTATCAAGGACAGTGGTATCTGGAATCTTGTCTTGCCATCTGATGTTCATAACTTTTCTGAGACAATTTGTATGAAAATGATTGAGTTTTTTCACATGACGTCTATACACAGTCCATGTTTCACTAGCGTATAGTAGCACTGGAAGTACCGCTGCTCTGTAAACTTTCAGCTTAGTCTGTAGGTTAATGCCATTTCTACGCCAAACATTTGCGTACAATCTGCCGAAAGTACTGCTTGCTTTGGCGATCCTTGTATACACTTCAAGGATCTTATTCAGGACGTAGTCATCGGCACAGCACTTTTGGCTGTAGTGATTTCTGGGCAATATAAATATGTTCAGTAGTTTGTCATTGCTTTTTGAACGATTCACATATACACTTGCCTGTGGCGGGATTCAAATTCGGTACCTTGGCCGTCACAGAGGCGCTCTGTACCACGCTGCCACAGAGCCGGACCCAGTCTGTCTTGCACACCTTCCAAAATAACCAACAAAACAATCATTCATATCAGACAATCTGCCTAAAACGGATGTGTCATGGCATTGGCGCAAATAAAATGGTTACACGGCGCATTCCCATTCTCTGTTCTACATCATGCTGGCCATCTAGTAGGACTATTGTCCTGTTACAAGAGAGATCCAACAGGATTTTGAGAATTCTTATTCTTCTTTCGTTCACTTGAAACATGTCTATATCTGTAATTCTGTCTCCTTAATAATACTCACTGTTTTTCTGTAGTTCATACAGTGTCTCATAGAGCTTTGATTCCAGTGTTGTATCCTCTGGCCAATATGTCTGCCTCAGCGTTTCATGCTCAGAACACTCTTGAAGTATATGTTTGGCACTCTGTGCTGCCTGTCCACATGTACACAATGGAAAAACACAATGGAAACATTTTGAGAATGAACGCTGAAGAAGAAGAACATCAGACAAAATATCTTCGATTATCCAGAAAAACTGCATTAGTATTAGGTATGTCTTCCTCTTCGCACACCGGACATATCCATAGATGCTCAGATCTCCGTTTCAGTAGGTCTCTCAGGGTATAATATAACAGCTGATGGTTCCGGTTTAATGCTGGTTCAGTGCTCTTTTTGAAATATTTGTTAGATGTTCTTTACGGCCCAAGTATATCCTCACTCCCAAAATACAATTTCTCGAAACTGACTCATACTCATGCATCTAAAAATTCTCTTATCATGCGGACTCACAAAAATCATTGAGTATACATATGTCTGCTCGGTCCATAGTCTGGCCATCTGTAATGGTGGGGAGGCTATAGTGCGTTCATAAATAGTTGTCCACCGATATTGTCTATTTTCTCCGTAATTGCTGAACGTATAGGCTTCATATTTTGCCTGAGTGCATTATTTCTTAACCACGTTATAGAATTATGATTAATTATTATCTACATTGAACGGATTATATATATAATTTGTCGGCATGTCGGTTTCCCTCCACACCTGTTTGTTCGGGGATAAAGATCTTCTCGTTCGCAGTTTGACATGTCTAGGTCTAATTTGACATGTCTAAGTCCGGTTTTCTTAATGAATGTTGCTGCATTAGAAAACTAAAGATAAAAATGATTGTTCGCAGTGAGGCTCATATTTTAGGTTTCTCATATTATACCCCTCCCCCCGCCCTTCCCAACTGATCGCCTGCGTACATCTCCCGTTTTAACTCTCTGAAAATATCATTGAGTTACCTAGTATGAACGCTTGAGAATAGGTTTGCGTTTCCAACTAGTTTAGTGACTGCGGAAACACTTACATCGTTAGACTGCTTGTTATTGCAGTAAAGTCCCCACTAGCTTCGCATATTGTTCTTCTGTGTCCCTCCTTACGTACCACTATCTTCTTCCCTGTCATGCTGCCCTATCTTTACTTCCTCCGTTTTCCATTCACTATTGTCCCTCTCTTTTTTTTCTTTCCTTCCTATCACAACCATGTTTGTCTCTATGTAAGATTTGTTGACTGTGGCCATTTGTTTGTCCTGATGAAGACTGTTTACTGGAGACGTCGTCTGTCACTGTGTCTCGTTGTTAGTTTGTTTTATGACTTATTCTGGTAACACTGCCTATTTTTGTTCATTGTGATATGTATTAAGTTAATTAAGCATGGATCTTCTTCTTCTTCTGCGTTCGTTCTCAAACTCCTGCAGATTAGCAGGATGTAGTCCGGAGAACGTAATGCGTTGTGCCATGGTTTACAGCATTGCTGCGATATCTGCGCCTTTCGGCCTGACACTACCGACTTCAGCATGGCTTTGGGTCACTGACCCTATATGGGATGGGACAGCCAACTCCATCCCATAACCTCCTTAGTCGCCTTTTACGACATGCATGGAAGGTAAACAGTGTTCTATTCTTGGAAGGTAAACTATTCTTTGCTCCCTTTTCGGGCCCCGGCAACACATACAAGCATGGACGTTTTCAGTCGCTAATAGGTGGATACTGCAGGAATCGCCCCCAGCGTGTCTGCAACTGAAATGATTAAAGAGATGGTGGGTGGGAATAAATACCAACATGGTCAGACCTGGTATCGCCATTACTCGTATACATGAGTAGAATAGACGGTGTTTATAAATTAGTTATATCCACTGAAGAACCCGCCGCACAATTTATAGCCAAACTTAAACAATATGGGCAAAGTGGGCATGATTTTTTTAAAGGACAAGAAAACACCATAAAGACCATACATAGCCAAAATAAATTTAATGGTTAGTAGCCGTTAAAAATGATCAAATTTCAGGTATTGGTCATAAAATTGTGTTTTGATTTGCAAAGAGTGACGAGTGAACTCAAACTCGGCTCACATGGTCGACGACTTTTTCACTCTAGACACTAGACTATCTCCAGTTAGTTTAAAGTGATGATGATGATAATAAATTAATGAAATAATTCATTTAGCTTTGAAATCCATACACAGTTTTTTTAATGCCCCAGTTTCTTCATTACACAAATAAAAACTATTTTGGAAAATGGGAATGTGGTCGACATGGACAGATGCAAAGCGTAATGAATAAATCTTAGAAGTTAATTCAAAAAGAGAGAGGATAACTCGCATTATAAGAAGTAGACCACATTCTTTTGACACACGAAAAGTGAATAGATGAGCACACCATGCCAACTGGCAAGTTAAAGAGCAATATTAGTCACATTTCCGTCTTTCCAGAGAATAGTATTATTGTTGTGAAATAAGAAATATTTGTTTCAGAAACAGGCTAGGCAGAACATCAATCAAAGAGGCTATGACTATGGGTCTCATTAACATGCAGGGATTACAAACAGTAGCATCACATGGCTGTAGATGGAGAGCTATGGTTTCTGCCCTGTGTACCGTATTCGGCGCTGAACGTAGAAGTAGATCATTCGGTATTCTTGAATTGTCATCTTCTATCCCCGCTAGTGTGTCCCAGCCATCCATCTGAATCTGCGCAGACTGAGATTAGAAAATACTGCCGTATTGCTTGTTCATTCCAATACATTAGTGTTAGTGACTGAAGAGTAATAGAGGTAAGGAAAACCAACACAGAAGATGCTAGACAGTGACATTATATCATATATCTATAAACCCGTAGCCCATCAGTATCGTAGGGGTACCACATTGGATGCTTCAGCACACATAGTCCTCCAGCGATTTCTATGTTCAACGATGAGGATGAGTGAGGAAAAATATTGTTCTGTCCATTCCGTGATGTAGTCTGTCCATGTCTTTATTTGCCCTTCTCTACCCCCCCCCCCTCCCAATCCACCGTTCCATTATTTTTTTGTGTCAAGAATTATGTCTGCATACATGTCCAAACCATGTTAATTTTCGTTGTTTCACTATTGAAAGCAATGGTGCCTGTACACACACACATCTCTATTTTATTTCTTACGTACAAATTTTGACATTATGGCACGGGAACAAGGGTATCCGAACTTATTGGCAGTACACACGCTTGTGGACAGACATGATAACTAACGCTACAAGGAATAATCGAATAAGTAATGATATCATCGATCGAGTGTTTCCTCATTAATCTCCATATGCAAGTCCTAGAGCTGCAAAGCTAGTAATGCACTTATGAAGCAGCTATCCCCCACTAAAAAAAAACCAACTAATTTGTAGACAGACATGATAACTAACGCTACAAAGAATAATCGAATAAGTAATGATATCACCAATCGACATTTTTTTTTATTAATCTCCACATGTAGGCCCTAGAGCTGCAAAGCTAGTAATACAATTATGAAGCAGCCATGCCCCACTAAAAAAACAACAACAACAGCAGCACATATATGGCCTATGTTGTCACAGTTTGAATATGAGCTTTAAAAATTTAGAGCGCCCATTTGAAATTGTTCTAGTTCACAATGATCTCTGGTCACTAAACATTTGTATTTAGGTTAGTGATGTATTGGTAATGGGAACTACCACATTCTTCTCTTTATTCAATAAATGAAACCTATACAAGTACAAATAATACACACCCAGCCCTCGTGTGTGTTCACTGTGAAAGTTGAAAGGAGAATAGGAATGGCTAAAAGTACTTTCAATGATATGAGGAAATTATGAACATCTAAACAAGTTACAAACAGGCTAAAAATGAGAATTATAAAATGCTACATCTATTCTATATTAATGTATGACTCCGCCCCTGTGTTGCCGGGGCCCGAAAGGGAAGCAAAGAATAGCAACACTGTTTACCTTCCACGCATGTCGTAAAAGGCGACTAAGGAGGTTATGGGATGGAGTTGGCTGTCCCATCCCATATAGGGTCAGAGACCCAAAGCCATGCTGAAGTCGGATGTGTCAGGCCGAAAGGCGCATTTATTGCAGCAGTGCTGTAAACCATGACACAACGCATTGCGTTCTCCGGACTACATCCTGCTAATCTGCAGGAGTTTGAGAATGTACGCCGAAGAAGAAGAAACAAACAATAGAAGACAGAATTTATGCCTATGAGATATTGATATACAGAAGAATAGGGAGATCCTTCCACATCGTGGAGAGAGAAGAATACAAACAAAGAGGTTCTGAAACACTTGCTATGCAGAAATAATTATTAAAGAACATAAAAACCAAGCAATAAAATATTTTGGACATTTTAAAAGACATATTACCTTGTTGAAAACCTTACTTGAGGGTGAAGTTGAAGGAAAGGAGCAAGAGGCAGGCAGAGATAAAAGTGGGAGAGTAACTCTCAATATAGACATGTTACAGTTTAGCGGAGTGCACCACCAAAACAAGAGACAGGGGATGTTGGAGGTCTGTTGCAGTCAACCTTCGTTGCGGAGACGGTACTTAATGATGATAAAACAAGTACAAATATTACATGTCCCCTCTCATGTTCACTATAAAAGTTGAAAGCAGATTAAGAATGGCTAAAAAGTACTCTCAATAATATAAATAAAATATTAACATGGAAACAAATTACAAACTCAACATGAAAATTAGAACATGTTATATCTACTTTACATTAATGTATGACTCGGTTAATTCCCCAGTTGAGGCGGACATGTTTTCAGATCGCAACGGCTCCCAGGTCGACCCAGCCTTAAATGGGTACCGGATTAATCCGGGAAGTAAAGACTGCGAGGGAGAGGAGATGTCTACCGCCCTCATTTTGCAGAGCCTGTGAAATGTGAGAGCGCTAACATCTCACACCCCTACGGCATTAATAAATGCTATGGGTTACTTTACTTTATGACTCGGAAATATGGTTAGTAAACAAACAACTAAATGACAGAATTAATGCATTTGAGATTTTGATATATACACGAATATGGAGATTTAATTGAAAAAGAAGAAAATAAAGAAGTTCTGACAACACTACGTATGAAAAAAAAATAAAAAATATTAATACAAATAAAAACCAAACAAATAAAGTAGTTTGGACATATTAAAGGGCATGGAAACTTGTTAGAGACATTACTTGAAGGTAGAGTCGAGGGGAGGTGAGCAAGAAGTAGACTTAGATACACATGAGATGGAAACATCACGAGATGTACAGGTTATAGTCAAGCAGAGTGCCGACCAAGGCAAAACACATAATTTCGAGCACTATTGCAGGCAATATTTGATGTGCAGACGACATATGAGGATACTGTTCTTCTTCTTTCGTTCACTTGAAACATCCGTCTCCTGAATAAAACTCACTGTCTTTTGTAGTTCATACAGTGTCCCATCGAGCTTTGATTCCGGTGTTGTTTCCTCTGGTCAATATGTCTGTCTCAGCGTTTCATACACGCATGAAGTATATCTTTGGCACTCTGTGCTGCCTGTGCACATGTACACATGGTCGTGTTGCCAATCTTGAATTTTGTGTACATGTGACTGCGGAGTCGGTTGTATCCCGTTCTGAGACGTAGAATAACAACTTGTTCTCATCTGTTCATAATGTGAGTCATCTTTTGCTGGTGCTTTTGGTTTTCTTGTTAACTTGATCATCTGTTTTTTCTGATGGTAGGTGATTGGTATATCTGGTTGGTCTTCGGCAGCACCTTCCTTAGCCAATTGATCTGCTTTTTCATTTCATGATATTCCACAGTGAGAGGGTATCCACTGTATAGTTACCTCATACTGGTAAACACAATTATTTAAGTAGTTTTTGTAAGTGTTACTTTTCCAGACTTAAGAGCTTGAAGCACTGACCTTGCATCTATCAGGAATACCATGGATTTTGGGCCTGGGTTGGAATTCAGAAGTTTTTCAGTTGCCTCCATAATTGCCTGGATTTCTGCATCATAATTATTACATAATTTTCCTGTTTGTGTTCTTATCGTTTGTGTGGATATTCTATCAATCAATCAATCAATAAACCCATAACCCTTCAGGGTCGTAGGGGTACCACATTGGATGCTTCAGCACACAGAGTCTTCTAGCGAATTCTATCCTCAGCGATGCGGATGAGTGTGGAAATATCTAGCCCTGTCCATTCCTTGATGTTGTCTGTCCATGTCTTTATTTGACCTCCTCTGCTTCTTCCACCCTCGACAGTTCCCTGCAGTATTGTTTTTGGCAAGGAATCGTGCCTGCATACATGTCCGAACCATGCTAGTTTTCGTCGTTTCACTATTGAAATCAATGGCTCCCGGACACCTGCACACATCTCTACTTTATTTCTTACGTACATATTGGTCTTATGTTCCCTATAGGAAATTCGTAGAATTCTTCTGTAGCATTTATACTCGAAAGCCTGTAATCTTCTCTGATGGAGTTTGAAAACGAATGCAGAAGAAGAAGAAGTGTCAGCACAAGGAGTGTAGAGGCGAGACCATCGGCAGTAAAGACTTGTGTATAAAAAGTAAACAAGACTTTATTCATGACGCTTTTGGTTATTGCCGTGTTTCCATTTGTCACTATTTATATACTCGGAGTCGCCCATCAAAAAAGAAAGCCAAGCTGTCCAATGAAATTAACGGAAATTATTTAAAAATCACATGTTTACTTTCAGTAAACAGGCCTGTACTGGAGCTCGGTCATGGTTGAGGCCTGTCTTTCGTCATTTATGAATAATTAGAATCAATAATGTTATCTCTCTCATCGTCATATTACAGAAAGATAGTGACGCGTGAGATGAAATGATTGAGGAAAGCTGCAATATGTATAACACCATTGCACATAGAAAGGCAGCGGGTCAAATGGTTTGGCCAGATTGTGAGAAAGAATCACAAGTTATCCGTGAAGTCATATCACCAAATGAAATCAGGGTACAAAGCCAGAGGATGACCACCGAAAAGATGGATAGATAACGTCAGGGACAGTCCAGGCAACACGTCTGGCCTTGGAGCACAAGCTCGAGCTCCAATCACCCCCTACGCTTAACGGCAAGAGTTGATAACAAATCACCTGGGGAAAGACAACAGACAATAGACAAAAGAATGTTACAGTATGCCCTGAGATTACAAAAAAATCACAACAAACATCGATCAACGTAAAGAAGAAATAGGGCACATCTTTCGTCAATTATACTGTCGTGGATGCAAATTGGGTAAGCCCGTAGACAAGGGGAGGTCTGGATGTTCAAATACCTACTACCCTTAGCAATTCGGAACATGACTTTTAATACTAACAACTCGGCCAACAGACTGATGACAAGGCCCAAAAAGTAATACTTCAGCGATTTTGTGCAAAAAAATCAAATTTTGCAACAAATAGGGTACCAGACATACGAATGACCTTTATTTTTCTTAGGTAAACCCCCCCCCCTTTTCTCTTCAAAGAAGGATATATCTACGGCCTTGACATCGGGTCATCCTTTTAAAGTGATGGCGCATTTGACTTTTCTCGTGATTCTCATTGGCAACAGTGTGTCGACAGCCAATTGAATATCACGGAAAAGTTAAAGTATAATTTTAGAAGAATAACCCCCGATGATTCTACTGAAGGATGATTCCCAATTTAGACCACATGTCTTATATTGTTGGTATCCACGGTGTGTTTACAATGTTTCCGTATTTATATTTGGGTATGATGTTTGTGTGTATATATACATATATATACATATATATACATAAGAAGACGTCGGCTCCCCTTGACGCCTAGCGGCACACATGGATAGGACAAGACATGTATATTCCGTGAGCCATACGTTTACTCTGCAAGGTCAATGTTATTTCTTATTTATTGTTTACTTACGCTGTGCAAATTACGTAAACAATTTGTTATCTATCGCAAGGGTTCTCTAAATTGTTGTTCCCTTGACCCCCATATTTGTACATTTCCATCCGCATCCCCACCTCACTGCTTAAAAAAGATGTATAAATATTCCAAGTGAACGAAATACTGACTAATGGGGAAAACAAGCATAAAATTACTCATTTAATTAGTCCCTTGATGTTCATTGTCTGTCTCACAAAATATAATCATAATGACTAATGAATATTACGGGTATTGTCAAATGAGTTATTTAAGAAGGCTTATTTTCTCGATAGTCACCAGGACGTATATTTTAGACGGTCACGTGTATAGTGAATCCTCAGATACCAATCTCAGTCGAATTAGAACGTGGTTCGAAATCCGATCGTCCCCAGTGTACTGACGATATGATATAATGTATTAGTTAAATATCATACGAAAGGGGAGCAAAGGATAACTATACTGTTTACCTTCTATGCATATTGTTAGAGGCGATTACGGATATTTTGGAATTGGCTTAGCTTCCCATCTCTTATGGATCCCGCTGACGTTTTGAACTCCTTAAGTGATGGTTGGTTGGTTGGTTGCTGATCCAGCGGTCCATGGGCTCATGCCATTTGACCCAATGCCATTGTACGTGTGATATATGCATGTGTTAGTGAGCTGTTGTTTTGTTCCATATAATGTGTTCCATTTATCTGGCCCTGGAGGGACTCCTAAGAGATATAGCACGCGAGAGTGAGACTAATGGGGATGATGATTCCTTTTCAATGGCCAGGATTAAAAAGATCAGGGATTGAAATGCGGTGTTGCTAGAAGTGAACATTAGGGAGGGCGCAGAAGAATGATGGTCAACCATCATTGGACCGGTACTGTCAGCAGAAGTGTAATGGCGGATACACTCAAGGAGAGATCGGAGCAACTATGGACGTGTCCAGTTTGCAGTGATGATGATCCGATGACTAACTAACTATCTCTTATATGGTAAAAGTGACACAGAATTACACTAAGTCGGATGTGTCAGGCCGAAAGGTGCAGATACCACAACTAAGCTAAAACATGACACAGTGCATGCCATAATTCAGACTACATCCTGCTTATGTGCAGAGTTTGAGAACGATCTTGGAAAAAGAAGATTACGCTACCAGTAGTCAGTGTCCACATTAGTAAGTCTGTCTGTTCTTTCATTTCAACTAACATCCAAACGTTAAGGGGAAAAAAATAAAGGCAACCCTCCACAGCACAGACTTTGAAAACAACTCCAATTACTGACAGGGAAAATAAGCCTTCTTAAATAACTCATTTGACAATCCCCGTAATATTCATTAGTCATTATGGTCTGGTTTTGATTATATTTTGTGTGACAGACAATGAACATCAAGGGACTAATTAAATGAAACATTTAATGCTTGTTTTCCCCATTAGTCAGTATTTCGTTCGCTTGGAATATTTATACTTATTTTTTTTTAAGCAGGGAGGCGGGGATGCGGAAAGAAATGTATGGGGGATCAAGGGCACAACAATTTAGAGAACCCTTGCGATAGATAACAAATTGTTTACGTAATTTGCACAGCGTAAGTAAACAATAAATAAGAAATAACATTGACCTTGCAGAGTAAACGCACAGCTCACAGAATATACATGTCTTTTCCTATCCATGTGTGCCGCTAGGCGTCAAGGGGAGCCGACTTCTTCTTCTTCTTTTATATATATGTATACACAGACAAACATTATACCCAAATATAAATACGGAAACATTGTAAACACACGTGGATACCAACAATATAAGACATGTGGTCTAAATTGGGAATCATCCTTCAGTAGAATCATTGGGGGTTATTCTTCTAATATTATGCTTTAACTTTTCCGTAAATAGCCAGGCTGAATCTTTCAAAGCAATTGGGGGTGGAGGGTGGGGAGATGATCCCAAAAGAAAAACAAGGACGAATACTGTTTAAGAATCACTGACATACAGAATACTGTTTAAGAATCACTGACATACAGAATACTGTTTAAGAATCACTGACATACAGAATACTGTTTAAGAATCACTGACATACAGAATACTGTTTAAGAATCACTGACATACAGAATACTGTTTAAGAATCACTGACATACAGAATACTGTTTAAGAATCACTGACATACAGAATACTGTTTAAGAATCACTGACATACAGAATACTGTTTAAGAATCACTGACATACAGAATATTGTTTAAGAATCACTGACATACAGAATACAGTACAAAAAATGTATTACTACTAAAATTACGATCTGCAATCCTTAACATAAAAACACGCAGTGACCGAAGTAGCTTGTTTTTCTTTATTATATTCCCTAACCATCCCTTAGTTATTTGTTCCTGTGACCTTACTTGATTGTTTTATTGTAAAGTAGATAACCAGGAACGATGTGTCATTTGTAAACAGCCATAAGTCACTGTAACCTAAACATGTGATAAATAACATCCGTGCCACATATATAAGGATGTATACAATCGATTATCCGGATGTTAGCAAGTACATTTTATTATTTTTCGATTACTTCAAGTCCTTGAGTTGACCTCTTTTCTCCATCTCTATATCCGCTATAGACTTCTAAATTTGATGGGGACGATTGAACATATATAGCAGGAGTGGGTATAGGCTTGTAGATAAGAGGTCGGGGGTTCAATACTACCGCCGTAGCAAATCAGAACATTGTTTTAGTGCTAGGAACCGGGCCAAAAGGCGGGCGAAAAAGCCCCCCCTCCCCCTAAAAAAAACCCCAACAAAAACACCCTCTTTAGTGATTTTTTGCATTCAATTTTGTCATCAAATATTCGTCAAAAGGAAGACACGGTGCACGAAAATATGTGAATGAACGTTTTATTTTAAATTTAAAAAAATAAAACACCTTCCGTTAGTAGATCATATCTACGGTCCTGGGTGGATAAAATAGTGTGTCAAATCCAGCTCGTCAAGGAGCTGTCCATAAATAAATATAACATTTTTTCGTATTTGTTTTTATAGATCCTCTCCTGTCAACAGTTGCCAAAAATTCAGGGACCTTCTTGGATAATTATTTCAAAACATTTTAACCCCGCTTTTTTTAGGATTAATTTTATTAAACACAATATATTTATAAAATTCTTACTATAGTGCGTTCATTAATAGTTGATCACCGATATTGTCTGTTATCTTTGTAATTACTGAGCGTAATTCGTAATTACGGGCGTCCTATTTTGCATGAGTATATTATTTCATAACAACGTTAAAGATTTATGATTATTATCTAGATTGAATGGATTTATCGCAGCAGTCACTATGAATGTCGTTTTTGAGGTGGCAATACTTGTTTGTTGATAACCATAAAAGTAGACTGATTTATAGTAAAAATGACAATCTCTCTGTCAATGAGGAGAAACGCGTTTTATTTGTTTATTTTTCCCCCCTGCAACACCTCATTGGCTGTTAGGCAAAGTATAAGTGATTGAATTATATTGCTGTGAAATGCTTTCCGTGCACATCAAATAAAACTACCTTGGAACTGAAATTAATTGTTTCATGAGTGAGACATTAGTAAGCGTTTTTAAAATAGAGATTTCATAGTTATATATTAAAATAATAGCTACACTCCAGTTCCCTCAAAGGTGTATCACGTGTGCAATTGTTGCTAGGCGATTTGGTGCCGTAGAACGGACTGGTTCAATTCCCGTTAGTCTCAAGAATTTTAAAAAAAATTGTCCTCTGGCTTCCTACTTAAATTTACTTGTATAAACAAAGGTGTATCACATATTTCACGTGTTTTTATTGTGGTGTCATGTCCAAATCTACCGATGATGATTATTCAATCCCTTTCGCTGTGAGCAGGAAGCTCTTGACAGCTCATAGCCCTTCTGGCGAATGCATAGGTTTTCCTCAGCTGTGGTGTAGTTGTGTATAGTGTGTTGTGTATAGCTGGAAGCGGTGGTAGAAGTTAAATCTACCGATAATCGAGACTACCATGATGAGATGAATAGTCATATATTTAGAAAGTGGATAGAGAAAACTGATTTAGTCATTTGATCAGAAATGAAATTCTCTCTAAAACAATCAATAAAAGAGCAAAGTAGAAGCTGTAAGGAGAAGACTGATTATAAGTATATTAGAAGGTGTAAGGAGAAGACTGATTATAAGTATATTAGAAGGTGTAAGGAGAAGACTGATTATAAGTATATTAGAAGGTGTAAGGAGAAGACTGATTATAAGTATATTAGAAGGTGTAAGGAGAAGACCGATAATGCTAAAGGCCGGACATTTTTGAATTTCTCTACATTCTAACCTCAGAAAATGTTTGGCTCGAAGATTTCAGAATGTCACCAATAGTACTTACAATGATCATATTAGGACAAAGATGAAAATGACGGCTTGGCTATTTTTGACATGCAACTTTTGACAAGTGTATAAATATTGATCAACGAGAAACACAAAAACAATTTTAAAAAGTCAGGAATGGGGTAAAAATTAATTATGTTGGAAGACCTTACTCCTGTCTATAGAGAATTGAA